>JAIUCV010000005.1:7510000-8760000 GCA_026724425.1 Erythrophleum ivorense | reverse complement strand
TTGTGCAATCAAACAAGAAAAACAAAAAGAAGAAAATTACGGTAGATTGAGCATTATAACAATAAAATCCTCATAGTTTATCAACTTAATAAGGATTAAATTAAGATAAACTTATGTCTCAACTAACTAGTTGGCATTATTGAATGCTTCCTTAGTGTGCTTTTATATGGCAAGTCTTTGATCTCTCAAATACATTGTGTTGGTTGCAACTATAGATGCACTTATCAAACTTTATTTAGCATATATATAATTTGTCAACAACATGGTAAGATAGTTTCTCCAATTTAATGCAATTTTATTGAGAAAATATTAATTTTACTTCAATATTATCTTTCAAAACAGTTAGATAAGAATAGGCATATTGGAGCTTTTGTCCATGCTCCTTATAGGCTTCAAGCATAACTTCGATGTATTTGAAACTAGGTTGAAGGTTTGCAAAATAGACTAGTTCTTTCTCACAACAATGACTTTGTTCATTTGTGGTAACAATCTTATCATGCATCTCATGTGCCACTTCAATATGCTCTAGGCCATAGTAAAATAAAACCCAATTAACTTAATGTAGCATACAAAACATATAATATAGATATATTGTGAAACAATGTGTATTACAAATTTTATAATAATATGAATATAGCCTTATTTTCTATTAGCATAAAAAACATTATAAATATTCTTAACATTTGGTTAATTATTTTTATTACAAATCTGAGTTAATAATTATAGCAAATAGCATATTATTGTGACATATACCCATTGTGGTAAAATAATAATGGAATAAATAATGATATATACTTTTTGCGATGAAGTAAAAATTCAAATTGTTCCAACCAAAAAAAAAAATTCTTACTTTTATAAGCTTTTCTATAGTTTTCACTACAAATGAAAAATCAAGGTGGTAAAAATATGAAAAAATCAAAGTCAACTCAAGATTATGAACCCAAGCAACAAATCTATTCACCTATATCAATTTAGTGGGAATGGAATGTTGCCCTGCAAAACAACCAAACCTTTTGCGGAAGAATAAACGTACCCTATACTATATCTTGATTTGACTTTTGGTGGAATTATATCATTTTTTAAAGAGGGTATTTTTGTCTTTCATCTTTTATTAATTTTCATTTAATTCATATTCCACCGAACCAAACAAACAAATATAAATATATTATCTTCCATTTCTACTCATATTAAATATAATTTATTTTATTATATTCCATTTAGCATTTCTTTTTCATTTCCATCACTAAAAATTTTGTATACCAAACAAAATCTTATTATCAAAGTAATTTTTCATAAGGTGTAAGGATTTTCTATTGCAAAGCAAGACAAGTTAAATAAATAAATAAATGGTATGGCACCCTATTTGAAAGGTAAGATGTGCACAGTAGGCAATCCAAATGCCTTCTTCACAAAGAAACAAGATTTCCTTTTCAACCTCAAATCATTTTTCCAATATTATCCAAAGGAACTCCAAAATAAATATTGCTTGAGACCATCTTACTTCTGGGCCTGAGATTGATGAAGAAGTGCAGCCCCATAGTAAAAGAACTCTACGATTCTTTGATCCAGCAGATCCATATGATCGGCCCAAATAAAATAGAGGAGGGCCCACTTAGGGATTTCCCATATTCCTATGATATCTCCTCCCCCAAACCCCCTTTTCCCCAAAAATATAGCAGAAGAGGCACTCATCTTTCAAAAACCTTAATAGCTTATTACTATATTATTTATGATATTTATTTATTTATTTATTTGGTAAATGATGAGATAATAACCAGTTATAAATATTTAAAATTATTATTACTTATTATCTTCTAATTTAAATCATAATCACTTGTCCTCCTTTGATCAACTATCTAGGTAAATTTACCTGTCTATAAATAAATAAAGAACGAGCCCCACTTTATCTTTATGCTATTTTGACCAAGGTTGTCAGACTCGCAAGTAAATTTGTAAAGAGGAGATAAATTCGTAATGCAAACTTATAAAAGTTTACATTTGTTAATAATCATGTATAAAAAATAATATATAAATAGAAATTCATTTAAATACACTTTAAATTATACTAATTTTTTTAAAAAAATTATTTATATTCTATAATTCATCTTTTTTTAATATAAAAATTTCAATAAAATTCATATATAAATATTATTTTTAAGTCTCTCTTTAATGGATTGTACTGAATTTAAAATTTTTTTATCAATTTTAAACTTAATTTGACTTAATTATATGAGAATTCGTTAAACTTGGTTTAAAATATATTAAATTAACTAAATTTATCTGAGTCAAAGGCAAATTAAATCAATTTCATATTAAGTTTGAATTTACAAATGAATTAACATGATTTCTTTAAATAAAAATTTAAACTCATTAAAATCAAAGAGTTAACTTGTGAGTTTAACAACAATGGTATTAACCTTATTGTTACTTTCCTAGATATTTGTCCTAAAATCCTCACTAACTTGACCATCACATATACAAAATGAAACTCCACTTCCCTTTGAATTATTTGTTAGTCTTATTCCGTTGTGTTGTCATCAACAAATTGTTCAAGCGACCTCTATCACAATTTCTGTTTTATATATTTGGTTGTTAAGTTTTCAAAATAAAAGGTATGCCAAAAAGAAAATAGTGAATTATGTTTGCTAATAGATGATTTGTTCTATAAAAAATAAAGACAATGGTAAGAGTAAATTATTAATTTATTTTTTGAAAGACTACTTTTTTCTTAATTTAGTCCTTCAAAAGTAAAATTTTTCAATTTAGTTCTCAAAAATTACTCTCCTCTTAGTTTAATCCTCTAAAAATATTTCTCTGAAAAATGTTTGTGATTCTTTGATTAGTTAACAGCTACATGGAATCTTTGTGGAAACACCTAAGAAAACCTATATCATTTATTAATAGTTACATGAGATCTCATTTTTTCTTAATCAAAATAATCTTCCAAAAAATGTTTTTCACTCTTTGATTAGTTAACATCTACATGAAAACCTATATCATTAATTAATAGTTACATGAGATCTCATTTTTGTTTGACAAAAATAACCAAATTATTGAAAAAAAATTTGGGGATTTAAATTGAAAGACTTTACATTTAGAGAATTAAATTATAAAAATTAAAATTAAAATATTTATTTACTTCAATGATAATGAAAATACTGATGGTGATCACGACGATGCTGCTGCTGCTGTCGCTAATGAATACCCTGGGTGACCTTTGACTTCACTGCACATATTAATAAATTATTTGGGACCAATAAAAAATTAAGTCGTATATAAAATGAAGATAATGTCTGCTAGAGCTGCCGGATACATCACGATAGACTATATGTACAGGTCCCAAAGTTATCTTTTCCATGTATTAAAGCGGTGGAATATTTATTTTTATCACTTTCCGCATTATGTAAATTAAAAAGATGAACTCTTTATCATCACCAAAATTGAATATTTTATTTTTTTTAGTTGTACAAATAAGATTTTTCTTGAACCAGTTTATACGCAATCTAAGACTAAATTTGACACATTAAAAAAATTACATCTTTATAGAGATTAATAGATTATTTGCACAATTTGACCATATATATATATATATAAGACTTTAGCGAATATCTATAAAAGCTTAAAGTTTTATTAAAGAACAATGTCTGGATATAACATTATGCCCGAAGATAAAGTCAGCAGTTTATTAGTTTATTGATTTTTTTTGGTAAATTATGTCAATAAAAGCTATAATGTACGCATGTAAGAAGTAAAACTTATTGAAAAGTTACTCGATACATTCACATAATTGTTTTTTTTTTCTTACGATAAGATAAAAATATTATTGGGTTAACTTGTGAATTAATCAACTGAGTTTAATTTTTTCCCTAAATGATGTTGAAAACACATTCTCATTTTGGTATATTGGAACATAAATTTCTTAAGGTGTTAATTTCAAAATTTAAATTCAAGTAATCAAAATAAAAAGCATCTATCTTTGACTATCAAACTAACCTTAGAATTTTATTATGAGTTAAATCTGTACAAAAATTTCTCTTGATGCTTTGTGGAGACTCCATAACGACTGTGGTAAGAGACACGTACGTAGGTGGTTATGTCGGCTTGAACCATATATATGTTTATAATTTGTTGAAATGAAAAGATAATTATTAGGGAAGCATGTGGACCAGAATTGGGTAACAAAGATGTTAATTAAGGTACTTTAATCAGAAAAATGGTTATCAATTGGAGACAAGAAACTTTAATCAAAGAAGGGACTTATCTTCTCTTTCAGCCATTTTTGATTAGACAAGTGGAAGGTATTATGTTCTGAGTGCACTCTAATTACCACTTTTGACTTGTTTGCTAATGGATTGGACTCATGAGGGACCAAGGGAATCTTTAAACTCTTCCTCTTAATCAAGGTTTTGAAAACTTTGCTAATAACCCAAATTTTAAGTTAACCAGTATGCAATAATGTCATACTAGATAGATAAGTTCCACTAAAACGATCCTGCTGTCACAGTAAACGACTGTGCTATCAATAATCATGTAGAATGTTATTACTACCAGGTATATGTAATCATTATGCAGTTACTTTCAATGCAATTTATGATAGTTTTTCTAGATTTTTTCCCTACTTTTTGGTGGCAAATCTTACTTGAAAAATATTCTCTCATTACACTCTTGTAGTAAAATTCGCCTTAATTTTTTTTTAAAAAACTGTATCAAACGACGTTGGCTTAAGCAATCGACTAGCAAAGTTATATCGTTATTTATAAGTTATAAATAATCCATAGACGCGTTGATTTTCAAATTCATGATATCCTTGTCATGGGATCTAGCTATAGATTTTATAACAGTTGAGTGACTAGGAAGTTAATTAGAACAAAAGGTATAACAAAAAAAATTAGATTAAACATTTTTATGTACAATTGAATTTGTATAATAATTATTCTCAATATGATTAATGGTGTGGATCATCCGATTTTATCAAGAACTAACATATTTCTTTATTGTAAAATGTACTTTATTATATTGACATGATGCGGCGTTTAGAAGATAAAATTAAACGGGGAGATAATTATAAATTAAAATTAGTATGTAATTAGGATTCATTATTAAACTAGATACACCAATTAAAAGAATACGATCGCAATATAAAAATTAAGATTTTTCTTTTTTGGTCATAATTTAAATGCCTACCTTTCCATGTATCGAACAATTGCCCAATTTGTTTATATGTTACGACAATATTATCCATGCAAGGTATAATATTTTGAAAAGCATACTTGGAATTATAAATGACCCATTTGTAAATTATGCAATTAAAATAAAATCTCTAAGTAAGTGAGTTAAATTTTGACTCTTGACATCACATGAATTGAGTTTAAATATGACAAGAAAATAAAAAATTAGATTAAACAGGCACAAGTAATGATACTTGATCAAACATCACGGGTTATATATATATATACTTAGGTGGCTGGATATAATATGGCGCGGCCAAAGTTGATTGCCACACGTCACTAGATGAGAGTTAAATGTGTATGGTTGATGGTTATTTTAGGAAATGTATTGGGGACAAAAAAGATTCTATTGTAGAGACAATCTTTCTTTATGTGTTATATCGTTGTATTAGAATGAGGACAAGCAAAAGTTTAAAGGGTCTAATCATTTGGGGGAAGGATGAAGGAAAAGAAATGGTTTTTCGACGCTTTACTTTCACCATCATTTTGTGATCATCATCACTTGAAAAGGAAGCTTTATAGTTGGTCTCCAATTGGGACTGTTTGAAAATGACTACCCTTCTTACGGGATTTTTTGTCGTTCAAGTTGAATAGCAATTTACACTCTCTCTATATATGTATTTCAATTATTTAATTTAATTTATTTTAATATTTTGTTTTATTTTAAAAGAAATAAAATATATAATGAAAAAAATTTAAAAACTGTTTTTATTTTATATTTTTTAAAAAATATTAAAATAAATAAATAAATAACAATGAAAGATCCAAATCTACTTTGTTTGAGCAGAGAATCCCTATTCACTAATTCCACTTCCTTCAATTCCATCTTCCCTAATCTTATTTGTAATTTTTATTTTGATTCAACTATACTCATTTTTCCTAGATTTTACTAAATTATAATTAATTTTTTTATTTTGCAAATATTATCCTCTTCATCAAACATCTTATATATATTGCAAAAACTTTTTCTACTTTTTAGTTAGTTAGTAAAATTATTTTTTTCAAAAATGTGTTATTTCCAGAACATAAAATCAAGCAGTTTTCTCCTCAATCTTTTTTCAAAGTATTATTATTTTTAACTATTTATTGTGCTTATGTCTTTGTGATACATACTGCTTGCTTATTAAAATGTCCAGAGCTGATGTGAAAAAAATTAAAGATGTGATTTGTGATATCAAGTTATAATATAAGGTTGTGATTATATTCTTAATATAACATAATATAACAATAAAGATAACTAAGTAAATTCACTTTTGAAAGGAAAAACATGTATGTTATATTGAAAGTTAATTTTATTGACAGAAAATAAATCGTATGGGAGATTTTTATAATATACATTACATGTTAGGAGAATTGAATGATATTTTAAAATAAAAGGTATTTGATATAATTTAACTGGACTTTAAAGAATTTTAGTGTAATTTACTCTCTTATTAATTTGTTATTTTCACAACTTTTAGTAAATAATAGTTTATTTTTATGATTTGTTCCAAAGTTAATTTTTCTTATGATTTAAAGCGTATCATTCAATTTTACTATAGTTTGTTACATTATCACTTAATTATCATATGATATTTTTTATTATAATTTTACCATGAATAATAATAATGTAAACATTAAAACAATGAATAATTTTATTATTACCAATTTCTTTTTGAATCATGTTAAAGTATTGTGAGATTATTGCAAGAATTAAGCTTATAGTTTTAATTTCTAATTATCATTTTAATTCTTTTAATGACTTTAAAAAATTATAAAATAATCTAAGGTCTAGCATTCTTTTAACATTGAAAACCTCCATTGCCTTCACAAAAATATAAATGGTAATTTACCGTAAATAATAGTTAATTAAATTTGAGTTCAACTATCTACAAACATATTTTTTTAAAAAGATATAATGACATTTTACGACATCCCCACCTAGAAGCAAAGAGAAAAGCTAGGTGACATCTTTGTACAATTCAGAAAAGTTACAGACATCAAAGTTCATGCATGTGCCTACCTTGTGTCACATCTCGTAATAGTACCAAAGAGATTATGATAAATCACATGCATATCACTGCTGGATTTGATAGTGCCATTGTGGCAATTCAAGTTGGTAATGTTGATAAATGGAAAATTGTTAGATTGTATTATCGTAAAAACATTTCAATATATTTATTAGTTACTAACGGTATATATATATATATATATATATATATATATATATTGCAGTGGCAAGCTCGCCAAAGCAACTATAGTACATCTTAGGAGGTGATTGGAATTGGAATAGTCAACCCCTGCCAAAATATAGGATAGTTGAGAATGGGTTTCTTAGGCCGTGTTTGTCTGTGATCCATTTATACTTTCGAGAGGGCCGGGTGTGCCAAGGAAGCGTTACTTCGTCGTCCCTTGTTTCCTACTTTTGCCGACTCTGATGAATCAGAGAAAGCGAAGAGACGTGGCAAAGCATGAGGGAAGAAGACTGGAGAGTTAATTTTGGCGAGTTAGTTACAGGGCATGTTGCCAAACGAGGACTTATAATTGGCATATAGCACTACTAGCAAACTATGAGTTGCGTTGCCTATTCTGAGAGATACATACACAAATAATAATAATAAAAAAATAAAATAAAATAAAATAAAATGAAACTCTCTCACTTTTGCCCTACACCTAGAAATTTATTGTCGCGTCAAAATCCTCTTTCTTCTTTATGAGCTCCCTTGTAGCAAAAACTTTTAAGTTGATTTTGCCATTGTTGGGTCTTGTTGACCTCAATCCTTGTGGCGCGCTCTTTGTTATATCTTAGTTTTTAATATTTTAGTTGTCTCAATTTATCACTTAACTTCTGTTTATCTGTCAATCTCACGTGCTTTTTCTTATATTAATTAACTTTTTTTAAAAAAATTAACACATACACACATATATGCAGCACAAGGGTGAGGAGTCTTATTGTGGGTAGTAATGTAACATTGGTATAGCATGGGTCTTGGCACTTTAGAAATTGAGAGGTAATATTTTGGGGATTTTTTTGGGTAGAATTTTATGGAGAATATTTTAGAATGATGCTTTAGTGACATTAACTTTCATATTTATAATCTCAATTCTTTTACATTTGTATTGGATAGGCAATTTTGAATTTTTTGATTAAAAATCTAACTAGATATTATAGTTTACAATGATAGCTCATAAGACTCTATATTTTATACTTAGATATCTCAAAAAGTTCAAATGACATCAAAGGAAAACGCCTTAAGGTAATATAACATCAAATAAATATTGAGACACTGTTTTAAAATACAGTGCTTTATAAGTCACTCATCAAGTTAAAGTTTTTTAAAACTCTTTTCTTTTATTCATTTTATTAATATTTTTATATTTGCACGCATATTATATAAAAGGAAAAATGTAAATTTTCTTTAACATTTAGGTCACTTGCAAATATCTTTTTTTTTTTAAATTAAGATGCACTATCCACTTTCTTCTACATTACAAGACTGATATTATAGTTCTAAATTAGCATGAAAATGGCATCAAAAATGCGAGAAGAGAGAAGAGAAAAAAAGGCCACAAAAAATAAGAAATTATGTAAAATTTTACTACAAACTACTTATGAAATCTTTTCCTCTGTTCATTTTCTTTCTAATGATGGTCTTAGCTTTTTGAAAAGAGGAGTCTTATGGCTAATTTTTTGAGAAAGAGTGAAATTTTGAAGCAACTAAATATAGCAAGAGAATCCCTATTTGGTAAACTTTTAAATAAGATATGTTATGCAATGGAAAGATTTATTTTTCTTTGAATTCCAATGACTTCCATATTAGGTTTAGAGAGAGAAACTAGAAAGGGAAAGTAATTCCAAAGTTATTGTTCCATTGCATTTGATAGGACAAATAAACTCAATTTATTCAACTTCACATTTTCTCATATTCATTGTGAACATGCTAGCATTAAGGACAAATGAGAGTGTGCCACATCAATTATGAAATATTCTAAAATGACATATAAAATAGCAACATTAAGGGTAAGATAGACAAAATATCCTATTTTTTGAAATCTAATCATTGAAGAATCTAATATTTGGTTTTGAAAATTTAAGGGACTACATGTACATAATCCAAAATTCAAGAATTTTTTTTTCTTACATAAATATGCACATCATACCTATATGATTCAGCTTGAGGGGAGAGTTACCAAATCGTACTGTGCCACTATGAAAATGAGGCCGGATTTGGTATGAAATAAAGAGGAGGTTGGAAGTTGGTTTTAAAATAGGTGGTAACTTGGCAGATGATTAATGGATCTAAGGACTTTATCTTAAGTTAATTTATTTGCTTCCTATATTGTTTGGAACAATGGCCACGCATTTCATATGTATTATAAACTCATGTTTGAGTAGTTCTACAATTAGAATGGGGCGGATGGATGCGATTCATTTTAATATTGAAAGTGAAATTACTCAAATTTTGTGTTGTCTAAGCTACCATCAATCTGATTAAACTTGTTAATGTCATTTCAATCCATTACATTAATTGTCTTAGCCAACTTTTTGAACTTTAAATTGCCATTTCAATAAGTTTAAAGTTTGCCATCTTATTGAAAACTAATCCTGCTTTGACTTCTTGTTAAATTTAATTGCTTAAGAGAGAAATATTATATTTCTATAAAAGTTCAATAGGCATCCATACAATCTACTCAAACGTCTAAATTCAAATCACACTTTATTTCTATTAAACCCTAGCTATCTAGTGAATATCAGAGGGTACGACCTAATCTAATAATCCTTTTGGCATGTTATCATGTGTATTGATAACAAATTCTTTTATGCTGTTGTTTAACTATACATGGAATATTAAAGATTTTAATTATCTTGATAAAATTTTATATTATAACTTGTGTAAAAGAATTTTTTTCACAAAAGTAATTCTTCTCATAAGAGAAGAATTTACTTTTGGAAGAAAAAAATTACATTGTTTTAATATACTACATAGGATAGAAGTATTCAATTATGTACATATTTTTAAAAAATGTATTCAATTATAAAGGTGCACGATTTTTTATTTAAAGCTTATAATATTAATTTTAGAAAACTACAAAGACATTTTTCATACGATTTCTCTCACATATGCAGACAAATTATTTTTCACGTGTGATACAAGAAGTTCGTGGCCATAGACAATTAATAAGACATAGACGTACGATTGGGCAGGAGGCTTTAGATAAAGAAATAAAGAAAATTAGGAACCGTTGGATGGACTTGGTGATTATTAAATCGGAGGGTGAATGTAAGAAGTGTTGGTTAACAGCGGGACACGTTATTATTGGGGGATTTTACCATTCGATAATCTTTATATATATTTGTTTTTTGAAGTGAGTGAGTTAAAAAAGGAGTGATATGAGATTAAAAGTATATATAAAATCTTTTTTTTATTCTTTTGTTTTTTTAATTTTAAAGAATCCAAAATATACAAATATATCATACAAAGACAAAAAAGCGTAGGACAATTATTGTGACGATTGGTGGTATGTGTGTGGGGGGGGAGGGGGTATGATAGGGTGTATTGCGCTGGCTTCGTATTTTCCAAGATTTATTATTTATTAATAAATTAATATTTATTCAATTATATTATATATTTTTATTTTGATATTTATGACATCCTACGTGTATTGTCGGTCATGGTTACGTCTATTTAGGAGCCTCCAATCATTCGAGTGATATACTGATCTGCTCCAGTCGCTGACAAACAAATGAAAATGAAATGAAATCTTATGTTTTTTCACAGTCATATTTATTAGGATTAACTACTTGAGATTTTTCTATTTGTCTTTTTATCCAAAAATTTAGCGAAAAACATTATGTTAAAATATAATTTTAATTTTTTAATTTTAATTTAATTTTTTAACTTTATATCAAAATTTACAGTTATTTTTTAATTTTATTTTATTTCAATACAATTTTTTAACTTTACCTTAAATTTTATTTTTATTTTATTTTAATTCTGTCTCTTAACATGAAATTTTTGATAGAAAAGTTATATGGAACTCTTTGGTGGATTAATTGTGATAACCTTTTTCCAACTTAAATTTATATTTAAATACTTTTTTAAAAGTAAGAGATCAAATTAAAAAAATAAAAGTAAAGAATAAAAGTAAAATTTAAAATAAAGTTAAAAATCAAAGAGAAACTAAATAAAATTAAGAAATATAAGTGAAATTTGAATTAAAATTATCAAGTTAGAACCAAATAAAATTAATAAATAAAAATGAAACTTTATATAAAATTAAGAACAAAAAAATATTTTTGTCAAAATATTTTAATTGATCAATTTACTAGAAAAATTAATTATTCTCTTTTTTATCTTGTTTTTGCATATATTCTCCTCCATACTTTTTTTTTTAATGGAGAAAAGCACAAGATACTAACTGAACAGCCTAAAAGAACTAACTAAGTCATTATTAAGAGCTTCAACAATAAAATCGGGGACATCAGAAAGCATGTGACGCCTAAAGGGTACTCCAGCGCCTTCTTAGCAATAGGATCCGCCACTGTATTCATCTCTCGATCATTCCAAGAGAGGCTTGCGTCTTAGTCTTGAGAAAGAAGCTGGCGAATCTCCAGGATAAGGTCCATGTTGGGGTGATCCTGCAGCTCATTGTTTTCAACCACATCTACAAGCTTTAAGCAATCCGTTGCGACGATATGATGCTTAAACCCCTTATCCCAGGCAATCCGAAGACCCCATACCATACCCTAAATCTCAAATTGGCAGTTACTTCCTCTCCCAATATTGAAGAAGAATCCTCCCAGCATTTCCCCCGCATGGTTCCGAAGCACCCCGCCACAAGCCGCTTGGTCCAAACGAAACACAAAAGCTCCATCTACGTTAAATTTAACAAAACCAGTAGGAGGAGGCGACTAACTTTTCTCAGAACTACCATCAACCTTACTCAAAGATTGCATATTAGGCTTCGACCAACACACACAAGCTTGGACCCTAGCAAAGATAATAGTAGCTGACGGTTTCGACTTCTCAAACACATAATTGTTCCTACTAAGTTAAAGCTAACGACACATTAAGGAGAACTAAACATCTAACTTTATGTCATTCACCGTATTCCTTCTCGTTAAATTCCACTCAATCCATCTTGTAGGGTTTTGCATGGAGAAGAAAATGGCTGCAGGAGACGGAGGACTTAAGAGGCGCCATGCTTCCCTTGCCGGGCCACATTCACGAAGCACATGAGAGTGGTTTCAGGATTGTTTCGACACATCTCACACTCAGCAGACACAACAAGACCCCTTTAAACACGCGACACATTGGTCAATAAGCGGTCTTTGCAACACAACCACATGAACACTTTACATCTTTGCGGGACATTAACCTTCCAAACTTTCTTCCAAATTCCTTGCCTCCTACTACTCCCATCAGTAGTAATATTTTCGTAAGTCGACCTAGTAGAGAACACTCTTGAACTTGTCCACCTTCAAAAAGGAACATCAGCATTCCTTAAGTTCATAGATTTTTTCAAACAGGCGATCACCTAGAACATAGACCTCGGAAGAACCTTTTAGAACTTTTTCCAATGCCAACTGCCTGAAGCAGTCATGAAATTATACACTTTCAACTCCAAATCAAATTCAGGAATTTCATGCACAGCATACTGAATCAAAGCCTCGTGGTTCGGCACCCAGCGATATTTCTAGAATCTTACCATTTTCCCATCCTACACCCTTCAAGCCATGCCCTTAACAACTTCCTCCCATTTACTCTTAATCCCTTGCCACACTCTTGACTCTGATCTCCTCGCCTCAACATAAGGGAGGATATTGTCCCCACATTTATAGTTTTCTCGAACAAAACGGACCCATAGAACATCCCTCCTCTTAACAAGGCTCCAATTAAGTTTTATCATAAACGCATCATTCTGGGATTTAAAGTGACGTAACTCCAACCCACCAACTTCCTTTGTAGAGCACACTTCCTTCTAGGAAACAAAATGAATCTTCCTGATATTTTCACTGCCTCCCCAAAGAAAATTCCTGCACTTCTTATCAATCTCCTTGCAACAACTAACAGGCAGGGGAGCCGACTGGATCGTATATGACGAAATGGCCGACATAACAAAAGAAACCAATGAGTGTCTAGTTGCCATAGAAAGAGTTTTGGCTTTCCAGTTAGATAATCTACTATCCATCTTATCTAAGATATATCTGTAGGTATCCTTAGACACTTACTCATGGTGAAGAAGGACCCAAGATACTTACCCAAATTTGGTGTAGGCTTGAACCCCAAAAAGTTACTTATCTCCATAACTCGATGATAGCTAACATTTCTAGAGAAAAAGATATGAGATTTGTTATCACTGACCTTTTCCTCGGAAGCATCACAAAAATCATCAAGGCATGCCTTCAATAAACTCGCTTGCTCAAGGGAAGCTTCTACAAAAAGGATCAAATCATCAGCAAAAAATAAATGCAAGACAACAGTACCCTGATTTGAAAGTCTGAAGGGCAACTAATTCCCCTCATTAACTTCATTCTGAATAAGATGAGAAAGCTTCTCTATCATTAAAACGAACAAATAGGGAGATATGGGGTCTCCTTGTCTAACCCCTCTAAAAGGAGAAAAATGATCTCCCTTTTTACCATTCTATAAAATTTGAAAATTGGCAGTGGCCATGCAAGAATAAAGCACGTCACACACATGCTTCAGAATCTGTAGCTCCTCCAAACACCGAATCACAAAAGGCCATTTAACCGATCATAAGCTTTTTCTAAATCAATTTTAATAGCCATAAAGCCATTCTTCCCTTTTCTATAGTGCATGGAGTGGATTATCTCCTGCATTAGAGTGATATTATCCACACCTTGTGGCCCGAGATAAAACTACATTGATTGGGAGATACAACAGATGGCATAAGCCTCTTGAATCTAGCAGCTATAATCTTCATAAGGATCTTATAGATCACATTGCAAAGGCTTATTGGCCGAAAATCTTTAATAGTCTTAGGCTTCTCACCTTTTGGGAATAAGAACAATATGAGTACCATTAACACTCTGTATAGCAGTAGGATTAGAGAAAAGGAATTTAGTCATGTCCACCACCAAATTGCCCACAACGTCCCATTGGTTTTGAAAAAATAGAGGATTTAGACCATCCGACCCTGGAGCCTTTAACGGGCCCATGTCAAACAAAGCCTTCTTCACTTTTTGTTCTTCAATGCTGTGCCTAATCCATCGTAAAATGGATTGATCAACCTCAGGGAATGAGCCACCAAACTCAACGTTCGCATTACCTTGCATGTCATCAGTAAATAATTCTTGATTTAGTACCCACCTACATGATCTCAGCCTCATCATAGATCCATTCTCCCTTTTTCGCTTTTTAAAGCAACAATTTTATTTCGCCTCTTTCTAGAATTTGTCATAGTATGAAAGAACTGCATATTCTTATCATCCGCTTTATACACGAGAACGTTGGAGCCACATTACCTCTTCGTGAACCAAGATCTCTTCAAGCTGCATCCATAAATGCTTCCTTTTACTTTCAAGAAACGAGCTAGGGCTAAGGCGAGTAATATCATGATTCACTTTTTCCATTTTGTAAAGAAGTGACTCCTTCTTACAATTAATGTTTCCGAGCACATCTTTATTCCATTTTTTGACACCTTCGGTAAATGACTGCACATTCTCCTCCCAACCATTGCTTCTCTTCCAAGTCTTTTGAACAAAATCATGGAACCCATCGTGTGCAACCCAAGGAGCAAAGAAGCGGAATGGCCGATTCCCCTTCCGTGTCTCCTCCTAAAAAACCAGTTTAAGCAACAAGGGAGCATGATCGGATTTAAATATGGGGAGATGAGTGATAGAAGCCGAATGAAATCTTTCAAACCAAATCGCATCTGCAACCACCCTATCAATACGACTATGATTGTGCCCTCTAGACCAAGTGAAAGGTGGTCCTTCAAAGACTAGATCAATTATTGCTGAATCCGACACCCACTTTCAAAAATGTCTATCCACTTGAGACTTCCTTTGAGCATTAGAAACACATTCATCATCATACAAAGTGACATTAAAATCACCACCAACACACCAACCTTCCTTCACTACTTCTGTAATGTTTGAGAGTTGGTGCCACAACAGCTTTCGTTTGGACGAGTCTGGGCTTCCATAAGCAACAGAAAGATGCCATTCGCCCTTTTTTCCCATATTCATAACTCCATGCAAGACTTGCTCATGTTTCCAGATGACCTGAAAATTGATGTCACCCTTCCAAAAACACCAAATTCCGCCGCTAAACCCATTTGCTTCCACTACTTCAAAATTCTCGAACCTCATCCTTTTTGCAATATGTGCAGCTTTCTCCCTTTTTTGACGAGGTTCAAGGATAGCTAGGAAACCAAGTTTATGCTTCTTCTTGAGTTCAATGAGCAACTGTGCAAAATGACTACTTCCTACTCTTCTAGCATTCCACACAAGAAAATTCATCATCATAAATAAAGTTTGAGAAATACTGCACGTGACCAACATGGTCAAAAACTCAGACCCAAAATTTGGGTACCTCACCCCATAACGTCTTCCTCATCACTAGCCTCTACCAAGGGGTCGAATGCATAAGAAAATGGCCCCCTCTCGGTGATCTAGGATCTAGAGGGTTATCATCCTCAAGCATTTTGTTCTTAGGTTGGGATTGAGTTAAGCCCATTTCAATAACTCTTGATAGACCCTCAATGCCATTAGGCCCAACTTCCGCCTCCATCTCCTTGCCCCATTCCAAGGCCACTGCTTTGTCCTTGTTCTTCTCACGGCCCAACTGCAACCTCTCCTTAACCTGCATAAAAACATCAATATCACTTTTAGCATTTGTACCTTAAGTTGATCCATTAATTCCCTTCATCGGTCCAGTGTTAAGTCCCTCCTTTTGCACTACATTATTGGGTCTATTTTTTACTTGCTTGTTAGGCCCGTAATGCTTGGTTATATTTGTGAGTTCTCCCAACGGCTTCCTAACAATTTCCTTAGATATTTGCTCTTCACGCCCTTCTTCTTCGCCCATTAAAGCTGCATAGCGAGATCCTCTCCGATTCCCCCCATGAATTTTCCTAAAATCTTGGCGACCATCTCTCATCCGTCTACCACTCCCCCTATCTCGCCTGTAACCACGTGAGTGTTGGACAAAGTTTCACTCGCTAATCCTCAGCTTCTTCCGACAACTCTTTGTCGTAACCGTTCGCCTGAACTCCTCTTGCAGTTCCAACCGAACCTCCATACTCCATATGGGCCATTGTCTCCTTCGAAGGATAATGATCAATATCATGCCCATACTTTCCACAGTTGAAACAAATTAGATGGATGCCCTCATATTCGATCCTCCTTTCTTGACCATTAATCTGAATCATCGAAAGGAGAGCCTCGTTTAAGTCAAGCTCGACATATATACGAGCAAACCGTCCTTTCTTCCTCCGCAGTGTAATCATGTCCACTTTGATAACCTTCTCAACTTGGCTTCCCAGAACATATAGGATGCCTTTATCATAGTAATCCATCAAAAGCTTCAGTATACGAACCCATGTTGCAATCTTACATATCTTTTCCGCCTCCAGATCAAAGTTTATTTTATTTTAATTTGATCTCTTAACACTTTATCTTATGTTTCACTTTTATTTTTTAATTTTATTTTGTTTTAATATGGTCTCATTCCTTTATCCTAAATTACACTTTTGTTCTTAATTTTATTTTATTTTAATTTATTTCCTTAACCTATAAAAACTGTTCAAATTTTTCTTTTTTTCTAATACTATTATATTAAAATACTTTTAAAAAAGTCTTATGTTAGTGTTGGGAAAAAAGAAACATTTGAGTAATTTTTTACAATAAAGGACCAAATTAGAAAAAAGTGATTTTTTTAAATCCAAAAACATCTTGATCTATAAATATTTCATATATAAATTATGCAAAAAAATTGTCACCGTCCATGTAAAGTCTTTTTTTTAATAAATTATTCTAATTCTCTTGAATTTTAGCGTAATTATGTATTAGTTAAATTAATGTTTAGGGTTTACATAATTTGTTGCATGATATCTTGTGCCTCCATCATCTTTCACAGTTTTACCTAGCAAGATATCTAACTTGCGTCTCTCTACCAAAGTCATGTATTTTTTAAATGTTAATTTAAACTTATAACATATTTTTATTTTAATTTTTGTGATAGTTTAACGAAAGTAAAATTTTATATTTTAAAGTTCAACCATCAAAATTATAATTAGGAATTAGGAAATCATACCTATTTTTTTTTTCTTTTTGCAAGTATTGACTTATTATAGCATGGTAAAGTGCTCAAGGAACTTCCAATTTCATATATATATATATATATAAATTTCTTGTAAATAAATAATAGAAAATTAATTATTAATTATTATATCAAATATATCGTATTCACTCATTAACTACATTGTCACATTATTGATACACATGATTAAATATATATAAGTGCATAATATACAAGTTAATTTGATGTTGTTTAATGCACCGTGCGATACAATATCTGAAGTCAAAATTCCAAAGTACCTTCCCTGAATCTTTTTCATAATATAATGCCATTGCTTAATTAGTATAGTTTTCTTACCCACTCTTAAATAAGTCTAGGTCTTTCTCTACGAACCCCTTCGGTGGCGTTTTCTTATTTTCCAAAAGTACCATTTTGTATTTCTTGTTTGTTTGACTAAAATATCAAGATGCTTTTCTTTCACATCTCCCAAAGGCTTCACGACTCTTATTTTCTTTATTCATATACTGCTAGTTGAATTCTTCTCTGAAAAGAACAATCATAATTGTATTCAACTAAGCGTGCTTTATACTATGGAAATTATCTCGAAAGTTTTGACAATTGTGTCGTGAAAATGGGAAAAATCTGGTATCTTTCCTCTCTAATTTTCTCTCCTTAAAGTGTTAATTAATTAATTAGGCCCTCTTTTCAAAGGAAAGAGACATAAATATATTGAAAAATTGGATGACATATGAAATTTCGACACTTGGTGTCCCAATAAACTAATTAGCCATCTAACTATGGATTCTTTTTGACATTTGACAACAACCGTATCATGAGGGCTAATTTTCTAAGAGTAAGTGTTTAATATGTTGCTTGCGTAGGGCTTAGTTCCCACGTGTATTGTAAAAAAAAATATGGCTCTTGACAAAACGATATCTAAATAGCTTATACTTTAAGCCAAAATTAATATTTATTAAAAAGGTTCAAGCAGTTAAAGTCTTGTCGTTTTACACATACATTCTACCTTTGCTTCGAGAAGAGAACTTTGCCATGATGCCATTAATAGCCGTCCTCTTTAAGAAAAACAATTGCCATGGTGATTACAGAAAATGGCATGTGTGACAAGATAGATAGAGAAATATTAATGGGACAAAAAAATAGGTTATAAATCGTAGTTGCATATATTGGTTTATTGTTTTGATGGCACTTGTAAAACTTATAATAAGAGATTTTAAAAATTATAATTATTATTGAATCTTAAAAAATTTATTACTGAATTTTAAAAAAATTATTATTAAATCTTTTAAAATTTAGTAATAATTTTTTAAAATTTAATAATAAATATCTTAAAATCTGATAGTAATTATAATCTTTGAAAATAATTATAATTTTTAAAATTTTTTATTATAAATTTTATAAAATTTTAATCTTTGATATAATTTTTTTTTCTAAATTAATTAGGTTTCTTTTTTTTTTTTGACGAAATTTAATAAGAGTCTGCATGGAGCCCACACGTCCTTGGATGCACCAGTGTCGGTTGATTTTATAGTATTCCATCGTACAGTTGCATAGCACCGCGTATAGTAGCTGGCAAGAAAGCCCCTACTTCATGCATAATTCAAAATAACAGTGCATTTAAAAAAATATTTTTATGCATTTAATTATAAATTTTTATAAATTAAGTCAATAAAATACAACTAAATACGTATATTGATTAATTAATATAAATTCTTTTAATAAGTTTCATTTTTTAAATATGCAAATAATTATTTTATACTAACCTAATTTACCAAAAATTATTAAATTATGAAATAATTTCTTGATAATATATGTTAATTTTTTTTGGAAGTATCAGAAGGTTTAACTCTTCAAACAATCACACTATCTGTAATATACAAATTTTCATGACTAACATTTTTTTTTTAATTTTGGGGTTGGTTCTTTAGGGTTCGCATGTTTCACATGGTTTAGAATGACATAATAGGGATGAAATCATACTGTCTCAGGCTACAGTAAAAGAATAGCTATATTGTCATCAGGTCATGATTCTAGAAGAGTGTTAAACAAACGTGTTTAAATTTAGAAAAAAATTATATTTAAGAATTTATATTTTATAAAATTTAAAATAAAAAATTTTTAAAATTAAAATTATTTTTAAGAACTAAAATTATTAATAAATTTTAGAAGACTTACTACTTGATTTATAAAAATTACTATTAAATTTTAAAAAATTATAATTTAAATAACTTTAATGATAATTTTCTTAAAATTTGATAATAACTTTCCTAAACCTTAATAATAAGTGGTAGTAATTTTGGTTTTTAAGGATAGTTTTAATTTTTAAGATATTTTATTATAAATTTTACAAAATTTGGATCTTTAAATCTAATTTTTTTTAAATTTAACATGCAAAAAATATTTACAGGACTCCAATTGACACTGGTATTAATTAAAATATATCTTACATTATTGAATAATTTTGTGTATGATATATTTCTTTCCAAATTTGTTGTTGGATTAAAAATCTTAATCGTAAAAATTATATTCACAAAATTTTATATTGATCTAATTACTTTTGTTTTGTACTCTTTTAGTATATCCAAATATTAATGGACGATATATTTTTAAATTATAAATGGGTCATTAACTGTTTTGATTATATATTTAATAATATTTAAATTTTAAATATTGAGAAGCATACGCAATGTCAATTGATTCCCCTTCTATTTATAATTAGAGAAAATCATCACTATTGATCTTTTCTGACTTTAAAACTGACTCTTTCCGACTTAATTTCAATTATATATTTTTTAGCTCAATTAATTTTTTTTTGGGGAAACACACTGTACAATCTCTAGTCTCTAAAATATTTTGTACATTCTATCAAAAAATATATATATTTTGTACAGACCACGTTTTTATCATTTATAAAAAAAATGTATAATTATAATTAAAAGCGCTTAATTAGAAATGTTGTAACTGTGGAAACTTTAACAAACAGTTCAGTGTAAATTACCCTTAGAAAAATGATTTGCTATATATAGGTTAGCATTCAGACCCAAAAAAGAACTGAAAATGGTTAGTACTTGTACTTAATTATTATTACGGGAGGTGATCACTAATTTGTTGTGCTCCTTTATATATATCACTAATTAATTAATTTTAATTTTCTAGAAATTAAGAGTGATATCTTAAAATCCAATCCAGTCCAAGGCAAAAGCAGCACCGGATTTGCGTAAAACCCACTTGATTGCTTCACCTTCCTCACAGACTTCTCTCTCTCTCTTCTCTCTCGCTCTCTCTCATAACTTCAATCCTAAGTATAATTTCATTTCATCCCTCTTCTCTTTAAATCAACACAATTAGCTCTTGAGCTTTCTCCTCAGTTCTCTCCCACATCATATGTAGTTATATATATTTTCCCACCCCGATTGAAACGTTTCAATGACACAAGCATTATTCCGAGTAAAACTTGACGCTATATAGAGAGCCACTATATATAGAAGCCCAGTTCAGAGTCTGTCTCCTTCTTCACGCATTGAGTAATATAATGGGTCGCCATTCCTGTTGTGTCAAGCAAAAGTTGAGGAAGGGTCTGTGGTCCCCTGAAGAAGATGAGAAGCTCTTCAATTACATTACCTCATATGGTGTTGGCTGCTGGAGTTCTGTTCCCAAACTCGCTGGTAATATATTTAATTAAATTCCCAGAAACTTTGTTCTTGTGTCTTTCGGATTAATTCTAATGGTTTCTGAACAGGATTGCAAAGATGTGGAAAGAGTTGCAGATTGAGATGGATTAATTATCTGAGGCCTGATTTGAAGAGAGGCATGTTTTCCCAACAAGAGGAGGATCTCATAATCAGTCTTCATGAAGTTCTTGGCAATAGGTAACTTACATAAAAAGAAATTGAAGAAATAAAAATAATGGGTACCCTGTGCTGTTTCAGAGCTTAATTTTCATTTAAAATTTTCAGGTGGGCTCAAATTGCAGCACAGTTACCAGGAAGAACAGATAATGAGATTAAGAACTTCTGGAATTCATGTCTGAAGAAGAAGCTGTTGAAGCAAGGGATTGACCCCACCACACACAAGCCCCTAGTTACCGAACCTCAAATGATAAAGGAGGAGAAGAAAAGTCCTATAGATACAGAGACACTATTACCATCTGTGCAGATACCATTTTCAGTTTCAGCTACAACAACTTCCTTAGGCTTCTCATCATCACAAGGGTCAGCACTTGTAGGAAGTGACTCGAACCACTTTGAGAATAATGGTTTGGACCCATTGTCGTTCTTTGAGTTCCAAATGGGTGGTTTTAACCATTCTGGGTATGGATTCAATATGTCTTCAATAATGCCAAGTTTGACCAATTCGATGACAGAGTTCTCATCAGATAACATTTCGGCTTCCAGAATCAGTTCGTGCAATAGCTCAAACATGAGCAATTATGTTCAAGGAGGAGGATGTCACATAGGCAGCATGATGGAGAATAATAATGAAGGAGGCTTAATGATGGATCCTTTGTTTCAGTTTCAAGTGAATGCCATAAAGAATGAAGAAGATCAATTGATGAAGACAGGGACGTGGCAAGAAGAAGGGCAGCTTCTGAATCAAAACTCCATAGAATTCACCACCACCTGTCCGTTAACGTCATTATCAGAAGATCTAACACCCGCGAATTATGATGTTTTCCACCATATGTGAACTGTAAATTCCTTCTTTTTTTTTTTTGGATTAATTCTTCAAGGTAACCAAGATAGAAAGATGGTGATGTGATAGTACAGCAAATTTCTGGTCGATCGATACCCCCCTTTTCGTCTGTATTTTTTTCCCCCATTTTCCTATTGATGTATTTGGTTTCTTCGTTAAAGGTTTGAAGTGACGATTCTTGCAGATTAATTAATGAGTGAAGCTAGCTAATTTTGTGGACCTAATCTTTCCAAATTGTCCAACTAATTAATTATTACGTGCAGTTAATTAATTATAGTGCTTCCTTTCTCTTCTTCTTCCTTTTTCTCTTTTTAAATTTATTTTAAATTTATTATTATTATTATTATTATTTTGCGCTTTCCCCTTGCTGTCATTTAGATCTTATAGCAGCTGGTCAAAGACTCCAAAACGATCGAATTAAAACCCCATCTTTTGGTGGTAATATATGTACACAGAGAGACACCCGTGTGATGTTGAATTATAAATAGGTCCACACCTACACACACACATATGAAGCGCTGGCAGAGTTTGAATAAGATTATTATCGGCTAGCTATATATATATATATATATTTTTATCGTATTTGTTTTGCTGGCTGCGGGCTCCAGCAGGCACCACCATGCATTGTGAATCCTTCCAAAGTTCTAAAATTGGCTGCCCCTTAATCTGCATTATTGGAGAGAGACGTGCGTATGTATAACGTAGCTTATAGGATATGGCCTTTACACGGTTGAAATAATATTAATTGCTTTTAAATCATCTTTTTACCGTACTGTCAGCCCGATAACTTCATGCTTATGATCATATAAGTTTGCATGCAGATTTTTTATATATGCATGGCCTTACTCTTTTGGGTTCTCACACTTTGGTTATCACAGTTACGGTAATATCAGATATATATTGTTCAAGCTAAATTATATATCTGAGTGATTTTAAAGACATACTCTTCATATTCATCTAATGTATTTAAAATTTTACTCTTAAAACGCTGTTTAAAAGGTTAAACTAAAATTATTGAAGAAAGATAATATATTTTATTTTGACACATTTTGTTGTATTATTAAGGTCGCTGTTTTAACAAGAATCAATGACTCAACTGATAAAATGAAATTAAGTCAACTAAAATGTTCCAGATTTAATTTTTGTTGTGCATCCACTAATTAATTATAGGAAGTTGTAGTATTTCTTATTTTTAATTCTATAATAAGGTGCAGTATAACTCAAATTACGATCAAAAAAAGAGAAGAAATTAAACATACGGACATAATTAGTGACACACTCTCCGTCTCTAGCAGTTGTTAATACATGCATTCAAAGGCCAGTGGAGGGTCATGGATCAGATGAATAAAGCTGGTTCAAATTTGCACGCAAAACCATTAAAAAGTCAAAGGGTCCTTTAGATTTGGAAAACCAGATGATGTTCAGAAATCGTAGATAATTGTTTTTTTCTGATGCAGGTGCAGTAGTGGTTTTTGGCTAAAGTACAGATTAAAAGAGTCCAGCTTCCGTACCACACATAAGGTCCTATCGTAATTTGCCTTATTAAGCGGTGAAAATCACTCTACCAATTAATTCAATATTGACGCAAGCTCTACACTTGTACACTTCTGCTCAACATAGACGTACGTGCTTTTGACTCTCTCATATAGCTATACCTAAACAAGTTAAGTATTTAATTAATCAGAGTAACGATTATATATAAATAGCATATTAAATGAATATATATATATATATATGGCAATGTGATTAAGAATAACAAGATTCATGCTACACTTGAGAAGAAATGTTTCTTTGGTTTTTAAAAATATATACTTTAATTATTTAGTTAGTTTTTAAATCTTGAAAATATATTGTTGGATCACTTGTTTATAGTTAAGTCGTGCGATTTGATAACAAACTTAAGAAGCTGTCTATAGATGTTTTATGCCCGATCAATCGTTCCTAAGTAACCCTTGCATCCTCTGTCTTTAATGTATGATTACTGGCATGAAGTTAGCCTATGCTTGTCCCTTGATTTAATTAGTCTTTAAAAATTTTTGACCCATTATTTAGTCCTTCATCAATGAAAAAATAAGACAAACAAGTTGAACGTACTATATGCTTTAGTGACTAGCAAGTTACCAGTTAATAACTTTTCAGACATTGAATTGTGTAATTATAAGAGACTTAAAAGAGTCAAAAAATTATCCCGTGTATATATATTTTAAGATCAGATAATAAGTAAATTCCCTTAATTTTAACTTCGCTTTACCAATAATATAATGATACAATCCAGAACAACTGAAATTTAGCTCATTATATTTGAAAATAAGAGGGGGCGATGCATAATTAACATATATAATTGTTAAGTGAAAATTTGATCTAAGAAAAAAAGCAAGATATTGTATCTAATATTGATGTTGACAATAAACAAGATGCTTAACCCACCTGTCCACGCATATCATATGCAAACTGCTAAAGGTCCTGCCGCCAAGCCATAACGTAAATCAGAGAAGAAGTTTCATTATTCTCATTTCTGATTTTTGGAGGCTGTTTGTATCTGAGTGGTCCAAATCATTAGGGTTTTGAGCAAAGTTACAGGCGTTAAAAGCAAGTTCGAAAAGAAGTCATAATCAAATATCTTCTTGGCCTTTATTATACACCCTTTATCTTTTATCTTACTTGGTTCAAGTTCAAATCAAAACATTAATCTATACAAAATCATATCTTTGTGAACAATTAGTCCAAGCTAATAATTCAAGTACTATGCCGACGCAGCTACATATGCTAGCTGAGGACCTTGAGCACTATTTGAATTCTCATCGTTAAAAGTAAACAAAAAAGTGTCGATTTACGAGTGAAGAAAAAGTGGGAAAGATAGGAGCAAAAGATTATTAAGGATACGTCTTGAAGTAAAATACTAGGTAATGCTCTTGGTCAACTAATGTTTCCTCCGACAACTGATATTGGAATGCCTTTGCTGAATTTTAGCCTTTGAACTTACCAAATTCTAGCTACATGAGATTGCCACACCGACGGGCTAATGCTCAAAAGGGGATAAAGGGAAACACAAGAATTAAAAAATGTTCCATGCCAACATCTTCATAATGATAAATTAATTATAAAAGAAACATCAGTTTCTAACTCTGGTCCAACACTTTAAACAGCCCAAATTAAATATGCATTTTTTTCATCACACGCTATGAAGTAAACAAAAATATTCATGCATACATTTCTTGGGCTTTGTTAGTATGGAGATTTTTAACTCACTCCGTGGAATTAGTTATGTTGACAATTTAAATCCAAGTTTTACTTTTTCAGGAAATTACTAATTAAATATTACTTTTGAATTAGTCAGAGAATTTTCATTTAGTGAGACAAGCATTTTGGTCAATGTAAAAAGGAAGAATCAAGAAATAAGATGAAAAATTTACAATTCTATGTAATATTAATAAGTTGCCCAAATTTTGTGAAATAACTCATTTGTAAGGAAAACTAAAATTTCCATAAAATTCAATTAAAAAATTTTATACCAAATATAAAAGTTTTATCTTTTTAGGTACAATTAGAAAGAGGAGAGTTAAAGACTTTGAGATGAAATTAAAGAAATCAATATGAATTTTAATTATCTTTTTTGAAAAATAATTCAAATCGTATGATAATAAATTGTATTTCACATATATTAATCTTAATTAAGCTTCATGGGATTTAGCTATTGGCACCAAGCGAACTCGATGAAATGTAATTAGGTATACAGACAGACAATAATGATGCATAATGTGATGCGTTGAACTTGAACTGAGTGGTTCTGGAAGAAACAGGTGATGGACCATGGCGAAAATAATGAATTAAACAATGTCAAAGCAGTCTAGGTGACATTGGGAAATGATGGATCTTTAGGCTAAAGACCCTGAGGAGTATAATTACAGGCACAAGTCAGAAGGAATCCATGAACAGATTTGTAATAAGTTGGGATGAAAAACACATTCCCTGGCATAATTGCGAAATATCTAATAACGATTGTGTTTGACATTTTGCGACTCTTTAACCTGGTAAAAGTTGCAAAGCAGGCTACTTTTGCAGAATTAAATTCGGCTTTATGGCTTAAGAGTGATTATGACCTTAAACACCACAATGGAAACAAACTGCTTTTTTTCTTTTTTTAATTTATCTGGGGCTATGACAAAAGCAGACAGACTTGAAAGTACATAAAGCATTCCTTAATTTGAACGTCTTAATAATGGCTTCTCATCAAAGATAAGCTACAGGTTTGACATCTCTTGAAACGTGTTTTTCACTGATTGCGCTTTCCTCATTCCAATCACGAAACTTCTAATTACGTATCCAGCGATCGAGTGCCTCTGTTGCATAGTTTGAGCTATGTATAAGCAAGTACTAGTATGGGTAAGCCAGAACTAAAAACCTTGAAGACTGACGAAAGGCACGACAAAGTCATACATATAAATCTCTCCATTGATTGTATCAGATGATGAGAGACAGAGAGAGCAATTTTAAATCTTACTTTTTCAGTTTTTCATTCCCTTATACAGGCAAAACACTGTGTCAGTTTGATTTTGTCTGAAAAGATATTTCATGTGAACAAATTTCAATTAAGACTAAAAAAATTGCCAATTTTAAATTTTTTTTTCATATAAAGGAGTCTGAATTCAATTGGGGATTAAATGTGGATGGAACGAAGTTTTGAATGTTATCTGCTCGGATCTGGATCCAAAGATAGGTCGAATATTTTTATACGAGTCTGGGTTTAAGTACTATAATATCCTATAAGCATCTTTATGCCAAGGAAACCTCATTTCCAAACAATGTCCAGTAGAATACAAGAAATAAAAAAACAGTAATATTGAAATTCTTTCCTTGTATCGAAAAATTTAAGGAACATGATGGCATTCTGTTTTTTCGACAACCTGAGAAAAGGCCTATTCAACAAACTGATGTTGACGATCTACAGCAATAGGGTAGTTAAAAATGGCCAACCCTGCCTTTATCAACCCAGCAAATTGTCCTCATTCTGACAGTTTTTTTTTTTAACAAGCTCAAAAGTGCAATCTGTTACCAAGAATAATATTCAATGATAGACAATGGAAAGGATCCAAACATATGTTTCCACGTTAATTCACAAGATTGAACATTAACATCCACGCACCTGTCCATTGCCTGCGTCCATCTTGACGGCAGACAACTTACTGGAAGAATCTTTTTCCAGTTTATATAAGATACATGACCCCAAAAAGAGAAAAATGCACATTATTCAGCGAAATGTACCCCAAATTATATAAACAATGCACTTTCACACTTCATAGTTTCGACCTAGAGTGGGCCGAGTCCAGTTGGCCCTAGGGCTGAATAGGACTGGAGTGACCCATGAACCATTTTGACAATTCGATATTTGTCCAAATAGTCAATTTGTCTATACAGAGTCCCAGCAGCCTGCAAGCTTTGGAGATAGTTGTCAAACCGTGATATCTCAGTCCAACACTATAGATAGCTTAATACAGTCACTAGATCCAAGAGATTCCGTAGATTTAGTTTCTCCAGTAACATTTTACCACCACATTGCATCTCTATCTCTTTAATCCTCAAACATGGGATCCACTCAAAGAATTAACCATTTTACCTCCTTGCTGAGTTGGGTAAGCGAATCAGTTATGTCAGAAGAACGCATGGCTTCAGCCCTGTCATATCATCTCCGTTTGTATTTAGGACTGTGGATGGCTACCCTGTGGAACTGAAACAATCAAGTGATAAACTATGGTCAATGCAAGTGAAATTGCTATTTAGAAAAAGACACAAGTACATCAATATCCTACACAAACTCCTTGGCCAGAGATAAAAGAAAAATGTAAGATGATAAAGGCATTAGATACACTGAATTCATTAGCACCATGCAAAATCATGGTAGGTGTAGCCATGTAGCTCTAAAGAAAGCCACAATACCATATTTACAATTGGGAAAAGCCTAAAAGGAATACCAGCAGTGACAATGTTACATGCATAGTAAAACTGTTGCCACTTACGGATAATTTTAGGATGACATGTACTTAGATATATCTTTATTATTGGGTTTTCTAATTAAAATATGACAAGTTTAAAATTCTCTAACAATACTATGACAAGTATATGATTTTTGTTGACAAATATATGATTTTTTAATTAAAATATATACTTGTCATGATATTATTAAACAATCATACATTTGTCATGTTTTAATGGGAGAACTTGATAACGAAGATATAAAGAATTGTAATTAATTCTAATCCTTTTCTTATTGGTTTTAAAAGAAGAGAATGTATAAATCATATTTCAATCTACATTACTAGAGGAGCAAGAGACTACGAGCAACAACAGCCTTATAGGTTTATATAATGTAAATCCCAATTCAATCAAGTAAGTCTATAAAGTTCAAGAACCGTCTTACTTATAAACATTATCAGAGGAAGAAAAGGAAGGATGATATATATTCAGGAAGCATATATCAAGATCCAAGGGCGAGAAATCACGAAAGAAAGGAAGTTGATAATTCTATAAAATCTACTGAAAATTCAGTTACGTTATGTGCAATCATTTCTGGATTGAAATTTTGTACACTCACTCGTCTCCTTTAAGTATAAGTTATACCAGGCCAACGGATGACTAATTCGTAAGATCAATCAGTAGTCCATAGTCCGTATACAGCCATACTATAACAATAATGGCCTTTGTATTGAATTTTGCATTTCCACATTTGTCAATAAATTCAGCATCAATACACTTTTACTAATCTGAAACACTTACAGAACAGGGATCATTTATGGCAGATAGGGCTGTCTGTGCAATTGAGCTCCCGTTTGATAAAGAGTGAGGTTATGAATGGCTTTTGTAAAAAGATCTCTCAACTCAGGATGTTGAGCTGCAACGGGACGAGCTAGCCCCTCGAGGGTACTCAATGCATGTTCTTGCTCAAGAGCCTTACTATTGCCTACATTGATGGCAAGGTAACAGAGTAGAACTAGGCCATGCTTTTTGGCACGATCGTTAACCCGAAGCAATCTCATTAGAGTAGGAACTCCATTGAACTCCATTATTGTGTTAGAATGATAGGAAAAATTGTAGTTGTCCGGGCACACAAATTTACCCAAGGCAATCGCAGCTTCAATGGCTACATCCACTTCCCTATTACCAAGTTGGGCAACTAAAGGACCAAGAATTTGTGGAACTTTTCCAGGGAAGTTTCGGGCCACTGACCCTATTGATTTAATGGCAGGAATTTGCAACGCCGGATCAGTCTTCTCCTGAATCACTCGCAAAAGCTGATCCAAAACGGCTTTTGCTGCCGGAGCGGTAGGCTTAAAAGCCACTCTTCTAAAGTCAGCATTGGATTCTGCCACCGCAGCTATCTCCATGATTGCCATAAGGCAATTGAGCTGCAATTCGCCACTCTCTGTCTCAATCATTTTAGCCAAACAAAGCAAACCTTTGGTCTCTGTAATTTTCCTGCTGGTTGATAGACTCCCTTTGGAGAGTTTCCACAAGGCCTCTGCACAACTTATTTGGAATTTTTTCTTCATTTCAGAACTCTCAACCTCCCTTTCCCGCCTGGAATGCCCACCTCCTGCGCTACTTCCATGATCAGAATTCGCAGAAAACGATGATTGACCAGAAGATGACAAATTCACAACCAGTGAGTGAATACTTGCTCGACCCGCTTGAAGCATCGAGTCACTGAGAACTGTATCCATGGACAACAAGGAAATCAATGGTCTAGTTACATTCGCCCTCACAAACTCCTCCTGAGCAATTGGACCCTGTTCTGCCATCTTTGACACCAAATTTGCTACAGTAAGCTGAACCCTCATTGGAGAATCGGCGAGAACCTGAACAATGATCGGAACCCCAAGCGATTCTACGATGAACTCGACCACTCTCTCTTGGTCGGTAGCGATATTGACCAAAGCATTAGCAGCAGCAATTTGAGCATCGGGGGAAGCAGACTCCTTCAGTAACTTCAGCAACGGCGGAATCCCACCTTCTTCCATGATAATCATCTTGTTCCGATCGTTGTCTTTAGATATGGAAGCGAGCCCGTTGGCCGCCTCGGCTCGGTCCTTGAGCTGACCCATCTGAATAGTGGCTGTGTAGGACCAGACCCAAGCGAGAATCGGATCGTTGCTAGCGATTGGAGGGAGAGATAGATTGGTACCAGCGTCGGAATCGAAGATACTGAGAAGCCACTTCATGTCGCCAATAGAAGATTCGAGAAGGTTCGAAACCTTACGGAAGTCAGCGGTGGAGGTGATCGAGAAGACTTGGCGGAGAACCCCACTGTGTTTCTTACACTTACGGACGAGGATTAGGGCTCGGTCGAGGTTCTTGGAGACGTCGGCCACAATCCGGTGAATGGGTGGCTTGTAGAGGGAGGGAGTGGTAGAGTCGAGTCGGACGATTGATCGAAGCATGGCGGATAGGCGTTCGACTTGCTTGGCGAGTTCAGAGCAATCCTGCTTCGAGGATTCTGCCTCTTGGGCGGCTTTGATAACTCGGTCTCCGAGCATGATGGGAAGTGAGAGTTCTTCTTGGACGGTCCTCTCGTCTTCAAGGTTAGCCATGGGAAAGAAGAAGATGATGCTGAACACTAACGATGTGGGAGCAGAGACCAATTGGCTTCTCTGCTTCGCTTCTTTGTTTAAAAAAATAAAAAACAAAAGAAAAAAATAGAATTGAAGAGCGAGAAACTAGTATAGTATTGGGATTTGGAAGAATGTCCAAAGCAGATTCTTGGTAGTGCTAGCTTGCTACTGAGAACTGAGAAGACTATTGCCGGCTTGGAATTGAGGATAACAATGAAAAGTTAACAACCAGGAAAATTTGGGAAAGAAAAACAGTGTAATGTAATTCGAAATTCTCCGAAGCCACCCCTACACACATCAACGGTCGCACGGCGTCATGGTCAAAAGGAGCGGATTTTGATCATAAATTATTGTTTTGCTTTTCTATCTGTTTGATTTTTCAAAGTCATCTTTTTTGGCTTCGCTCGTGGAAATAAGGAACTTGGGATGGTGAGGCCGAGGAAACGCATTAGGATTTATTAAGGATGAAATCACCATTGGCCGCGAATCTATTTAATCTCCGTACACTTATTTGACATGGGGTAATTCAAGTTCAAACAAATAAATATTTAAGAAATGAAAAAAAAAAAGAAGAAATAAAAAAAGTAATTTTAATATTTTTACTTTAAAAAATAATAGAAACAAATATTATTTAATAATAATTATAAACACATAATAAACACGACACATCATTAAAATATATATATATATACACCTCTTCCTTGACATTAGTCTTAGAATGAAAGACCCGGTAGATTAGTAATTAACTAAATTATTAAGTTAATTTTAGAGGTAGTATTAAATTGTTAAATTAATTTTTTGGTAATTTAAAGTTTTTTATATCATTATTATTAGATTTTTTTAATAAAAATATAATTTATGTTTTAAAAGACTTAATCATGTTAAATTATAAAAGTCTTATAAAAAGTATACTTAAATCTTTTTCTTTCAATAAATGTTGAGGGATTAGTAGATATGCCTATGGAATTCTATTTGCTGTGTTGTAAGGCAAGGGGATATCTTTTCATATTATATGCAATATTTATTATATTATTATAATTATTAGTCAACCTATTTTTTTTTATTACTTTTAAAAATAAAAGCATAAAATTTATTTCTTATTGTACTTACTTATTTTTTATATTTTTTTTTTCTTTTTACAACATATAATCAAAAGGGCCGATCAAAATAGAATCTTTTTCTGTAATAGAGAGAGAGAGGAAAAAAAAAAGCATGAATGGAACCCATTCAAATGTATCTTGAAAGAGTCAAATTAAAAGAAATCAGATATAGAAGGGGATAAATTGATTTAATTTTGACCCAACTAAGTTAATTACAAATTAAAAAAGTAAGTGAATAATATATTATACTTTAATTTTGTTTAAAGTAGTCACTGTATAGTTTGAAATCCAATTAATAAATTCATATTCAGAAACAGATTTTTCATCCATTTTTCGTTAAGTAATTAACATAATATGTGTAGAAAGGTGCCCAACGGTTTTTGGATTGGCAAATAAAATAATTGACAATAAATCAATTATACTAAAACAATAAGCCCCGCTTCTTTTTGAGCGTGACTGGGAAGATCGTGACAGATGCACCGTTTGCTTGAGCACCCTTCAAGAAAAAACATAGCCAAAATTAAAAAGAAAAAAAAAATCATATATGTCCTCACGCACGAATCTGGTCTGCTTGCATGCGTATCTCATTTGAATCCTTCAATGGTTTAAATTTTATATATATATATATATATATATATATTTTTTTTAATTTTTTATTTAAAAAATACAAAATATAAAATAAAAATAATTTTACAATTATTAATTACAAAAAATGATATTTTATATTAAAAATAAAATAATTTTCAAAAAAATTAATCTTTTTAAATTTAGTTTCAACAATTCGAATTGAAATATCTCAGATTCGTAAGAAATCTGACTGACTTCATGTATCCTCACCATCCTGGCATATGCCTATGTCGCAAAATAATGCGAGCGGCTTCTCTCCTGTCTTTTCTCTTTTTTTAGTCTGTTTAGTCGGTGTGTTTGTTTTTTTTTTTAATTTTGTTTTTAATTTTTTAAAAAATAAAAAATAAAAATAAAAAAGACTAGACAAATTTGAACCCCAAAACAAGGCTCATATTATAGACAATCCAAAATTATTGAATAAATCAAACGGTTCATAATTGCTAAAAGTGACATTTATACACGCCAAATGGAGGCAAGCCGCACGCCAAAAGAAGGAAGTGACTGTGAAAAGATTGACATCGAACACAAGTGTGGGATGCAGAGTCTAATGTAACGTTATAGGTTTGCCAAATTATACGCAACTTGTCACATAACTCCAAACACATGTAAATAAGAGAGGGACAAAAAAAAAAAAAAAAGGAAAAATTGAGGCGCTCTGCATCGCTTTCACGTTGAAAGTAGACACAGGCTTTGCTCAACTTTCTTCTTTTTTAACACTTCCAACAAGCACTCTACGATCGGCACTTTCTTCTTTGGGAAACTGTGCTTGCTTGCCTGGATCATTACTTTTTTACCCTGCAATCCTTTATCCCCTCTCTCTATCAATGTGGTTAAAAAGCGGAAAAATCGATAAAAAAAGATAGTATTAAAGAATCTTAAAAATTAAAATTTGTTTGAAAAACTAAAACTATATCTGATATTTTTTAAAGTTATTACTCATATTTTTTAAAATTATTATTAAATATATATGTATATATATAATTAAAAAGATCAAATTGTAACTTGAAAAATATGAATAGTAATTTTTAAAAATTTTAATAGTAATTTTTTCTTTTAGTCCTTAAAATAAAATTTGATTTTTAAGATCTTTAAATAAATTTTTTACTAACTTATAATTTTTATGCGAAATTCTACCTTAAAAAAACTTCCCATGCCCCTTGGGCCCTTCCTTCACCAATATCAAATATTACATTTGTTTCGAAATCTAAATAACAAATTCTATCAACTTCAGTCCAAATTTGGGATTCTAATTTCTTTTATCTTGTGTATGAATTCTCCAAATTTTGTCCCTTGTTCATTTCACCGCTCATAACCCTTTTCTGTGCACAACTCTTGTTTTCTTGTGCGAAATTACAAAATCTTTCACATGTTTTCTTGATTTAGCCAATCACGTTTTTCTCTATCTCCCATCACCTATTCTCATTTATCATGAAATCACAGTTTTCTGTTTTTGGATATTATCCTCAATTCAGAAATTCACCTTGTCATCTCTTTAGGAATCCTTATTATTAAAAATTTAATTTGTTTAGCATGCAGAAAATTAGGTATAAAAATAATAATTAAAAAATAATTTTATAAGTAAAAATTGACTTTAATATATTTACTCTTAATAATTGAATAATAATTAATAAATAATGTTAAATAATGATTAAACAATTATTATAGGAAAAGAATAAATATTTCTTAAAACTTTTCATTTTCTTTTAATTTTCATGCTCCTAAACATGCCGTTTGTCTATTACTAGTGAATATTTTAAGAGCTGTGTTTGGATGGAGAAGGAGAAAAATAAAAAAAAAAAAAAGTGGAGAGAAAAATGAGAAGAAAGAAAACGAGAACAAAATCTTTTTTCTTCATCTTCCCTCTATATATTTGGATAAAAAGAAAGAAAATGAAAAAAAAATTATTAATTTATAAAGATAATAATTTTTTATTATATAATATTAATTTTTTAAAAAAAGATGATATATTTAAAAAATTATATTTAAAAAAAATAAATTTATGAAAACCATAGTTTAATTTTTTAAAAAAATTTAGTAAAATAATAAAAAAATAATTTAATAATTATTTTATTAATTTAAATATAATAATTTTTTATCATTTATATATTATATATATATATGATGCGTTGCCACAACACAAAAAGGCAATGCATTCCGACTAAATTGGTGGGAAGCTACAATGTATTGTAGTCGGTGATTTCCTTTTATATATATATATATATATATATAAAATTTAATAATTTTGATATTAAAAAATAATTAATAATTTTGTAAAATATATTTGTTATTAAATAATTTTATAATAAAAATTTACATAAATAATTATAATATTAATTAATTAAAATATTTAAAAATTTTGACTAAATTAATAATTTTAAAATTTTTTAACTTATTTTTTAACATCCAACTTAATGACCGTCGGTGCCATTTGGTTGAAAGCCAATGTAGTCAATGGTTTTTTTTAAATATATATATAATTTATTAATTTTAATATTAAAAATATATTATTATTTTATAAAATATATTTATTATTAAGTAATTTTATAATAAAAATTTAAATAAATAATGCTAATATTAATTAATTAATCAAAACATTTAAAAATTATAACTAAATTAATAATTTTAAAATTTTTAAAAATATTTTTCAACATTCAACTGTAATGTAATCAGAATATGCATCAACTTTTACATTTTCTCCCCAAAATCTCTCTACATTTGGAAAGAAATTTATTCGGTGGGACTCACGAGTATTTTTTCCCCATCTTTTTTCTTTCTCTCACTTTTCTCTTCGTTCCAAACAAAAGAAAAGTTCTTTTCTCTCCCATTTTCTCCTCTAATTTCCTTTTTCCTTTAATTTTTTCTCCATCCAAACATAATGCAAGATTTGTTAGAGAGGAAAACGTGGGACGTTTTCATAATTGGGACAGCGTCATCATCGGATTAGCATTATTGGATGCACCTAAAAGTAGAGGGAAAGGGAGGAGCCACGTCAGATGCTAATGTGTAGGGTTATGTAGCAAGTTGGGTATGATTTGATAATCATGTAATGTCCCATAAGACTCCTGTTAGCTATGTCAGCCCATATTTGATGGTATTTTGACCGGCTCTACTCGCAGGAATTCTTTAAAAAAATGTTTTGAAATTATAAGACCAAATTACAAAGAAATTAAAATATAAAGACTAGATTTAAAATTTGATAAAACTATACAGACCAAAAATATAATTTAACCTTATTTATTTTAGTTGTATGTACACATGAACCGAGACTGACTTCCGAACACAAAGAAGCTAATACAGACAGCCAACACCAATAATAGGACATATCCTGGTACCAGAAAACACAACAGCATATAAGATAAAAGGATAGATGAATATAGAATTGAAGCCATGATTCTATGAGGCACTAAGAAATCAAATAAATACCCGCCACAAGCTCACCAAAATAATAAACAAGAAAATCACCTTTTTAAGATTTATGTAGGAAAGTTGATTGAGATTTTGCATTGGAAAAGGTATAGCCTACTCAGAGTTGTACCTTGGTGAGCTGTGACCTCTTCCTTGGTAGCAAGGAGCCAAATTAACTTGGGTATTTATGTCGCTATCTGAGCAGCAAGGATCCAAAACAACTTTTGGTGGGACAAGTGCCTAAAGCTTTGCCATTGCCACTAACCCGCTCTGGACTGGATTGGCTTGGAAACCCCATTATCTTTATAATCTAACTCACATGCATTGAGTGGGACATCTACTGCGGGTGGGAACAATTGAAGAATCCATGAGGCTGCATCCATTCAATCCACATGTCACAAGTCAAAAAATGGAAAATTTCCATATCCACTTCGAGACATAACATGAACAAACAGTAAACAAAATATAGTTTCCAGAGCCAAGAAGCATCGCGATATGAATAAACAAGACAAATTATGAAGACACAGTGCCAAACGTGAAGTTTGTAGTCACTTGACGAAAATGATGTACCCAACGTAATGAAAATAACAAATTAAAAATTCTTGATATTCTCGTGCTCTTCAGAGCTGTAAGATGCATATTTCTACACTAATAAATATATACGTCCGCTACAATTTGGTGTCCTGGGAATTTAGTTTTTACCAACTCATTGATGAAGTCAATAAAAATTCTGTATTATCCCCGATAGTTGCAATTTCCTTTAACGCACTATGCGCGGTTATCACTTCCCAATTCATTGAATCACCTGCTGTTGCATTCACCAACAATTATCCAGAACTTTATCATCTTTCTCATAGCCGTTTGCTTTCAAGACCAACTTACAAAGTGAATTGGCAAGCTTGTTAGTGGATGTAAAGCCACTAGTATCTAATAATCTAAGGTTGAACCATAGAAAAGTATGAGCAAAAAACCAAGAGAGTTGAAATGATAGGCTAAGGAACAGACTAATCCACACAAAGCTCACTACAAATACATGAAAAAGGTCAACCAGGAAATTACCATGAGCATAAAACCAATGCGCTCTACTGGCATAACAGGCCAATCTTCTACCTAATGGACATGCGTGATTACAAATACATACCTGCAATTGACAGTATAAGTAGAAGGAAAAATCCAAACATATATCCCCCGAAAAGAATTTCATAGAAAGAGAGAGAACCAAAGAACAATATCCGTTTCTTCCAAAGAACGATTCTGCTTAAACAATGTAGCCAGTCCTTCACTGATGCATGGATTTTGATTAGAAAATTCTCGTCCAGGAAACGTCTCATCACGTGAGTATGATGTGACCCAAAGAATATGCTTCAAGAAAGCAGATCTTAAAATTTTGGCTTCAGAACTGCTAATGGTAAGCAGTTTGAGCCAGGCACTATCTTGTAACCAGTTAACTGTCCAGTTCTGGTGCCTGTTCTAGTGTTCCTAACCTGAAGCATTATTAGAACGGTAACCAGTGTCAAACAGAATTGAATCAGAACCCTAAAGCTGCAAGAGACTTAATTAAACACGATTATATAAAGCGAGGTTTTCCACTTCTAAAGCAAAGTTCAGATCCTAGACAATAAGTGATGCAGGACCAGAGTATACAAGTTTTCGGGATCAAGATAAATTAAGAAATTATAAGGATTAAAGAGAATCCGCCAATATATTTATTTGGACTTGGGGCAACAACTACATTTCATTATAGCAAAATAAAACTTCAGCTGTTATTAAAACGTATGAAATTATAAACAACATAGGGAGAATCAGAGAAATACAATCCAATGAGGTGCACTCAAAGGGTTGCAATCACGCATGGCTTCCAACTCAGATGTCAGCAGAGTCTCTTCAGCATAGAATGCATTATTGTGAACATTATTTTCCCCAGGTCTTTCAACCTTGACATTGACCTCCACAACCTATAAAACATGTAGATAGAATAAGAACATGGGTTTGGAAATGATTCAGTTGTAGCCAAGATACAAACTTCCTTAAATGAGCACCGTGATTTTTACAACTAAAAAAGCAAACAAATAGTGCATATGACCTTCCCCAGTTATTTAGCATTGAAACAAAAGATGAACACTTAAAAAGACCAAGCCAAAAGGTATTGAAAAATGGGAGACAGGTAATTCTTGTACATTACGACCCAATGGGGGAATGGCAACATGTAGTTACAAAAAGATCAGTAATCTTGACAAAGTTGGAACAGGTTCAGATAAAAGAAGCCATCAAAATGGTACAGAACGGAGGAGATGAGGATCATAATATAATTCCATCTCTTCTAGAAGCTGCATTTTTTTCACTCCTCTTTCTTGTTCTGTTTCCTTTAGTTTTCTTCCCATTTTAAAAGTGCTATGATATAATGCTAATTAAATGTCATTACTAAAAAATTGAGTCTAGACATAAATACATATCAAATGGCAATATAGTTTTTATTCATTCCTCCCCTAAATATATCAGGGTTCTAAAAGGATTAATTGATCTGCCCCAAATTAAGAAGGGGCTTCAACTTTCTAATTGGCATTGGCATCACTGACAAAGCTAATATTTGGCTTCTAAAAGAGTTCTAAGGTTGAGTACGCAGAAGATACCAAAATTGTAATAAGTATAGACATTGTGTTTTTATTTCCAGCTTGAGAGTAGAAAATGTCATAAATTATTCAGTAAAATCAGTAAGATGTTTAAAGAAAAAAAATAGCACTTCAATCTCTTGGACTTTTCACGTTTATAAGTTTACTGGTTAGTTGCCAAGTGCTTCCATGTATTTTCTAGCTTAAAATTCAGATAAAAAATACAATCAAGAATTCTTCAAGAAAGGGATTATGGCAGTATGAAGGAACATGCTACAAAGATACAAAAAACTTCTGATGGGCAAAAGCACACCCCAATATATGGATCTTAAGATCATTGGTTTGTATGATCCATCTGCCTGTAACCTAGTAAAAAATGGATGCAACAGGAGATCTATTCTATTCAATAATAAATTAATTTTCAAAAAAATTTGCATAAATACCAGCAATACAAACTTAAATAGTATAACCGAGTGAAGTATGGCCAGAAACATTAGTAATTCAATGGAAATTACCTGATTCAAAGCTTCACCCAGTTTAGAATCAACAGCCACGCTAAAAAAATGTTGATGAACCGGAGCATATAGACCTGGAGCAATCACAGTACCACATTTTTGAGACTCTCCAGGAAGCAAGGCTCCCAAGCTGAGAATTCCAGTTAGCTTATCTTCAGCTTCAATTTTTCCAATCCCGGAACAAAAGATACTGATAGTTTATAATAAGACTGAGGAAAATAGTGAAAAAGATAATGCACAAATAGTTCATAATAAAGGAATACAAATTGCTGACAACAAACTTGCAATAATTAAAAGAATTCTCAAGGGATATATGTGTGAGTGTGTGTGAAATTATGCAGCAACAAAAACAACCAGACCACTTTGTAATCTCATTGAAATAAGCATAACAATCTCATTTACAAAAATTTGATATTTGACTTGCTTGATAAAAGTGCCAAAAAAATCCATACTCATAGTTAGCCACAGTACACACAAAAGAAAGTGAAAGTTTTCTAGACCTTCTAACTTCTGCTAAACCAGTTCTCCAGTCTTGATGCTTCCATAGAATTCCATGATCCTCTTCATGCAGACATACACAATTTTCAATTGTTTCAATGCCTCCAGTGAATTTCGTGAAGTGGGCATCAAAATATTTGATGTAGCCCAAACAATCACATCCCTGTGGCAAAAATTTAGATTTCAGGCCCATTGAAATTCAATCAGAAAGGAGAGCTACATGCTCAACAAAAAATAATAGGTGGTTCTTAAACCTTCTTGAGGGAATGAGCATTCTTCCCCAAACCATCTTCCCCTGCATCAAAGGCATTTTTTCTGTAATGTGGATCATTTGGATCTCCCCAGGGCACAACCATCTCCACAAAACTCAACCTATGAGCTACCAGCCTTCACCCATGACTGCCATCAACATATGCAATAGAATATATAACCAAACCTTCTCTGGGTGTAAATCCAATACGAAAATTCCACTGTTAACAAGGCAAAATATAAATAGACAGGTTACCTCACTAGTTGGATATTTAGCTGATAAAGAGAGCATTATTCTCAGCTGTAATGCTTATACCAGTAGTGGGATATTTATCTGATAAATCAATAAAGAAAATTGACATCTACCTTCTGCCATTCAACATAATGCCCATTAACATGGAAGCTTGGACCTTCAGGCTAAATAATTTGCAAGAGTTTTACATCACTTCTTACAATGCCACCTCTTGTTTCACCAACAGTATAGTTCCTCAAAGGATCAACCAGAGGCAAAGGGACAAGTTTATGGTCTTCAAACTCAGTTACTAACATGTTTTGCATAGCAACAAGAGCATAGATGCCCTCAACTGGACGTGCATAGCCATTCTCCATTGGACAGTCACTCTTTGGTTTGGAGCATCAGCTTTACCGCGATAAAAACACACCTGTGGCAAGATTAATTAGACCAAAGTTTAAATAGAGATAATATACGACAATGAATAGTAACTTCGTTGCACAAGATCTCCATGAACATTGAAAATCCAACCAAACTACCAGGCATCAACCATTGCAAGATCCATGTCTTCTATACCCCTTTTCTTCATGGCCTCTATAAACGGAGGAAAGTCTTTAACAACAGCTTCACATTCTGCATATTCCATAGCACCCTGAGGATGCAGACAAGAATATAATAGAATTGAGATTTTCACCATATGAGAACTGTTTCAGCTTAATACATTTGGATGTAACAAATTTGAAGATATAATTAAAAATGTATTTGCATATTAACACCTATTGAAAAATCAACTAAGTTGTTTTTGATATCTTTAGGATTAGAACTTAGGATTTCATGTCAGATATTATACCACCCAAATCTGAATATCTTAATCAGAACTGTGATTTGGTGCTCTAATATGGAATTGTACAAACACATGAAAAATACAAGGTAGAAGCATGCCATACCACCAAAGACACTGTTCTCATTGGTATAACCGTGAAAGTGAGTTTCTCAAACTGTTAGTGCAAAATTCTTCAGTGCAAAACCCAATAAAATGGACAATAGATATTAAATTCCTTTAAAATACTGAAAGTTGTACATAATGACCAAAATGGGAATTAAAAATTTTGGGGAAAAAAAAAAGAAATTGAACACACCATTGGTGGCTGAATATCCAGAACCACTTGTGATAACACTACTTTTCGCCAGTGATGACCACCTCAAGTTGCTGCATGTACTTCTGATAGTTCAACAATCCATACACTAGTCTGGGTTGACTTCTTATTGTAAACAACAAGTCTAGCACATCTTGGAGGGAGTTTCCCAGGAATGACTAGCCCTCCTTTAGTTTTAGGAAGTAATGATGGTTGAAAAGGGGGAAAGAAATATGCATCTGCCAGGGCAACAACATGTTTAACTGGTTCTAGGAGAACTACTTCAATAAAGCGCATGCTGTCTCTGAGCTGGAAGAAATAAAGACAATGGAGAAATGAATACCGCTTCAAATACACTGTTTCTAATTTAATGGTCAAATAACATTTAAAAATAATAATGGATATGTAAAAACATGTACTCCTAACAAACAACTCATAGTGCAGTTACCATCCTCAGGAGTGGCTCCAGCTGCCCTCACCGTTGCCACAGCCACAAGAGATTTCAGCTGCAGATAAAGGGTCCAAAAGATGGCTTGATAGAGCCCTTGGCACTGTAGTAATTCCTGTGCAACATTGCAATAAATATAATGTAAGAGAACACAGTTAATTAGAAAAAGAAAAAAGGGTCAAAATTCAAGAATTTGTGACAATTCCAAAATAATGCACCAGTGATCTGCTTCATATTTCATTCACTTGGTTTAAAAACAAAAACCAAAATGCTAAGTCCTGAAGTACATGAGCATCCCCAGAAACAAATACAAGTAGCAATTGGGTAAAGATTTTTGGAGAAAAAAAAAATCATAGAAAGCAATAGCTAAACATAGAGTAAAAAGAAGTATTGATAAAACTTAAATAACTTTCTTGTCCATTAGAACAAAAAAAATTTTGACCAATCAATGGAACAAGGAAAGTTAGAATCGCTAGTCGAAAAATAATCTAACCAGAACATTTCTGAGGAGGATAGACAAACAAATTCTAATAATGCAATTTGCAAATATTTCTTCCGAGTTCAGACAGTAACAGACTAGAAAAACAGAGCAACGATATTGTGTCCATTCTCTTTTAAGGGTTATGCATACGTACAAAGATACACGCATGCAGGCATACAGACATTTACCATTTATCCGTCCATAAATATATAAATAATGTAATTTCCTAATCTCCGAAGCACACAACCAGGAAATTTCCTAATCTCCGAACGTAATGCATCTTCTGGTTTAGTTTTTCCTGCGTCGCAATCGAACAGATTCTTTCCAGTTTCAACGGTTAGACACAGCCACAAAAGGTGAATGAAGACGCTTTAGTGTTAACAACACCAATTTAGCAAACATTGTAACAAATAAGAAACTAAGACACCTAAAAAAACAAAGGAGCCGCGCAGTGGGGCAAAAATAAATTCAGAGAGCATCAAGGCAAGCATGATCTGACACGCCAAATCTGGCATATAGTGAAAAGCATAGTGCATATGGGGGGGAAAAAAGGTAATCAAGCAGTTAAAAATACGGTACCCTTAGAAATAGGAGAGGTACTGGAAGGTTCAGGGATCGAATCGACAGGACGAATCAAAGTCTCCATGGCTACCTTGTTGACGGGCTGATCATCGGATCGATCGGTCCACTCTCGCACGACATTGGAGGCAGCAGTGGACGGAGCGGCAAGTTGTGAAATTGGAGGCGTCGCATTTTGCGAAGCTGGGGCCATTGGAAGGGATTTGCGAGCTCACCGATTGCACCGCAATGGGTCTCAATACAGTCCGCTGACATACAGCAAATAGGTACAGAAAACTTGTGGGTCTTCCTCTCTTCCACGTTCCAACCCCAGCAGCAGTAGCCAAATATGGAAGTTTAGTAGAAGGTCCGTGTTCTACGCATATGGGAGTTTGACGGAAGGCTCTGTGTTTGCTAATGCATATCTTACAATTTCATTTTAATTTCTTCATATATAAATATCTTTTAATTTAATTTTCCACGAATTATTGTCATCAAAATAATCCTTCACAAATTAAACCATTATGAGTTTAATCTCTCTATTCGGATGTCGTTACTAAATACATGATTTGAACAATTAAGTACTGATGTTTACCGTTAAGTGTTTATTAGTATTTTTTTCCCCCCTTCCAAATAAGCAAAATGGTACGTTCAAGTCTCTGTCTTTTTGTTTTCCCCTTTCAGCATTCTGCTCGACGTCATTGAACGCAACCCTTCATTAAAGATGAAGAGAACATCAAGGAAGACGACGCAGAATACAGTTCGTGTTTAGATTCCCGTTATAAAATTATATTTGTATAAAAGTTATCAATATTTACTTCTTCTGAAGTGCGGTTTAAAAAAGTTCAAACGCATCTCCAAACACACAGGCCCACTCATTTAGATATCTCCATAAGCAGTCATCAAATATGAAAGAATTTTAATTGGACACTAACTAACTCTTTCCTGAGTGAATGACTAGTTGGCTCTTTTATGCTGTAATCTTTTTATTGACCCGCTAATTTGCGCCAGATATGATATGATTAGTAAAATTGAAAAGAAAAAAAATGTATAATTTTATTTTATCTTTATATTTATTACTCAATCATTAATTAATACTCTATACTAATCATTATTAAATTATTAAAAATAAAAATATTAAAATCATTTCTTATTTTTAAAAATATGTTTTTTCTTTATCTAATTTCCTAGGCGTACTAAACAAATCCTAGTCATTCATGTTTAAAAGAGTTGGTTTGTAGGATATTATTATTATTATTATTATTATATTGAATCTAATAATTTCTGCTGTCCTTCGTTGAAAATTTGATACAATATTTATTATGTCTATATAATTATTTTTTTATATACAGAATTATATATATTTTTATTTTTTATTTTTATTCCTAATTTTTTTATGTAAGAAACAACTTGCTAAAAAAGGAGTGTTTCTCTATCCCTGCCAAAGCTATAGTTCCCTTGTGAGCTGCGACAGTGGATTCTCTCACAGCTTTTATCTATCCCCTGTAAGCATTAAATTTTTTAGCACAATTTAATTTTCACATGGAGAAGGGATATATAGGACTCCATGAAGGATGGGTGAAAGATCCACCGTGAATATGTGTTTGTACAAAAATGATTATGAATGAACCACATTCCTTTTTAAACGAGTGCTTAGAGAATTTGAAAAGCAAACTAATAATGCAATCAATAAGTTTTAGTATACAAGGTGAACCAAGGTCAGTATATGCAAATTAAACCAATAACAACAGAAGCAGGATGAACAGATAATTCAGAGCAAGGGATAGAGAAAATGCAACAGGAGATTAATCCTTGTTTAAATCACTCTATTCTTCGTTTAGTCTCTTTAAGTCCACAAGATTTTCTTTAACTATAAAATTAAAGTAAATAACAAATAATTTTTGGATAATACTCACCAACAACACTTAAATTGAAGCTCTTCTAAAATTTTCATTTAAAATAGATTTTACCTCACCCCACCCTAAACTGACTTTCTTCATACATAGAAAGAATTTACAGAGAATTAGGAATTAATATCAACTCTTATTAGTCGAGGGATTGCAATAAGCACATACTAAAAACTCTTTGATAGCTATGTATGATCAGACACAAGGTCTAGGACGATGACTTAATAATAAGGAGTAGGAGATCTACAATATATTTCAGATTTTCTTCTTACTCTTGGGTGATCAGCTTCTGTTCTGTGTGTCTTCTTACATAGAGAAAGCTTCATATTTAGCCGTTGGGAACTTGCCTCTTCATCTTGGACCTCACATTAGCCTTCTTTTTCTGATTCTAAACCATACGTGGCTCACGATTCACCAAGAAAGCTAGAGTTATGGTGCAGCACTTTTCACAGTTTGTCAGAGCACGCCTTTCTTCGACCATGTCTTCTCTTCCTTGCATGGCTTGGTCACGGCAGAGAGCTGAGAATGGAGGCAAGAAGATGGCTTCCTTTCCCAAGCTTTCATTTCTCATTTATGAGTGCAAGATGGGTGGTAATAGCATTTTTCTTTTTCTTTGTCCAACCTGTTACATCTTGAGATTGTATTTTTCACTAGGGAAAATAAAAAATCATTAACTACTGGTTATTTCTCAGCTTTCCTTTCGTCAATTTTGACCTCTTCTCTTTTCCTGTTTGTGCACTACTAGTTATTTCTAGTGCTATTTACTGATTAGAATGTTATACGGTGTAAAATTAGTAATCCAATAATCCGATGACAGTATCGTAGTAGTAAAGCTATGCACTAAGAACACAGGTAGAGCTCAGCTGAGGGAATTATGTAAATTGTGTAATGTGTCATGATATATTTGTATTAAAATTAAAAAAAAATTATTTGATTCTATTATATTTGTGCACCTTATTAATTATTATTATGTTCAAAACAACTATATTTATTTTTAAAAAACGCACTAAATAATGATATAATCAATTATTAATTATTTAGTAAAATTGAAATTAATTTAATATCTTACTGAGAAATAAATAAGTTTTATTAAAATTTACAGAGGAGAAAATATTTTACTTAAGAATTTTTAATCCATTACCTTAGTCAAATTTACCGATAAAAAATCTTAAATTTAGACTTAAAAAATAATATATATATATATATATATGTATATACACGCACATACACACACATAATGAAGATATGTTTCGCACAGTGACGCCATTAAAACGTCACATATCACCCACGTAATATATGCAATTAATTAAGTTGAAGAAAGGAATCACCATCTTCTCATTTCGGCACAGCAGCATTAGCACTAGCTAGTATTTTCGAATTTTCTTCTCCCTCCTTGTCTCCTTTTTTCTCTTACGAAGTGACATGTGGCGTTTTAATGCATGAATTTTGTGTGTGTGTGTGTGTTACTTAATTAGATTTTAATTTTGCTAGTTTATAATTAAATTCTCGATAGCTTAGTTATAAATTCGTATAGCTAAACTTAAAAATACTTTAGGTAATGTATTAAAAATTCCAGAGTAAAATATTTTCCGAAATGTAAATTTCAATAAATTTTATTTATTGCTTAATAAGATATTAAATTCATTCTAATTCTAATTTCACTAAATAATTAATATTTGATTATATCATTATTTAGTGCATTTTTTTATAAATATATCTACCTAAATTTAAATAAAATATAATAATTATATAAAACAAAAATTATTATAATATCAAATAAATTTATTTACTAAAATTTTAATGCAAACATATTATCACATATTACACCATTCACATATTTTATAAGATAATTATATAATTCAACATGTAAGGTATTCTAATTAAATAGGCATTTAAATTTGAATACATATATTACACAACTTATCATATAATTTATTTCATATAATTATAATTAATTAGATAAAACAAATTATTCATATATTTATTTATATACGAGGGTGTTTCAATTTGGTTGATCACCTAATATTCATTCCACATTAGGCAGAGCCCAACCAAAGCTAATGTTGATTTTCAAGACCCCAACCAAAAGATGAATTGCCATATAGAACCTATGATCATGTTTAGGTTGTCCTTGATAAATAAGCAACTTCACAATATTAACGGCTGATTTTTATCCAGACACTAAAATCAAACAATACCTATTTGAAAATGCATATTTTGAGACCCAAATCCACGACGCAACCAAATGGAGCAGTAACAATATGCCTTGAGCTATATGACACAAGGATGCATGATGTGAATATGTAATCATCGCAATTCCAACAGCAACTAAAACAACGAGTTGTAATGACAAATTCTTAACATAAATCCAAATCCAAAAATGAGGAAGATAAAGGGAACATCCTTAAAACTAATTTTAGGATCAAGCAGAGATGAACAAAAGAAGTGAAAAAATTCCTGATCTTACGAGAAGAATTTATGTAGGATTAACATTTGTTAATCAATAAAATTTAGCCAGATGATTATTTACCCACAAGACTCATCCCTTGAACTGGTTATTCATTTCAAAGCAAAATCAACAAACATTTTCCATAGGTCACTTAATGCAAGCTTAAACCAAGAATATTCAACACAAAAATTAGATTAAAGTTGCATGTAAGCGAGTTCACATTAATTAAAACATGTTTAAACCCTCAAATAATAACTGAAACATCCAAGATCTCAACAATTCAGGATTGAAAGTATCCAAAAACATAGTAATTTCTACTAAGTTATAATCCAATACCCTTTTAACTTAAGCAGTGAGGACAACAGCTCCTCCCGCCTCCTTGATCTTCTTCTCAGCAATCTTGGACACGAGCTTGGCCTTCACGACGACGGGCTTATTCTCAGGCAAAACCCCTTTGCCCAACACCTTGAAGTACCCAAACTGAGTGACATCGATCAAGGGGGCATTATCCTTGGAAGCTTTATCCTTCAATTCTTGGGGGACCAAGGACCAGAGTTTGTCGATGTTGACAATGGGGCAATAGAACTTGTTGCGTAGCTTGTGAAAGTAGCGCATACCGACCTTGCCGAAATAACCAGGGTGGTATTTGTCGAAGAGGATTCGGTGGTGGTGCATACCTCCGGCGTTACCTCGACCTCCTGGATGCTTTCTGTGCTTCCCAATACGGCCATGGCCCGCGCTCACATGCCCTCTCTTCTTCCTGTTCTTCTTGAACCTCGTCGTCATTTCCTCTGCTTCTCTTGCCTTCTTCCTCTCTCTCTCCCTCTCAACCTTCGAGCGGCGAGGCCGTGCAAATTAGGGTTTAGGTATTTATAAGGGATTCTTTTATAATTTTACTCTTTTGACCTCATGGGGTTTTGTTTTGATTCAATTAGGAGGCATTTTTCTTTTGTTTGGGATAATTATGGTGCACTGTTGGAATTTCAGATAAATATAAAATATCACAATATTTAGGTTATGAATATTTAAAATGAAATAAAAAAAATTAATATAAAAATATCATTAATACTTCATAAAAACTATCATAGTTAAGAATAACATAAAATAACATTTTTTATAATTTTTAGTAGTGTAAAATATCACTTAAAATAATATTATATAACCTATTTTTTCTGCCAAGAATGTCCTATGACAGTCGTATCTAAGATGACATATATCATGATATATATTAATTAAGATTAAAAATGCCAAAATCAAAATATAATATGCGCCTTGTTTCCTCCTGTAGCAACATGCGTATGATTAACAAGAAAATTAAATACTTTTACCAATAAATAAATAAATATTACTGCCAACAGGATACACTATAAGCACTCTTAATGGGTACATAAAAAGAAGTCTTAGTTAAAGTCTAGATGATGTGTTTTTAATCAAATTGGAAAAAGAAATTAATTGAAGCCTACAAATTTTGACATGAACACTCTTTGATTATGATGAAAAAAAACTGAAATAAAATTTATTGTTTAACGTATTTAAAATTAAGATAAATTTAATATATGATTTTAATTTTAATTTTTCTATTCTTCTATTCTTTACTCTGTTATGGACCAGAAATTTAAAATAACACGCGTTTATCATTTGAATCTTCAACTTATTCCAATTCTATTATTTTTAAAAAAGTCATTTGTTTTAAATAATAATACTAGAAGTAATTTAAATTTATATTTGAAATATTAGAGGAAGTGAAGAGAAAAAAATATGAAGTAGAAGTTAGATTACCTTCTGAAAACATGAATGATTATGGAACAATTGAAAACGAAACAAAATATTGAATTTGTCCATAATCAATCTTTTCAACCAGAAAAAAAAAATAGAAGTCACGTTCCCTCTTAAAATGACATATCAAGAAAAAATTAATTACAAATGAATTATGCAATCTTATTTTTATTCTTTCATTTATCAAATCCAAACAAGAAATAATAAAATAACTTTGCACTTATTGGCTTTCATTTTCCCTAATTTATTCTCATTTTGCTCTCAAACAACCGTGCACAACCTATGTGCCTTAAATAGCTCCCTTGACTCTTTTTCATCTTGTCTTAATTTAACACAAGCTTAACTACGACTAACCTATTTGTAATAAATCACAACAGTTAAAAGAGGTCCTAATTTCTAACCGTAGGTGAGTCATCTGCTTGCTAGGGGTAGATGAAGTTCACTGACGTGCAGTTTCAGGAAGCAAGATGCAGTAACTGAATATAAGTATTCACTTTTGTTTTTTGGGTTTCCTGCGTTGCAAAAATATTTGCTTTACATAACTAATATAATATTTATTATATTTTTATATTTATTATTTTATTTATCAAATTATTTTTTAAAAAATAAAAATAAAATAATCATTTCTTATTTTACTTACGTTAAATCTTCATGCAACATTCATGTCTCCTGGAAAGACGAGTCTATCATCTATTTATAGTTAATTTGATTTACAAGTTTTATTTTTATCAAACTGAATCAACCTGACTTCCCCCCATGCGTATTGTACCCATACTCTTTTCTTGAAATGAATTTCCTTCATTACCTCGTAATAGTAGCACTTCGTTAGCCAACGAAGGTCATAACAACAATTAGACAAGTGTACCAGTAAGCTACACACATACCTAGCGTGTCAAGATCATATGTTAGTTTTCCTAGAGACACTACTCTTACCGTGTTCTTTCAAATGTAATTCAGGCAAATGCCTGTAGTAAATCCCCCAAAAATAAATATGAGGATAAGTAATAATTAAGAAGAGAGAGAAGGAAAATGGCAAGGCAGCGGGAACACAGACTACCAAGGCTTCTTTGAACCTAGAGGAACGGAATTGGATCCTGATGTTTGACCCCGATTGCCATAACCTCCCCGTCCCCTGGAGCGGAAGTTTCCCCCAGATCCTACAAAATTTAACAACACAATTACAAATAATTCCAATGATCACCTTAAAATTTCAATGCCGTGAAAAGAAATTTGATTACCAAATTGACCAGAGCCAGCTGACCGAGCCAAGGCAGATAGAGCAGGACTCACAACCTGGCCAGCATCTTGCAAAATCTTGATCAAATCCCTGGCAAACTTGGCATTTGCATGTGTGAAAAAGGTGTAGGCAGTTCCTTTAGCCCCTGCACGACCAGTTCGACCAATTCTGTGGACATAATCTTCCAGGCTTGAAGGAAAATCATAATTGATCACACATTTTATGTCCTTCACATCTACAATAGACAAGATAAAACATCATAAGGATTAATATGCAAGGGTTGAGAAATGGAGAAAACTGCAAAAATCCTTATCCCTGCACCCCTAAGATTTTGGAGACCAAACTCAAAGTCAACACATTCATCACATAAATGTGCCCACCTTAACCTTGCAGGGATAAGGAGCAGCTTCACCATCACTTCCACCTCCCATATCCAATTATCGACTAAGCATGCATGAGTCAACCAGGCTGCAGAGACAACCAGCTCCATAACTGTGGATGGGCTGCAATCAATGTTCTTAAACAAGGGACAACAGTTGTATCGCTAGTGCATAATTGATAATTAACCTTGTCAAAACCAGCCACACACTGTGGTAGCCTATGCTAGAAATGAGGCTAAATCACCAAGCATAAACCCATCCTATTAAATTTACAAGCCCCACACTGTGGTAGCCTATGCTAGAAATGATAGGCCAACATCCCGGCCATATTAATGGATCTGTGCCCAGGTATCCACGTAACATGACCACTCAAAATATGATTGTACCATAATAACACAAGCAGGCAATTCGCTATATGCAACAAAAGAGTATCATCTTTCAGTGCAACTCATTACTCCCTTGGTCAAGTAGAGGAAGTTCCAACAGAGTAACAATATGGCACATCTGCATACCCAAACCACAAATTCGAAACTGGACAGCAGCCGGCCGACTCACCTGTCTCTAAATTTTTAGCCCAATACCAAAAGCCTAAGATTCCTAACACACAGTGATCCTACCAAGACCCCGTGCAGCAACATCAGTGGCAGTCATTATTGGACTTCTGCCACCCTTAAACTCAGCCAAGACCCAGTCCCTTTCGGCCTGATTTTTATCACCATGGATGGAAAGGGCAGGCCAGCCATCCGTTCTTAACTGTCTTGTAACTTGGTCACAACCCTTTTTCGTCTCCATAAATATCAGAATTCGACTCCCATCCATCAATTCTTTGAGCAGTCTGATCAATCTGCATTTACACTACCAGCTAATAAGCATTAATTTGGCAAGCAAAACAATCAGCCATAGTCTTTATCAATCAGAAGACAAACCTATTGTATTTATCCACTTCTGTTACAACTTCAACAACTTGATCTATAGATTGATTTGCTTTCAGTTCTGGTGATCCAATAATTACCTTAAAGATGATGATATCCACAAAACAAATAAATCAATCTTTAGCTCAGTAACAAAATCAACATAATTATACATTAATGCTAACAAATAGCATGTGGATTAGAGATCCTATGACAGTAACCTTATATGGGTAGCGTAGAAACTGCCTTGCCAGTGATTCAACCTCTCTTGGCCATGTTGCACTCCAATACAGTGTCTGCCTATCAGGTCGGATCTGTTATATCAAAAAATCTTTGTAAATGTACCCCAAAAGCCGATGATGAAATGAATATGACAATGCAACAATGGTACCTTCATATATTAGTATATTTCACACAAAATAATTACACCCAAAAATTGACTTCTTTAAGGGTTATGATTGTGCTTTGTCATTAATTGTAGTTTATATTCTATATAAATGGATTATACCACTCACAAAATAATTACTCAATTTGATAGCCAGGAACTTCTTCTATTTCCCTATTTGCTTTTAACCTAACAATTAGCCCCCTTTGATTGAGTTTTAGATATTTTTGCCGCTTCTTTACTCTCCAAATAGCTACAGATTTGATTTTAGAACTTCTGCCACAACTTCGAGAGACTAAGTTGAACATCTAACTTCATGTCGAAACTCCATGTATCAGTTCAATACAAATAAAAGCTTTACCCTGACGTACTTCGAACAAAATATTGAATTGAAAACAAAAAGGATTAAAAATTCCAGGATATTTTTCAAAAAAAGAATTTTCCAGGCTATATATTTCACCACTTCCTAATGTTGCTATATAGTTGATGATTGCATGACGTTAGTTTGGTATGGTGACTGTGATCCCTACCTGCCCTACAATTTTCCGTATCTGAGGTTCAAAGCCCATGTCCAGCATTCGATCAGCTTCGTCCAACACAAGGTAAGTCACTCTTTGCAGATTTGTGTGCTGAGCTTCCAACATATCTATTAGGCGACCAGGTGTAGCAATAACAATCTCAACACCTGCCAAGAGCCAACAGTGAATCGTCACATTCTTTCACCAATTTTTTCTATATATAAAGGCTCAAAATACAAGCCACTCAAGTTCACTGAAAAGAAAACAAGTACCTCTTTTAAGATCACGAATTTGAGGCCCCTTTGGTGCACCACCATAGATGCAAGTGCTTCTAATATTTGCTCGAGAACCAAATTTTACAGCTTCTTCCTGAATTTGAACAGCTAACTCTCTAGTTGGTGCCAGAATTAAGACAATGGGACCTTCACCTTGCACTGAATAAGCAGGCAAGATATCAATTATACCATAAAACTAGAAAAGGTGGAAACTTGAAACTGAGAGAACAAGGAAACCAATGCATACTCAATCGAGGTTGTGCGCTAACATGCACTAGAGCAGGAAGCAGATATGCGAGTGTTTTTCCCGAGCCAGTCTCAGCAATGCCAATTAAATCTCTACCCTTCAGAGCCATGGGCCAACCCTGAGCCTGAATTGGTGTAGGCTCAACAAAACCCAATTTGGCAATCACCTCGAGGCAGTAATCTAACATATCAAATTACATAATCAGCAAAAGAAGACAAGAAAGTCACCAAAAATCAGAATACCATGAAAAAGTACAATACCAGGAAAATTTGCATCTTGAAACTTCCGAATTGGTTTTGGAACGTCATGCCCTTGCACTGTGATCTCTCTACTGGCACGGTATACCATAAGCTCATGATCAGACATTGCCCGCACCGATGGGCTTTCAATGTAAAAATTCTTCTCAAAGGGGACCAAATTACTAAAATCTTGCTTGGGAAGTGCTATGTTGTCCAAGTCATCTTTAGAAGATCCACCATGTCTTCCTCCTCTGCCACCACCACTACGGCCACGGCCTCGGCCACTGCCAAATCCAGCGCTTCCACCAAAATTTCTACCTCCAGCGCCTCCTCTCCCCGAGGACTTATCCCCATGAGCTCCACCAAATCTACCACCGCCCCGACCTCCAATCGAACTACTACCACGATCTCTTCCACTGCCGCGACGACCTATGTCATCTTTTCTATCACCAACATGACCATTGACTAGTCTACCACCGACGCTCCTTTGGCTGCTCTCACCACCTCGACCTATATCAAAACCTCCAGGTGGCGGCATAAACGGCGGCAACGCTTTATAATTTGGGGCAACAGGTGCCGTTCCAAAAGCACTCCCAGCTCCTCTTCCATCCATCTTATAACCAACCGGAGGAGGACCATAAGGAGCTGGACCTCCACGGCCGTAGCTTGAGCCGGCACCGCCAATCATTGGAGGCACCATCGGCGGTATAGATCCAACTAAATCACTGCATTAAGAAGAACAAACAAGCCATGAAACAAACAGGCACATGCATAAGGCGAGTAAATACGATACCAGGATCCGCAACCTACCTCCTACGGTCGCGATAAGAAGTTGAGTCCGTATATCTGTTGTCGTAAGGGTTCATACTCAGATCCTTGGTGCTATCACAACAAAGATTGCAGGGAAGGTACCTAGGGTTTTTGCAATTCGTTCGGGTTCCGAATTTCACCGAAGGCAAATTTTTTCTGTATATGTCTTCCAAGAATCAAAATCTTTCGCAGTGTTTCTGTCCTCAAGCAGAGTACTTGCGGTTCCGAATCAGTACTGCGAGAGCGGAGAGAAACGTATTTGAGAATCAAAATTCCAGCAAATATATCTCACGCTTGAAGGGAGGGAATATCTGACCGACTGATGCTCAAGCTCAAAGGCGCGATTTATTTCCCATGCTCTATTTCCAGATGCTACCTTTTTAATTAAAAAAAAAAAAAAGCGAGACGTGCTGGTTAGTCCGAACCAATGTGTTACATATTAAAATTACGAATTTTTGTCAAAAAAATCTTTAACTGAAGTGGCATTTTTTTTAGATTTCAGTTTTACAGAAATATGATGTATTTAAATTGGATCTTGTTCCTTCTCTTCTTCTAACTTTCTCTTAAGAGCTTCTGCCTCCTTTGTATGAGGAAAGATTGTCTGAAATGAAATAAATATGGCCCATCTAGTATGTAAAATGGAAAAGAAAATAATTACAAAAAAATAATTTTATAAATAAAACAATACTTTGTGCTCCTATGTTAATTTGAATTTAAAAAAGGATAAATATTATTAAGTAATAATTATAAAAGCATAATATATTATATATAACTATAGAGAGAAAATCCTCTACCTTATACAAAACTAAACCAATTATTTGAAAAGATAAACAATTCTGTTACCTTTGTACATTTTGAAATCAATTCAATTGATAGTTCTTCTCACATTTGGTAATTGAATTTTGGTATCATGATTCATGTGTCTAATTCTTTATTGGGACTCTTTACAATCCAAACCCTAAGAAATAATGAAAATAATCATTTTTTATGTAAAATAAAGTACAAGCTCTTGTGAAAACCATTGAAACTTATAAATTTGTTTTAAGTAGCAACTGTTCCTTATAATTGAAATATAGCCTTTTGATTGGTACTTGATAGCTTGTACAAAATTTACATTGATTTTTTTTTAATCTTAATCTACTTTTGCTTTGAATTTAGATACATTTATTGACACTAAAAGAATTTATTAAAATGAAACTTTATTTATGTTGTGACAAAAGGTTAGGACATATCTTTAATAAAAGACTAGGAAGATTAGTCAAGGATAATGCTATAAGAAATCTTTATTTTTTAGATTTTGGTACTTGCATTTACTATATTAAGGGAAGGGGCATTAAAAGTATAAGAAAAGTGTCACAAGAAATTCCATATTACTTGAAGCAAGACATACAAACATATGTGGACCATTTTGCCTTGTATAAATGGGGGAAAATATTTTTATCAATTTTATTGAAAACTTCTCACATTGTGGTTACATTCATCTTCTTAAAGAAAAGTCTAACGCCTTCTAAATGTTTAAATTTTTTTAGGCTAAAGTTGAAAATCAACTAGAAAAGAAGATAAAAGTTGTAAGATCTAATAAAGGTGGTGAATATCATGAAAAATATGATGAAATTGATCATAATCTAGACCCATTTGCTAGATTCCTTTAAACGAATTGTCTTGTTGCATAATACATAACAAAACCATACCTTATTAGATATAACAAGGTGTATAAGAATAATTTTACTCTATGAGACAAGGCAATTAAAATGGCAAGGTATATTTTAAATCGTGTTCCTATAAGGTTGTCCTAAAACTTCTTTATAAGTTGTGGGAAGGTAAGAAACTGAGTTTAAATTATCTTCACATTTAAGCTTGCACAACTAAAGCAAAACTTCATAATTCCTATGAAAAAAAGTTGGATCCTAAGATACTAAGTTGTTATTGGTTATCATGAAAGATTTAAAGGATATTCGTTTTATTGTCCTAATCATTACACTAGAATTGTTGAAATAGGTATAACAAGGTTTCTTGAAAAATGGAATAAATAATGGGAGTCATCAATCAAAACAAGTGGTGTTATTTTCAATTGAGGAATCAACTAGTTTATCCATAAAAGACTGATGAAATTTAAGAAAATCAAACTGGTGTGAAGATATTATTTCTAAAAAAAATAATGACTTTGTTATATATTTTTTATAAAAAAAAAGTACACATGATTAAGAGAATATGGTCAATTTATAATCATTAAGGTGATCTTAAAAAAAAAATCAACTACTTTGTATAAGCATATTATGTATTTAGAACAAAACTTTGGCATTGGCGTTAACAATTACCAAATTACATTTTCACAAGCCATAAGAAGTGAAGAATCTGATAAGTGGTTAGATGTCATGGCATCAATGAAGAAAACTCAAGTTTGAGAATTGGTTGATTTGCCTCATGAAATTATTCCAATTCAATATAAATGGATTTTTGAAACCAAAAGGACTTTAAAGACAATATTGATCAATATAAGGTTAGACTTGTTGTTAAAAGATTTGATTAAAGAGAATGAATTGATTATAACAAAACTTTTTCTCCAATACCAAAGAAAGATTCCTTATTAATTCTTATGGCATTAGTAGTTCATTTGACTTAGAGATACATCAAATAGATATGAAAATAGCTTTCTCAAATGGGAACCAAAAGGAAAAAAATTACATAAAGCAACCTGATTGTTTAGAGGAAAAGGAAATTAAGCATTTAATATGCAAGTTAAAGAAATTCATATATCCAAATATGAACTAAATAAGCCTTTCATCAATGGTATTTAAAGTTTCATCATACCAATGTAACCTTTGGATTTAAAGCCAATAAGCTTGTATATATATAAAAGTCAATGGAAGCAAAATTGTCTTTTAAATGCTATATATGGATGGCATACTAATTGCTGGCAAAGATATAAAGAATGCCTACTATATTCTTGGCATTGAAATTTATCATGATAGATTTAAAAGATTACTTGGTTTATCTCTCATTATAAAATGTGATCAATTAACAAAATTCTTGAAAGATTTAATATGAAAAATTGTTCACTTCATCTCCCATTATAAAAGGTGATCAATTAAGTCAAAGTTAAAGATCCAATAATGAATTTGAGTTTAAAGAAATGGAATCCATTCCATATGCCTCTATAGTTAGCGCTTAATATATGCTTAAATATTTACTTGTCCTAATACTAATTATGCAATTGGATGCTTGGAAAATAACAAAGTAAACCTGGAATAAATCACTAAAAAGTAATAAAAGAGGTAATGCATTACCAATACAAAGACTTACATGCTCACCTATCAACATCATGATTCACTTAAGGTGGTTGGCTATTGGAATTCGAATTTTATGGTTATGTTGATATATTAAAATCCACATTTTGGTATAGTAGCTAGTGGAGCTATTGCATGGAAGAGTATCAAGCAAATTCTTATAGCTTTTTCTATTATGAAAACTAAATTTGTGGCATGTTGTGAAGCCACTTCTCAAGTTATTTGGTTGAAAAACTATATATCCAGGTTTGAAATTATCAATTCAATTTTAAGGCCCATTATAGTATTTTTGCGACAATTTTGCTAAAAACAACAATGTTCAAGTAAATCAAAATACTGTCAAATAAAATATCTTGTTGCTCATGAAAGGGTACAAAATAAAAAGTGATCATTGAGTATATTTATACCAAAATGATGGTAATTGATCACATGATTAAAGCATTGGTGCTTAAGGTTTATAAAGATCACGTATTATTCTTTAATATGATTGGTAGTGTGTAATTTATGTAATTTGCACATTTAGTTTTCTTGTCTCCCTATGTACATGTGCATATTGTGTAAATTCAAAAGCACAAGTTATGTTTGATATGAAAGTGGGCCATCTGTATCAACATAAAAGATTTGTTCAAGATAGATACATAGAACTTGTTTATATCTTTTCTTATTAAGATATTTCTAGAGTAGTGCTTATATTATGATGCATATAATGAATTATATCTATACTAGATATGAAACCGCTATGATCCATGTAAGTATCAAACCTAGAAAAATATAATCGATTATTAAAGTTTTATAGTGGCCACAATTTCCAAAAAAGCAATTATAGTTTACTTATTTCATGTGATCAATTGGCTAACTAAGAGAATGTTAGATTTTTATAATAGATTTAATATAGCCTTCATGATCATAGGAAGAGACATATTTTACATGAAATGTTACAAAATCCAAAAGATCATAAGATATTGATAGTCACTAATAATTTAAGATAGGTGCTTGGCCAAAATCATATATTTAGATCAATCTTGAGATGTACATTAACCAAAGTTAATACATCTTTTGATTTGGTGATTAGTTATGTATATAAATGATCTTTCACTTAATGATATGAAATTATTATATTCAAGAATGTGAGAGGAAAGTAAAGAACTAACTCTTTGATGGGTTTGGTTATGAAAGCTATATATGAGGCTCTTGATCCCTTTCTTCACTAATTACCTAAGTTTTTGTGATTCTTATCATCTTACAAACAATTAGAAACTTTAGTGATAAGAGAAAATGCAAAGGTGTTATCTTTTCAACATTTTTATTTTTACTTGTCAGAGAAATCAAGCTCAACTTCATGGCTCAAGACATTTTTTAGGTGTGTTTCATAATTGATATTAAGGTATTCTTACTTCTTCTGCTTCTTCCACTTAATGATTTTGTTTAATTATTCTTAGTTTGTGTATGAATTTCATCATAGCCAAAAATCTAAAGCTAACATATTCTTACTAGCTAATAAACCATCCAATTCTAAACCAAAAAAAAAAAAGGATAACATAACACTTACATTATTATTACATTTTTGTAATCAAATAATCACACTATTACATAATTAGTAAACTAAAGTAAAAAAAAAACATTTGTAAATCAAACTTGACTATCCCTAATGCTAATTATCCTTTACTTCATTTATGCACCCTGAAATGAATAGGAGATTCTAATAAAGTGAGAGCCATATATAAGAGATATAAAAATCATGAATTGTAAAATCAAATCCAATTTACAAATAGCAACCCCTACCAAGAAAAGAAAAAGAAAAATAGTATCGCTAAAAATTGATATACAAAATTATTTTGAGAAATCGAATAATTTAATTTCAGATTGGTTATCAATTTGAAGAGTGAAAATTCCAACTTCATCCTCAAAGATACTTTACTCATTTAATTTTTTAAAATACTATTTTAATATTTAAAAGCATAGTTTTATTATTATAGAAGTGGTGAAGTAGTATTATTTACTCTTTTGAACTAAAAATATTTTATGAAATTAAAGAAAAATCAAACTTTCAAGTGAAGCAAAAATTTATGGAGTTAATTTATCCATAAGAAACAAAATAAAATTTAATTCATCCTTCATACTCATAATTTTTGAAATGCAAGAAAGTCCAAACTAGCCATTATAAGAGTTCATTTTTGTGAATATTGTAATATTAAACAATTAGTACTATTATTATTTATATATTGCTATATTGTAACATTCTAGTATATAGAGCTAGTTGGAATTTAGGAAGAGAGTGAGTTAAATGAAAATTAAGAGAATTTAAATTAAATATTTGAGAAAAAGATAATTGAATTAAAATATGAAATCAGGTAAGATATAATTATACACATTAAAAGAGATGGATTAAGTAAGAAATTAGCACCAAAAACATGATTAAACTCATTAAGGATTATTGACTAGCCAAACAAGCCTTAACCCATTAAATTGATAATCTTTCTTTCAATTATTGTCCCTTACTCTCTCATTTCATCTAGCCATGTCTTATGCAATAAAAAGGAAACCTTAACCGAGATGAAGGAGCAGCTAACTTGCCGTGGAGAAAAGCTCATGCATGGAGGGAAAATTAATGAAATTTGTCAAAGTGAGTTTAACAAAAAGTCATCTTCATCTTGAGCTTTTCCTTTGGATGATTTCAATTTCTGATTTAGTAGTGATTTCAGCTTGAAAAAAGTTAAGTGAAGAAAAGCTTTCTTTATGTAAATGGAAGGAGTTTAAGGAAGGAGGTTTTGTAAGGTAAGTGGTAGTTAATTTAAGTTAAAATTTATGAGTTTTAAATGTAAAATTTGCCTTTGTTGCTACTTGGAATTTTAACTGAAGCTTGAAAAGAGGAGTTGAAAATTGTTTTTCATCTATTTATAATACTATATGATTGGTGCTTGTGGTGCTGTTTAGGTTGAGCTTTGTAAGATGCAAGAAGGGAGAATTTTTTGTAATTATGGTTAAATTTAATTTACTAATTATTAGCCAATGTTGTGTAGTTACTTAACTTCTATAATTGAAACCCAAAAATGAGTCAAAAGAGATTTGGAGTTAGCTTGTTTTTGTGAGAATTTGAGATATAGAGCAAAGGTCTAGTGTTTACCTTTAAACATTTAATGGGTATTGTTAAATATAATAAAATGGTATTAATTATGTGGCTATTCTATTTTTTTATCATGGTTATTTAAGGGGAATTGAAGGAGAATTTGGTGTGGAGTGAAGAAATTGGAAGTAGTTGGAAGAATTCAAGTATAGGTAGAATATACCCTTTTATAGCTTCTTATTTAATAAATTAGCAATTTCAAACTTAGTTGTTGATTGGTTCCTTTCTATGGCTGTACACATGTTAAATTAGACATATTGGTAGCAAGAGTTAGAGTTTTGCCTTGACAAAGAGTTGCTAGAAAACTCTTGGGTTGTTATTCAGGTAATTGTTTGCTTTTTTAAATATTTCCACTGAACTGTTATGTGAAGTGCTTATTTATGAGTTTTCTCATTATCTAATTGCTTATGAGACATATTTGAGATGAATTTGATGAGAAGATCATGCTTTACCATATTGTTATTACGGTGTAAGGTTACATTCAGGGAGAAGGCCATCCCTTCCCACTTAATGATGGTGCATATGCTTGAAATTGGAGGAAAGATACGCATCATTTATACGATGGAAGAATTATATTAGTAAGAAGGCTATGCCTCACTATAGACATGAGAAATGTATGATGAACATGATTGAAATGAGTTCCATAATAATATGTTATGTATGATGTTATTATGTGACTCTTATATGTAATCAAATATATAATATATGATGAGTATGTTTCTTTGTATGTTATAATAATTCTTTACACCTTGTTGTTTTGAAATATATATTAAAAAGATAATGCAATTATTAGAGTGTACCTCACTCTTTGAGGGAATCTTTTTACATCATTTTAGAGGGAGAGTTCAAATTAAAAGCTTGAGAATCAACTTGAAACCTAAGTAAGGTTACAAGGAGAAGTGGAGGAGGTTGTACATAGTCTTTTTGATGTGTAGATATGAGTTTTTTTGTTGATGTGTATATATATATATATATATATATTCCACATATTCTTTTTTTAGGCTATTGTGGCTATTTTAGGATGCAAGCATATATATGGAAGAATTACAAATACATAATGTAATTTCCTTTGTGTTATGCTATAACCTTGTAATATATTCAGAATTGGAAATATGATAACTTCATTTTGATGATAAACATCCCTATTTTAATGATTATATATGAAGTGAAAAGCTAGCCTTGCATTTAGGCATATTTAAGATGAAATATGCACATTTAAGGACTTAGTGGTTGCCATGCATCCTATAGGTATTCTAGTAGGTATTTTTGGTTTTTAGAAGTATTTTAGGTCTACATTAGTCCTTTGATTTGTGTTTGAAAAGATAAGGCAAGGTGAAACCTATAAAATGCAAGTTGACTCTCTTGCTTACTATAAACTAGTTTTATATGGGTTAGTGTAACAAATTGTTTATATGAGAGGAAAACTATGATTTTATCGTTTAAGCAACTTCATTTGAGTGAAAGAAAAATGGTAGTTAAGATTTAAAATCCTTTGAGAAGCGTTAGCAATATTTGAGTATGCAAAACCTAAGTATTATACTATTTGGGAGCAAAAAAAATGCTTACTTTAAGGGTTTAAGAAGTTATTGAGGATCTAAGTGTGAGATTTTAATATTTAGACAATTTTCTCTAAGTATTTTAAACTTACTTCAAGTGGTTTGGTGCCAATTGGAGATGTGATTAAATTTTTTGCTATTGCATATGAAGCTTTAAGTGTTATTTTTCTAGTTTTAAGCTATTGTATTGTTGTAGAAGATGGACCTCGGTTCTATGTTGACTTTGGGATATATTTTGAGAGTTTAAAGCTATTTTAGGTGCTTAGAGATGATACAAGGTATTTATGATGAGTCTTGGTGAGCTTGGAACTTATAGTTGCATGGTGTAACATAATTGCAATCTTGTTCTGTATCCATTTTGCTTGTTGTCTTGTGTCTCTTACATGATTTTTTTATTCACTTTCTTATGGAATCTTTGATAGAAACAAGAGTTATATTATGCCTAAGGATGTATGGAAGCGATCTTAAGAGTTTTGGATAACTATGGGTTGGTTTAAGCTGGTGAGTTGTTCACTTTATGTAGAATTTTTATCAAAATTGTTGCACTTGTTGTTCTATTGTGGTGGTGGCTGTCCAAATTGGTTTTCCATGGTTTTTGGTGTTGAAAATATTGATTTAGGCATACATTGGAATATGGTAGAGTGGGATGAAGTTTTAAGGTGCTTGGATAGGGGAAAAGTTTGGTTTCCCATGGGTTTTGCAGTTATATTTTAATTGTTTCAAGCATAGACTAATTTGATGTTTGGTTTGTAGATTTTATATATATATTAGGGATTTTTAAATACTTATAACAACTCATATATAGTATGATTTTTTGTTGTTGAGAATTTAGGGATTTTAAGAACTCCTATTATAGTTTTGCTTGAATATCCCATTTGGATCTCCTAAGTGTTGTCACAATTTTCCTTTAATCTTTTGGCTTATTTAAGAATTGGTTGGGGTTCTTCAAAGTATTAAATTGTGTTAGTTGTTGTACATTTTGGCTTAATAGCCTTGCAAGTTTAATTAAAATTTACTTGGAAGATTAAGTGGATGTGACCATATGAATTTTATTAACTAAGCTTGTAAAATCAATATAAATCTTGGTAAGTTTAGTAAATTGGTTTTGTTTCTTTTAATGTCTAATGGCTATCCTATTATATAGTAATCATCTCTATTTCAATGTAGTACGAATGGATAGCTAAATGTTGGAGTAAGAGTTGTAGTTCAATTATATCTATAATAGGTATTTTCCATAGTTCTTTACGTTTATTTAATTTTATGTGTGAGTTGCAATAAAAGAATTAAGTTATACCTTTTCTAGCTAGCTAATTCATTTAAGAATTTTAGGAGATTCATTTTTAGCTAGCTAGTAGGTTCACAATTTCTCATAGTATTTTAACTTTTACAACAAAAAGTAAAAGTTAAAAGTTTAAATTAGCCCATAATTTTGTAAAAAGTTTGCACTTATTGTAGGGACTTCATTGCATAGCATTATGGTTAAGTGGTAATTCTTAAGTATACCTTTAGAGAGAGTAGTTTGACATATGCAATTTAATTTTTTTTGTGTCAAACCCCATAATTTAATTTGAATAACATTTTATTTTAGTTCTTTATAGATGAGATGTTTTTTAATTTAACCCCTCATAAAATTATTTTTTAATTCAATTATTCATCGATAAGGTATTTTTTAATTTGATTTCTCATAAAATTACCTTCTCAATTTAGTTTTCACATATGAGCTTTTTTTAATTTAATTTTTTATAAATAAAGTCTTCATTAATAATGATCCTTCACATATGGATATTTCTCAATTTGATAGTAGGATATTATTATTTGTGAGAAATTAAATTGAAAAGATAATTTTATAAAGAACTAAACTTGAGAAAATAATTTTGTAAGAAACAAAATTAAAAAATATATCATTTATGATTGACTAAAATAAGATTTTACTCAATTTAATTTTAAATCATAATTGAGTTAGATTCTAATGTTAAACAAAATTTTTCTTATTTATCAAAATATGTAAATAAAATAATACTAATTCAAATATTCAGTTTACAATAATACAAGAAATATTTTTCATTTTCAGAAGAAAGTAGGCCACTCATTAAGTGGATTTGCCTGAAAAGCACGTACAGCACAAGAAGCTTCCTTTTAAATGATCTTTTCGAGATACAACGCCAAAGGATACCAAGCTGTCCTTGTAATGGCTGTTCAAAACTTGATTGCCATCATAAACCAACACAACCTCACAGAACTCGGGAGCATTTGTCTTCACAAATTCTCCTATGCTCAATTTGATCTTCCCCCTGCGCTTCAAACGGGTCGTAAGATAACTAGTTAATCAACACACGACTTTAATAACCTTTTGCAAGAGCTTTTTCACCATTTCCTTATCATAATAATTTCATTAATGACTCACTGTGATCTTTTGATAGTTTTTTTTTTTCCTTTGGGGTCCATCATCGGAATATGGGATTTTATTTGGTGTTACAAAAGATAAATTGGTTTTATGATAAAATAAAATTATTGGGGGTTATAAAGGGTCTCTAACTTATTCTATATATACTTGTGTATCCATTAACTAAAACATTAAAAAAGGATTATAAAACACTTTAAAAGACTTTCTTTTCTTTTCTTTTACAACTTGTTTGTTACACAGAGAGTGAGGTATAGAAATAGAAATAAAAAAAAAAAGAGATGATTTTATAAATAAAAAATATTTATAATATCTTTATTTTTAATAATTAAATAATAATTGATATATAATATTAAATAATAATTATAAAAATAAAATTAAAATTTTTTTTTAACTTTCACTTTCCTTTTTCATTTCCTAAGTCATACCAAACATGCTGCTAGTTTTCTGTCAAAGTTATGGTTGGAGGTATATTTTCGAACCTATGCAGTTCATTAAGAATTTCTTACATGTTTACCTAATATCCGTCAGTTTTATAGCCTGCTATAATCAAATGTCAATGAAATCCAATGAGAGGTAAGCATACCACGAGTGGGGTGGCTTTTTGATTCCGAAGACCAGGTTTTTGATGTTAAGAATAGGAATAAGATCCAGAATTGCTTTGGCGGTGTCATTGCTCTCCAGAAGTAACGTTTCTGCAGTCACCTATCACAGGGATGAAGAACAAGGCCCGAAAAAAGAAGAAAATCAGAGGAAAATATAAAAACTTCTGGTTTAATTTTGGCGTATGATTTGTGATTTAGAGACAATGTAAACAGTTCTAGATATACCTGAGCATCGTTACCCAACTGGATGTACTTCTGCAAAATATTCTTCCTCTCGTTCATCTCTTCATTCACATAAATTCTCACTTGTTGTTGGTTCAATTGGCTTCTTGGTAAGTTTCCCACTATCACATTTACCATCATTTTATCAACAAGCACATAACAATTGAGAGAATTCAGTGTTCAGGTATAATCTTGATATCTTAATGTTCGCATGCAATATCATTATCATATCAGAACATAACATATACTTGTTTTTTTCTAAAACAAACACGGCAATAAAAAAAAAGTTATTCCGATATTATTTTGCCTCAAAATGCCATAAAGAGTAGCCTCAATAAGCAAAATGCTTTAGATTCAACAATAAATTCTTAATTCTTTTTATATTATAGTCAATGATAGTTAAATTTTCTGAATAGCTCTAAAGGTGTACTCTCTCACATTAATTTAGTGCATCTAGAATTTTACTCAAAATGTTTCTTAGAAGTCTTAGAAGAATTAGAACTAAATAAAAAAAGGAAAAATTACTAACTGCTTTGACAGGAGTATTCTACTATGCTCTAATAATGGAGAACTCTTGCAATGAAAATGTGAGTGAAAAGAGGAACATCCTAGTTGTTACCTGGAGTAGGAATCAAAATAATTGGAGGAGACACATGGATAAGGAAAATCCGAGAACTAGGAGAAACAGCATGATCAAGAACCCATTTTACCACATCTAGGTCATCTTTGCCAACAGCCACGTAAATGTCTTGAGCTCTCCTATCTTGGTTAACTGTTATGCTCTTACCATCTTCAACTATCTCAGAAATTTCTGATGACAGGGCTTGTCTAGAGTAATGCTCCAACTCAAAGTTGCCTTCGTCACCAACCTCAGACATGTCATTTAGCACTAGATTGTTTTCCATGGAAATTTCTGGTGTCAGTATTTCCTTGGAGTTATAGTCTAAGTTATGTTTGCTACCAGCAAAATGGATGCCATCAACAGCGTGCTCATTTTCAGACCAGCATAGTGGTCTAGTATAGTAATCCTTGGCTTCTGCTGGTTTGGGATCTTCGTCATCTTCCATATTTCCGCCTCTTCCTCTGAGTCTCTCGCTCTCTGACACCAGAAAGAAGGATAAGAGCAGAAAGAGAATGAATTTTCTGATTCCAAATTGGCGGTTTTTGAAGAAGAGTTCGTTGGAACCGAAGCCGAGAAAATAGATTCTCCTTTTGTCAAGATTAGTAAAACATTGGTTATGTCATTCTCTTTTTCTATGGTAGAAAGTCTATTATAGCTAGCAGTATTATGTCTTACTTTGCATGTCTAGTTAACAGATTTAAAAGGAAGCTGATTTTGCTTTGAAACTCCAAAATTTTTCGTTGATATCAATTATCCAGTCCCTAAGCCATCCTTAAGCTGTCCTATTTGACCATATAATATAGTAAGAGCTCGAAGCACATTGCATTGGAAGTAATAGAATAGGCTATTGCCTTTTTCTCTATTCAGTAAGCAACAAATTTGGGATGTAGTAATTAGGTGTTTAACATAGGCTCCTTAAATCTCTTGATACTGCATCTGACAAACTGGATCAACTATAAAATCTAATGTAATGGTTAATAAATAGCGAACGAAATGTTTTACTACCATACTTTTGGCTTATTTTGTTATGGTGGTGTAGTATCTCCTAGAGTTCGAGTTAGTTTGAACTCTACTTATCAAACTAATTAAAGGTAAGCCATTTATGTTAGAATTAAAGAATTTACAAAAAAATATTCTTGTAGCAGGATCCCAAAAATCCGATATAACTAAAATTCAAACCAACGTCCTTAGTCACATATTACATGATCTCCTTAATCATTAAGACAAAGCTTTATGTTGCAATGAAAATTTCTTGAATACACTTCTTTCGTAGTCAAATAATACAAAGTATTAATAGTAATTTATTAAGGTGAATATGGAAGTGAATCCTACCATCTGCATCTCGCACTTTAAAGTTTCATTTACTCTATGCATCACACCCATGTTGTGCAAAGAGTATACATGAAAATTTCTCATATTGCAACAATTGCACCATGCTCCAGTCTATGTAATGTATTTTTTTACACTGCTAAATTACACACATTCTCTAAAGAAATGCTCAAATTACGTTGTTTTTTTTTTTGTTGAAAAGTTATATTTCTTTTCCTTAAAATCAAAAGACACATTATATTTACCTCCCTTGCAATTAAAAAAAACTACAATTAAACTTATTTAGTTTGACTAAAAGTTCATTATATCTATTATTTATATAGTGAAAGATGTCGAAATTACACAAATATATAACTTTTTTTTTAATTTTAAAAATACCCAAAAACTCCTTTAAAATCAAAAGATAAACAAAATACCTTCAAGAATGTTATTAATCTTTTGTAATTAATAACATAACTTATCTCCCAATTTAATTTATAGCCATTATCGCATGAAAACTTGGATTATTCAATTGTGTAGTGAGTAGGACCATTGATCAGAGTTTCTATAGATTAAATGTTAGGAATTTTAGCCTGGAAGGCCTAACATGATTCAATTGTTGAAGATTTTAGACTGATAGGTTTGTCTTACAGTCTGTTCATGTCATTCAAACTGTATAATTTGTGGTCTCTCTTATCATAAAGTTTTGGAAAAAAGCCACACAAAAACTTAATTTATTGAGATGCTCTCCGGGTAAGCCTCCACTAAACGAAGTAACATTCCACTAAGCAGTACATTATCATAATTGTTGCTTGACAAAAATAGGATCCTAGAACAGGAGATCCCTCTACATTTAGACACAAAAATATCAATGATTGAAAGAGGATAACATTTGAACTTTAAGAACAACATGCCTAGCATCTTTACTACATATAAAATATGTTTACTAAATCTAAGCATGGTTTCTTAGCTTGCTGTTTGCGAATTTTTCTTCTATATTGTGATTATGTTATTTGATGATTTGCGTCAATGGAATTTTTACTTCGGTAGTGTGTTGGTGAAACTGCTCCGTTTTCTCCTACATTGCTGTATTATGAAATGTAAATTGGCATTAGGAATAAATCAATTAGTTAATAATAGCTATCCTTGTAGTTGATCCTGCATGATCATGTTCAAACAATATAGCTGGTAGCTATAATTTCCAATCTGTTTGTGATTTAGTCTGTCTTCCAATGCACAAACATGTGATATATCTCTGCCACTTATTCAATATGGACAATGGATCCTTTGATTGCTGATTGACCCTCATGGATCGCCCACAAAAGTCTGTCTTCCCCTTTCTTATGTGGAAGAAAAGTTAGAGAAAGAAACAAATCCTAAGTTAGATAGATTCCCATAATTCTGGCATGGACCATGAATCCACTATTCCTTGGACCATTTATCGGAGCAGATAAGTTGATAATAACACCCTGAAAGGTACATGGAATTATTAGCTATGAAAATAGAAAAAAAAAGAATATGAATAAAATGAAATAATTACATTTGTTATAATATAGAAAGGTATAATAATATTATTTCATTTATATGTTTAGTTAAAAAAAAAAATATTGCCCTTGTAACTCTACTTAAAAAAAAGTAATAAAAAAAGTAATGGTAATAAAAATATAATAAATTGTGTATAAATTAGACATAATAATTATCATAATATTGGAAGGAAATGGATTCCTTCTCTCTCTCTAGCATTTGGACAAAATTTGACTTCCAATTGAGATGGAAAAAATGATTCATTTTTCATCTCCCTCTATCTTATGCTACCAAATGCTACCAAACAAGGTGTAAGTTAATAATCTAGAGCTGCCAGTGTGCCACATTAACACTTAATTACGATATTAAGTGACAGAATTAAGTCATAGATGTGATATAAAATGGTCCATTACCAAGTCTATTATGTGTTTAATCACATCATAGCGAAAATGTCAAATACTAATTAAGAACCTTACAAATTAAATAATTGGCTTACTATATTGGAATTCACTTTGCGTATAACGTTGATAGCATCGGCTCACCATAGAAAGTGCTTTGTAGTTGTAGGTGACAGGCACTCAAGAGAAATGGTGGGGCTTAATTCAATCTTCTAACCTCCGAATGGAGGCTTTCTTCAGAATCCTTTATATATGGACCCTTACCCTTCTAAATGAAGCCAAAAAAAGCCTCACAGCCATCTTAGACCAGTCAGACATGGCAAGCACCAATTTTCCTTCTATTTTAAAATATATTATGATTCTCATATGTGCAGGCTGGGCTTCTCTTTGGTTTCTGAAGCCTACCCAATTATGGACAAAAAAATGGAAAGATGCTGAAGAAAGCGCTAGTACTACTGTGTTTGGGTATTACGGTAATCACCTGATCTTCAACTTTTCAAAGTCCTACTATCAAATTTCCGAGTCCAGCAATGAGTGATGTTGTAGATCTATTGCAGGTCTTAACTATGCTGTGTATACATTTCCTATAATTGCTGTCGCTATGATAGGACTTATTTACTTGGATTTGAAATCTGGAGATCAAAGAAGCAGGTATCATCATGTGTGCCATTTCAATTGACTTTTGTTAAACATTTCACTTCAAATTTTACTTTTTTAATATTACAGTAATGCAAGGAGTCCATCCATCGTCCTCTCAAATCCACTTGTGGTGAATAGTCTTCTGGGAATCTTATCCAGTATCGAAATACTGCTAGTTTTTATTTTCATCCTCTTCTTAGCATGGACTTTTTATGCTCGCGTCTCTAATGACTTCAAGAAGTTAATACCGGATAAATCGCTGAAGCTGGACTTGTAAGTTCTCTTGAATCTTGATGCTTTCTCTCTTCTGTTGGATAGTAGAAAAGCAATGATTTCACCTTCATCTCAGATGGGAACTCAAGTATCTCAGAGTAGCAACCAGATTTGGCTTGCTTGCAGAAGCATCCCTGGCTTTGCTTCTTCTTCCTGTCTTAAGGGGACTAGCCCTGTTTCGCATCCTTGGCATTCAATTTGAAACTTCAGTGAGATATCACACCTGGGTTGGAACCGCAATGATATTTTTTGCAGCAATCCATGGAGGAAGCACTTTGTTCATCTGGGGTGTCAGCCACCACATACAAAATGAGGTGATTCCAAATCATTTCACCTTTATTTCTTCCTTCAATCTGGTGAAGGAAAATCCTATTTTGTTTCCTAAAAAATAGGTGTACCATCATTTCTTAAATGAACTGTGGATGACAAAATTAGAATTGCAAAGTAGGTTTTCCTCTAGTAACAAGTTCCCATCTCTTTTAACTCTTGTTTACTCTTTCTCCTTTTTTTTTTCTTCAAACAGATGTGGAAGTGGCAGAAGACAGGACGCATATACCTTGCAGGGGAGATTACACTTATTACGGGGCTAGTTATCTGGGTCACATCACTTCCTCAAATTAGAAGGAGAAAGTTTGAAATTTTCTACTACAGCCATCATCTGTACCCAGTGTTCCTTGTATTTTTCTTGTTTCATGCTGGAGATAGGCACTTTTACATGGTCTTTCCAGGAGTTCTTCTTTTTGGTCTTGACAAACTGCTTCGTATCATACAATCAAGACCAAGAACTTGCATTGTTTCAGCTCGAATTTTCCCTTGCAAAGCTGTGGAGCTCATTCTCCCCAGAGATCCAAGTATTTAGCGCCTTTCTAGAAAGTACTTTTAGAATTGCAGAGATCAGACAATACCTAAAGTACTTGTTTCTGTCATTTGCAGGACTGAACTATACTCCTACAAGTGTGATATTTATGAAGATACCAAGTATATCAAATCTCCAATGGCACTCCTTCAGTATAACATCTAGTGCCAGTGCTGATGAACAGAAAATGTCAGTGATAGTTAAATGTGAAGGGTGGTGGACAAGTTCACTTTATAACATGATAAATGCTGAGCTGGGCAGAGATGCTAATAAGATGAAGGGTATAACTGTTGCAATTGAAGGACCTTATGGACCCACTTCTCTGGACTTCTTAAAGTGAGCCAAAAACATTATACTAAGCACTTTTTTCTTAATCCCTTATAGTTTATACCATCTTTAAATGTTCAGAAGTATTTCTGCAGTTATGACAGTCTACTTCTGGTTGCTGGAGGGAGCGGAATAACCCCATTTCTGAGTATTTTGGCCGAAGCTGCCTCAGCCACCAGCAAAAGTAGATTCCCCTCAAGGATACAACTTGTTTATGTCATCAAGAAGGCACAGGACTTCTCTCTATTGCATTCAATCTCCCATCTTTTGCTCAATGAATCACCTGAAAAGTGTCATTTGAAGCTAAAACTGTTTATAACCCGAGAAAAAGAGTCAGGGGTAAGAATTAGAGACCTACTAAATGAGTTCTTTGAAATAAAAACCTTGCACTTGAACACACACTGTTCGAATTATGCGGTGCACGGGCTAGAAAGTCCAACAGGGATGGCTGCCATTGCAGGATTTTGCTCCACCATTTTTCTTATCGTTCTTATCTGTTTCAACCATATTATAATTCCATCTGGGAAGGGATCCAAAAAGTCTGAAGATAAGACTCCCTCTTGGGTGGTGGATATGCTACTTATGGCTTCTTTTGTCATAGCTTTAGCCTGCAGCACCTTGATGGGAATCTTTTTGAGGGGGAGAAGGCTGGAGAAAGGGATTCCACCAATCTCCCAGAAAGAATCTAAACCCCTTGATCTAAGTTCAACAGAAACTAGGAGTACCCTTGAAGAACATGAAGTCCATTTTGGCGGACGACCTGACTTTCAAGGTAATGGATTTATTTTATTTTTTCCCATTTCCAAATCCTTCTCTTATATTATATGAAAAAGTTGATGTGTACTACTTTACTATTAAATTCTTTGATAAAATTATGATATATAAAGTAACTTTTTTAAGAAGTTGACACTGAATTATAAAATGTGTCCAAATGTGTTTTATTTTCAGATTATATGAATACTCTAGCCTTTAAATTTATTTATTATTTTGATTTGGTTTCTTAAATTTATTTTGTGCTAAATCGTTTTTTATTTGTATTATATATATCTTAAATTAATAACTCTGTTCACCATATTAACAAATAAATGTTTATTGACAAAGTTACTAACTTGAGGCATGATATGAAATAAAAGTTAAATGATTAATTTAGGACATAAAATATATAAAGATTAGATTATTAATTTAATTATATTTTTATTAAAAAACCTTACACAAACTTCTATAAAATTTGACCTAAATATTGTTATATGTTATGACACAACACTCAATAACACTTCCAAGCTTCAACATTTAGGAAGATGTCAAGCTCTAATATATGGTGAATTGAACAGATATTTTTGGCAAGCTTCCAAATGAGACTGGAGGAACAGATATAGGGGTACTGGTGTGTGGACCAGAGAGTATGAAGGAGTCGGTGGCCATCACATGCCAGCAGAAATCAAAGCGTTTCAAGTTGGGTGCAAAGAGAAGGGAAGCCCACTTTACTTTCCACTCCCTCAACTTTACACTATAGTGCGTCTGGCTTGTGTGAAGCTTTGTGATTGCCCCACGTGTATATACTACTGGAGTTTTGAACACAGTTAATGAATATCCTTGCTTTTTTATCTTTTGGAGAGATGATTTCATGTTTATCTTAAAAAATAGGGCACTGCAGTTTGTATGGCTTGTGTGAAGCTTTGATAGTGCCCCACGTCTATGTACCACTAGATATTTGAATATAGTTAATGAATATCCTTTTTTTCTTTTTGACATGAATATTGTTTTGATGCTTATCTTCCAAAATTAGGTGGCATAAACATTGAGTTGGGTTGGATTTTTGGGCTGCTTCGCTTGACTTTAACTAAAATTTTTTCAATTTGGTTCATGTTGGCCTGGCTTGATTAAGCTCCATTGATTGGATTGATTAGATCTTTTTTAATTTTTTTTATAAAAATTAAAAAATAATTTTTTATTGAAAATAATATTTTTATATAATTTGTTATAAAGTTATATTTTTTAAAAAAAAAATTTATATAATCCTTATAAAATTATATTTTATGCTAAAAATATAAAATTTTTATATTAATTTATATAAATGTAAAATATAGTTAATGAATATCCTTTTTTGTTTCTTTTTGATATGGATATTGTTTTTATGCTTATCTTCGGAAATTAGGTGGCATAAACATTGAGTTGGGTTGGATTTTTAGGCTGCTTAGCTTGACTTTAACTAGAAAATTTTTCAATTTGGTTCATGTTGGCCTAGTTTGATTAAGCTCCATTGATTGGATTGATTAGATCTTTTTTTAATTTTTGATAAAAATTACAAAATAATTTTATATTAAAAAAATATTTTTATATAAATCTATACCAAATATTTTTTTTTTGAAAAAAATATATATTCATATAACTATTCTCAATCCAATTATATGGCTCAACTCGATTTGAACAATTTTTTTTTTAATTATTTAGCTCCATGTAATCAATTCAATCGAGTTTGGTGTGCACCCCTGGTAAAAAATGTTAAATACGACATTTAAGAATGCAATTCTAAAATCAAATGAATGGTAATGATTATGAACCATAGCGAAGGCCAATCATACAAAATGCAAATGATCTTTGCATCAATACGTTTGAAAATTAAGTTGTGGTCACAATCGATGAACACGCAATCACATCGCTTGTATCAAATAGCTATGAATGGAATAAATAAATAGGTCGTAAATATAATTTAGTAAAATGAGTGTTACAGATGATAGAAGAAGTCACTGGCACATCCACTTTGATCACCTGATTGTGCACTTTAATCATTAAAGTTGCGTTTATAAAATTTAAAATAAAATAATTTAAACACTTGCAAGAATTATTGTAAATCATATTATATGATAAAAATTGAGATCCAAAATTACAACGAGTGGATACTTTGATCCCCATATGAATACTCATATAAATGAATGCTACGAGGATAATATGTGGATATTTCTTTTATTTAGATTTAAATGACTTTTTTCTCTTCTCATCTTTTTTTTTTAATTCAAACATGTTTTAAAAAATTATATAAAAATTAAATTTTGACCTTTTTTTTTCTTTTTTCGTTATTTTAATCTAGCCAAGAACCTTTCTCTACGGTCTTTAATATACACAATATTATGTCGAATAACTGTAATGGGTACTAACAACCAACTATCTATTCCTGTTTTTCTATTTATCCTAAATTACATTTCAAAATTAATTATAATATTTTTTTTGACGGTTCAATTTTTAAATGTGAGAAGACTTATCCTTGAATGTTCAGTGAAAAGTTTAACAAATACATTACTCCAAAATAAATACAATATTTACGAATTAAAAAAAAAAAAAAAGGGGAAAGAGCAAAAGTCAAGATATACACGGTAATACCGCATCCGTGGCTCTTTGTGGCGCCGCCTCTTGTGATTGGCCGTCGCCGCCAACATTCACGGTGCCTCTATCGCCGCGAGCTAATTCAGACAACAATTCCTCCGGCGCCGCCGCGACTTCCTCGCCTACCAAAAGCATCACCACCTCCTTCATGGTTGGCCTCCGCTGCGGATCAGGGTGACAACAAGCCAAACCAAGCTTTAACACCATTTCCATTTCTCCCTCGTCGTACTCACCCTTAATCCTTGGATCCGCCGCCTCGCCTGCACACTCTTTCGCGTACAAATCCCTTACCCAATCAATCAGCACCACCTCCTCCTCCGGCGCCGACGTCTCTATGGGTCTTCGTCCACACGCAACCTCCAACAACACCACTCCGAAGCTGTACACGTCGCTCGCCGACGTCGGCGCAGCCACCGTCGCCAGCTCAGGCGCCAAGTACCCCAACGTACCTACCACCCTCGTCGTGTTCGGAACTTCACCGTGTTGGTAAAGCTTAGCGAGACCAAAATCCCCCAATCTCCCTCTCATATCCGAATCCAGCAATATGTTGCTCGATTTAATGTCCCTGTGAATCACCATTTGATCCCAACCATGGTGGAGATAGTTTAGCCCCTCCGCGACGTCGACGAGGATTCCACGACGTCGTTCCCAAGCAAGAAGCTTCGCGGGTTTGTCGAAAATCCATTTGTTCAGACTTCCATTGGGCATATAGTCGTAAACAAGCATGAGCTCGTTCCCTTTTCTGCACCATCCTCTCATTTGAACCAAATTCTTGTGTTGAAGCCTGCCCATGCTGGAAATCTCTGCCATAAATTCACGTAACCCCTGTTTGGAATCGTGGTTGACGCATTTGACTGCAATTTTTGTCTTGTTCGGCAGTGTTCCTTTGTAAACTCTCCCGAATCCTCCCGAACCTAAGAGATTGTCCTTGCAGAATTCACCAGTAGCCACGCTGAGCTCCTCGTAGGAGAATCTGTGTGGCCAGTACTCTAGCTCCCAATCTTCAATTTCATCCTCTTGGTCTTTCATTTTGTTGTTTCGCCACCACAGGTAATACCCAGAAGCACAAATTACCACAAAAGCAAGACATCCAATCACAATTCCAGCAATTGCCCCAACAGAAAGCTTCGAAGACGACGATTCTAGCTGAAAAACTGGCAAATTTGCTGTGTTAATGTCTCTTGCAGATCCAGTATCACTCAAGCTCCAAGCTAGAAGTCTCTGTGTTTCAACCCAATTCGTCTTCGATGCCGAAAATCCAACATACATCTCTGCAGACACGTAATTAGCTATAGTGGGATTTTTATACGAAAGCGTCGGCATAGTTGGGCGGGGAACGCCAATTGGCGCAACCGTAACATTTATCTCCAAATTTGCGCCATCGAAGTCTATCCAAGCTCGAACGTTTTTACCATTGCGCATTCGTATAGGCACAAAAGCACCAGTAGAATTATAGTAGCCAGCGCTTCTTGTGAAAATGGATTCGATGTTGTTCAAGTCGATTCCGATGTGGTTATCATCTGGGTCGTTGAACTCTGGGTTCTGTCCGGTATCGAATTCGACGGCGAACAGGGGAGCGACAGTGGGATTGGTTGCGTTTGTGAAGAGACCGAAGTACTGGCTCGCGAGGGCGCCGGGAGGAGACATGGTATCGGTGAGGACAAAGGCGAGACCGAATCCTGGGCTTGTAGAGATCTGGGGCAAGATGGAGAAGACGAAGGAAGTGGAGAAGGAAGAAATGTTGGAGGACTTAGAATTTGGTTTCATGGTGATGGTAGTGGGGTAGAAGGATCGTCCAAAGGAATACTGGTTGGAGTCGTTGGTCATGCGGATGACGGAGTCGTCCACGCGGGCGTCGTTGATGAGAGTGAGATTGGTGCCATTGATGATGCGGTTGAAGGAATTGAAGAGGAAATCAAGCGCAGAGATGGGAGAAAGGACGAGGAAGAAGAGAAGGAACAGGAGCGTTCCCATCCCGGCGGAGTCCGTCACCGTCACCGGCGAGGGGAGGAGGAGGGTGGATTAGGTGGGGGGGGTGGCTTCGGGTAGCATGAGTGAGGGGTGAAGCTAATGGTTTGAACAGATTCTATGAATTATCACCACCTAACATGACCGTTAACTCCATAAAATTACAAGGTAAGTAAGTAGCATTAAATTTTGACCTGTCTCAAGTATTCCAAACCACATGTTACCGATTACCAACGAGGATTTTTCTTTTTAGGGAGCGAATGAATGAATGATGATTTGGATTTTGGACCTACATACCCAAGTTGATGCGGAGATAATTATGATTAAAAAAATGTTATGGATGTGCTTAGCGATAATATATGGTCGTTTCTTATTCTCTGACATCCTCTGCACTATGGATGTTGCTGGCTGTGTCGACCTATTTAATACTTTTTGCTTTGTGGTTTTATATATCGGGAGAATTAAACCTAAGGATCTAAGTTAAAAAATTTTATTTAGAATATTATAAGATCAATTATTATTAATTTTAAATAAAATGTTTTAAATATAGTGATAACTACTTTTTTAAAATAAATTCATTTAATTTTACATTCTTAATTCTAATTCTTCGTCTTTGTTGTATTTAAGTCATGAGTGCTCGAGGACCTAGGAAAACAGAGGAAGAGGCCCCACTTCCTGCAGATGACACAGAGAGCATAGCGTTTTCGCAGGCTCCGTTTGGTTGTTGAAAATAAGTCGAATGGAAAGGAATAAAAGAAAAATTTTATAATCTATCATCATATTTAATATATGAAAAAAAATAAAATTTTATTATTTTTTAAGTTTGATTAAATAAAAATAATATAATAATAAAAAAAATTAATTAAATGACCACAATACTTTTAATTAAAAAATAAAAATAATTATTTTTTAATAATAATAATAATATAAATTTTAATTTAAAAATAATTTTTTAATGACCAATAATTTAAAAAAATAAAAATATTTATTTTTAAATAATTAATATTCATTATTAATATAAAAAAATATTAACTACTAAACCATTCTTTTGAATAGTGACACTTTCTTCTCAATTTTTGAAGGATTTCATATTTTTCCATGTGCAAGAATTTGGACAACACAATGGAATTTTCTATTGGTGAACTCATACAACCAAATGACGGAATGTTGTTTGAATTCCATTGTCTGATGCCTTTTTCCATGTGCAAGATGCTCTTTATTTTGGGCTTAATATGGAGTTTTACTTTAAGAGGAAAAAATTAAAATAAATGAGACTCACTGGAATTATCTCATATACTCTCTCTCACTCTTTTTTTTTTTAAATCTTTTACGGAATGCTTTTTTATTACAGAGAGAATTCGTTCTGGGAAAGGGAGAAATGTAGTCAAACGAGCCCTATATGTCTCACTTTCTAATATTTCTCCCCCTCTCTTTGCCTAAAAACAAAATACTAACTATATTTTGTATGTATTAAATGTACGTATCATGAATGGTCAAATTTTGTTCTATACATATAGCACTGCTATTCTATATATATATATATATATACACAGCAAATATTTATCCTTAAATACATGTACATGATAAACTCAAAATTTTTTGAACTACCACAATAAGAACTAAGATGGTTAAATTTGCGAATTTAGAAAAAAATGTAAAGAGGGATAATATAAATTCATAAAAGTTTATTTTTTAAATAAATAATTATTAAAATATACAATTATATTGCTAAAATATAAAATTTATTTACATGCAATTTAAATTATACAAACTCAAAAGAAATTTATTTATATTCTATAATATATTGTACTCAATATAAAAATTATAATAAAATTTATAAATAAATAATCATTCAACATAACCAATTAAGTAGGATATTTTTTATCTTTATTTTATTAAGTATATTAGGATAATTTTATTTAAGAATACATTTAATATAGTTTTATCTTTTTTTAGGCATATTTTTATAAAAGTTTACAACTAACAACTGAATATTATATTATGGCTTCTTGGAGAAGATGTTTGTTTGTTTGTATCCCGATAGTCATCATATTAAACTTTTATTTTCCACTTTTTTAATATTTCAGAAAATTCAGAGAACATATAAATTTAGATAAAACTTTGTATATGCACATATATATATATATATATATATATATATATAGAAAATTAAGTTAGAATGATGGTTGAGGTGCTAACTGGAGTTAGATGTGAGTCAATCTAAGTCTGCATTAACTTCGAATCTATAAGTGAATTAACATATTTTCTTATTGTAAAAATATTAATTCGAGTACATAGGTTTGGTGTAGTTTTCCCTTGAAATCGAATGGATAAATTGTGTAATTGGTGTCCTTAAAACACTTATAAACATAATGAACAGTGGTATTCATTTACTTGTATATTATCTATTTAATTTAAAAGGAGGTAGAAACTTAAAGAGTATTCTTTTTTATTTGGAGAAATTACATTTTATTATAATCTTAATTATACTATTAATACTTGACTTTCAAAAAATAACATTTTTCCTTCTAAATTAGTATAAAAAATAGTTACTTATATATTAAATTTATGATTAGACTTAAATGAAATTTTTTATATTCTTATCATTAAATTTTTTAATTAAAATATGATAAGTATATAATTTTTTAATAATAAGAAGTATATAATTTAACGCATACTATCTATCTTAAAATAAACTATTAATATTATTGTAAGAAATATTTATTTTCTCAAAATAGAAAGTACAAACTGACTTAATTTTCTCAAAACAAATAATATAAATCAACTTTCAAAACTTGAAAATCAATTTTTGTTGGTCACATAATTATCAGATGTTAAATATAACAAATTATTAATGGTTTATTTTTTATAATATTTTAGAAGAAGAAAGCACTACAATTTAAAAGTTAAGTAGTAATATTATCATGAATTGTAGCTCCGGAAGTAAAATATACTTTCCTCTTCTAATTTTGATAAAGTAGTATTTGAAGTAACTAAATGATTTTAAATTATCTAAAAATACAAACTATTTAGATCAATAGTAGGAAATACAATTAAAAAATATTAACCCGTGTCAAAATTAATTAAGTAACGAATTCTGTTGAAAATTGAAATGCATGAATTTCTATATAACCCTATGAAAAAAAGAATGAAAGTAAAATCTGAAAATTCCCGCCCGCCGGTGGTTGTTAAGAAAAAAAATATATTGATGTGGTCTTTAATCGAAATGATCAATCATTTTCAATAGAATAACCGACTTGTCGGTTGCGCTTAAGGGAATGAATCAACTAAAGTGGTATGGAATCGTGGGGTATAATTTGTTTTAGTGAATCATATTAATCTTGAAATTTGGTTAAATTATAGTAACATTTTATATTTTAAAAATTATATTTGATTTTTTTCAATATTTGATATATATTATTTTTTAATTTATTTTTAAATAAATTTAAATATTTGCATAGTATATATTTCCTTAAAAAATAAAATTACTTAAATGTTATTATTAATATATTAAAAATAAAATTATATTCCATGCTGTGCAAAAAATTAACTTTATTAACAGAGAGTAAATTAGTGAAGAGATTTTTGCAATATATATCAAATATCAATGAAGCCTGTGCAATTTTTTAACTTAAAAAAAACTAAATATAATTAAAATAAGTTAATGTAATTTATTCTTATTTTTCTTTCTACCTTTGAATCTTTAATTGATAATTTAATAGGCCTTGGCACGGAGCATTGGATAATAGTCTGAGATTGGGCTTAAGCGCAATATTATTCTTGAAAGAGACATTAAAACCATGGGCCTTCATTTCTCAAATTCCCAATTTTTGGGGTCTTGATCTTACCACTTGATGGTGGCGTGCATATTCAGAAACATGATACAAAGTCATTGAAGCATCAATTGTAATTCTCATAGGTTCTGTAAATGTTCCTGTACTGTTTTCAATTGTAAATCGTTTTAGAATGCATTTTTTGTATAATGACATCATTTAGAAATGGAAATTTGATTTGAATACTTCAAAGTAACTGTAAGAACTGGCAGTAATGGATTTTTTTCATTTGAAGCCAATATGTGCAACTTCACAGATTTAGCAATTTCAGAGTTTTAGGCAATTTCATAGTGTCAAGCAATTTCAGTTTCAACTTAGCATGCAGGGTAAGAATTCAGCGAGCAACTCAAAGCTTCAGAAATGCCAAACACTAGATTCACAGCTTCAAGTCAGTAGTTTCACAATTTTAGCAATTCAAGATTCACAAATTTCACAAAGAGCAACCAAATTCATGCCAAACATCAGAAACAAACATTAACAACATCAAGCAAACGACTAGTAACGGATTGCTTGAAATTTTTTGAACAAACACAAAAAACGTAATGAGATTTCACGGAATCAAGCGAATCAAATTATAAGGCAAATCCGGGTTTCACTGAATCATAAACGCCAATAGAGGGCTTGAGGGAGATCTGGGTATGATGGAATTAGCTATGGGTTTGACAGAATAAAATATTGGCGTTCATGGAGGAAATTTCAAAAATTTGTAAAGATTGAGTGAACATCCTCCTTAAAACGAAAATTTTAATATTAAATTAAGTAAATTAAGAACCCTTAAATTAAAAAAATAAGGTCTTAATATATGAATTTGGAAACTTAAGACTTTTTGAAAAAGCAACCAAAATTTTTTAAAGTCATTAGGTATTTAATTAAATTTTTTATGAATCCGTAGGATTTATTTAAAATGAAGAGTAATTTTGTAAATGTCTAATAAATGAGAAATAAATACTTAGGAGAGAAAAGTTTAAGAAGTTCAAAAACCATTAAGATTCTAAAAATATAAAGATATAAATGAAAAAAAATATCCATATATAATTTATGGGTTAAAATATAATTATTAAAAGTTTAAAATTTAAAGACATAATTTCAACCAAAGGAAAAATACAATTTTGAAGGTCAAAAATCATAATTTCATCCAAATAGAGCTCAACAGGACAACGAAATTGGTTTAAAATGACCATTATAATTATACAAATAACTTCTATAACTATCACCTCTCCTAAATCTCCACCAATATATAGATATTATATATGAAACCATATGAAAATCTTTGACAAATGAATTTGATTTTCTTTTTTGTATCAATTGACACATCCATGAAAAGAAATTGACCCCAACCAAGGCTAGCAGCCTTACTCTTTTATAGAAATTGTCCCTTAGACTTTTATAACCAACTTAAAATCTAAACACTTAAAAACTCTACCATTTCAATTTACTTGCCAAACCAATTCATCCAAACTTTGCCTCTATACCATGAAAAAAGGAGCAACAAGGAGTAAAAAGAAAAATGAAGCTTCTAGAATCAACTTCTAAGACACATTCCTTTGTCTTACTTAAAACTGCATACCACCTTTTCCTTTCATCTTCTTCAATGTCATCTTCATCTAACTTTCTATTGTTTTGTAGTTTTCATTCATTTTTCATGCATCAAAATTTACATGTCAGGGAATGTCTCAATTTTCAAAACCTCCATAAAAAGATGATTCTATAAGGCTTGTCGAGGTAAGAAAGTTTTGCTAGAGAAAGTTCAATAGAAATATATGTCATTCCCTCCATTTCTTCCATGAAAGCCATGTTAAAGAAGAATTTTGCATGATTAAAGTTAGGGTTTTGTGGAAAGATAATTCATGTTTTTAGCCTAAAATCATCTTATTTTACTGCTTGATTACATATATGATTGTTTGGCTGAACTTGGCACACCAAAACTAGAAGAAAACAAGTTATTTTCATAAATTAGGGGCCTTTAGCATGGCTAGGCTGTGTTGCCAACACAAACCTATGCTAGAGATCAATCTTCACCACCCTTTAATGCTTAACATGGTTAGGCTATAATAGGACACTCCTTCAACATGATTAGGCAGTGTTAGGTGTAAAAGTGCCTAAATTTTAGGGATTTCAACTTTGATTTTTAGAAAAACTTGTTCTGGCCATATCCTTACATTACATATAGTTTATGTATACCCCTTCAAATTTAAGCATTTTTAAGGCCTTGAAAATGTATAATTTGACTATAAAAATCGATGCGAAATTTGCTAAATTAAATTAGGCTAAGTAATGGTATTAGTTTTAGTCATCATGAAAGTATGCTAAATATAGTATGCATTAGTTTGATTAATATTTGATGATTATTATGTTATACTAAAGTTTGACTTGTATTTTTATGCATTTGACATACTTTATTTGTGACTAATTGCTATGGTCCATAGCTCTAAGAATTTAATATGCAAATGGCTTTTACTTCATGGTAGAAATGCCAATCAATGGTAAAGATAAAAGAATATTATGACATAACCTAAGTTTGTATGTAATCAATAGGAAAAGGCCTCTTATTATCAGTATTATGTTTTACAGAATGATCTAAAGAGAAAAGGCCCCTTCATGGATTTTAGTTGCTTGTAGTATGTGGATCAGGGGACGCCTTAGTATGTGATAATGATACACATAGACTATATATTAATCGTACTAACAAAATTTTATGTAATGTAGGATAAAGAAGATAGTTATTCAGTTCTAAAAATATTGATAATTTAGGTTTTGTATTACATAATATGGGATACTTGATAAGATACCTTTGATTTCACAAACTCGAGCTTGTGTTAGATAATATAGGATGTTTAATACAATGATAGTGAGACTCTTTTTTACATCAACCAATATTTTTAGACCTAATTAACCATGGTTCCTTATAAAGATTATTTAGTGGAATTGTCGTTGTATATGAGTTGTATGGTTTGTGCAACATATTATTTCATATTGTAAGACAAGTTATCTCTATTGTGTATATATGTTGTGGAAATGATGCCTGTTTATATATATATATATATATATGTATGTATGTATATGTATATATATATTATTTGATTTGATTGGTTCTTAGATAAACATGAGATATAAAATGAAAAAGGTTCTCTAGATACAAGGTAGTTAGCCCATTATTAGTTTGTAAATAATATTTTCTTATTGAGAATTTGTTTGAATTTTTACTTTTGTTGGATAATGTGTTTAGATTAAGAAAATGCTTGTCATGAGATATATAATTGAGGTCGAGTGAATATACGTGAATATTCTTGGAATAGGAACAATACAAGTGTAACTTGATGTACACACAATGGTGAATACCAAGGATAGTACTTTAGTTCCACTAATCACACCATCTCAACCTCCACTACCTTTGGATTAATGTTTTTCTTTTATAAGATGTATTAATTAAAAAGAATTATGGATACTCCTAAGAGTCTTTTTTTTATATATGTATATATGTATAACTCCTAAAGTTAATAAATAATGGTTTAACGTTTGACTGGACATTAAATATCAAGTAGGTCAATAAGACTTACTGAGCCAAATAGCTTGATATAATATTGTGATTATGATTATGACATGATAGTGTAGCTTTTTTATTTTATTTATGATTTTATTTAGCTTTGGCATACTCTAAAACGTAAAAAAAGAAAGAAAAAAGCTTGAATTAAGTAGCAACAATAATTCATTGAATAAAGTATTAACGAAGAGGGGGTTACATTTTACCTTGGTATTCACATGGATTCACAGAGGACAAGGGAAGAAGAAGATTCAGAATATTTGGGATGCAATGCTACATAATGGGGCTAATAATGGAGGTCAAAACGCATAGCTTTAGGGGTTTAAAGGGATGGCTAGGGTTGCTTTAAATCAATATTCCATATTCACATTTGCCTCCACCAAATAACATGTCAAAATGTACTTTTCATTAAACATGAAACAGTGCATTTTGATTGATAGGGTGACATGGTAGGCGAGTGTTCCTTGAACCTTGCAAATGACTAAAGATTAAAGTACTGGAATGATGTGTTTTGACAACAACACACTGGTGTTGCTTTTTTTTTTTTGGTAAACACACTGGTGTTGCTTTGGCTAAACGTAGATAATCCAAACATTGTCTTCTTCCCTTCCTTGTGCTAGTCCTCATTCTTGGAATATTTTCTAAACACAACTTAAGGTTGCATTTTTCTTTTTCTTTTTTTCTTTTTTATATTGATAAGCTACAAGTGATTTTAGGCTTAAAAGACTTAGGTCTCGTTTGGTATAGAGGATTAGCTTTTGATGGAATAGGAATAGGAAAGGGAGTGAGAATAAAAAAGAATCTTATACTCTATAGTTATGTTTGGTATAATAGAAGAAGAAATATGAATATTTTTTTTTTTTTTATGTTTGGTTGGATAGAAATGAGATAGAAATAGAATGAAGAGAGAATAAAAAAGACCAAAATACTTTTAATGTTTTTTAATTATTAGTAATTATCAAATATAATAAAAAAATATTTTTAATGACTAATAATAATAATAAATAATAAAATATTTATTTTTAATTATTATTAATAATAAAAAGATGTATATATACAGTAAAAGTAATTTTCCTAATATGGTTAAAATGATAATATTTTATCAAATCTGACAATTTTTAGAGACAAAATGATTAAAAACATGACCCTCTTCCATGCTGTTGACCTCTTTCCGTCATTGCTCTGGAGGATTGCAGATTCCAGTGTTTGAAGGAGTTGGCTCACCTATGGAAAAGGCTTTCCAATGAACCAAACATGCATTTTGAGCAAACCCACTTCCTTTCCCATTCCAAGAAACCACATTCCAGCCAACCAAACGAGACTTTAGTTTAATAATGATATAAGCCTAGAACTTCCTTGAATGGGCTAGTATCACAAAAAATATAGGATTTTTATATATTTTCTCTTTCTCTTTATTTTTTTTAACTTGGATTGGCTTAATTATTGAATGAGATCTTGAGACCTTTTATTTGGACTCTTTTATTAATACTTTTCTTTAATTCTTTTTACCTCTTTTCTTGTTTTTATATTTTTTATTTTATTGACTCCGAATTATATTAAAATTAAACAAGAATTAAATATGATTTAAATAAAAATATTAAAATTGAATCAAAATTAATTATGACTAAATGACTCTAAAATTAAATAAAAATCTAAAATGAAACGTTTTGAATTTAATGCATATTTTTTTTTTGTTTTTAAAAGAATGCATGGACAAAATATGGTGTCTATACAAAAGATAAGACACATATTTACTTTTATTATTTGGTCAAAGTTTTCTAAAATCGTTGCAAGTATTGTTGGACTTTCTTTTTAATGAAATGTTTGTGTAAGTCTTAGGCTAATCTATTTTTTTAAAAAAATGAATTTAATAACAATTTATACAAATGAATGCTTCATGTGAATACACTCATATTTGTATTTTTTATTTACTCTTTGCCTAATCAATAATTATGTAAAAAATGTATTTAAATTTTTTTAATGGATTAAAATTTTGGCCAATTTAAAAATAAATGTTTTTTCCAATATCTTTTTTTTTATTTCACTTCTCAAATATTAATTATTTTATTTTAATCTTTTAAAAAATATTTCATGTCCAATATCAACCTCGCATTAAACTAGTAAACATAAATATAAAAAGAAGAGAAAGGTGGCTTACGCAAAGCTAGCGTGGTCATTAAGTATTTAATTATCACTACAACATATTATGACATAACATCTATATAATGTATACAAGTTCTTCTATCTTGAAGAATTCGAGAATAAAAACGTCAAAATATTAGGCCTCCATATTTGCAATCTAGTCATACTTAAAAAACTTTTAGTGAATCCTAATAATATTACCAAAACCTTATAATAACTGGATCTAATCCTAAAGGCAGTTTTAAGAATATCTTTTTTTTTTAATTTGAATTTGATGGTATTCAAATCTTAAGTTTATTTTAAAAAGACAAAAACTCTTTTAAATTGGTCAATCAGGTCAATCCTAAGAACTCATAATAAACATATTTAATTTTAAAGACAGTCTTAAATTTTTTTTTTCTTATTTGATGCCACATCTTGAGTCTAACATCTCCACGTCATCTTGTGCCAAAATGTCTTCCATCTTTGTTTTTTCAAATGATGAGCCCAAATTTATATTCTTCTTCCTTTATGCTGTGACCATCTCGATGCATTAAATATCCTACGGGAATTAAATGCTGCCTCATTTGACTGGACTTAGAGCAATTTAGACAGGCTTAAATAAGCTGCTACCATTTTCTTGGAGACAGCTATTTTTTATTACTTCATTTAATATGTTGGGAAGATATAATATAATTAATATGCAAAATAGAAACTGCCCTCCCAACAAATTCTTATATTCTGAGAAAATCATAGCTTTTCGTATCATGAATTGGTAATTTAATTTATTTAGTAATTTATAATCAAAATTCAAATCAAATAGAACCCGCCAGATTGTTCACTAAAAAATTGTGTTTCCAACTTTATATTTACTTGGAACCATTTTCTTCATTATCCGTTCTTCTCATCATCTTTTTTTTTTTGGCAGCGTTCTTGCTCAGTGTGCCTAAAACCATTCTCTTCACTCCTGATATGTTCTTATATGTTTTTTATTTTATTAATGGTTCTTCTGTTAATTTCATAACTTCATCTCCTTAGAAGCTGCATAAATTCTCAAATTCATTTCATATTTTGCTGCACAACAGAGCATGACCGAACGTCTTCAGCTATATCGGTGCATTTTTGTAGTTCAAACGTTTTTCAACGTAGTAAGTTTTTGCTCACATTCTCACAATCACGTAATTCCTACTCTTTTTTTCCCGTTTTCTCTTTGTTTGGTTGCTAATATCTGCTATATCATCTAAACTTCTAAGGCTCAGCAGATTTTCGGGTTTTGGAATTAAGAACTTTTTTTTTCTTGCTTGAAATGCTTCAGATTCTATAATTTCTTATTAATCCGTCTATCACACTCAGATGACTACAAGCTTTTTCGCAACCTAAGGGTATTGTGTGACTAAACGTATTTGTTATTGAGTTGAACTATAAAAACAATTGTGTTTCTTTTCCTCATCAGTGCACTGCCACCACAGTACATTTACATACGATAGCTTTAGATTATGATCTTACAATATTTGGGTGCAGAGGAGCTTCAAATTTTAAGACTGAGATGGTAAACACTAATTTAAAAAGTCAGTGGATAACATGCAGTTATTCATCTGAAACTGAAATGATTCTCTTTAGCATGATGGCAAGTAGCCAAGTATTTGTATAGTACTGGCCTGTGGGGCTAACGTTCTCTTCACCATTTTCAACCATTGATCTATGATTTCTACATATTTGATATATCACTTCATGTTTCAAAACATGTTGTCTCTGTTTCTCAAAACAATTTCAGAGAGGGGATTTTGTTATGTTTGTATTCACATCATCTTTAAGACTTTTTTTTTCCTTGTTAATAGATGGAGGTAAATTCAAGTGGTTGTATTTATCCACGAATTGCTCATGGTTTAAGATCAAAGTTTAATAGAGGGATGCAAGATCCTGATTACCCCAGATTTCCTCATATTAAGTTATAACCAACCATGCATCTGGCCATGCTGATGCTGGAAATTCATTTCTGGCTCTCCTTTCTGGGAATCTTCTTGTTGATTCTGTAGGGAGTAGGACCATCTTGACAACCGGCAAGGGGACTACTGACTGAAATTTTAAGCAATCACAACAATGGTGGGTCTGGTTAGTGGTATCAACTATGTATTTCCTGTTCAGCCCCTAGTTCCTGGGAGGGAGAAAGCGAGGGAGCCTCTTTCTTCTACAAGGCAATGCTGTGGTACAAGTACCAACTCCTGCATCTAATATAAATATTTCAGAGGAGAGAAATCTTGCAAGGTATTTTTCCACAGATTCAAGGACAAGTTACACTTGACAAGTTGTGTATAGTTTCGAGCTTTCATAAATTTTTATAAAGTGACTCTTTATCATCTTTTGTATAGTTAAATATTGCTCCTGGAACTATTTTTTCTACTTTCTGGATTCAATTAGCTCACATCTATTAATACTACCTGACGTCGTGTACCGCATAATCTTTGTATTTTGGCATATATACCATCTGATTCCATCTAATGAAAAAATTACACAAGAGTTTATTTTTGTTGTATCGTTCAGATGTTTTATATTTATAAGGGTAATATTGCCTCGGCACTTTGGGACCTCAATCTTCTGTCCAGGCATTATCATCCGGCTATATATACACAAAGGCCTCTAACATTTCAAGCATGATCAGTACTTTTTTTTTTGATAAATAAAGAAAACATCTAAATAAGATACTAGAGAGACAAATTAAAAACTCAATTAATATCTAAATATATTTGATCGGATATTGCTAAAGATACCCTATAACTTAAAAGCCTATATATCTAGCAACACTAGAATATTCTTATATAATATTTGTTGATCCTCTGGCAACTGTTGACATCCTTGAAGAATCCAATATTAAGATTTAGAAAAACGTAAAATTTGTACTGAAAATTGATGTAGAGTCTCAATTATTTGTTGGAGTCACAAATTTTACACTATGACAAAGAGCTTCAAATAGGACTCTCTTCTTTTGATGATGATACCCATCCACCTAAGATCATTTCCAAAACACGACCCTGTCAAACTAGATTGATACAAGGGCCCTATGTTTAGTTTGCCAAGACAATCTCTTGTTTATGTATACAAAAATCTACCAATAGTTATGCTGAAAATGTCCATCCCAAATAACAAGTCACTTTTCTTGTGATTTTTAACATTGTAGTGGAAAACTCGTTTGATAATACTGACAACTTAGCTTGTTAATTAACCTAATTGCATCCCCAAAAGTACAATCAGTATTATCAAACACCAAATGATTCCTACACATCCAAATGACATACAAAGCTTTCACTTTCTCCTTTGCATCCAACAAGCTACACAAACAAAATTGGTTAGTCCATTTATGTATTCAATCATGAATATGTATCATTTCTGAATTATTAACCCTAAGATCGAAAACCCTAAGCCAAATGGCTTTCGCAAAACTACATGCAATAAATAAATAATTAACTGACTCATCATGATTGTGATAGAAAGGACAATATTCATCAATTAGCATATGATGGTTTTGGAGAATTGATGTTAGGTAAAAAGTTACTTAAGGGTCGTCATATAAATACAATGACCTTCAGTGGTAATTGTAATTTCCAAAGCTTATTTGAAGCGTGGAAAGAATACTCACTAATATACCAAAAATTTTGTATTAAACACCAATACCTATCAACTACTTTGTACTGACCAAATGAATTACTAGTCCAAACTATACAATCTACTTAATCCATTATAGAAATTGATAATTTAATAATTCGTTGCACTAGAGAATAAATCTGCTCTAAGTGTTGCACATTCCACTTACCTATATCATGTAAAATAAGATCACTCACTTTCTCAAAAGAAGATGAATTACTTGGTTGCGACAACCACCCAAGCTAGATAGAAAGCAAAATATTTTGACCCTCGACTTTTGGATCCCCTTCCAAATCTAAGACAACATGTGTCAATAAAACAATTGACCATCCGAATCAATGGGAAAATATTTGGGTCTCATAACATGAGTAAATGAAGAATCTGAATTAGCAATAATGACACGCCAAATCTATTTTGTTAAAAGAGTTTTATTAAACAAATGTGTTTGTCAAAAACCAAGATCTCCCAAATTGATAGGCCACCAACACACTTTTGATCAATTCCGTAAATGTATTCTTGGCTTGTTTGTAGAGAAGCCCTAAAAAAAAATTAACAATTCTCATATCAATTTTGTGACAATACTTTTTCGGAAGCTCAAAAGCATGATCAGTACTTGAAATTAACATTCCTTGAAAAAGACAATGTAAGTTCAACAGTTTCAAATATATACGTATATATATATATATATATATATATATTGCCTAAAAGTTTAAAAAAAAAATACATTGGAGTCCACAATGTTCATGAAGGATGTCGTTTGCTTATTAATCAAATCGACCTTAATGTTAATTGTTAGTATTTAGTAAAATAGTTTTTGAATTCAAATTAAATGAATTGTTCCACCAAAAAAAATTGAATGAATTGTACCCCCCCCCCCAAAAAAAGACAGTAAAGGCAAGAGTGCTTCAAATCAAGTCACACTTTCAAAACTAAAATTAATATTAATATTTCTTTCACTATTAACTCTTAAGTTTTCATAAAACCATTTCTATTTTAATGGGTGACATGTGATGTTAATTCTAGAAAAGAAAATTTTATAATTTCTTTTCTTTTCAATCTTGTTTTTTGTTTTTTAAGTTGTATACTGAATCATAAATTCTAACAAGTGCAAATATAACTTTGTAAACATTATTTTTATGAAGATCTTTTCATGCTATGGAAAGCTTTAGCTTGTAATAGTTTAAGCTTTTCATCCTTATGTTCATTTTGCGGTTCTAACTTTATTAATAAAAAAAGTAAAAATTGTAATTAGCTACTCGAAAAACCTAAAAATTATATTGGAGAAAGCTTAAATCCGCTGCAACCATTCTTTTTGGCCCCTGTCATGTTGCTTAGAATTGTTGGTAAGTGGTTTGTGTAATGGCACTAGATTGATAATTAGCTAGTTAGGCAAAAATGTTACTGGAGGCCTAAGTTATATCAGGCAGCGACAATGGCCAGAAAATCTTCATTCCCAGAACAGTTATCGCACCTTTAGATTCCATGTTACTTTTTAAGCTAAGACGAAGACAATTTCTTTTGATAATTTGTTTTGCTATGGCTGTCAACAAGAGTCGATATCACTCACTTTCGAACGTCAGATAATATCTATCAAGTCCGGTCTTTTCTTATGGCTAAGTGTATCTCGCAAATTCAAGAGTACAAAGCAAGAGTAGATTAAAGATTTTTACTCTTGACAAGGAAGGTAATCCATCAAAAGCACTATTAATATTGTGTACAAAGAAGTTTTGAACGATATATGGTATGTATTTATTTCAATAACATATTCATAACGTATTTTTGCATGTACCATTTATATATTCAATATTATATTGCAGTCATGAGTGTTATATATTGATTATATTCATAAATTATGCAGATAAAATTATCATATTATTTGGCAACTTAAATTTATAGAAAATTTTTTTTTTACTAGCATATTCTATGCAAATCATGAGTTTGGATACTAATTATACTATTAAAAATAGTCATAACATCGTATGTCTAAAATTAAATTTTGCTTTAAATTAAACTTTTGAATAAGAGATTTTAGGCCCAGGGTGGGTCCACTAATCTGGGCCAGCCGAGCCCAACACCAAAGGTTATTGGAATGTTTACGGCTCCTCTTGGCCCACTAAGGATGATTGCATTTGAATATCTAGACCACTGCCCATGATTATTAAAGAATTATTCACCATTTCATATATAAAATAAAGAAATAAATCCATTCCAAAATAGTTTATCTATATATGACGAGTGAGAATATTGGGGATAACAACAGCGAGTATCTTTCACAGGCAAGGCAGTCATCCGATCTGCCATTCTGCCGGTCCTTCTGCTAATTACACAACTTGCCCATGTAACCAGGGCCGGAATTTCTGAAAATTTGGATAGAACCCCTCTGAAAATAATAAAATTTACAATGTGGGCCCCTAAAAAAATATTTTCATATAACTCACTAAATTAAAAAAAAAAGCTGGTTACAATAATTTTTATGTGAGAAATAAAAACTTAAATAATGGTTGATAAAAAAATGAATGATAATATATTTTTTGGCTGTTACTTATTTTTTATAAACAATAAGTATTTTAACGATTATATGTGTGTGTGATAATTATAATTTTTGTTTGGTTTTAAAATATCATGTATTCAAATTTATAGTCCCCACTTTCCCTGACATCCATGAAAGGAGCCAGTGGTCCGAAACTCACAACGTAACGCTCTTCTGATGTTTACTGCTCCTGCTCCTCCACGGGAACAGAAGAATATTAGGTTGTCTTTTTCTCTCTCTTAATACGTGGTATGTGAGTGGCACATCCTCCGCCTTCCACGAAGAACAAAATCAAGAGGTACGACAAAAAGGCCAATTATATTTCCAATGTCTTCCGATTCTCGGTGCCTCGAAGCCCAACCACCATGTGCGATGGTGGGTGCATTCTGAAACACCAGCCCTCAACTGCAACAAAGGGATCGCATCTTCTGTTGTCACGTCTCTCACAGCAGGGAGGGGTTATGGTTTCAAAACACAAATTCTTTAGAATTAAAATTAATAATAATGCGCTTGAACTATCTAGTATTTTATTTTTTTATAAAAAAATAACGGAAATAATGCACTTAAAGTACAAAATCTGCATTTCAGTCGCACTATAAGAAAATCCTTACTTTAAAGGGATTTGTGCTCTCTAAATAGGAGGTCACCCCCTTTTCAATTTTTATTTAAATTTTACACACTTTTATTGTGACAGCACTATATATGTTATCCCAACAAATTTTTTTCTTTTCAACATTAAACGACTCATGTCGCCACCAGACGACGACGTGGCGACGACACAACATAAAACAAGTATCATGTTCATGTGGGTAATTCTTTATTTCTCTGTTCACGTTGAAGATGGAAGTGATGTTTCATAATCATGGGTGCTGAATCATAGTGATCACAGTGTTTAGTTGGTATCCGTAACAACTACGGTGGATCCCGCGATAATTTCTTTTTTTTTTTTCAGAAAAAAAGTGTGATTATTAATTTAATTTTTTAAAAATATTATAATACTAGGCAAAGGATAATTCTAGATGCTATAATATTATTTAGGAATCATGCATAAATTCTTAGAAAAGCAATCACATGTGGGCAAATTTGTGTGTGTGTATATATATATAAATAATTTGTAACGAGATAAATAATCCAAAAGAGATGCTTTGGTGGTCTTATAAAAGGTACATGCCAGGATGATTTTCTTCCTGCTTTTGTAAAAACAAAAAAAAAAAGAGAAAAAGTTCTCGTCTTCATGCTTTTTTTTTTTCTCTGGTGTGAAAGTGTAAATAGAAAACAAAAAACGGAGCTACGAATACAAGAAAGATGTATTTAAAAAAGATATCATCCAAATATTATAGTGGGAGGAAACGCTATCATCCAAATATTAATTATTTTGGTGCTTCCTACCAGAAAATTCCCTAACACGTTACGAAGAATCTGTTATGAGTCACATCACAGGTTTTTATGGCCAAAATTCAATGGTGATGGTGTTTCCAGATCCATGTGAGAGAGAGAGAGAGAGAGCAACATAAAAACAAAAGATAAAGCATACTGGTATTACCCACGCATGATAACTCATAATAGTGGCAAAAAATGCAAGGGAGTTCTAAACTTGTAATAATAATTTTTTTGTAAATTAAACATGTTTAATAATATACAATAATTTTAAATATTAAAAGATGATATTCCATAATAGAAACATTAAAAGTATAAATACCTCTAGCCATAATGATTTGATTTTAATGTTGAAAGTCTAATTTCCAAACACAAATTACATGAATTTAAAATTGCCACACACAAAAAAAGAAAAGAAAAGAAAGGAAAAGAAAAAGGATATGAATTGATTAGATGTGATTTTTTGGCAAGTATTTGGTTTCAGTGGTGGTTTCTTAAGGAAAAAAAATTGTTAAAAATTTTCTTACAAAATAGTCAATATGAATAAACATTCTTTTTTCATTAAATAAAAAAAACTATTGTTTTTTTCTTTAATCATATGTTACCGTTCTTTACCTCCTCCTCACCCATCAAATAACTACTTATATGATATATCTTTAAAATATTTGAGTTACAATATTTTAAAAAGAAAATATTCAATAATCAGGATTATTTTAATCACTCTAATTATAATTTTTTATTTTTAAAATATCAAAGACGCATAATCTGCACATGATATTGGGCGTGGGAAAGTACCAAAGTGAAAAAGGTGAATAGATGCCTCTGTGATTCCCATTATACGTGTATGGATCTAGGGAGTATTTTGGCTTACACTTCATTGAGAACCAATACGGTATAAGTTCACATTTGATCGTAATTTCAAGTAATTACAAGAGATATGATGTGTCATTAGATTCCTTATTAAACTTTTTAAAAGATTACAGATTTTTTAATTTTATCTTTTAAAGTCTAAGTCCCTTATATCATTCAGCCTCCTGATTTATTAAACTAACATGATTTTAAGGGGTTAACCTAGGACTGTTATGAGATGAATTGGCCATACTTAATAATTAAAAAAGTTGTAAACAGTCTATGAATTTAGAATGACTAGACTTTTGATTTTTACTAAAAGCTAAGTATAATTAACCATATAATAATTCGTTAAGTTGGTAACTTAATTAAATTCATGTTGCTTTATACCAACAAATGAACTAAATTGATTAGCCGACGAAATTGAGAGGGTTATACTTTAAAAATTAAATTTAAAAAAATTAATGTCATTAAAAAAGTATACTTTACTCAAAAATTTAAATTTCATAACAAACTATTATCCATTTTCAACACTCTACTCCCCCCCCCCCCCAAAAAAAGGTTAACACCCTGTTCAAATTTTTATTATTTTGAAAATTTGGGCTAGATTTAAAAAAAAAAGAGTAACATTTTAATTTTTTAATAAAAAACTTAAATTTCATATCTTTTTTTTCTTTTACTTCTCGAAGTTCTAATTAAATTTTCATTATTTTGTAAACATATACTAGATTGTGAAAAAAAAGGGTATCTCTAAAATTTTATATTTTCGTATAAAAATATCATTTGGACTTTTTGAAAACTTCGATTATTCTAGTAAAAAGTAGATGTATTTATTATTTTCATTATTTTGTAGCTAATTAATATTATTTACAATTTAACTTTTTTTCATTATACTTTTATTTCACTCAAAATTTTCTCCCTTCTCAAAAATCTATTTTATTTTGGTTATTTTAAACATTTTTACTCAGTCAAATAAAAGTGGCAAAAAATTTTTGTATAAAAATTTTAGTAGATTAAGATAAAAGTGGGCATATTTAATCGAAAATTTTAATTTTTCTTTGTCAAATTATTTCTCGAAATTCTATTTCAATTTTTATTATTTAAAAAAGTGAATCTTTTTAGATGAAAAATTGAAAATTTTGACTATATTCATAGAAAAATGAGTATATATATATATTGCCAATGAAAAATAAGTATCTATAAAATTTTAAAATTTTTAAAAAATATTATTTTTTATTATTTTCAAACTTAGATGATTATATCCAAATAAGAGAGGTTAATTTTAGATATTCTCAACTATTTGATAATATTTATATTGTATTCCTTTTTTTTGTATTGTGCTTTTGTTTCACATCAAACTTTTATCCCTTCTTAACATTCTATTTAAATTTTGAGCATTTTATAAATTTCTTTTATACTCAAATAAACTTTTCTTTCTTTTACAATTAGAAGTTTCAGCAAAAATATTTCTCGATAATAAAATCAAGAACATTAACTCCAATGAAGTACACCTGCTTGAACTAGAGTTTTAAACCTACCTGCTAAGTTATCGTCAATACATAAATATTTTGCTATCTACAAACTGAGATAATTGTAATCCATGTCTCGTTGCAACGCAATTAATGGCACCAAAAGTGTTTGTGTAATACTTAGTAATTGGCAACGTGACTTTTCAAAAAACAACAACTTAAAAGGGGGAATTGATGAACTCTGCTAATAATGCTCTACATGGCTACCCAATGAATGGCATGTCAGACTGCCTGGAAGAGACCTATAATCTTGGCTTGACGAGCACAATCCATCCATACCCATTTGCACATCACATTAAACCCAAACCGAGCAGCTATAAAACACCTATGCGTTATTCTTCTGGGATTTCATTTAGTGATAAAAAAACATTAAAGTTCAATGGTTAGGATGAAACTCACCTTTCCATATATTCACCTCTGCCTTAGTATTTCTTCTTTTACTTGTCACACGTTGGTCCCAAGGCTGCCCTGAGTCGTTGAATCATCCGAGGAGCATAATTTGGACTATAATCCTTTCCTTGAAAAATTTGTTGATTGCAGCAGAACCAAATGACATATGAATTAACACAATTATCAAGTTTGACGAGACTGCATTCATTATATCAAACAAATTGTTGTCAATCCACCTTTGCAACCAAGTTAGCAGGCCCATCGGCTGTAATTGATCCGTTCATAACGTTAACAAAGAGCTAAACCATACGACTTGCGCAAAAAGATACAACAGAAAAATATGATTGAGAGATTCATCCTTTGTATGATAAAAGGGACATCGTTCCTCTTGAAAACATGATGAGCACGTAACATTGAAGTTGTTGGAAGAATATTTTGAGTCAATTTCCATGTGAAAACCACTATACGATATGGTAACCGAAGTTTTCCATAATATAGACCAATTGATCACAGTTGTTTGGTTAGAAGATTAGGCATCTTGAGTTAATAACTTATACCCATCTGCAACATGATAATGCCTCAACAAGGTTTTTTTTCTATGCGAGTGTGTCAGTTTGTCCCATTACAGAAGAAGGAATCTTCAAGATATGAAGAATCTGTGGTGGTGAGTAAATTTGATTCAAGAAGTTTATATTCTAAAGCTTTTTATTATGTCGAATAAAATCACATATAGTCTGATACACAACAAAAACACCTGATGGCATGAGTTATCAATAGTGGTTAAATGAAGAAATACTTGAGCCATCCCCTATTTTTCATTGAAGATTGTCACATATAATATGGGTAGATATTTTAATACCTTTCCATGTCCAAGCACCCAAAAAAAACAAATCTTGAAGTATTATTTAAATTTAAGTTTCTTTGACTATTTTCTTGAGTTACATCCAAATTGACAGTGGGTAGTTTTTTCAATTTTAAATTTTTTTAAAAAACATTTTAAATTTCATATCAAACTTTTATTCTTTCAAAAAGTTCTAATTATATTTCTAATTATTTTAAAATTTTGGAATAGATTTAAATAAAAATGATTGGTTTTAACTTTTAATGTTTATAAAAAAATTAAAGTTTCACGTTGTGTTTTTGCAAATTTGGCTCTTTCTTTCAATTGTTCCCTTACATTGATGGGGTCATTTTTTCTTTAATGTGCTCCAAGAAATGGATGGGTTGGATAATACGGATTAAGGAAACATGCACATGGTATGCCCTTGAATGGAAACATGCTATGGTATTATACAATGTTAGATAAATATATAAAATTTGTTTCATTATATTTTTTGTCTTTATATTTATTCATCATAATTTTTATCTTTAATTGCAATCTTTCATTGAATTTGAAAAAAATTTGGAATTGATCTTTTGATTTTTCTATTTTGGATGAAAAGAGGGGCCTTAAGGACAAAAAAGAAAAAAGAAAAATTACAAAATAATCATCTACTTATGTAATCACGGAAAATTTCCCTTCAAATAGGGCCATTCAAGCCTTTATTTGCATCATCTCGTGTTGATTTTAACCTAACCTATTAGTGGGTTACTCCAACTAATATCCTCCCATTAACGAACTTGATCACTTTCCTTGTCAATGCGCCTAGAGTTAGCTCCCAAAATATCCTGTGTGTAGCTAATAATAATTTGCACTGGAAAAATAGGGTAATTAAAGGAATCATCATGAGGCAAATATTCTAGGAAGTTACCACAAATATGATAGGCCAATTATTGCTTAGCCTTTGGGAACTTAAAATTAACCCATTCGTGTAGCCCCATAGAGAAGAACTTCGTATACTTGCTAGGGCCTAAGAGTTTCTTCCAGATGGAAGCTGATCTCTTGTGGTCTCTTAAAGCAATGGAGAATTGATTCAATTTCATCATTGCATATAGGGCAATTTTTAACACCATTTGACCAGCACCTAGTTCTACTTCTAGTGAGAACCTACCATGGTTTACTATCCGCATGAAAGTTTCTCATGCATTGAGGTCCATCCCATTTCCAAATGCTTTTCCAAAGTGAGTCAGAGGTACCATTAGGTTTCTCCACCGATAGGTACGAAGTGTTCACAGTGAAGAATCCTGATTTTGTTCCATTCCAGGCTATTTCGTCAACGCCATCAATTAACATTAAGGGAAGCATTCCCATAATTTTATTCCAAAATTCTTTTGGCAGAAGATTGCTAAAGAGTTCCATCCTCCAATAACCATTGCCATCAACGTAATCAGCGACTATTTTTCTTAAATCCTCGTTTGAAGTTGCATTGGTGGCTTTATTCACAAGGATCAAAATCCATTTATCCTTCCAAAAATTGACTCTTCTGCCGTCTTGCACCTCCCAGTTAATCACTTTGAGAAACTTGGGCCAGATACAAGTTAAAGTGTCTCTATAAACCAGAGTCGCTAGCTTTGTCAATGCAATCTATTGTAAAATCAACACTTTACCCTATTTTCCAATGAGAACTTGGGCCCACAGATTCCATGAGGAGAGCATCGTTAAAAGAAGCAAGTTTCTTGAAATAAAGCTTATCCATATGCTTCGGTTTGCAAATTGTGTTCCATGCGACAAGATGCAATCTTCTTTTGTTATTATATATCGTACCCCAAATGAATTGCCTTTGCGCAACCTGCTGGACATTATGCATGGGAATTTTAGCAACCTGCATGATGTATACTAGAAGAGCCTCCAAAACTGACTTGGCAAGTGTCACACGCCTAGGTAAAGAAAGACATTGGAATTTCCCTTCACTGAGCTATTACTCCACCCTGTAAAGAATATGCGAATAATGATCTTTTGATTTTAACCCTATTGCAATCAACCCTATATAATTTAATTTTAAAAATTTTAATTATATACAATTATTAAAATATTCTTCTTATAATTAAATATTCTTTTATCTTTATATAACTTTTCCACCTCTCATACCGTTCTCTTCCCTCTTATTCTTGTTGAGTACTCTACCTTTCAAAAGCTTCTAAGAGCTTATTATTGATGTTTGACACTGACATAAATCCGAATGATTATGCCTTCTTTATGATTCAATTCATGGTCTTGCGTTACGTTAAAGGAGCCATCTTTAAGTTAATTGTAAGGTTTACCCCCGGTACTTTTCAATTCTCTTTTTCTTTTTCTAATTTTTTAATTTATCTAACCTTTTTGACCATTTAGCTTCTCTCAATTTCGTCTGCTAACTAAATATTATTTTCAGTAAATCTGAGCCATCCAATCTATTCAGTAAATTTTGGATCGTTTGATCACATTTTGGTGGGGAAAATTTTTTGTAGAGAGATACAAAATTTGAATTGTAAAAATAAAAATTTTTAATTATGAAAAGAATTTAACTATAAGAAAAAAGAAAAAAAACCTTATATGTAGTTTTTTTTTATACACAAAACTTATATGTAGTTATTCATATCTTTACTATTAAGTTTTTAATTAAAATATAATACATGAATTTCTCTAATAATATTATAATAAGTGTATGATTTTTGCAAATAATTGTTTATTTTCTTAGTTAAATTATACACTTATCGTGATATTATTAACTAATCATATATTGATTATATTTTAATATAAAAATTTGATAGCAAAAATATAGGCAATTGTACTTAAGTTTAATCTGAAAAAAAAATTACACTCTAAAAATTTTAACTATAAAAACAAATTTTGATCTATTGGGCCTTCAAAATAATTTTAAAATTTACAATTCTTTATAATAAATAATTTTTCTTATGGTTAAAATTTCTATTCTCACAATTAAAATTTTTATAATGTAGTTTTTACTCATAATTAAAATTTTTATCTTTATAGTTAAAATTTGTATCTCCCTGCAAATTTTTTTTAAAACCAAATGCCACTAAAATCTGATCAAACGGTCTAAAATTTACTAAATTTAATTGGATGGCTCAGATTTATTGGAAGTGATATCCAATTGGCGCGTGGAATTGACAGAAGCTGGACACCCTTTTCAATTCATGTCTGAACTTTGAGCTACCAATATCAGAATAAGAAAACAAAAATGCAAATATATTATTTAATAAGAATTTTATTTTCCATAGAAGAGTAGGGGCTACAGAAACTAAAACAAACTATAAAACAACAATACAAGTAGCTAAACGAAAAAATTTCATATCATTTTCTGGTAATGTTGGAAAGCATTTCCATCCATAATGGTTGCGACGGGACTAAAAACTTCGATGATGGAAACCTGCATGTGAATTAACAACAGATTTAAACTCCAGTACTCCTCTATAAGTAACATGTAATGATGATCATACAAGACAAGAAAATGCAATGAAAATTGAAAGGGATTATATATCAATCACTTCCAAAGACAACAGGAATAAAACCGATTGACGAGTGAAGTTGCAAGGAATAATACTTAGCACGACATGTAGGAGGCGAATCTGCGTAACACCATTGCTGGAATAAACTATTCTGGAAACAAATATCAATGAAGACCTCTATATACAACCTCATTAATTGAGATCTATAATAGTCCATCCGTTTCAAGTAAGCCTAGCTGCCATAAATCATCTTCTCGTTAAAGGCCGTCAAGAATCCGAATGCATTTAAGCAAATCTATACTCATATATATGCGAGCCTTTGAATGAGTCTCATGGTTTCCAATGGGTTGATTTGTGTATGATAATAAAAAAAACGTCTATTTCGATACACCAATATCCCAGATGACGTTAGAAGGATTATGGTATACTTCAAACTGGGAGGAGATTGAGCAAGCCATATCCTTAACCATGGAGGCAAAGTCTTAGGAGAATTTTATTTTAGTCAAAATGAATTGACATTTTTCTTGTGAAGCAAATAATAGCTTTTTAAAATGGAATACTTACAATAGAAGGAGAGATGAAGGAGAAGGCAACGGTGAGCCTATAGGAAGTAGTAGTTTGATTGATTGATTAAATAAGATATAGAGAATTTGGACAAAATAATAGTAAATTATTAAAAAATATTTTATTAATTTTACATAATTAAAATGTTTAATTTTTTTTTAGTAATCTAGGGAGACTAAAAGCCCAAAGACAAAAACAACTAGCTATCACAGAGAAAAAGGATCCCCATCATATCTGAGAGTAAACTAACATTCAAGAAAACTGCATCTGTTGCCAAAAATATGTTTCTATAGGAAGCTCTAGGTTATGATTTGCTAAAAGGTCCGCAACTCTATTAGATTTGCAATAGGTGTACCATACTTTAACATCCCAATTTCTCTTCAGCATCCTCTTGATCTCCAAGATTCAGTGGCACTGATGCTTAGGATAAATTTAAATGATGTGGAGTTTATTTCAATGGAGTTAATAAATTAGGCCAATAAGAGACAATTATTTTAGATTAAGAAAAATATTGTCATTAGAGAAAAGAATTAAGGTGAATAAATATAATTTTTTAATATTTTTAAAAAACAATAATAAAGAAAGGAAAGACGAGAGGGATGATAATGGACGGATACAACGGTGGTAAATCTACGTATAATTCCTACCAAAAGAATATATACGAGATGCGTAAGGGAATCCTGTTAGGACCAATCTGTAATTAAATGAAAGCAGAGGGAGTAATCTTGAATTTGACAAATTGAGTCAGCTCAATTCATCCGACGATGGCGGCACCATCACACTTGGACACATTAGATAATATGAATAAGAAAAGAATATAATAAATAAATAAAATAAGAAATAATTTTAATACTGTTAATTTTTTTAAAAAAATTAATAATTTCAATCATAATTTAATAAATATAATTATTATTATTATAAAAATATAATAAATATTATAAAACTATATTAAAAAATACGTTCCGAACACACAACGAAGCTTCCCTTCTCCCAAAGAAAAAAGGGGTGAAAAAAAGAGGATATCCGCATCTTATTCAATTTCCAATTTCCAAACGCTCCGAGGCGGTTTCCTTTTTTAATTTTTCAATTAAGCGCGTGGGTCACTCTTTCTCCCTATAAATGCCCTCCACCACCATTTCCCCAAGTTTTCAAGCTCCAACTCCACACCCTTCCTCCTCCTCCTCCCCCCCTCTCAAACTTGAAACTCACCTTTTTAACCTTTCTCTTCTAACTCACTCTTACTCGGCAAATCATGGAATCCAAACACAGAACTGCGCTTAAATTCCTCTGTAGCTACGGCGGCAAGATTCTTCCCCGTTCCACCGACGGCAAGCTCCGTTACGTCGGCGGCCACACCAGAGTTCTCGCCGTTGATCCTTCTATTTCTTTCTCAGGTTTGTTTCTTCTCTTAGTTCGTGTATATTTTGATTTCGTTAATTAATTCATTTTTTTCAATTAATAATCCGTGTTTTCACCTTTTACAGAGCTGATGGTAAAGCTTGGAGAGTTCTGTGGTTCGTCTGTGACCTTGAAGTGTTCACTGCCCAACGGAGACCTCGAGACGTTGATTTCCATTACCAGCGATGAGGATTTGGCCAATATAATCGAGGAATACAATGGGGCTTCGTCCTCTTTGGCTCATCCGTTGAAGATCAGAGCCATTCTTTCGCCGCCTAAGTCTCTCAAGAAAGTATCTCCTCCTCCGTCTTCCGCGTCGAGCGCAGACCACTCTTCGAATAGATCGACTCACTCCTCTACCGAATCGTTGCCGTATTCCTCGGCGTATCGCTTCGTCCGTCCGGTTGCGTATCCGGTTGGGGTCCGTAACGGCTCGGGAAAAGCTTGTTGCTATACTGGCCAATTCGACGGAAGCCCTCGATTCTTGTACTGTGGACCCCGCTGCAACAATTTCTGCCACTGAATTCATACACAATTAAGACTAGGACAATTTCGAACCGGATGGAAGTAATCGGAGACAAATAGAATATATTTAGATAGATGATGATGAAAATTTTCGTCGAAGTAAATATATATATATATATTAAAAAAAAAGATAAGAGTAAAGAGCGGGTTATATAATACGATAATTTGTTTAATTTGATATTTCTGGATCTGCTTGAGGTTTTGATTTTGCAATTGAGCCTGAATTTGTTAGTCGTGGTGGGTACTTTTTTTTTTTAAATCTTTTCCCTTTCACGACGGTTAATATAGACGATTATATAGCGTATCATATGCGCGGCTAGCTAGGACGATTTGATTCCAAAGGAGTAGGAGATATTCCCCTCTGGAGTGCTTTGTTTAAATTCTGGCTTCGGGAACGTTCATATTTCGTGTGAATTTGACCGTTGGTGTTCACCCTCTATGTTGACGAGTGAGCTTCTCTTTAATTTGTTGGTCAAAATATTCTTGTTGATTTGTATCAACTGTACTAATCATCTTTGTGACTTTTGTTTTTTCTGCTATTTGCAGATCATAAGGCCATTGGGATAGTGACTACCTTGCACATTTGAATCTTCTTGGAACCGGAAGGCAACTGGTCTTGGAAATAAGTCAATGACAACTGCTGCATGCTCGGTGGACTAATAACTTGAATTATATAATAGAAAAATTTTGTTTAATAATGAAGATGCACCAAATAATAACACAGACCGGGCAAGAAAGAGAAAATTGAGAAAAAAAGCACGAGAATTACAAATATCTATTTCGAATTATAAGAAAATTGGATTATTTAATTAAATGGTTTATTAACGAAGATAAATGTGAACATATTATTTGTGATTAATCAGACGGTTATAGATTTGAATATATGGTGTGTTTGAATACGCGTTTTCTTTCTCTCAAACCATGCTTGACACAAAGTTTTAATTTAATACTTTCATATCAATATGATTTTTTGTCGCAATTTCAAACATGCAAATAATATTTGAATGAATCGCCGGGAGTTTCGAAGTTGAGGAAAATATAATTGTCGAACAATAGAGGAGAATGATTAATCAGTCTTTTTCATTGTTACTTGTGCTTTACAAGCTTAAAATAATTTAATTTACATTGTTAAAGTTGATATTAGTAGAATAATCTTATTAATCCCAAGAAATCTAGTAATGGTTCATACAAATCTCTAATTACCAAAGCAAGATAAAATCTAATTCAAACCAAACAAAAAAATTGATAATATTCATCATCTTCAGAATCGTTGTTAAATTGTTTTTGTTTAGGAAGAAATAACTTTTACCTCCAGTATTGCCCATTTGGTATAAGATTAGAAAGGGATCTTTTTTTTTTTTGTTTAATGTCTATTATACTTTTATAATTATGACTTAACAGTTTTTTTTTATTATTATTTTAAAATAAAGCTATAAAAATTATTTTTTATACTTAAAATTGTTTTTTATTTTATTTTTTATTCCATTCCTTTCTAGTCTGTATACCATATCTTTTATCATGACCTCAGCAGCAACATTCATGTTATGTTTTAAGCTAATCAGACATAATTAGTGTGAAAGTGATCCTATATATTGATGAGGGACATTTGTGAGCTGGTATGCTGGTATCAACTGTTTGTCTGTTGCCAAACATCATCTTATCAATCTCCCTTTCATTCCCTTCTCTCAAGTTGATTCCACCAAACACGTCAATGGAATCATGATGAGGCTTGTTCCTATAAATGCTGATTTCTTCGAAGGAAAGGAAGGTTTATGAGGGAAGTAAGTCTCTGCGTATAGAACGCGTCCTAGCTTAAATAAAATCTCAACATCTTTCTTGTCTGGTCAACCAAAGAGAGAAAATAAGATATATAATACTGTCGCCCTTAAATCATGTTAAAAACATAGACCACAATGGGGAATATGACAACTTTCTGCTTCTATTCAATTCTTTACTATTCTCCAGATAAAAAATTTTTTTTATCACCATTTCTTACATATATCAAATATTATAAATAATTAAATAACTTTTTTGTGATAAGAAAATAATTTCTTACTTCTATTTCCAAAAAAACCAAAATTATTGCCCTCCCCGAATAACGAATGAAAACTAAGATTTTCTTTTCTTGGGTAACCATCAAGAGATCCTTTAAACAAGTATGAATATGCCTGTATCTTTGAAATGGGTCTGCCCAATGTTCACTCTCCCCGACTCGGTCAACCTCTCCCCCATAGAACCCGGGGATACCAAGCCGTGTTTGTTGGATACCCAAAAAAAAAACAGTCCAATTAATTTAATGGCGCTTAGCGCGGCAGCAGAGGCAGAAGGAATATTTTATTTGTGGCGAGACCTGTTTGGACTTGGGACATTAATTATGCTTTTGTATGATTGCCATGCAATTATGAAGCAAAGAAAATATTAATACAGAGCTCTTTTAGAGAAATAAGAAAAAGATAATATCTCCACGGGGATAAGATAAAAAAATTGAAAGGGCCAGTCTAGTGCTGCAAGTTGTTATGGTCCTGTTCAGGCAATGGCTGACCAATAAATTAATGCCGCTGCATTTATCCCTTGCGTCTACTCAAACTAAAATGCTTACAATTGGGCTGACCGTTGCTTGGGTGTCTTTACGTCGAACTTTTCAAGTGCTAGAAGTTACAGTGCCTTCCTCTTCTTTTAGCATTAGGGACCAACAAAACGGTGTATAGGATATACCAATGAAGGGCTCCATCAGTGTTTGGTATATTATCATTTTTTGGCAACTTCCAAGATATTTATTTTGATACACTAATATTCAAAAGAACTAGATTTGAATATAATTTTTTTATATTTTTGTTATCAATTTTTTTAATAAAATTATAACATATGTAATTTTTTTCAAAAAATATAATTAAATAATCCTAAGTATTATGTTATCATTAAAAATCTTATGATAAAGATATAAAAAATTATATATAAATTTTTTTTAATTCAAAATACCGGATATTATCTACCATACCAAGATGTCATTAGATGTCACATATTACCCAAAAACCAGAAGAATCTCACATCACTTCTAAATTTGCTAACTTTTATATCAGTCGCATAATTTCTACAACAACTTTCAGTTGTCATACCCAATATAAGACCCTAAATATTAACATGTGTTATACCTTTAAATAAAAAAAAAAAAAGAGATAATAGTGTATCAAGCGCCCTTTCTTTGTTTCTATGGTTTCTCAAACTATAGTTGAGTCATCAGTTATAAATATAATGCTACTTTTTTAAGTGTTCCCGGAAACTTACATCAAGCATAAGAGAGAGCATATATAACAGAATAGAAAGCAAACTATGGTAGTATGCTGAGCCAGTGCATTATTTGGTAGTGGAATTTGTCCTCATTGTGAGATTCTTAGAAACAAATATGAGTGCAAATTGATGCACAGGTTCTTCAACCAGTTTCTCGCTCAAATTCCTCACTCTCGGATTCCTCTGCATTGTCAACATCATCATCGTCAGCATCATTATCAAAGTCTTCCTTCTCATTGCCGGTAGAGGTTTTCCCAATCACAATCAAGTTGCTATTCATCCTCCTGATTTCATTGTACTGCAATGACTCGTGCCAACATTGATGAGTATGAGTCGAGGAAAAATAAGGACAAAGATTCAAAGTGCATGTCCTTGCATCCTGAATGAAGCCTATTCTCTGCAATACAATATTTTGCATACTTAAATGTATATGGCTATGTACTTACTACCTTAGTGCTAACATAGTATAAAGCTCTTCTCTATGACAATTGAACAAATGTGACAATTAATTGAAAAAAATAAAATAAAATAAAATCTACATAATTTTAAGTCCAAGCAGATAAATAATGAGTAAAAAGAATGCAATGGATTTCCTTTGAGGAGGTTTCAATCTTATTTTATGACCAAAGTTCTGATCTTCCTGAACATACAAAAAAGGAAACCGTGAAATTTTGGCAACGAGGTGCTTACAAGTTACAACACAAATGCATCCCCTGTGTGCACATCAAAAACATATTTCACCTATTGCTCCTGCAGCAAGAGAGAGTACAAGACAAGACAGAAAAGATAGACAGTGAATACATTTAACTTAAATTGCATTTGCACATTTTTCCAAATTATTTTAACTCATTGGTTGTTCTTTGCATTTAGCAACTTCATGGAATATGTAAAAATATACTTTTGAAGGCACTATATCTTTTTTTTCTTTTTCAAAAAGGAAGGCCTAATAACTCATGATGCATTTGGTACTTCTACTTGAACAGAACTTCTCATTATCGGCATAATAGTTCAAAACTTCGAATGCTTTTCCAAAATGCCTGACAAGGGCTATCATCTACTCAGCAATTCATGGTAGGCACAATTGCAGTTTAGCCAGGAGAAGTCACATAACTCCACAATATAAAAGTTTTCATACTGAATATCAAGAATAAATTGCATAATCATATCACTAGATCCCAAAATATCCCAATCTCATATGTTATAATTCCTCAAATGCTTTTCCCAAAAATCATCACATAATAAAGAATGATTTTCTCTAACATCTGATTACAGATATTTTCTGTACCGCAATTCATGACAGGCCCACAGTATATGCGGGAGAAATCACAAATGCTCTCTCTAGATATCAGGCATAAATTAATCCCAACAAGCTTCTTTATGGCTTTGCTAACCCCTTTTAAAATTTCCATTGATCCAGGTAACCAGACGGCGTATTCTAAGTTTTAGTCATTATTTTATACAGATCTTCTCATAGCTTATAAAAATAAGACAGTACTCACAAAGACATGAATTAAGGAGGTGTACAGGGTAATCACTCGAGATGATTGTATGCTTATAAAGTACAAGCTAATTTTGTTAAACAAAGGATCTGAATGTTATGGGACAATTCAGATGTTGATGGCATATAGCAACCCATGGAAAACTAGTCTGTTTCAGACTAGGAATCGCCAATATAATTAATGTAGAATATCACAGTATCAGTAATAGTACAATTGAAGCGGAAAGGGCAAGTTATCACCACTAAGAAATGCCAATAGTTTACCATTTCCCACATGATTCTTTTGAGCTAGATTATGTGCTCAACTACCTACGGACATTGGTGTTCTTGAATAAATTTAATGCGTTAAAGCATTAAAAATCCTAAAGCTATATGAAATCTAACAAACCTACCAAAACATATTGCTTCCACCAAAATCACCGTCGCACAATAAGAAAATCAGCATTCTCCAATCAAATTCTTTTTTTTTTTTAACCGTTGACTACATTGTCCAAGTAAAGTGCGATTACGAAAATAATGGAATAGAACTATAGAAGATAGGTAAATCGATGAGGGGGAAAAAGGAAATCCGCTTTTGTGTTGGTTAAATGGGGAGCAGGAGAAGGGATCTTGGTGTAGAATACCTTTTCTTCGAAATCAGACTCCTCCATTGCGAGAAGGAGCTCTTCGTTATGGGTATGAGGCTAGTGAGATGGAAGTAGAAACGACGTCGGAATCGTCGTCGTCGACAATGGGTACTGCGTCATATACGCCAGGAATTGTAACATTTTGTGAATTACAGCTTCTCTTGTCTCAATCCTTAACTCTCAAAAATCCTTCCTTCCCTCTTACTCGCTTCGTTTCTCAAGTCTTCAACCAAGGAGCTCAGCTGCCACGAGCACGACCCTTGTCCTTCAATTCCCTCAGGCCATAGATTCGTTTGACGTACAGTTTGCCATATCCGAGTAAGTTAGCCATGGGAACGGGTAAATTACCCAATCCTCTTTATATAATATACTAGCTCCGCTCTCGTAAACAAATAACTAACTCAACGTATGGTAAGAAAATTATTTAAAAAAAATTAATTTTTTAATTTTATCTCAAATAAAAATTATTTTTAAAAATTATTTTTATTTAATATATATTTTTTGAAATTAATAACAACTATTATTTATAATTTAAAAAGTTTATTTAATAATAAAATATGATTAAAATACTATAATTAATATATTAAATATTAATAATTTATTTCTTATATTTTTTACTAAACGCTTAAAAATCCTCTTATATATCAAACTAGAACTAATTTATATATATTGGATTGGCCAAAAAAAAAGAAGATGTATTGTTTTCTGGGGTTGAAAGAATAGAAAGAAAATTGTAAAATCGTGAAATTACAAATGACTTGTTATGCATACAGGTGCAACTGCAATATTACTTTACGTTATATTAACTTTATAAATTTATGAATAAGTCACCAACTATAATTTAGTTATAATTTTCTTGAATAATTTACTAATTTATTTAAACTCAAACATTGGTTTTGTGACATTAAAAAAAATAAGATTACATATTTTGGAGTTCATCCTCATGATAATGAAATTTAATTTAGTGGAAAAAATAAAAATGGCTGGTAATAGTTTTTTTTTTTTTGCATTCTAATTTCTTTACACATATAATTACGTTCTAAAGTTTTAATCATTTTAGTTAAAATTAATTTTTCTATGAAATTTATTTTGATAAATTTTTTTAAAGAAAGTATTATTGTTTCAATAGATGATCTCATTAATATATAGTTTATTAATTTTTTTTATACTTTGGTTTACCTTCATAGTCTTTTTGACCCTAATATGACATAAAGGTTAATGATTGGTCCTGACACTGCACCGCCATTTTTGTTTGCCCCTGGTTTTTTTTTTTTATTTGCCATTGTCCTGGTACGTGTCAAATCATGACACCCATTTTTTATTTTTTAAAAAGGTGAGCCAATCTTTGATTATTTTTTGCCAATTGGATTTGTTTAAAAATGGGTTTAATTCATAAAAAATTTGGGTCCAAACCCAGGCTATGCTCAGTATTGTTCACTTATGTCTGATTAAAAATAGTTCAATTTGTATTTTTAAAAAAATTTGATTTTTTATTTGATTTTTTTAATTTTAAATATTAAATATCTTTATTTTATTGCTTATTAAGTTTTTTTTATTTAAATATCAAATAGTCTAAAAAACGTATTGCAAAAAATTTAAATTACTTGAAGCACATATGGAATAATAAATTTTTTAAAATGATAATTTTTTCATTAATATTATTGATTAATAATTTATTTTATTTAAATTATAATTTATTTTTAATAATAAATTATGTAACAAGTAAAAGCAAAAAAAAATAACAATCATATTTGATATATAATTCTTTTTTACTTATATATAGTTATAAATAATTTTTTAATAATATTATTTATTAATAATATATAAAAAATTATAATATCAGACTTGAGTTTGGGTTGGGTTTTAAAAAAAATTTAAATTTGACTCATTTTATATTTGAATTTTTTAAAAATAAACTCATTTTTTATCAATTTTTTGTTGAACTCATACATATTTTTTTTTAATTGAGCCTAGACAAACTTTTCAAACCATAATTAAATCTAAGAGCCACCTAAAAGTTTTCTTTTTCTTTTTTTAATCTTAAATTGAGTTAATCTTGATTTGACACAAATTGAGATACTCAATTATTTTTTTGATAAATTAAGACACCCATTTTCTTTTTTATTTGGGTTTGTCCTAATCCATATCAAATTAGGACTAGCTTATCCATTTTTAATATGAATTCAGTTAATATAAATGTAATTTACTCTTATAATTAATTATATTGAACCCAAATGTAACTATATATGTTTCAAAATTTTAAGAAAATAAATGTAATTTACTCTTATGATCCTTGTATATTATTTGATCATTGAAGGTGATAAATTAATACAAAAGGAATTATTACATGAGACAATTTAGTTAAATACCCTCTCATTGTCTTATTCACCATGAAATATCAAAAAATCAACTATAAAATTTTATAGAAATAAAGAAAAATAAACAAAGATAAGAATAGCTAAAGATAATAGTTTCCAATGCCATCATAAGGCATTTTTTTAACTCACTTTAATTGTCACTACACGCGCTAATATTTTTTTTATTCTCCTTGTTCTAGGTCATTTTCATTGTCAATCAATGAAAAATTCAAATCACACTAAACAAACTAAAGTGGAGTGGAATTAGTCGGTGCATATTTGATTTAACTTCTATTTCCTTTAAATATGATTTGGTCAAAAGTAAAAAAAACGTTGCTTTTGTATAAAATGATTGTTGAAACATGATTTTCTCTTTATTAAACGCGGAGTCAAACAAACGCTTAATATGATATGATAAACTCTTATTGTTGTTTGTGCGACAATTCTTCATATTCAAAAAATTGATTGTCATGCTCAATACTAAATGCTAATGGATTAGAAAACAATGCCAGTTATACTGAATTCAAAAGGGTCAAACTGAAAGAGTGAGGGAGGGAGGGGAAGGGCTGAGTAAAATGAGTTTAGAAGGTTAAATGCTAAATTCCACATGGGTAAGTTTTTAATGTTCAGATAATGTAAGCTGATTTAGACCAATGACCTTTTTTCGCGTGGTGATCTAATCCCTGCCTCCAATCAACATGTGTCACGTGGTCAACCATATCTCCCCATTTTTGCATGTCACCTTGTGATTGTGTTAAGGTCAAAAAACCTTGACATAAATAAGCTGGTCCTTGTCTACGTTCGATGAGATAGCCTTGTCTTGTTGACAAGCTAGAATGGTAGCTTGGGCTAGACTCGGTTTACCATAGATGAGGACAACCACTCAAAAAGAAAAGGAAAAAACTTAGAGCAGTATCTGGGGTAAAAAACGAATGATAGCGCAATGTTATAGTCAATCATCAATTTTGTGCCATATTAGGATCAAAAGGCCTTTCTAAAGGATTTTTTTTTAAAGCTGAAATTATATTTCTCTTTTATGATTTGGCTTGAAATTAGCTTGCCCTCTAATTTAACTTATTTCACTTAATTTTTTGATTACTACTTAATTATCTTATGGTGCTTTTGTTATTAATATTAACTGAAGTAATTATATTAAAGTTAAAATAATGAATAATTTTATTAATGGAAGTTTATTTTACTTATATTTTAAACTATGTCATAATCTTTTAAGATTATTATGAAATTAAATTAACATCTTAATATTAAAACTGTCCACTTAATTTTAACGATACTTTTAAATATTTTGAAAATTTTTAATATATAAGAAAAAGTTCATAAACTAAATAAAAAGTTGATTTTAATTCAAATAATAAATAATTATTTAAAAATTTTATCCTATATGAATTTAGTATTTTTCAAAATAAATTAGGTAAATCTCTCTCAAAATTTGGTTAAATTACATTTAATATCTCTTGTTTTAAAATTTTTATTTGACTTTTCTAGCATTTTGATATATATTGCAAAAACTTTTATTCTAATTTTTTTTGGTCAAAGAAGTGAACTTTGAGACTAGAATTTTATTTTTAATATGGTAATAAAGTTAACAAAGTTAACTAAGTTGATATTAAGTTTTGACGTAAAATCATGGTTAACTTAACATCAAATTATGATTTTTATTTTTAATACAATAGTAAAAGACACTCTTATAACATTATATTTGGAAAAAAAAAACACATATTGTGTATAAAATTAACTTCATCAATTAAAAATAAATTAGAAGGAAAGTAGATGTAATTTTTGAAATAAGAAATATATTAAATATTGTTTACCCAAAATTCAGAAAAAATTAGTATAATTTACTCTACCTTTTTTTATATCAACGTATTTTGATATTTGTATTTTTAATTTTTTATTAAATAATTTGATGATTTTGAAGTGAATTAGAGTAATTACATATGTTTATTATTAAATTTTCTAACAATATATATATATATGCAAATTCTTTTAAAAATCCAATCATATGATAAACTATATCCTTATTTAAAAAAATTGTATACTTATTAATTATCATGTTCTTACTTGAAAAAACTTATAACAGATATATAAAAAGTTATACTTCACTTTTTTTCTATTAATTAATTAAAAAACTTAAAATCTTAAAAGGATAAACTGTTTCAAAATACTTATAAAATCTCTTTCTTCCTCTAGTAATTTGCTTCACCTGCTGCAAAGGTTCTTACGAAGGAAAGAGTCCTATGCTCCTATCCTTTTCTAGGATCTTGCCATTTCTTTTTCCTAAACCGTTTGGCACCGCAACAAAACGTGCAAGTCACACTAACACATTTCAAGCAAAGATTCGGCTTAAAGAGTTAAGCGCATTTAAAACCCAAAGCTGACGCGCTGACAAGCAAACCATCTTACCCAAGTTACGATGCTCCATAATTCATTGACCCATTTTCCTTTGATCGCAAACTCAATCAAACCGCCTCTCCTCGTGTCCTTTTCCCTCAACGTCCACGTCTTCTCACGCCTGCTTCCACCGAACCCTTGCTTTATCAGTAAACCCCATTGAAACCCTTTTCTTTTTAACAATCTACCCTGCTTTAGAACTTGTAAAGGCGACATTTTTATTCTTATGTTGAGGCTTTACGTGTGTTTTGGAAGCCAAAGACTTGCCCGTGAAGAATTCCTACGTGAGACTAAAACTAAAACTAGGCAAGTTGAAGTCCAAGACTAGGATATTGAGGCACACCTCCAACCCTGTATGGAATGAAGAGTTCGTTTTCAGGGTTCATGACGCAGACGGCGAGCTTATTGTTTCTGTTTTAAATTATAACAATGAATCCATAGTCATCAATGGTTCTCTCGATTTGTTGGGTGAGGTACGGATTCCGGTAGGCTCAGTTGCCTCTGAGGATAAGCAAAACTTGCCGCCTACATGGTTCTCTCTTGAATGTACCAAGAGAGGGAAATTTGTCAATAAATACTGTGGTTTGTTTACCTGTCTATGCTTAAAATTATCTAGTGATTGCATTTCAGGGTTATTATTATTGATGGGCACATTGCACAGTATTAAAATGATGTTGGGTTAGAATATCTAATGGAATGATGTAGATGCTTGATTTCTAATATTTTAATATGAAATTTACAGATAAACATGCGATGGGCTGATTTAAGAATTTGTCATCGAATTGCGAACATTTGTCTATAAATAATTACAGGAGTATTGGAAATTGTGTATTGGGACGACATTTGGTCTTTTATACACTGGGTTTCGAGTAATTCATTTATTTTTTTAATGGCTTCAAAGTTCTATTAATGCTCCTCACCTGCAGATTAATATTTGCTTAGGAATTGAAATGGAAAAATTACTAATACTATGAAATGTATCTAAAGGATCGTTTAATATACTAGTGCTGCTTTTTTGCGTTCTCTTCGTTTTTTTTTTGGCACTGCTCTGTTAGTCACAGTTCATTACTCCGTTTTTAAGGTATCATCTAATATTTATTTTGTATAATCAGGGAAAATTCTCCTTACCATTTCTCTTCATGGTAAAGGGCATGCTTCTTTCCTCAATCATATGCATACTCCAAGTTCAAATATTGCTATGGAGGACCCTAAAGACTTGACAGGTCCACGCATTTCATCTCAGGACATTTTTATCCCCAAAGCTCGTCGCTGTAAAATGGCTGAAGGAAAACAGCTGTTGAAGGTTGTTGCTAAATATGCTAATCGTTTGGACAGAGTTTTCAGTAAGAAAGAAGAAAGTTCAAAAGCTGATGATTCTTCAGAACCATCCAGTTCATTATCTGATAATGAAGATTTTGTGGAGGATTATCCATCTCCTTGTAGCTTTGAAGAAGCCATTGCATTAATGGAGTCACGAGATCACAAACAAGAAATGCCTGAAAATCTGTCTGGTGGTATCCTAGTAGATCAGATTTATATAGTGTCTCCTTATAATCTTAATGCATTTCTTTTTGCACCCAACTCACAGTTTAGGAGAGAGTTGGCAGAACTGCAAGGAACAACAAATGTGCAAGAGGGGCCCTGGACATGGAAATCTGGAGATATGTCTTGCTTAACACGAGTCGTTTCCTATACAAAAGCTGCTACGAAGTTAGTTAAGGCTGTTAAAGCCACCGAGGAGCAAACCTATCTTAGAGTGGGTAAAGAGGAATTTGCTGTACTTGTTAATGTAAGCACGCCTGAGGTCCCATATGGGAATTCATTTAGGATTGAATTGCTTTACAAGATAATGCCCGCAAAAGAGCAATCTTCTGCAGAGGAATGCTCCCGTCTTGTGGTGTCTTGGGGCATTGTCTTTATGCAAAGCACGATAATGAAAGGTATGATAGAAGGTGGTGCTCGTCAGGGACTGAAGGAGAGTTTTGATCAGTTTTCCAACCTACTTGCTCAGAATTTTAAGAAGCTAGATGCCTCAGAATCATCAGACAAACAACAGATCTTGGCAACTATGCAAACAGAAGACCAGTCCAATTGGCGGTTGGCAACTAAATATTTTTGGAATTTTACAGTAGTTTCCACCATTATCATGTTTTTGTATGTGTTGGTGCATATCTTACGGTGTGGTCCAAGTGAAATCCGAGGCTTGGAATTTAAAGGGCTAGAATTGCCAGACAGCTTTGGAGAACTCATTACAAGTGGAATTTTAGTCATCCAGTTGCAGCGTGTCTACAATATGCTCTTTCACTTTATACAAGCTAGATTTCAAATGGGTAATATGCTGGACACCTATCTCACTATTATTTGAATTTCAATTCTAGAACACTCCCATGCTTACTATTTCTGTTTAGACTTCATCTTGGGGTTCACTTATGAGTTCCATCTGTTTTGACAGGAAGTGGTCATGGTCTGAAAGCCCATGGTGATGGATGGGTTCTAACTGTGGCTTTAATTGAGGGGATTGACCTTGCATCCCTGGAGTCGTCAGGGTTGTCAGACCCCTATGTGGTTTTCACCTGCAATGGAAAAACAAGGTCAAGCTCTGTCAAGCTTCAAACAAGTGATCCTCAATGGAATGGTGTGGCTTTTTTAACATGGTACTTAATGGCATTAATATTTCTTTTTCATAGATATATGTTTACTCGTACTCTCTATTGGTCTTTAAACTAATATGCAGAGATATTAGAGTTTGATGCTATGGAAGAACCGCCATCAGTTTTGGATGTGGAAGTATTTGATTTTGATGGTCCATTTGACCAGGATGTTTCCCTTGGACACGCTGAGATCAATTTCTTGAAGCACACATCTACTGAATTGGCAGACATGTGGGTTTCCCTCGAAGGAAAGCTTGCTCAGTCTTCCCAATCAAAGATGCATTTGAGAATTTTTTTGGACAATAACAAAGGAGTTGAAACAATTAGGGGCTATTTGATGAAGAAGGGAAAGGAAGTTGGCAAAAAGGTAGGGAACTAAAAACTAAATATCTGATTTGCCAATTTGCTTTATTATATGCTTTTCTGATTCTTAGTATGCAATTGTTTGTAAAAATGTTTTGTAACATTGTTTCTTTTTGCTGGCCTTAGTGTTATGCTGTCAAATTTTTCTCTATTCTATCATGGAACTATATATCTAACTATTAACAAGTGGGTCGCAGCTGAATCTTCGATCCCCTCAAAGGAATTCCACATTCCAGAAATTGTTTGGACTGCCTCCAGAAGAATTTCTAATCAGTGATTTCACATGCTACCTGAGGAGAAAATTGCCTTTACAGGTGCCGCATATGGTTGATATGTTCATTCAAAACTTCACATATTGCATTAGTACCTAAAAGTAGAGGATTGTTGGATACCTTGGCATGATGAACTTACACACTATAATCTACTCGAAGATATTGAATTCCATAAACCTTGACATATAATGCCTTCTTGCTGCAGGGTCGGCTGTTTCTCTCTGCAAGGATCCTGGGGTTTTATGCCAACTTTTTTGGACATAAAACCAAAATTTTCTTCCTTTGGGAAGATATTGAAGACATCCAAGTGCTTCCTCCTTCACTAGCATCAGTAGGTAGCCCTACACTAGTCATAATCCTGCGAAGTGATAGAGGTATTGATGCGAGGCATGGTGCAAAGACTCAGGATGAGGAAGGCAGGCTTAGGTTCTATTTTCAGTCATTTGTGTCATTCAATGTTGCCTCCAGGTAGTAGTCTCACATGCTTAGGTTCTCAGTGTGATCTACTGAATTGATGGCATTTATTTGCTTTTAACTAACAGAACTCCTTCTTCTAAAACAGGACAATAAAGGCCTTGTGGAGAACAAGAACATTGAACCTTGATCTGAAAGCTCAACTTGCAGAAGAGCAGGAGGATCAAGAAGAAGGCTTTGTAATTCCTAAAGACTTTGGATCTATCCTGGATGAGGAAGCAAAGATGTCGAAGATTTACTCAGCAGAACTTCCAATAAAGGTAAATTACTAGATGCTAGTCCCACATGACTAATTTTCGCATGTCATTTCATTGATCGAACTAAAGATTATTTGGTTAGAGACCAGAAATAATATCTTTAAGTTTACCTTATTTCTAGAGGTTGAGCTTAAGCATAGACACACTTAGAAGTTTTCCAACCTTTTGAATCAGAATTGAGAGGTTTTATTGCCATCGAAGGAATGAATTAATTCCTCATGATTTAAGCCAGTCAATTTGGCATGAAGGAAGCTGTTATGTTTCTTTGGTTTCTCTTGCTCAAAAAATTCTTAGGTTAACTAGGTGTATAAAAGATAATCAGATTAAGCAAATCATGAATGGACATATAACCATGTTAGGTACAACTTTTAGTGGTACCCAACTTATCTTTGGTATACTTAAAAATTTCTCTCTCTACCATTATTTCCTTTCAAAGGAAAGTAGAGGCTAGTGCATGTAGTCTTGCAGTTTTCCTTTGAAATCTAGCATATTTTCGACTAGATAAGTATGTAATTATTCTCCTTATGATGCATGTCTATATAGTATTTACCACTTAGTGTTGGTGTTACTCTTGTAGATGAGATCATTGATGGAACTATTCAATGGAGGAAACCTGGAACATAAGATTATGCAGAAAACTGGATGTATTAATCATGCAACAACCACCTGGGAATCTGTAAAACCCAATGTCTTTGAAAGGCATGTTTCTTACAAATTCAATCGCCATGTATCAGTTTTCGGTGGTGAAGTCACATGCACACAACAGAAAGTCCCTATTGAGAACACTGAAGGCTGGATCATTAACGAGGTTGTGGCCCTTCATGGTGTCCCATTTGCTGATCACTTTCGTGTATGTGAACCTGAAAACTCATATTTCATACCCTACAGGAAATTTTTAGGTAGATTTAGTTTATAAAAAATAAGCAGACTGAGCCAATCAAGAAAAGATACGTAAGCATTTCATTAAATTTTTCAGTAAGATTCACCTTTGATACACTTACGTGTCTCATCATGATCGGTTTGGTTTTCAAATATTTAGTTCATTTTGTTCCAAAAATGGGGTTTCATTTCCATATTTTATTTTCTCTCTTGCTGCAGATTCATTTTAGATACCAAATTGAGAAATCTCCTCTTGGTGACTGTGCTTGCAAGTGTGAAGCTTACATCAAGATAATGTGGTTTAAAAGCTCCAAGTTTCAGCAAAGGATCAACCGGAACATAACGGCTAAGTTTACAAATCGATTGAAGGAAATATTTGAAATGCTTCAGAAAGAGGTTTTGTTCATGTCTCAAAAAGATAGTTTGATCGAAGCTGTAAGCTAGCATCCAGTACAGGCTGCAAAGAGCTCTGCATTTCTTTATTTTCTCTGACAATTATTTTGACTTTTTTTCGGGTTTGAATTTTTCAATGTGTCCCTACTTCTAGCATTTCTGTTCAGTTATTGTAACGTTATTTATTTATTTGTAATGCTAGTTATAGTGACATTATTGATAGTTTAGTAGTATTATTAACCACTGAACAACAATGGGATGAACTAGTCGCAAAATCTAATTATCAAGGTAAAGCGTCTATAATATTAAAGAACGTTTTATTTTTGGGGACATTTTCTCTGTCTTACCTTATTACCCATACAAACCGTCAGTGAAGGAACCGATGTTTTCTGGAAGGATTTCTATGTCTTATTGTCAAATTGGTGAATTAAATATCTGTTCCGTCACACTTGTTCACTCTTTCTTTTTCAAAATTCAGCACATTGATGAAATATTTTTATTTAATTTTTGCTAATAATTTCTTTGTCAATAAGCATTTATTAATTGTGATTCGTCTTACTGTAGAGTTGTAGTAATAACTGAATTACTGAATGAATGTCTGAAAAAATTATTATTATTATTATTATTCAATAAATCTCAACAGAAATTATACCTTAGTTGTTGACTTTTTCTTCTTTTGAGAAAGTGTTATGCCGTGAGATATTCGAAAAGATTATATAATTATATTAGAAGTGATGACAGTTATTACAGTTATAACTTTACAAGTGACACGTGGAAGTTCAGTTGCATGGTGAGCTCATGAAATTCCGTTATGTTGGAAGAATTTCCTCACAGCTTCGGAGCAACGCCACCAATTTTGTCGTCACAAAACAAACAAACCGATATTCTCAAGGACACAGATTTTGATTATTGAAGGCGATACACTCACAACACTTCACAACCATCACCATTCATCACTCTGTTTTCTCTCAGACTCCTCACTGAGCCATCATCATCGACCAGCCATGGATCCCAACCCTGGAAGCTTCCCTCTTCTGTCCTCCTTCATGTCCCGTCTCCCTTCTCTCGCTCCCACTGCCTCTTCCGATTCTAAGTTCTATGATATCGAACAACCCCGCCTCCCTCCACCCTCCGATCCTTCTTCATCATCTTCTTCTTCTTCCGCTATCAACAATCCTCAACTTGTTGCCCAAATACCTCCGATCACTGACCCAAAGCTCTTGGCCTCCATGACCCGCACCATCTACGACGTTGCACAAACTCGATCTATGCTCAAGGTCCTCGGCGACCGACCCGATCACGAATCCGTAGACAATGCGAAGGCGAAGCTCGCCGATCTGGAAGCCCATTTGTCCAGACAGCTCGAAGAGATCGTGCTCTCGCCCAGGCCTCCTCATATCGACACCCTTGAATGGCGGAACGGCCAGGCCGAGAAAGAGAAGGAGTGCAGGAAATTAGCGGAGGATGAGAAGAGAGTGTACAAAGCTGTGATACAATTGGATGAGATGCACGATGCCTATGAGACATTGCTCAAGGATGCGGAGAAGAGATTGGTGGAGATTTACAATTCCGCCGGTTTCGACGGAGCACAGGATGCCGAGGAAGACAAGGCGGAGAGGGACGAGGTCAACGAAGAGGTCGTTGGGATCCTGCAAAAGGCCTATGGGCAAGGGATAGAGCAAATCGATCTTTCGAATCGCGGTCTGAGGTTGCTTCCTGAGGCCTTTTGGCGGATTTCTGGGTTGGTAGTGCTTAATGTTTCAACCAATCAGCTGACGGTAAGCGCCTTTGGATTTCGCCTATCCGCAATTTGTTCTGTTGTTGGCATTGCATGTGTCTGTTTGATAGTACTATTTACCGACTCAAATTTATGGCAAATCAGGACAAATAGTAGATCCAATAACTGACCAACGTAGTAGGTTGGCTCATTCGGATTAAGTTTTTGCATCATTATGAGCAAGGTTTTAAATCTCTCTACAACAATTAGTACGGCTTGGTAATCATGAGGAAATCTCTTCATGTTTTGTCTGTCTCTTTGTGACCATAGATATGTAACAGATAATTTTGGAATAACATATCCTTATCATTAGATATTATGTATTAAAAAAAAAGGTCCAATGGCACAAATTTGGAATATTTAGTTACTTTATATGCCAAACTGTGCAATTTTTTTTTTTGGGGAGCATTACTCTCTAATCTTTACTGTCATATTTATCTCTATTAAGTACTAAGCACGGTCGAAGGGGTATTCATTTTCTTAAGACAATTATATTCTAATACCGATACTGATTTTCACGTCCATCAAAGTTTAATGTAGATATCTGTATATTCTGATTTCTTTGGGCCTCTGTTTGAATCTCAACAACTAAAAGAGAACAAAAGGAAACGTATAAAATCATCAAGAGAATCAGCATGAATTGTGTGATGACAACAATGGATAATATTTAGTGGTTCTGATCCCCACTTTGGGTTTAGAAACCGGCATCTGCTTGTGATGGAAATTATTTGTTCATGACAGCTTTCATTTAGAATGCACAGGCTTCTTGATATGTTTAAAGGCATAGTGCAAGTACATTTTTACAAGTTTACTGCCTTTCTCATAACTTTATGTATATACGAGCATTCTGTGCAACATAACAGGCGATTCCTGACTCAGTAGCTGGATTGCAAAATCTTGAGGAGCTTAACGTATCTACAAATCATTTGGAGTCATTGCCGGATTCAATTGGCTTGCTACAAAAGTTGAAAATCCTGAATGTCTCTGGAAACAAACTAAGTGCCCTTCCTGATTCCATCTGTCATTGCAGGTATGTGAGAAAAAAAAGATATACTACAGAGAAATTCACAAGAGCAGCATTCTTTATATCTTTGTTAAGCTGTTAATTTCAGAAGGTACAGACTTATGATTGGGGATCCTTATAAAATTTATCCGGACTATAACATCCCTGTGGTAAAAGATGATTGTTAATTTTGTAGCCGTATCATGGCGGATTGTCTTGAATGAGGATCTTGAAGGCCACAATTCTTTTAGACTTCTGAAAATGGAGCAAGTATTACATCTTGCAAGAATTTTGAATTTCGGTCTTACCACTTATGTTGGGTCTCTTCGCGTCAATTATCTTACTAATTGTTTGAAGCTCTGGTCTATTTCTGCTTATGTATCACCGATTTAAAAGCGGTGGTGATGGCAGAAAAAACCTACAGGTTTCAATTAAGAAAAATTTCGAAGGTCGAACTATAAATATTTATTTTGATATAGTAAGCAATAAATATTTTTACTCTGATTGACAGAACCCTTTCTGCTTGAATTTTTAATCCTGTATCTTTAACGATTAGGTCATTGGTGGAGCTGGATGCTAGCTTCAACAATCTCAGGTATTTGCCTACCAACATTGGATATGAATTACAGAACTTACAGAAGCTCTTGATTCATTTGAACAAGCTTCGGTCGCTTCCCTCATCGGTTTGTGAGATGGGATCCTTGCGCTATCTAGATGCCCATTTCAATGAGCTGCATGGACTTCCTGACGCATTTGGAAGATTGATTAATCTTGAGGTTCTCAACCTAAGCAGTAATTTCGCTGACCTTCAAGAACTTCCTGTGACATTTTGTGATCTGATTAACCTCAAGGAATTGGACCTCAGCAACAATCAGATAAGTGCACTTCCTGATACATTTGGTCGCCTTGACAATTTGACCAAACTCAACCTGGAGCAGAACCCTCTGGAATTGCCACCAAAAGAGGTTGTAAAGCTAGGGGTTCAAGCCGTGAAAACTTATATGACCAAGAGGTGGGTGAATATATTAAATGAGGAAGAAAGAAACAAGGTTTCAATGCAAGAACAAGCAGAGATGGGGTGGTTAACGCGAAGCATCTCCTGGTTGAAGAGTTTTTCTGGAAATGTTGCAGAGTATGCCATAGCATCTCCTAGAACTCCCAAAGATTCTTATCTTAATGAGCAGCTATGAACGTATGGCAGAGAAGAAAATAGATACGATCTGCCGCCAAAGGAAGTAATCCTTGCAACTGATTTCTGTCTGCCTAACAGATAATTTTGTTGCTCTTAAATTGTTGGATGCTCAAATTTAGCAGTATGTTTTAAGGTAAAAGTGCCAGAATAATCATGGTATTTACATTTATCCCTAAGCATTTTCACTTACGTCAACTGCATGTACAAGAAAATGGGTGTTGAGACTCTGGTTGTTCTCTTTGCCCTCTTGTTTTGTTTCTGATCTGTTTCATGCGTTTTAGTCCAGTAACCGGACAAAATATTTGACCCAAAACCAGAAGCTTGTGAGATTGATGTTAATTATGCGAGAAAGTTGTCTATTCTATAAGAGATGTTCTTGGGTAGGCCAATCACACATAAGATGGGGTCTATTGCTCAAGAGTTATGGTTTTTTATTGTACCTCAACTTGTTAGCATTTATTAACTAGTTGAAAAAATTGTATTTTATTAAAAAAAAGACATTTAAGCTACATTTTAACAATTTGAACCATATTTTTAAAAACACACACATATCTTAACTTGCGTTAATTATTTTGCTTGTATTATGGGTATATATCAATTCCATTTTTAAAAAAAATTTAATTCTGACTCTTGTACTACTTGGCATTACAATAGCCACCCCTTGCCAGGCTCTCCATGTACTGCACATGTTCTCAAATTCCTTTTCGATTCCTATAATGATTGGCACCAGCAGCCAACCCACAAAAGCATCTTCTTCTGCTGGGATTGGTTTCTTTTTCCCTCTACCACTGCATCTTGTCTTCTCCAAAATCCATCATGTCCATGAGAATCCACATGGCCAAGACCACCATCATCACATTGTTGGTTTCCTTGACCCTGTTTTGCACTGTCTATTTTCTACGTAATCCGAGATTTGAATTAGAATGGTCAGGTTTCTATGCGCTGGTGCTGCCTCTAATTCCGGGACTCATTATGGGTTTAGCTGCCTTAGCATGGGTGATCATGGCCTTCCGAGCCACCATGGTCACATGGATCACAGTATTAGTGCTGCTTACCTTCGCCAGCAATCGTCGCCGGGTTTTGGTTCGGCGAGGCAGCCTTATCACCGGTGAAGTCACCAAGTACTTCGTCCCGCTTATATTCCGACAGAAGGGCCTCTTTGCGGTGGCCTGTGCCGTTCTGCTCAGCTTGCTCGCCACCCTCCGATGACCCTTTATGTATATAACAAGGTTTGAAATTCGAGCAGCAAGGCATTACTGTAATTTACTGTACTGTGTTTGTGTTTCAGTTTTTTTGAATGTTTGCACTAAAAATTTGTATATTTATATCAATCTCATTGGAAAATTGGACGTTGGAATCGGTATGATGTAATTTTTAAATTACCAAATGGGTTTGGTAACAAACAAACCATGACAATTATATGGATAAAATATTCAAGGAAAGGCCTGCACTAATCGATTTCAAGCACCTGACATATAAAAATAGAATTCACCTTGGAGTAGCTAAAAATATTTCACAATTATTTTTATGCCCATGCTATACAGAGAGTGAACCACAAATTATTTTGTTTTATTTTCAGGTCAAAATGACATCAGGGTGTTTAATGCATATAAGATGATGAAAGTAACAAAAAATTATAATTAAATAGGTTTAAATTTAAACAAAAGAATATGCTCATGAGGGTGTTTGATGTACATATATAAGGGAAAAAATAAGTTTAAATCTAAAGTAAAGAATATGTAAAATTTTACTTTCTTTTCATTTCTTCTATTCTCTTCAATTTAAACGTATTTTCAAAAAAAAATATTTAATAAAAGAAAATTTTAATTTATATTGTTAATTAACTTGAGAAATAGAGCTGACATAATTTATTTAAATATACTATGGTCTTGCGTAAAGTACGTTTCTTAAGTCGTAAACTTGGCGATTTTATGGAGTCACTTGAGTTTAAATAGACATGTATCATTTAATTATGAAGTGATTTGACATATATTGGGCATAGTCGTGAATTCTAGTTGAAATAGACTTGTTTGGAGTTTTATTAATTGACGCAATAAGCATTTATCTCTGAATTTGTCAGGTTTAAATTCTAGTTGAATATCGGGGTTGCCTTTACCTGCAAAATGGAGAGAATCTTAGTTAACTTTATTCAGCATTCTCAAACCTTTGGTTAAGTTCTTGATTACTATACTAATTAGCCTACTCTTTTTATGTCTCCTCATCAACCCACATCCCTAGTTGATCGTAATGTGATTTTTGGATCGTTTATATCAAAATTTGACAATTCAATTTTTTTTATTTTTCTTATTTTAAAGAATACAAAACATATAATAAAAATATTTTTTTAAATGTCAATTTAAAAAATATCGATTAAAATTATATTAAAAAAAAATTTTATATCCCAAAGGTCGTACAGCACCTTTTGTTTATCGCTTCAACGAACCTTTGGTTTTCCCATTAACAGGTCGGAGAGTGCTGCCAACTTATTTAACACTGACATAACTCTCAAAATACAAAATAAAAAAAAAATACTCAAAAATTCATATTATATAAAATTTATAATAAAAAATATTAAAAATTAAAATTATTTTCAAGAATTATTATTATTATTAGTAAATTTTAAAAAATTTATTAAAAATTATAAGGTTCTCAAAATTGATAATAAATTTTTTAAAATTTAATAATAATAGTGGTTCTTAAAAATAATTTTAATTTTTGACATTTCATTAAAAATTTTATATAATATAAGTTTTCAGATGAAATTTTTTCAAAAATAAATAATTTTATAAGGTGAAATTTTATGTAAAAGATTGAGTTTGTTGGGTTTAATCAGATTTAAAATTTTAATATGTATGTAATATAAGGTATGTAAAAATTAACATATTTTGTGGAATAATCCAACCAATCTGCTAAACTCGAATCATTTGGCTCCCACCTTTTTTAGGTAAAAAGAAAAAAAAATCAATCGGTTTCAATTGGTATTTTCCTCACCCGAATATTAATGGATCGAGTTAGTCACTTACTCTAACATGATTGAATTCAACCAATGCTCAATCCAACCTATAATTTTTTTTTGTTTTTCCCTTTTCAATAGTTGGTGGACGTTTAATCAGCCGAATATTTGTCATTTATCCATAATGAGTAATGTTTTCCATGGGCATAATTAGGATTACCATTTGAATTTACCGGAATAGAAGTGTGAATTCTTGGATTTTGAGAATATAACGATTTCTAATATTGTTTAAATCACTGAATTCAAATATTTTACTCTTAACCTTCATACTGAAGTTATCTATATAATTAAATTCTACAATAAAATGATATATAATAATTTAATTATTTTTTTTTGTTAAATAAAAAAAACTGTGAAGTATCAGTCTCAGGGAGCAAAAACAAACGAAGCAATGATAAATATGAGTGAATTATGTTTTTTTTAGGAATTGGCCAAATTATATTTGATATTTTTTTAAAAAAATTATGTTAGGCTCTTTTAATATTTTGATATATATATATATTGCAAAAAAAAATTTGTCCAATTTATTTTTTTGTCAAAAAATTAACTTTTTATACAATATAATATTGTGATTTTACTAACATAACTATGAATATAGTTAAGTTAATGTTAAATTTTAATATAAAATTATAATTTCATTCTTAATATGTGAATAAAAATAGTAAAATAAATTTATTTTTAAAAATATATATATTGTGCAAAAAAATAATTTTACTCATAAAAAATAGATTAATAAAGAATTGAATGTAATTTTTAAAATAATAAAAGCATTAAATATAATTTACCCAAATCTTGAAAAAAATTAGTGTAATTTACTATAAATACAAATGTGAATATAAATATATATTATACCTCTTTGATTTGAAAAATTTATAATCCGTCGTTCGTGAAGCCGTAAGCGCAAAAATGATGTATATTCTGCGGACAATTTGTTACCCTTTCATCATTATAATGGTAATTATATATTTATGTAAATATATCTCTTTTAATGTATTAAAAAATAAAAAGCGTTGAAAATTTTATGTAAAATTAGTATTTAACAAAAAGTTTGGTTAAAAAAATATTGTGTTAATTTTTTTCTTAATACAAATTATATCCCAACGGCCCGCTCATTTGGAGAGAAGAGAGCGTGAAAAGCGGCTTACGGTTGTGTACGTATGTAACTATGCTAGCTATTAATCTCCTTAACTCTCTACTCTGCATTTTTCAATCTGAACAATATCTCTGTTCAGTGTTAGGGTTTAGAGTTACGCCTTCTCTTCTTCCTAGTCTCAAGCTATGGCCTCTACTCTAGTGATCAAGGTTTCTATCTTAATTGCTTCTTACTTGTTTTCCCTCCCTTTTCTCAGCTATTTAGCATTGAATTGTTTTCTCTTTTGAGCTTTATTGTCTGCTGTGCAAGCATTACGTTTGGTTGTTTGAAGAATCCTTGAAGGAATATATTAATTGCTGCTGAGCATTCTCGGAAATGTGGGGTGTTGCTTGTTTTTCTATTAAGTTGTACGTTTTGTGAGGCAAGTCATGGGCTGATATAGGTTTTTAAATGTCACAAAAAGTGATAGCTTGATTACGAGTACTGATATAAAAGACAAATTGGCGAATCTAATCTTTTGGAATCTGTAAATGTTATTGTTTCTGCTGTAGCTTAAAATTATATATTTACTCGAAACAGTGTTTGTCAAATTTTTGTTCCTGGTGTGGAACTGGAAACATAATAATTAGGTTATCCCAAAAAATAATTTTAGTTCATGGAGCTCATGATCGTCAATTTAATATATGCTCTCATGATATAATGCCCTTATTATTTAAGGGATGAAGTATTTCATTATAGAAAATTATAAATGATTTCGAAGTTTTTTATTAATTAATTGTTTATTGGCTATGAGTTGCTTCTGTTTCTCAAAATGTTCATTTAAAATTTATTTTTAAAAAAATTTATAACTAGTGAAGGATGTTGCTTCCTGATCCCGGCTAATCTTTTATGAAGCAGGCTTAATCTTCATGACGTGGGATAAGTTGCCCTTTGATTTTTTCAATTTCTTGTTGAGTGTTAGTTTCTTTTGAGCTATTTCCATGTTATCTGTCCTTGGGATGCCAACTTCAGAAATTATATGGAACGTAAACATGTTTGACGGTAACTAGTGGATTATATGTCACGGATTAGTCCGGTGGATTACTTATTTTTTGACTTGACTAGACAGTACTACACTTATCTCAATATGATAATCATCTATAAACATATATTTCAGTGTTTTTAGTTATTTTTCTAAACGAGTCATCCCAATTTTGCAGAATTCTCTTCATATTCTTTATTTTCTTCTGATGAATTTCTTTTACTATCCAAAGAAATATTGACTTTGGAGAATTTTAACCATTGCTTTTACTTATTATTTTTTGAATAAATTACTTTTGTTTTGTTTTGTTTTTTGTTTTTTTATCTTTTGTGATGTATCCTCTGTCATCAACAATTTATGTATTTCATGATTTTGCTGATAAATAGTTTCACATATGATTTTTGACATCTTCCCTTTTGTTGATCTGCCATGGCTCTATGATCATGCAAATATTTTCTTCTTGCATCACTAATGGTGATATAGGTCAAATATGGAGATACCCTGAGGCGCTTTAATGCTCGTGTAAATGAGAATAATCAACTGGATCTTGATGTTGCTGGATTGAGGGCCAAGATACTTTCACTTTTTAATTTCTCCACTCATGCTAATTTCATGCTGAGATATGTTGATGAAGATGGCGACTTGGTGACGCTAGTGAATGACGAAGATTTGCATGATGTGATGAGCCAGAAGCTAAAATTCTTGAGAATTGATGTACATATTAGCAATGAGAATGATGGTAAATACAATGCTAGCTCTCGTGTAAATGCCATCCCCTTAAGATCTCCTCCTGTCGAGAATCCAAGTATGAGTGGCAATGATGCTGTTGCTGACGTATTGAAGTCTTTGCCAGAACCATTACCTGAGTCTCTTTCCAATAATATATCACTCAATATGGCTTCAAAAACTGCATCTCCAGGTCCAGTGCCTCATACTCCTGCTGATAACATTTCCAAAATGATACAATCCTTGCTAGATTCTGATTGTCAGGTGGAGGATGGAAGCTTAAAAAGAGTTGTAGCGATACCAATTGCTCCAGTTGATCCCAATTCATCTCAATTGAAAAATGTGAATACTGCACCAGTTTCATCTGCAATCCCTGATGGTGATGGCAAAGAGGGGAAAATGGCTACTGTTGTTAAGAATGATATTTGTTCTGTATCCACTAGTTATGCAGCTCCTGATAACAGCTCAACTCTGACTACTGCAGTGGGTTCTAGTCACACTGAGACCATGGGTGGTATGTTCCATAAGGGTGTCTGCTGTGATGGCTGTGGCATGTATATAATAGAGGGGCTTCATTTTGAATCAAAAGTGTAAGAACTTTGTTTTTATGCTAATATTGGAAATACCTTTCATTGGGTTTCTTTGAGATTATTAACATTGCTTCTGTTTCTGTAGGAAACAAAACTACAACTTGTGCAGCATTTGCTACAAACTATTCAGTAATGAGACTGATTATATCAGAATGGACCTACCTATATGTAATCATTCCCCACAATCCTTCAAGGGTGTATATAAACATGTATAAAGATCTATGACCTCTTTGCTACTCTGTTATCCCTTTTTAGCCTTACATATTTACATCGCCTTTTTATTTTTTGATGCAGCCATCTTCCATGAGTTCTTCATCAGTGCCACAATTTTTACAAAAAGGTGTTATTTTGAAGCATGTGAGGCCCAAGCTGGATAGCCGATTCACTTTTGATGTCAATGTAAAAGATGGTACGATGATGGCCCCATCTACTGCATTTACAAAGATTTGGCGGATGTGCAACAATGGAACTATAGTGTGGCCTAAGGGAACCCAACTTGCTTGGATTGGAGGAGACAAATTTAGTGACTTCCATTCAGTGAATTTAGAGGTTTGTGGAATTCTCATCTTTCGTTTTTTAAGCTTTCATCTAGGCTTGTTTTGCCTCTTTTTTTTTTTGGGTTTAGCATGTTGGTCTTTTGAGCATTTTCTTTGATTCAACATGCCAGATTCCTGCCGATGGTATGCCTGTAGGCAAGGAATTTGACATTGCAGTTGACTTTAGAGCACCTCAGTTGCCTGGTAAATACATTTCATACTGGAGGATGGCATCCCCAACGGGTGAAAGATTTGGTCAACGTGTTTGGGTTCTTATTGAGGTAACCTTTGCATTTTAGGCATTGCTTTCTTTTCTTTTCTTTTTTTTCCCCCCTCCCATAGGCTGTGACTCATTAGGCGTTGTTTATTATATTTTTATAGAATTACCTGCTCTTTTGTTTTATCAAACTTGCAGGTTGATGATTCTCTTAATGAGTCATTATATAATAGCTCTCAGGGTCTGAACTTAAATATTCCCCTTGATGGCAGTGGCTCTAATGGGCCTAAGGACATAGATATCAACATTCAACCTATTGTGGATGATGCTTCTCTTCAATCTTGCAATTCTAATGCCTCCACAGAACCTGAGAGGCAAATGGTTGATAAGCAACCCAGGCAAGGGCTGGAAAATAACTTCCCTATATATGAGACTACATCCATTGGCCATGTCATAGATTTATCTGAAGCAGCCCTAGCTGTTCCTGTTGTGGATGATGCCTTTCCTCAATCCTGCAATTCTAATGCTTCCACACAACCTGAGAAACAATTGGTTGATTCACAAATCTCTTCTGCGTCATCATCTCTAGTTGACAAAATTGGACTTCTAGAGATGGCTTTGCTTGAAGAGCTTGAGGAAATGGGTTATGAGTACAGCCCGCAGCAGTCTCTGGATGATCTCTGTGATGTTTCTGTGTGGGATCCTATCATTGGAAGAGTTAAAGGCAATGGTAAGTTGTTTTTGTTTGGAACTTTCTTTTAAAAGTATTTGTTCTTGCTATTGTTTGATACATGTCTCAACTATTTAGTCCCTAATTCTTATCCTAACACAATTCAATCCCTGAAAGTTTTTGACTTGCTACTCCTTAGTCTCTAGAGCATGTGCATTTGCCTCGTTTTTGCTCTGTTTCTGAACGAGGGAGAAAACGAGTCGTAAGTCAAAAACTTTCAGAGATAAGTGCAAGATTAAGGAACCAAATAGTTGAGACATGTAATAAGTCTTCTCTTTAATCAAAAACTTTCAAGGATAAAAAAGTGCATTTCTCTCTAATCATTACATTTTGTGCTTTTGTCTTTATTGGACTGGATGCAATTTTGTTATGTAATAAGTTTAAATGTAGGGTTTCGGTTGCAGCAAAATGAATAAGATGCTGCTGATGGTGTTAATGCTGAACATTCACCAGGGTACCCTACATATAATTACATAATGTCCTAACTTGATCTTTTGTCTGGTTTTAATGCTTAGAGCAAGATTCTATTGGACAATTTATCGATCTTATGTAATAAATTAACATTATTGTATATTATGCTCGCATATGTATATATAAATTTCTACCTGGTTTGGCAATTTTATTGATTAAGTTGTTTTTTTTTTTTTTGTCAAAAGAGCAAGCTTTCTTTCGATGCATTGGCAAATTCTATTTTTCACTTTGTGAGGTGTGTTTGTTGTGCAGGAGTCTCTTCGAAGCGTGATATAAATCGAGTTACAAGCTCCTCTGGGGGCTTTGAACTAAGGGGTTGTAAGCAAAGCAAATTAAGGATATGGTTGGATGAAAAATGAAAAAAAAAAAAAAAACAGAGGGAAAGCAAAAGTTTCACTGAAAACTCTTTCTTCTTTCGGGAGTTTATAAGGAAGAGAAAGGAATGGAGAATTTTCAATTGAATCTCCAAAACTATCTGGAGTTTTTATCATTATTTAATCTTTTTCTTCTTTTGGTGTCTTCCCTATTTTTCCCAACTCCAAGACATCTTAAGTTTAGTGTATCTCATCCTATAACCAAGTGTTCGAAGCCAAATATTAAACATTGAGGATTATTATTGTGGTCATTGTTACCATGTAGCTCAATTAAATAACATTAGGAAGGAAATGCTAGAACTCCTAAGAGTTCTTACAAGTCACAGCAACCGAAATAGTTATTTTTTGAGTAGAAGCCGAAGCTTATGGCTGATATGCTAAGGACCTTCTCTGACTTTTCTTATAGTAAAAAATAAATTATATTTATATCTATTTTGATCAAAATATTTTTTATTTATATAATATAATAAATATTAAATATATATATTTGATAAACATAAAATAATTATTTTTAAATTTAAAACATTAATTTATGATTTTAATACAAAATAAATAATATTGAAATAAAATTTTAAAAATTATATATATTTTAATAATATTATCACTATTGTCTCTTGGGGCATTTTGATTTCAGCACGGCCAAGTCGTACCTAACCAAGCCTTTTTAGTTCCCATGTATATTGGATGAAAATGATATATTTTATTGGACAAAAAAAAAATCTCTTGTGGAAACAAGATCAAACGTAAGAATGTTATTTTTCATTACTCCTTTTTTCCTTTTTCCAGTAATGTCTTTTTGACTCTTAAAAAGGTTTGTGTACATTAAATATTTATCAAAAAAAGCGATAATAATTTATCTAAGTAATTAAATGGTTTTATAATTTATAACAAATAATTTTATAATTAAATTCTGGATACACTACAATAACTTTACAATTCGAAGTTCTAAGAATTTCCCTGTAACAAGAATGTAGCCCCAGTGTAAGAACTTACAGAGTGCACCTCCAGACAAGGATTTTCGTATGTCAGCCTTCTCTTCAGCAAAACGGTGGGCTATTTTATAATTCAAGTTAATTAGGTCAATATCTATTCACAAATATGTACATAGTATCAATTACAACTCAAAATTCATCAATTTAAGGCAAGCTAATTTTTTTTAATTCAAGTTAATTAAGCCTAACAATTTAATTATTGAACGATTAGTTTAATCATAAATTTTACATTAAGTTAATAATTAAAAGATAAGAGGAAATATGAGAAAGATGATGTAAAATTATTATTTCTCAAGCTGTTGCTTGTGTAGCGGGTCCTCCCATGTTGACAAGATCAGTCTCCACGTGCTCTTGATTAGTTTATGGCTCTCATAGTCTTCATCAAACTACTCTCCATTCTCAAGTTCCTATCTTCCGTCCCAAAAGAGCTTCTTTAGCCTTCCTTTGAATTCTTTGTTAATTGTCCATTTCATGATTTTGTCTGCAGATCAAGTATTCGTGACGTTCAGAGATTAAATAAGCAATAACACATTATTACATGATTGAAACCTTAAAAAAAAAATATTAGAGCATTGAATTGAAGCTCTCTGGCGAGTAATAACTTTTCGTTTTCACTCGAGGGATTAGTGATTGATTCCTACCCCTACCCATGTTCTCCTTTCCGGGGATTCTTCTCTTTTCCCCACAAATTTTCAAGAAATCATTTTGGGCTTTGGGCTTTGCTTGCGTTTATTCATTGCCACCCTCTCTTCTCTCTCCCTTTCTCTTTCAAGCATGTGGGTTCCATGCTTTTGCCTCCCCAAGGAAATGCAAATCATCAATGAGTTTTGATATTGGGGCCTCACTTTTTGAGATGTGGTTCTGATTCTGCGTTGCAGAACACCCTCCAGAGCATGTCTTGTATAGTTCTCTATTTCATGTCAGCAATTCCATTTGCTATGCGAATGAGACCTCCAACGGTTTCCCTCTAGGGTTCCTGTGTGACGGTGGCTGCTGGAGTTTACTGGGTGATGCATATTTTGAGTAATTCGTTTTTCCATTATAGCAAAAATGGAATCTGGAGGTGGGTTCTATTCTGTCGATGAGTTCAGATTGGACTCAAAGTGGCTAATTGATCCTAAGCTTCTATATGTCGGGCCCAGAATTGGAGAGGGAGCTCATGGTAAAGTCTACGAGGGAAAGTAAGTTTGCTTTCTTGAAATTCACTAACTCATTTGTTCTTCAGCGTTTAGAAATTCCATCTTGCTTGATGAGCAATGGCATATACTTGTTGGGTGTCATTTGCTTCCCTTTTGCTACAATTAAGGCTTGAGATTTTTTTATCAGCAAATCAATTATTGTCCTCTGTATGATTGCTTAAGCCTTAATGCAATGCATTGCTTGGGCTTCAGATTAAATAGTGATTTTGAAGTTTGATCATAACTTCAGCTTCCTTTCTTGATAAAAGTGGTCGCAGCAGTTATCACTAATGAACTTGAGTTAGGCTTCTGTGAGATTTGGGAATTGGGATTTTCCGTAATTACTTTTAAAATGTGTTTGGTCAAGTAGCAGATATGTTACCCCTTTTAATTCTTTTGTTGGGTTCGTTTCAGATATAAAAACCAGACGGTTGCAATTAAAATTTTACATAAAGGAGAAACTACAGATGACATCGCCGAGAGAGAAGCCCGATTTGCAAGGGAGGTGGCAATGTTGTCTAGAGTTCAACATAAGAACTTGGTGAAGGTTGGACTTTGGTCTAGGCTCTCCCTGATTCTTGTCCTTTGTGCCTGTTACTCGTCAATGAAGCAACAATAGATATATTATCATCTAATAAAGACTACTTTTACGTCAACACCTGACAATAAAAGTTGTCACCATGTTTCTCAACAGTTTATTGGTACCTGCAAGGAGCCTGTAATGGTGATAGTCACTGAACTCTTACTGGGAGGAACATTGCGTAAGTATTTGCTTAACATGCGGCCAAAATGCTTGGACACACATGTTGCTATTGGTTTTGCCCTTGATATTGCTCGTGCTATGGAGTGCTTGCATTCTCATGGGATCATTCACCGTGACCTGAAACCTGGTAATAATTTCTTTCTTTCTGCAATAAATGAGTGTTTTTACATCAGATTAAATGTAGTTTGTATGCTATTGTAGTTGTAACTTATGTTAACACTGCACAAAATTGTGTTCTTGTGGAAAAGTGTGAGTGGTATAATAGGAGTTTTCTTTATGAAAAATCATAATATCACTATTACCCATGTTATGATCTCCTGTCTGCAGAATTTAAAGTACTAAAACATGCCATTTCCTTTCAAATTACTATCTTCCCAACCTGCCATTCTGGTGGAGTAAGATGCTACCATCTTCTACCTGTGCATCTCTTCACACTTTTCAAGGGACAGATTACTGATTTATATTTGTAAGAAAACAGTTCTTAAGGTTGCAGAGTTATATTTACGGTGACTGTAGAATTTAAATCTTTAAGTAATATACGGAACGAGTTATCTCTTAGGTGGCTGTTTCATCTTACATGGCAGTCAAAGACGAACATGAAATAGCTCTGGAGGCTCATATTTTTGTTTGTATATTTATATACAACTGAATTAACAAATTGTTAACTATCTATGCAAATAGATTTGCCATCTTCATTAAGACCTAATACTTCAAATAGAGTTAAAATTGATTCAATAGTGCAATATATGATATAACTGTATGGATGTGTTCTCTTCTTTTTATTATATAAATATATATATATATATATATATATATATAACATATGATATAAGTTTTTATTTTTATCCCTCTGCAAAGTTAGCATCATTTCTATCTATTTGCCACATCATATTTATCATGGCTGAGTTCAGATTATTATCACAATTCCAATAAAATGAACTAGCTTTTGTTGTTCCATCCCTTCATAAGAGGTTCTTCACCTCCTCCTCCCCCCCCCCCCCCCTTTTCTAGTTTTGTCATTGATTAGTAATAAAAAGTTAATCCCAGTGCTCCACTAAAATATTACGAGCACATTGATGGACTATAATATTCATGAACATATCTCTCTGTAAAGAGAGGTGGAGTAATCGGGCTTTTATATGCATAACTGACCTTAGAAAAAAGTTACATATGATAAACTATTCATTTAACTTTCTCTAAACACTTCAAATCATCCAAGCAGCCACTGCATTAAAGATGAACAATTTATTCATGTTACTGAACCTTGCTTATCTTAATTGTATAACTAGTTGAAACATAAAACTTATACATAATGAAGATATGCCTTGTTCTTTCTTATATGCAGAAAACTTACTCTTGACTGAAGACCAGAAAACAGTTAAGCTAGCAGATTTTGGCTTGGCGAGAGAGGAGTCATTAACGGAGATGATGACTGCTGAAACAGGAACTTACCGTTGGATGGCTCCAGAGGTACTCTATTATGGAATGGGTGTGCTTTCTCTGTATTTATCATCTTATTTGAACTGTGAGTATGTATGGACTATGGAATGATTGCATTGACTCAATATTGCAGTTGTATAGCACTGTCACACTGAAGCAGGGAGAGAAGAAGCATTACAACCATAAAGTGGATGCTTATAGCTTTGCAATTGTGCTATGGGAGCTCTTGCATAACAAACTACCTTTTGAAGGCATGTCAAATCTCCAGGCAGCTTATGCAGCGGCCTTTAAAGTAAATATCTCTGGCTTGTTTCGTACATGTTCTCATCAAATATTGTTTACCCAAGTCCCTCGTATACTTTTATTTGTAGCTAATAATTTGAAATACTCCTTCTGGTTTCAGAATGTAAGACCCAGTACAGAGAATCTTCCTGAAGAATTGGCTGTAATTCTAACTTCATGCTGGCAAGAAGACCCAAATGCCCGGCCCAACTTCACCCAAATAATTCAAATGCTCCTCAATTATCTTTACATTATTTCACCTCCTAAACCGATGATTCCTTCAAGAATATTCACTTCTGAGAATACTATCTTCTCGCCAGAGTCCCCTGGTACAAGTTCTTTGATGGCAAAATGTGACAACACGAGGGATACTCCCAGAGGAAAGGAGGAACTTAAGCCTAAAGGTTTTCTCTGTTGCTTCAGTCAGTGCCTTTAATCCCTGAATAAGGTAGACCATCTTTAAGGTAAAAAAAATAGATAAAAACGATGTTAGGTAAGAATCTAGTCCACTGAGATCTTTTTGGCAATTGGTAACTGTCCAGATCGACACCTTTACAGTTCCAGTGAAAATTAGTTTTCTTTTCATCTATTAAACCTGCCGTGTTTTTCAGCTGATGCAGATTTAAATGTAGGATCTCAATCTGATCAGTTAGCATAATCATCTAGCAATGTTACTAAGAATTCCACCCAGTGTTCTGGCGTGTTAAATTGTTACTTGTATGGTGGTAAAATTATACTCTAGACCTTCTATCACGGTGGGGAGCATTCTTGATGCCATGAAGTTAGGTCATGCCAACCTAAGGAATCAAGATTGTCCGCTTTATTCATCCTACCTTGCCACGTTTGATATCACAACATTTTTTAAGGATATAAAGTCAACCCATAAATCCATAATAGCTTTAGTAGCAAATAAAATATACTGAGATGCGTTGGGGCAACTTCTAGATGGCCTTTTTTGATGCACTTTAGTTTCAGTATTCACTTTATGTGCCATAGCTGAAGACAGACAAGGTAGCAACTGCTAGCACTTTATGTGATAGAGCTGGTCCGCTGTTGGCTTATTTTGTCACACCAAGATTGTAAAGACCAAAACGAGGATTATTCATTCATCTTAAATATGGGATGCTTTCCCCATCCTCGCAAGTTGAAGCTTATATCTTTCTTTCTAAATGAATACTTTTCTGAAAATAAACTGATTGGAATTAATACGAATTGGCATATGATGATTGTGCCCTTTGAAAAGATCAATCGCCCGCCAAGTAAGGAATTGAGAAACTGAACTATAATTTGCACGCGTCCATGGAAGTAAACAGTCAAAATGGGGTTTGGTTTCCTGAACGGTTCTTAACAATTACAGGCATGACAGGACCAGGCCAAGTAAATCCCGTTATACTTCCCTACCTAGTTCCTACTAAAATCTGGCCCGCATGAATGATCATCTTGATCTTTTAGATATAAGGTTTACCAGTAATCATTGCAGGAACAAGATCCCTCTTTGAAATGATGGAAACGATTCCGATCTCTGACAATGACTTCTCTTTTATACACCTTTGATATTATCTTTGTGGCATTGTGGCAGTCAGTACAAATTCTAAGATTTTTTGATATTCTAATTGTAGCCCCCGGCTTAGTTTTGATAAGACCAAATGCAATAGCCAGCTTCTCGCTATGGTGAGACACGCAAGCTTCTTTAGCTTCCTCCTCTGCATCTATCCTTGCATCAGCAATGTTCGGCTCATACCCAGCTAATTTAATCCTTTTGATCATCTCTTCAGTTGCCCTGTATATCTCTTTTGAACAAGAATGTTCATCATCTTCAGAAAAGAACTCATGAACCACCCCTCCCAGTTCAATCAAGCTACAACCAGGTGATTTCTTAATTCCCGTCTCCCTCATCTGAGACCTCACTCTCAAAGCATCCTCACTCCTCCCCGCTAAAGCATATATGTTGGATAGAAGTATGTAATCCCCACTATGAGCCGGCTCCAATTGAACTATCTGTCTAAATGATTCCTCACCAATTGGAACATTTTTATGTGCTCTACAAGAAGCCAAAAGTGTTCTCCAAACTATTGCGTTTGGTTTCATAGGCATGTTCTTTATAAACTCAAATGCCTCATCAATTAAACCCGCGCGACCAAGAATATCTACCATACAACCATAGTGTTCTATCCGTGGTTCAATTCCATAATCCTTGCCCATACTGATGAATAGAGCTCGACCTTCCTTAACCAGACCCACATGGCTACAAGCAGCAAGAACGCCAATGAAAGTCACATCATTTGGTTCAACTTTTGCTTCCTGCATCAAATAAAAAAACTCCAGAGCTCTTCTACCCCCGCCATTACTAGCTAGCCCTTGAATAATTGCTGTCCAGGAAACGACATTTTTTATAGCCATTTTTTCAAAAACTTCGACTGCATTGTCTATAAACCCACATTTTGCATAGAAGTCTATGAGTGCAGTTCCGAGAGTAACAGTGAGCTTCAGTTTCTTTTTATTGATATAGAAATGAACCCATTTACCAGTTTCGAGAGCGCCAAGAACCCCACAAGAGTAAAGCACACTAACCATGGTAACCTCGTTAGGATCTACATTAGCTTTTTGCATCTCATTAAACACACTAAGAGCCTCATTGCATCTATTTGCCTGAGCATACCCAGATATCATAGCACTCCATGCAACAACATCTCTCTGCTTCATTTGATCAAACAATGTTCTTGCTGTGTCCACCTGACCGCATTTTGCATACATATCAAGAAGCGAAGTCGTCAAAGTAAGATTCCCCTTCAGTCCATTTGCCTCAATATACTGAGCAATCCACTCTCCCAATTCCAGATTAGCCACTCTACCACATCCAATCAAAGCAGTAATCATAGTAACCTCATCAAACCCAATATCCATTTCTCGCATCTTAAGAAAAAAGCTCACAACCTCTTCCCAGCATCCGCTCTTGGCATACCCAGCTAACATTGCATTCCAGGCAACAAGACCTCGTTCAGACATTCCATCAAACACCCTACGCGCAACCTCAATATCAGAACATATTGCATACATATGAATTAACGTGTTCTCAACAAACCCATATGACTGAAACCCACGTTTCATAGCATGGGCATGAATCTGTTGGCCTTCAACCAAGCCTCTCAATTTGGAGCAAGCTTTGAAGACACTGGAGATAGTGAACTCATCGGGATGTACCATGTTGGCACACATTTGCTTGAACAAAAGAATGGCTTCGTTGGGGGATTGCTGGTATGTGAGGGCTCTGATCATGACATTGTAAGCGGAAGAATTGGGTTCATCGATTCTGCGAAAAATGGAGAGCGCGTAGTCCATAGCGTTGGGAAGAATGATGGCGGCGGATTCGAGGAGGTTTTCGGTGAGGGAAGGATTGAGGATGAGGCGGGTTTTGATGAGGTGGGCGTGGATTTGGTTGAGGTCCCTACGGGTCTTGCATTTCTCAAGGATTATGGATTTAGGGTTTTCAGAGAACTGAGGAATGGTAGTTATGCAAGTTACGGTTTTGGCGGGAACCACAGATACTGTAGTCGCCGCCATGATGTGTTAGGCAGTCGTTAGCCGTGAATGGCAGAGAGAACTGCCCAAAGGCAAAGAGCTGATTAATACTAAACGACATCGTTTGTACTCTCCATTTCTCTGTACTGTACCGTTGTATTATACAGTGAGCTGTTTCAGGGATGACAATAATTCGTCATTTATAATTCAGATGATTCTTTTAATGTTCATTAAGTTGCGCTCAGTTAATATTGATATATATTATAATTTTTAAAATTTATTTTTTGCCAAAAAATTTGATTTTTTGCATGATATAAAATTGTTTGTTATTTTTTTTATTCTACCAGTAAAAACAATTAACTAATTTTGCTTTTAAAAAATATATATTACACAAAAAGTTAACTTTAAAAAATAAATTAAAAAGTTAGATATAATTTTCAAAATAAAAAAAAAGCTATATAATTTAGCTAAATTTTCAAGAATTTAATATAATTAACTCTTTACTTTTTAATATTTTATCCAATTCAATTCATTCCTAATGAGTTTGATTAAATCTTTGGGGGGGGGAACAATTTTAGGAACAAATTCTCACTTATTTGCCTTATGTATTTAAAATTTTTATTTTACTGTGTAATTGTTCCCAAGAAAAAATCAAAATTAAATTTATAAAAAAAATAATTTTTCCCTACAGTAAGCTCTTCAAATTCAGATTACCTCCAAATTTATATTACTTTCACGGATGTTCTAAGGAGTATTGATCATCAAATGTAACTAACTTTAATACATGAAGATTTAAAGTTCAAAATTTTTCAATCAATTAAACAATCGGCACTGACTCATACTTGGATTTTTTATTATGGATAAGTAGATTAGCGATCACAATCTGATCTGATCTGATCTTTTCAAATGCTATATCATTTTAAAGCAGTAAAAGTAAGAATAATTCAGAAAATTGTTCCAACCTCGAAGGTAGTACGTGTTGCATTTCAATTCAAAAACCTGTTTCATAGTTCTGGTTAAAACAAAATTTGTTCGATGACGCGCCTATAATTACATTTTGAAGATAAATGCCAATCCCGTGGCTAGAATTCTGGAAACTATGGATGAACATTAGATGACATCATGTTATTCTCACAAGCATACTTTCCTTTAATTTATTCTGTTCATCCTTAATACATATATATATATATATATAAAACAAGAAATTTTAGCAGAATATTTTATGCTGGAGTAAATTACACAAGTTTTTTATGAGTTTTGTTAAAATTATATAAAATTTTCTTTTATTTTAAAAATATATACAGACCTTTTTTAAAATAAAAACTAATATATACTTTAATTAAATTTAAAATTCTTTTTCTAAAATATCTTTCATTTAAATTTTTAGTTTAAAAATAATATTTAGATTTAATAAAGAGTATTTTGATTAAAAAAATTTTAAATTAGAATAAAATATATAATAAATTCTTGTTTCAAAAAAGATTTATGTATACTTTAATAATAAAAAAATCAGGCAATTTTAATAAATCTTAAAGAATATCAGTATAATTTAACCTTTGTATGGAAAGTGATAATGTGAACTGACATGCAAATTGCAGAGAGAATAAAGGCTGTATTATTTCAGGGATCGTCGCGGCATCTGGACTACCTGTTACTTGTGCAATCCAAATTATTGTACCCTTCTCCATTCTGCGCCTTTTATTTATTATTCTTGTTCTCATGTCAATTTTGCCCATTTCACCTCTCTCTATGGAGTCCAGCGTTGAGGTATCCAAATTTCAAGTGGAATCTACTGTTGGAAAGTGACTAGAGCCAAAGGGAATTAGATTCAACCACATCAAGTTGAGAATAAATCAAAAACAGCATCAGCAAGTTCCTGCCTATAAATAGCAGCCTGGCTTGGCATGTTTTAATTGTGGCTTGTGGCTTGTGCTTGTGCTTTTAGCTGTTCTCGTGAGATCAGAGCAAAAATGTTGAACTCTCGTGACTACCACTCCCACATTAAAGAAGTGCACAGGACGCCTAGCGTTCTCACTGACGTCCCCAGGTACCCCAATGCCCATGTGGCCTTCAACAAGAAGGTCGTTTATGAGGAAGAAGAGGAACCTCGTTACCACCACCACCACCATCACCCAGACGACAGAGAGAGGGTTGAAGTTGTAGAGTATGAGCAGGCTGACAATTATGGCAACACAGAAGTCGTCTATGAAGAGAATGTTGATGTTGAGTCTGATCGATACAACCCCAGGAGGAACAGGTTGTGCAAGTGGAAGACCTTCAGGCCATAAGGTTATCACCACCACCATCTCAGCAGCATGCGTCTTCTACTACAAGTTTGCTAGGCAGTTCATGTACTAATAAATCAATCACCAGTACTATGATTGTATGAATAAAATGCTTGCCTAGCTTTGAGTGGTGTTATACTACAGTACTCTTATTTACTATATTTTTATAGTTATTATGCCGGCTCATTGTTTCTTCTACTTTTTCCTGTTATCCATCAAGCATTTATAATTCCAATCAGAGATCATCTGCAGGACTCTCAGCTATATATACTCTTCATATAAACGATATGAGCAACAACTACTGGTGTTGATCTTGCAGACTGTCTAAAGATTTTCTTCTATTTTATTATCTGAACTTTTCAAATTATTGAATCTTGATCCCTGTTACCTTGAGCTCTCATCAATAACATGCATGTCCTACTGATTACGACTGATGTAAAATAATTCAGTATACGCAAAGTTCCAATCCTAATAATTAACATATAACCAAATGAACAAAGGCTCCCCCATTCTATTTCTTGGACAATTCATTTCCAATGGACAAGTTGTAAATTCAAGTGTTATCATGGAATCTATTTACAGGTAATTTCAAAAGTCACCACACCCATATGACTTTGTATTTTCAAATACCAAATGGGAAATGCAAAACCATTGCAGAAACAATCACCAATAAAGACAGAGGCACTGGATTGGCAAAATCATAATCAGGATGTAGAAGTAACATCCTCTGATATTGCTGACATTGGTAACATACGCAGAGTTTTGAAGGTACAATACAATGAAAAATTGGCTATAGATTTAAACAAATTCTTCATGGGTTTTTCCAGAAACCACACCCAATATAAGAGCATGATTTCCATCAAACGTCCAAACTAAAGAAGAAAAAATTTTCAGAGTTCAAACTTCAAGTGTTACTTTCTCTTGGAACTTCGTTCTCATTAAATCGCCTAGAAGACATTTGATTGAACAAATTCCTAAGGCTATGCTTACTCTCCTGCCTACGCCTCCTACGGATTCGACTCCCACTCAAATTAGAAAATGGGTCATCATTATCTAAAGTTAAGCCTGTCTCTAACCTTCGGGAGACAGTAACGAGCTCGTAGGAGTCCCAAAGCGACTGATTGAAATCCCAGGTTGTAGCAAGGCTCGGGTTCTCCATAGTAGATGACTTGGTCATTGCTTGGAGTTGGAACCTCGAGGGCTTGTCTTTGAAATTTCTACGGTGTGCGTCGAATTCACTGATGGGCCTAGAACTGCCGGAATGGCTGTACCAAGCTTGAGCGACGGCTTTCAGGATTTCCAAGTCTTGATGATGATGGGGTTCTTCAACCTCTGGGTTTTTCTTCATGGTGTATTCAATGAGGAAACATACTTGTTCATGGGGTCAAGTTGTTTTCGAGAAAATGAGAGCCTCACGAGTAGTAAGGAAAGGGATAAGCTGAGGACGACGGAACATGGGAACAGGAATGCGTTTTGTCTTGGTTATCCTGATTTTTGTGATTCTCAGCCATCAGGGGGACCCAAGGCTAATGCGATCCATAATTCAAAATCACTCATGATATGTTCATAATTACTTAATTTAACTCAAAAAAAATTGTATATATATATATATATATATATTTTTTTTTTTTTGGGTAAGGGGCTGAAGAAGAATTTGATAAGAGTTTGGCAACGGGCTCTAATTTAGTGATTAACGTCTAATATTATTATAGGTAGGTTTTTATTGGTTCTTGAATAGATTAAATCGTATAGACTCAAAAAAAACTAATCTTACATTAATCTTTAAAAGTGATGGATATAAATGTTATAAATTTGTCAAATGTAAGTGTAATATAAGAATAACTAGTCTCAGCCTCCATGCAGCCTGTGTAGGCCTGTGCAAATTTTTTCAAATAAAAAATGGGACTTCAAGGAAAAAAGAAAAGAACAAAATAGAAATGAATTGTTTTTTTCTTTTTTAAACATTCCATGACTTATGAATAGTGCAGCTAGTAAGAAAAAAATTTAGTATATTGATTGATTTATTTTTATTACTATTGCTTACTTATTGCAAAACTAATAAGAATATAAAGAATAGAGCAAGAGAAAATTGAAAGAAAAATGTGAAAATACTTTTCATTTATTTAGAATACCAATTACGTAATAAATAATCTCTATTTATAAACTTTTTATTCATAAAGATCAACTTAAAAATTATAATTACATAACTAAAAAAATTAATCTATCTAATTATACAATATAAATCCTTTGGGGATCTAGAATATATGCTATTAAATATTAAAAAAATGATAGAAGATCATTCTCTAGGGGTTAAAAACATCTATATTATCAAAATATTTACAATACTCCCAATTGGATGCCCGTTAATAAACAATGTGTCTCATTAAAATCTTATTAGAAAAAATTCAATGGAATAAAACATAATAAAAAAGGTACACAATATTTAAATATCCATTGTAAGTTACTTCATTAAAAACTTTATTAGAAAAACCTAGTGGGACAAAACTTGGATAAGGTAAAAAATATATGTTATTTACTCCTTTTGATGACAGTATCATTTTATATCTTTAAATTGATACATCCTAATACCATACATCAATTTTTCAAATGTGACAGTTGGTAATATGTTAATGAACAAATATGCTAAATTATTATATGAACAAATTTGTTGAACATTTATATTATCGTTCTTTTAAAAATGATAAGTAAAAAAGAATTTTAATTAAATATGTTTCATTCTAACTTTTTTAATATACTCTCCATTTAATAGAGCTATACATGCTACATTTATATTATTGAAATTTTTTTAAGCTAAACCATACATATCTTAGAAATGTTAGATTATCAACTTTAATCAAATACATTATTAACTTATTTCATGCACTGTAATTATCTTTACATGATTTGATAAGATTGTAGCTAAAGTTTGCTTGGTGGAGCATCATGATATAGTTGTTCCTCCACATATAAATAAATAACTAGTATGAATTCGAGCTTTATGTAGATCAAATAAGTATCCTACGTCTACATAGCCAATTAACTATGATCTAGAGCCACATAAATAAAATAACTCCATATCAATGATCTCTTGAAGATATAACAATATATGTTTAACCCCATTCAATGTCCTTTTGTTAAGAAAGAATTAAATTTTATTAACAAACTTATAGAATTGCAATACCGAGTTGTGTTGAATTAGCAAAATACATTAATACTCTTATAGGACTAAAATATAGTACTTATGATCAAGAAGTTCTTCATGATTCTCTCAAGAACGAAAGGGTCTTTATTCACATCTAGTAATTTTACAACCCTTGTGGTACTTAGCTGATGTGTTTTATCCATATAAAATCATTTTAAAATCTCTTTGGCATAAGTAGATTGATGATTAAAAAATTTATTTGTTAAGTTTTATAAATTCTTTTAAGGTCTTTTATTTTAAATTTTGTCATTAAACAATCAACTACTTTTTGAAACTTTTCAGAAATTTTAATAATATTTAAATTATCAACATATAAGGTCATTATGATGAATTACTATTTAGACCTTTTTATAAAAGCACATGGGCAAATTTGATCATTTTTATAACTTTCTTTCAATAAATATTTGTTAAGACTATTATATCACATATGTCCAAATTATTTTAATCCATATAAGAATTTATGTAAATATATTAAATGATTTTTTTAATAATTTTTACATATTTCTAGCATTTTAAATCCTTCAAGGCTATTTATATAAATTTCATTATCTAATAAGTCATATAAATAAACTATAACAACATTCTTGAATACACATTAAGTTTTTCATGTATTACCATAATAATAAAATATCTAAAAGTGATTGTATGGACAATCGACAGCCAACGTAAAACTTTATCGAATCTTTATAATATGGACAATCGATATATTAAACGTAATGCTAGGGCGTTGCCCGGAAGTAACGCGCTGTATAGCTCGAGTACAATGATAAATGAGCAAGAGCCGCTGTATCGTCGCCTGAGTGTAGTAAAAAATAAACAAGAGCTTCCACATTTTCGTGAACGAATGTGGGTAAAGAAATTAGTTCACGAGAGTAGGATTCGTTTTGGGATTTGGAATATAAGTACACTTACGGGTAAGTCAATGAAAATAGTAGATACCATGATTAGGAGGAAGATTAATTTTATGTGTTTACAAGAAATTAAATGGATAGGAGAAAAAGCGAAAGAATTAGACACTTCGGGTTTTAAACTTTGGTACACTAGAAAGGCTAAATCTAGAAATATGGTAAGTATAATTGTAGATAAGTTTTGAAAAAATGTTACAGTGGATGTAAAAAGGTTAGGAGATAGAATCATTGCATTAAAGTTAGTAGTGAAAAAGGAAATCTTTAATGTTATTAGCGCCTATGCACCACAAGTAGAATTAGAAGAATATCACAAAGTAAAGTTTTGGGAGAATTTAGAATATTTGGTTCAGGAAATACCATTAGGAGAAAAGATTTTTCTAGAAGGAGATCTAAATAGTCATGTGGGAAGTGTATCTTTAGGTTACGAGGGTGTTCATAGAGGACATGACATAGGAAAACCAAATGCAGAGGGTAAAACTATTTTAGACTTTTCATTAACATTCAATCTCATATTAGCTAACACTTATTTTAGAAAGCGTGAGGAATATCTTATCACGTACAAAAGTGAAAAGATATGTTCTCAAATTAATTTCTTTCTTATAAGGAAATCAGATAGAAAACTTTGCATAGATTGCAAAGTTATACCTGGAGAGAGTTTAATTACTCAACATAGAGTTTTGGTTATGGATGTACGAGTTAGGAGGAGAGTAAAAAGCAAAGGCGAAAATAGAGTATTAAGGACTAAGTGGTGGTAACTAAAGGAAGATAAAGAAAAGAATGTACAGAGATAGATTGTGGAGGAAGGACCTTGGGAAATACAAGAAAGTACTAACGATATGTGGAATAGAATGGCTAAAGAGATTAGGAAAGTGGCAAAGGAAATATTAGGTGAATCAAAAGGTTTTGGATCTAGAGATAAAGAATCCTAATGGTGGGATGCAAGCGTGTAACATAAGGTTAGAGTGAAGAGGGAGTGTTATAAAGTGTAGTCATTATGTAAGAGTAATGAAAATTGGGAAAAATATAAAGTAGCTAAGAAAGACACTAAGAAGGCAGTGAGCGAAGTGAGAACAAGGGCATTCGATGGGTTATACCAATTTTTAGGTAATAAAGTTGGAGAAAGAAATATTTACAAGTTAACTAAAAGTAAGGAAAAAAAGACAAGAGACGTGAACTAAGTAAAATGCATTAAGGATGAAGAAGGGAAAGTCTTGGTCACGAAATGAGATATCGGAGAACAGTGGAAGAGTTATTTTCATAGGTTTTTTAATGAAGGTCACAAGATTTTATTGCAATTGGATAGATTAGATGCTAGAGAAGAGAATTAAAATTATACCTTTTATCGTAGGATTTGTGAGATAGAGATAAAAGAAGCATTAAAGCAAATAAAAAGTGGCAGAGCAGTTGGACCGGATAATATACCTATTGAAGTATGGAAGGGTTTAAGAGTAAAAGGTATAAATTGGCTTACAAAGTTATTTAATGAAATTATGATATCTAAGAAAATGCCAGATGAGTGAAGGAGAAGTTCTTTAATTCCTATTTATAAGACTAAGGGAAACATTCAAAATTATGCAAATTATAAAGGAATTAAGCTCATGAGCCACACTATGAAATTATGGGAAAGAGTAATTGAGTGACGATTAAGGAAAGAGACCCAAGTTATGGAGAATCAATTTAGTTTTATATCAGGAAGGTCAACTATGGAAGCAATATATTTGTTGCGAAGATTAATGGAATGATATCGAGAGAATCAAAGAGATTTGCACATGGTGTTTATCGATTTGGAAAAAGCATATGATAGAGTACCAAGAGAGGTTCAATGGAAGGCTCTGGAGAAAAAAGGAGTTCGTATAGCTTATATTCGAGTAATACAATATATGTATGATGAGGCTACAATTAAGGTAGTAACAAAAGGTAGACTTACAGAAAATTTTTCGATAACTATTGGTCTACATCAAGGGTAAACTCTGAGCCCTTATCTTTTTACTCTAATATTGGATGCGCTTACTGAACATATCTAAGAGCCGGTGCCACGGTGTATGCTTTTTGCAGACGATATTGTCTTAGTTAGAAAATCAAGACTGGAAATGAATGAGAAGTTAGAGAAGTGGATATTAGCTTTGGAAACTCATGAATTTTGTTTAAGTAGAAGTAAAACGGAGTATATAGAGTGTAAGTTTAATAAGAGACACACCACTTCTAGCGCAGAAGTGAAAATTAGAGAACATATTATACCACAAGTTACACGATTTAAATATCTTGGATCTGTCATACAACATAATGGGGAAATAGAAGAAGACGTAACACATAGGATTCAAGTGGGGTGGATGAAGTGAAGGAGTGCTTCGGGTGTTATTTGTGATAGAAAAGTACCACTCAAACTTAATGGTCAATTCTATCGTACAGTTATAAGACTTGCAATGTTATATGGAATTGAGTGTTGGGTAATAAAAAGTCAACAAAAGAATAAGTTCAATGTTGCAGAGATGAGAATGTTGCGTTAGATGAGTGGACACACTAAACGAGATCAAATTAGAAATGAATACATTAGAGAGAAGGTGAAAGTCGCACTTATTGTGGAAAAGATTGTAGAATCAAGACTTATATGGTTCGGTTATGTTAGAAAGGAACTTATAGAAACCCCAGTTAGGAGAGTAGATGAGATGGAGAATAGTCCAATAATTAAAGGTAGAGAAAGACCAAGAAAAACTATAAGAGAAATTATTAAGAGAGATTTAGATTTAAATGGTTTGTCTAAAAATATGATTTACAATAGGTGTTTATGGCATCGATTGATCCATGTAGCCGACCCTACTTAGTGGGAAAAGACTTTGTTATTGTTGTTGTTGTATCTAAAAGTGATTGCATCCATTACAAGAAAATATATTTCTTTATAGTCAAATCTTTTTTTGGTGAAGTTTATAGTCATGTCTTTGCCGAAAAATCTTGTGCTACAAGTTATTTTTTATATCTAACAACTTGATTTTTCTTATTTTGTTTTTGCACAAATACTTATTTTGTACCCTATTAGCTTTACACCTTAAGATGTTCAAACTATAGGTCCAAAAATTTCACGTTTTGAAAGTGAATTTAATTCTACTTGAATTGTGTCTTTTCATTTTGGCCAACCATCTTTATATTTACATTCTTTGACAGATTTAAGTTTAAGATCTTCATTTTGCTTTATTATTTCAATAATAACATTATATGAAAAAATGTTGTTAATAACTGTATCTTTTGAATTTTATCTTTTTCCTATAGTGATATAACTTATTAATATTTCTTTATTATTTTCAAGTACTTGAACTTCTTTTAGGGTTTTATTATCAGTTATGCCTTAGGTATTTTCTTAAGTACTCACTTCCTCAATATGACCATCTTGGTTATTTGCCTTTTTTTCTTTTTCTTAAAATTTTTATCTTTGGAACCAATTAGTTTATTGCGTGGCTTAATTTTATTTATCCTAACCAATTGTCCTATTAAGACATCAATTCGGATGGAAGTATTTTTAATTAATATATGAGACTTGACAACTCTTTTTAGGTCAATAAATACAACTGGCAGTTAATTTGTAATATTTTGTAAATAAATTATTTTTTGAACTCCTAACTTATATTGCTTTGTACAAAAATTTAAATGAGATAATAATAATTCATTCTATATAAATTTTTTTTTCCAATTGCTTGCTATCTCCTTCTAATGTTGGAAAAATCATTTCATTAAAATGACAAACAATAAATCATGCCATAAATAAATCTACGACTAATGGTTCAAGATATTCAATTATAGAATGAGACTCGTAATTGTCATATATTCCTAACCTTATTTGAGAATCCATTTTTGTGTTTTGTGGTTGAGAAATTGAGACATATACTACATATTCAAAAATTTTAAGATAATAAATATTTGAGTCCTAGCCAAAAGATAGTTATAATGGGGAGAATTTATAATAGCTTACAAGCCTGGTAGTATAAATGTTGTTACATGTAAAATTGTATGCCTTATTTTAAAGTGGGAAGTTTTGTTTTCATAAGCATTAGCATATCTATTAATTAAAGTCATTTAATGAATGATTTTATTAAATCATTTTGTGTGTAAACATGAGTAATAGGGTTTGTCATTATTATTCTAATTGATATACAATAGTTATTAAAAGTTTGAAATATAAATTTACCAACATTATCAAGACAATTTGTCTTAATTGCATAATCTAAAAACTGTACTCTTAATCGAATTATCTGAACAAGTAATCGTGTAAATGCTAAGTTGTAAGTTGATAATAAACATAATATGACTATTTAATACATACATTTATTAAAATCATATAATATTTGAATGATCCATATAGGAGATAAATGAGCCTATATATATTACTTTGAATATGTTCCAGAAATGCAAGCCATTCAATCCTAACTTTAATTAATAATGATTTAGTAATTATTTTACCTTAAAAACAAGTAACATATAAGAATTCTTTAAATTAAGAATCTTCATGTTATTTAATGGATGCCTATGAAAATTCTTAATATTTTTTTCTCATCATAATTGATTTGAGATGGCCTACCTTGCAATGCTAAATAATAAATGCATTTACATCAATAAAATTTTTGCTTAATATAATATGTGTTTCAATTGTACTAATATTTGTACAATATAAACTAAAAGATAGAATAGATAACTTTTTAAAACACATTTTTTTCTTGATACAATAGCTATGATATATAGATATTTAGTATCTTTTTCATTTACAATCTCAAAATAATATCTATTGTAATGGATATCTTTAAAGCTTTATAAATTTCTTTAAAACTTATGAAAAAATAATGTGTCATAAGTAATAAGTTTTGTACTTTTAAATAATAATATAATAACTTTTTTAGAGTCTTTTAATTAATTTTGTACTACCTAATATAATACTAACATTTGTATCATTTATTATTAGATAAAAAAGTTTTTTTTTTTTAACCTATTAGTATTGTATATGTTTTACACTATCTATGAGACGTATGTCTTCAAGATAGATCTTATATACAGCAAAAGGATAGAGAATATCTATATTCTTAATTAAAAGAAACAAAATATATTATAAAAGATGTTGTATCCATACATAAAATATATGAAAACTACATTCAACAAAACAAATTTAAAACACACCAAAAACAAACAACATAAAAACATAGCTTTAAATATTCTTATCATTTCTATCCCCAATCCTTTAATCATGATTCTTAAAGAAGTTTGCTACATCCAAATATATTATATCATCAAGACCTTAAAGCCATCATTGTTGTATGTAAAATTTGCTTTAACATCATCATTTTGATAAGTCAAATTTCTCATTATTTCCCTTCCTTTTAATGGAGGATTGATAAAGTTTCACAAAATGTTCAAATGTACAATAGATATGTAACAAATGTCCTTTCATATTATATCAATGACATAAGTTTTCTTTACTTTTTCAATAATTATTATGACCATCTTTATTTTTTTTGTATCCTTTATTATTATTCCTCTTTTGGTTGGGATTATTATTATCATTACCACTACAATAATAGTAATTATTGTGTCCCCTACCATGTCTATGTCTATGACCATGGTCTTGACTGCGACTATGATCACAATCACAACCACAATAATAATTATGTATTGCTACATTTACTTTAGGAAATGGAGTAGATCTAATGAAATGAATTTTATAATTTTTCATCAATAATTCATTATTTTGCTTAGCCATAAGAAGATATAAGATTAATTCAAAGTATCTTTTGAAACCTTGTCACAATATTACTATTACATGAGTATATTTGAAATATCAAAAGTTGAAAAGGTTTTTTTTAACAAATTCTTATTAGTTATCTTTTCCCCATGCAATTGTAATTGAGGGCTAATTTTAAAAATTGTTGAATTATATTTATTTACAATTTTAAAATCTTGCAACTGTAAATGTATCCAATTATAACAAACTTTAAGTAGTATTATTATTTTCTCATGATTATATTGTTTTTTCAAATTGTTCCACAATTTAAGTGGATCTCTTACTGTTAGATGTTTCACTTTTAACCTTTCATATAAATGATGACAAAAAAAAAATATTACTTTTGCCCTATCTAGATTAGATGCTTCTTTTCTTTTTTGGTAAAATTGAATTTTATAGACTCTTAAGTGAATTTCAACATTTAGCTTTTACAATAAATAATTTTTGCTCATTATATCAAGGGCTGCAAATTTGAGCTTTATAAGATTTGACATAATTCAAGCTAATATAAAATAACAATAGTAATTAGAATCAATTATAGATAATTTTAGATATTGAATAAATCTTAATAACATAAAGAAAGTATGAATAATAATGTAAAATTAGCTTTTATGATTTGTTTATAATTTAATAGTATTAATCAAAAACACTAAAATAATTTCTACAAACTAAATATTAATAACTTTTTAAAAAAATTGGTAACAGTTTATTGATGAAGGTGCATAACTATATATTTACAAAATTGTAAACCAATCTTATGCTAAAATGCATACATAATTCATACTATTTTTAAAACTAAACATATTCAATTGAAATCAATTATAATAAGATTATTTCAACAATAAATATGATAATTTGATAAGATAGTGGTTTAAAAGAAAATATTACCTTAGATCAAATGAGATAAGAATGAATTGATTTAAGTTGTGAACTTATAATAGAATTGTGTTGATAATATATTATAAAATTAATGAAAATATAAAAAATAAAAAAGAATTGATAGGAGAAATATAAAAATTCTTTTCATTTTCATAAAGATACCAATTGTTTAGTAAATAACCTTTATTTATAGATCTTTCATTCATAAAGATCAATTTAAGAGTTATAATGACATAAATAAAAAAATTAATCTACCTAATTATATAATATAAATTCTTTAGAGATTATAGAATATATAGCATTAAATACAAAGAGTGATCTGGGAATGTCACTAATTGAGGGTTATAAACATCCATGTTACTATAATATTTACAACATTACTTAATTTATAGAGATATTTGCAATATTAAATTAAATTATTACTATTTTTTTAACATAGAAAGCTTAAAACCTTTAGAGTTACTGGAGGGGTAGAAATGAAACTCAAATACATATTCTACTATCGCATAAGTTAAAATTTTGGAACATTATTAAAAAAATTTAATTAAATAATATATTTTTATATTTTAAAAATTAAACTACTAATTTTCATGTAATTAAATCATTAAATTAAACTTTTAAACTACACACTGAAAATTTCATTTTTTTCATATTTAAATAAAAAATATATTAAAATAACTGTTTTTATATTAATATGTGATATGTGATGATTTATATAATAATTTGAAAAGAATTAAATATTTTTCAGTATTTTAAGAATCAAAATACTCATGCACCGGTTCGGAGTTCGGAGCCCGGTGACTCTGTTTTGTGAAAGGCCCTTCACTTCCCGCTAAAAGATCCGCTCCCGGAAAACGCTTGCTATAGAATGAGCGAGTTCTCCTATGGCTATGGAGTTCATCCTGCAGTCGCAAAACCCTCCAAACCACGAACTGGCCATTAGCATCAACTCGGCTCCTTCTCCTATCCTTTCGGAAGAGAAAGTTCTCGTCTCCGGTACCATCAACTCGTCATTAGCATCTCATTTTGTGTCTAAAGATTCGATTGGTTTCAATCGAAGGATATTTTGATTTGCAGTTTGCGTGTTCATGGAATAACCAAGTCGATTTCTTTTAAGTATGATATTATATTTTTTAGTCATATTAGCTCTTTTGCTGTTATTTTGTGCCAGCGTCTCGTTATGATTTCAATTATTTTCAGGATGCTGGGAAAGAGGAGTTTGAGCCATATTGATGGATACATTCCTGTGCCTCTTGATGAAACGTTTCTTGCAGAAAACGTGCAAAGAATCTTATTCTGGAGCGAATAATTTGGTTGCTTTTATTCTTGAGTGACAAGAAATGAGACCACTGAATACTGATATAATTTCAAGTATATGTCTTTTGGCCAACCTAAAAGACAGGTCGCAAACTCAATTCAGTGCTTAAAAGGAGAACTCCAGTAGCAACTCTTTTGTTATTTAAATTAGTAATCGTTTGTAGTTCTTATAGTACAACGTCAGTTATTTTATTACATGCCGTTAGTTTTCTTGATACACTTTCAGGCCTTAGAAGGAAAATATTTTCTAAATTGCATACTGCATATTTATCAAACACACCCTATCGAGTTGGAAATGTTGTAGGCTGAGAAATCGAAGATTGACAATAAATGACAAGAACAATGAAATTTCCCTCTTACACTTTCATGAAACAGTAAGCAGAGTTTACTTTGGGACATTTGAAAAACAACTGCAAATTAAGCTGGAAATTTGATAAACAACTTGCTTTATATTCGTAAAAAGAAAAGATTGCCATGCTGCACTATGATGAATTGAAAATTTATTGTCAAAATCTTTTCATATTCCTTGCAAACCTTGGAGGGGCTGAAGAATATTGAAAAAGGAAAGAGAACAGAAACTTGCCGATGGTTACCCTGTGTTTCATCCTGTTCGTTTATAACCTACCATTAGTGACATTGCCTGTGTTGGTCCTATATAAATAAGCAAAGTAAGAATAGGAACTCGGTCCATAAAATTCAGTGAGATGATTGAACTAGGAGTAAGTATTGATGACGGAAGCCGTACATGCATAAGTGAGGTTACCACTTTCCACCAATGAGTAATGGCTTACACGAGTCATGCGTTGTGTGCTGAAAATAAGTCTAATTGTCTGCACTACTTGGCTTCTTTTATTGTGGCACTTCATTTTTAATTCTATTTTTTTTCCAAATAAGATATTTTACTACTCGAGAATATAAATAATCATTCGTTATTAGTAATTTTTGGTATCTTTCAAAATATTTGCAGCATCATGCTTTTACATGGACCCCCTGTGACTGGAAAGACATTTTTATGTAAAGCATTAGCTCAGAGACTGTCAATTCGATTCATATCCAGGTGCATTAATCTTAATATAATAGTTTATCGATTTCTTTTCCTCATAATACTAACCAATATTTTTCTAATTAAACAAGTGAAAAGAAAAGAACAAAAATGAACTCACCAGGTTTCTGGTTTAACTTCATTCAGATACCAACAATGTCAGCTGGTCAAAATTAGTGTAAATTCTTTGTTCAGTAAATGGTTCTCTGAAAGTGGCAAGCCGGTATGCATGTATGCCCTTGCTTTTGGATTTTTATCTCTTCCATAGATTTTCCTCTTTGCACTTTTATGATTGATGCCAATATTGCATGGTCGGAAACTAAAATCTAACTTGCATGTTTTAGCCACAAAATTACTTTTATTGCTGGATTTGGAGAAAAAGGTTCTCTGTTTGAAGATAGGATTGGTGGCACAGAATTGTTTGGATTTATCATTACCTTTTTCTGGTTGATAAGGAGATTTTCTTCATGGCAGAATCTTTAATGAAATCGATGAAAGCAAAATATGCGGTGAGGCTCTCAAGGTTTGGTTTTGTGGCAATCCATCCAGAATATGTAAAATAATTCTTCTCTACTTATGCTTAACTGTAGGGAAGGACTTTTGTGAGCATGGATAGTGTTTCCAGATCTTTTCCTATAGCATTTGACGAAGTTGTATGTGTGGCCTACGTTCAAGTATTGGATACAGATATTATGTGAGACCAAAATTCCTTAGAGTCGAATACGTTTGAGACATAGGTTCAACTAATTCATTCATTTCAATTTTCACATGGTAGTTTGTCTGGCGGAGTGAATGTATTTTCCTGGCCTTTGGTTGGAAAGGTAAAATGTTAATTTTCTCCGAGAATGTCTTCTAGTTTTAAGTATTTTGGGAAGAAAACAATTTTGATTTCCATTGGGAAGCTCTAAAGTCATGTGTGAGCTTGGATCCTTTGCATTTATCGGAGTAAATACACGGTGTGTAGTTGGAAAGAGAGACAGAGGGTATGGGACCAACATTAGAAGCAGCTTCTACTGTTAGAAGTTCTTGATCTTTCTCTCTCCAATTGCACCTCGTGCAGTACTATAGAAGATTCATTCTAAGCATGTTTATGTCCCTTTTTTTTTGGACCCTAAAAAAGGAAACTCTTTTAGGTTTTCTCCTTTTTTCTTTTTTTTTGGGGGGGGGGGGGGCGTGGGGGGCTCCTCCCTTCTATTATTTCTCAAATTAAATATGCAGTAAACCAATATGTTTTGAGTCTTAAACAGAGTAAGTTCTTCCACTTAACCACTGTGTGTATCTTGAGTATCATGTAACTGTATAAGAATTAATCAAGTTTTAAATCAAAGGTGATTAATTTTCGAAATGTAAAATTCCCTACCCATACCTATGCATTTTACTATTGATTTTTTATTCTTACAAGGTGTTGTCATATTGACAAAACCTACGTGTATCTATTTTTTAATTGTCATTATAGGTAGCAAAACTTTTTCCTAAAGATTCAAGAAATGGTGGAGGAAGAAAACAATCTGGTACTTGTTTTGATTGGTCAGGCATTACATGTCGGAATTAAACTTAATGCTCTGTAAATTATTCCCTCTCCCATAAATGCGAATGGTTAGATTTGTTTATGTGGTCATAATTGTGTGCCATAGATCTACATCTACTTTTGAAGTGAAAACGTAGCTTCCCCCATCAGATGTAGTTAATTTGCGATGTTATCCCAAATCACTTGGAAGTTGGAAACAGGTGCTATACATAATTTGTTTTCTTTACTAATAACTTGCTTGGAGTGGTGCAAATCAGCTTACTTCCTAATCAGAATGGAAAAATTAACACTGACCTTTCATTAGGTCTGCAAAATCAATGGAAACGCTCACTGGCCTCTAGTTTCATATTACAGAGATTTCCCTTGCCATAAATTTTTCAAGGGGTTTATGTGTCTGAAAACTTACGTATGGAGGGATATGTGTTTGGAAAAAGAAAAAAAAAAGAATAAGTTTTATCTCATTTTGTAACCAGATGGGGTGTTTGCATAAGTTTCAGTGTTTCACAAGTCTTAAAAGAGGTTTTTCTAATATACTCAAAAAAATTATCATGAAGAGCAAGGACTCCTAAGCATTGGCGCTAGAACAATCATATGCCTATGTCTAAACTTAATTGACATTGTTCCTATATGTCTTTCAAGCGCGTGGCAAAAATATATATACTTTCTTAAGTGTCCATTTTATCTATGCTTGATTTCAGTTAGAAATTGATCATGTAACCATATGTTGCAGATCATAAAGATTTATCAATTCTGTTCCAGATTTTGTTGATCGAGTTGATATCAAAGCATATGTTGGTCCTTCAAGGCTGGCTATGAAATTTAAGGTCATGCTTGGAGGAATTGATGCGTATAGGGATCTTAACAAGTTCACAGGTGCAGGGAATTCTCTCTCTTGCTCAGGAAAATTTTCTCTAAATTAGAAAAAGAAAGGGGGGGATTAATACTTTAATGTTTACTTTATTCCGATTTGGACATGTCAGCACATTACTCTTCTGGCTAATCATTATGAATTAGGCATGTGAAAACATTATGCTTGCAGCCTACGCTAGTGCAAAGGAGAGATTGAAGGGTTCTGAGATCCATGAGGCCGACACATCCATGCAACTTTGTGAACAACTATTTGAAACTGCATAGGCATGTGAGGTGGGAATAAATAGTCAAATACTACATATGGATCTTGAACTTCAACGTTGTTTTGGTTGAGGTTTAATTTTTACTTTGGTCTGCTTGTTTGTGGGGAATGAGAGGAGGCTCTTTGAGAAATCTTCCATTCTTGGCACATGCTGCTCTTGCCAATCCTTTTGATTACGATTGTATTAGGCTCGTGTACAATGACAGAAACAACTAAGAGGGAGCGTTCTGAGCTTCCCGACTGAGCTAATTAAAAGTGTTATGCTAAGTTTACTAAATTTTAATTTGGTTAATGTCTTTGCAGCGATGATGTTTATTTTTGCCTTTTTAAAAATCATAAGGTTCATGATTTGGAGAGGAGCAGAAGGAGAAAAGAAAAAGTAAGAATCTAAATCAAAATCAAGTCCATTTCAATTTAAGATTCAAGCTGTTGTGAGCCATCAATTAGTAACATTTTAAAATCATTATCTTTGACTCATTCATCAAAAAGGTAAAATTTTTTACCTATTCTTCTCAATTTTTATTCTCAAGAAAATGATGACTTTCATATTAACTAAAAAAAATAATGGTTTTCATATATATATATATATATATATATATATATAAAGCTCTGTTAAATTACCCTTCCTTGCGTTGACTTTGGATTCCATACTTTCTGCTGTTTGGGGTTAGTGAGTGAGTCCAAGGATACAGTCTGAGTTTGAATTTTGGAGACAGCAGAATTGTCCTGGACGCCAAATTTTGCAAGCCACAGACAAAAAATAAAGTTGGCGTGCGACTGTGGGCCCGTTTTCCAGGTAAATTTACACGTGCCATTTTTTCATTAGTGGCAAAATTGGAGTGAAATACACCAGTTTCAGTATCTCCCACGCTACGCAACATGTGAGTGGCAATGGTGGTCCTCTAATCGGAAGGTAGAATAAAGGCCATTTTGACACGAAGACACCTGCCCAGGTGGTCCTCTCAATAGGCCATGGGCCCTGATCCCCTTTTCGGCCTGGCCCCCTCTTGCCTCCACTCAATTGTTTATTTTTTCCAAAGAAAAATTGGAAACGCATTACCTTCTGATCAATAGAATATCGTCTTGAGAAAACTTCACTTACTAGTATTTCTTAATTGTCGATTATTTTCTTGTTAATTAATACTTCACAAGTTTTAGAAATTTCCCCTTTTTAAACGCCTGGGACAGGGACACAGAATTCGTAGCGCATCGTTCATTAGGAGTATAAGTTACTACATGAAACAAAGCAAATAAGATCCTTATATCTTAAAACTTGAGCATTCATTATGGCTCATGTAATAACGGTGCACAGGCCTGTATATGCTTATCTAGAGTCTCCTTCAACTTCTCATTTACCCCGCCATGGGTCGTTGCCATCATTAATTTCAAGGCCCTTCTTTGATTCCATGGAACAAGCCAGGTAGGAAGACGGGATATTATTATGTGCATATAATTGGCATAAATAGGACCACATTTGTTGGAATAGGATCAGTACATGCAAGTATCAGATTCATATGGTTGGTGCAACTCATTCTTCATTACCATTAGCATAAACCACATTTAAATAACTGCATCATTAATTCTTTTTTAGAGAAAATGGTATTCTCAGTTCACTCACTTCTATCCATGTGCGAAGACATCATTCTCCCCGGCAAAGATTTCATATACTTATTGCTTATATGCAGAAATAGGAAGGTGAAGATCACTATGTATGTGTGCCCCACTTGGAGAAATTGTAATACTTTATAGGGCACAAACGATCAAAAGATAGAGAAGGAAACAAAAGGCATAAACTTGAAGCCCCTTAATTAGATAAAGACCCTTTTTAAGGGTTAACTTCGAAAGAAGAGACCTTGATACCTTTGCCAACCAAAGAAAAAACAAAAAAAAATTACTTGAACCTTTTAACACTCTCACTGTCTAATTGTCCAGCTATCCCTTTCCTGCTTTTCTTTTTCCCCTTGTGGAAACGTGCCCGCTCTGTACATTAAAGAGAAAACGTTTGCATGCGGGAATATAAGATTGGCCTTTCTACAGTATGCGTGCATCGCAAAATTTCAGTACCCCACATAGTCACTTTTATCACACAATCTGTGACTAATTATTTATATATATGCATATATGTTCATACAAATCTAATCTATCTATATCTTATGTTATCTACCATATATGTAGCTCTGTCTCCTTTTTTTTTTATATTTTAAACAAGCTTGTTAAAGTACAATCATATATATACTCTCTGGCCAACATCCTTGGCCTCCCAGATTAATCAATTTCCAGTCAGACAAAGGCAGCACATCTCTCACTTTGATGAAATGGGAAGCGTTAATTGCAGCCGACGACATCACCTGAATCTAGGGCTCTATGATTTTACCTAACAGCCATAAAATGGAAGCTAAGGCCTCCTCCATCGATGGGGAATTAAGCACTCCTGGTCCGAATGATCCTTTCTTCTTCTTCTTCTTAATCTCCACTTCCATGTACTTTCATTTATCTTTTCTGGTCTTTGAGTCTGCAAAGCAGGTTGTCCTGCCATATCCATGTTATTAGGTTCATTAAGATATATTTCTAGTATATAAGGCTTCATTTTGCATAAGGGTGAATAGGTAACCATGTAGTTCTGAACAATTAATGGTCGGGCTACTGATTTTTATGCAATAACATTTCGTGTGTTATGATAGATCTTATCTACTATTTCTTCTTGTTAATCTTTCTCATGTACTATCTGTTCTATTAATCATATTCCGATTAGTTTTTAGTTTGACTATATAAATATAATACAGATATGGTAATCAAGATTTTCATTTTTGTTCTGATAATGTTCTTCTTTATATATATATATATATATATATATATCTGCTGGTAGGTATGCTTGTGTCTGTGACTCCGATTTTCAGAAATGAACGACAACTGTGCAAGCCATGTAGATCGCATGCATATGTGAATACATGACAAAGAAAATCTGTAAGAAAAAGAAAACTTCAATTGAGATTATTGAGGATGTGAAGTTTCATTGACCTACTCTAGAAATTTATAAAGACAATTTTTCGAAGTGAGTTTAGGTGTGAAAATAGGAACGTGAGCAGTTCCTCTTTCGTTCTATTAAAGATCATGAGTTGCAGAATATGAATGCAGCTATAGAAGTGAGAAGGCTATGCTAGATGTTCTAGGTGATGGATTCTACACTAATAAACCATCATGATCTGGTTGACTCTTGCAAAGAGTTCAAGTAATTGTAGTGTACTTGATTTGAACAAACTCCAACTAGCTAGAACTGGTTCGTTGAATGGCTGAGAGAGACTCAAAGCTATAATTACTTCAAAGACAAACAGCTAGCCTTTTCTTTTTGCCTTTCGTTTCTTTAATCATAAAAAGCTTTGTTTGAGTTTGACTACGGGTTTGTGTAGCGAATGTGTCTGCTAATTCCTGGGCAGGCTCTATCTACAAGATACATGTGCTATGCTCAAAACAATGGTAAAGTTAATTTTTCATTGTAATCATTTGTCTTTGTTTCTGCTTTTTCCACAATCTCAATAACGACTGGTAACTAAAGTGTCAATTTGGACACAGGTTTCAAAGTAACTGGAAAGTCTCTTTATTTATCAATTGTCTTTTTTAAAAAAATTTTAATATATTATACAAATTTTACTTCAATTTTGTTAGAATTATACAGATTTTTTTAAAATAAAAAATTATTTTATACTTGAGTTTAATTTTAAAATTTTTAACTAAAATATATTCCATTAATTTGAATACATAATTTTTTTAATTAAAAAATTTAAATTAAAGGTATCTTAGTAAAATAATTTAAAATTAGATTAAAATCTCAAATAACTTTTTATTTTTTAAAAAAATTATATATTTTTTAAAAATAAAATAAAAATTTATATAATTTTAATAAAATTAAGAGGAGATATATATACTCACCAATTTTATCTTTTATATCCTACAACCATTTAACAGAGAAGAGATCTCCCATGTTTGTTGGCCTCATTATTTTGTCCTTCCTTTGGTCGTGGAAGATTGATGTCATGGACGTTTATGAAGGGTATATAGGGAATGGATCATTTTATTGGTATTCAGAATATTGATAGTATTTTTAAAATGAAAATATCCTAATAAATTATTATCAGAAAAGATAAAACGGTTGACATGTGATAGATAAGGATATATTTTTTTAATAGATGATGAAGAATGACAGATGTTATACTAAAATTGTTTATGAATATTTGTCTAACAACTTAAATGTTTATGTTGAAGTAATTCTTGATAATGCAAACCTTTCAACCTCTCACCACCAAGTCCCACAAAGTAGCTTTGTGTATCACAATTTGAATAAGATAAATAGAAAGAAAATATTAAATAAATTTTCTTAAGGCTCCATTGGTTTTCAGAAAAAAAAATATATATTTCCTTTTTTTTTAATTTTTCTTGAAAGAAAATTTCATAAAAATTTTTTTTTACTGTTTTTTACTTAAAAAATTTATGGAAAATTTTTATTTGGACCCAAATGTAGTTAATGGTGAGTAGCTTATGGTAGATAATAATATCAATAGTATGTTTATAACAATGGATAAAGTGAAAATGAAAATAGTTTCCTCACTTTTCTTTTTAAAAAAATTCTTTGAAAAATTTAAGTAAAATTTATATTAGTGAAATTTTTTCTTTGGAAAAAATTTCTTTTATGACAAAACAAACACAATTTTTTTTATTTTTTCAAAAAATATTTTTATAAAAAAAATCTTAAATGAAACAAATGGAGCCTAAATTATATATATATATATACACACACACTTGGGGGTAAAATCGCACCATATTCAAATGGGCTTTTGAATGGGCCAACAGTGGAAAATGCGAAATTAGCGGTGACCTGAACACTTGTGCCAAATAAATAATGATTTCTCAGCCAATTCTATATGGATATCCGTGAGGAGTGAACTTAGGTGGAGTTCACTCTATTTTTATTATAAGATTTTTTAATTAAAATATAATAAATAAATCAAACACATATAGATAATTTCTTTAATTTTCAAAATTTAATAATAAATTTTTTAAATAATATTCTATCATTAGTTATTTTATTATTTTATTAATAAAACATGACACGTTGAAGAATTATCTATACATTACTTATAGTTTACTAAGTTATTTATATATAATTCAAAGTTTAAAAAAGTTATGTGCTAAAAAAAGTTTAGAAGATTTTATTGTGGCTAACATATTATGTTCCGTGAGTAAAATAAAAAAATAATTAATATTAAAAATTTATTTATACAAATTAAAAAATTTATCAAAATTCATTATCAAGTTTTAAAAATAAAAAAATTACTTACATATAACCTAAAATTGAAGGGAATTTTACACAATTTAACTATCATATTTTAATTAAAATATATATATATATATATTATGTCTCAATTAAAAAATTAAAAAATATAAAAAGTTACATATAAATTTTCTTTTTTTTGTTTATTAACAAAAGAGAGAGAGGGATGGCGCTCCTAATTCTCGACAAGGCTAAAGTTTTGACGGTTAGGCGTGACCTAATATGGGCCCTCAGGGCTCATAGACCCTGACCCCGTGGCTGGCCACCAAACCCTGAAAGGGTGGGGGATCTCCCCACTATCAAATGCTACCAAATAAGATTTTAGTAAAATTCAAAGAAAATCAAACTTGTAACCCAAAAGTTGCAAAATTGGCCCTAAAGCCACTGGCGCCAATCTACATTGGCATAAATTTTCTATTATCAGAAAAGAAAAGGCATCCACTTCCTCTTTTGCTTCCGTAAGAAGGTAAAGGCCCAGCCCAATTGCTGAAGCCCTTTCCTCGTTTCAGCCTCTATAAGGCATATATCAAAAGAAGATGATTATAAAAATTAAAAGGCGCATATTTGTACAAAAATTAATTCATTAAAAAATGGACATTTTCTCTTGAGAAAAGATGCTTTAAAGTTCAGTTAATTGCACCCACACGTCACAACGCAGAAGAAAGAATGTATTACCCATAAAATATATGTTGAGATTTCTAACCTGGTTGTTTAATATGTTTTGATTGATGGAAGTTTAGATAGACAAATTTTAAAATACATCTTAATGAAGAACTCAACTTTAAAAAGTGTAATTTAAATTAAATTACTCAAAACTTCCTTGTCGTTTGGCATTTGGCCCTTTGTGTAGGTGCGATGTATGTGTCATTCGCACCAAACCTGCCTTTGGGCGGTGAATATATATATATATATATAGAGAGAGAGAGTATTCGTCATTGGACTATTTTTTAATAAACAAAATTTATATTTCAATAATATATTTATGGGACGCTGGAGAATTTACTTAACATTTATATTTGTATATTTATTATCAATATAATCTACTTATTTTGAAGAGATTAGCGTTCTCTCAGGAAAAAAAATTCAGTAGATCATATCTATAAAAAAATGGTAGACTAAATTAATTTTGATTTATAGATCTTTTGCTTTTCTCTGCTTCATTAATTTCTAATGAAATTCTACCACCAATACAAAAGAGCTTCTATTATTCTTGTCATAAAATAGATTAAATAAAAATCTATATTTTTCAAACTAAAGATGATATCTTTTGCATGCGCTATAATTAGCAATAGAATTTATATCTCAATCAAGCTAATTAAGGACACATGGTTTGAAGAAGTTGGCAAGTTCTTCTGGTATATCTGGAAACAAGGAAAAACCTACAAACTTCTACTGGATTCAATGAGAGATTTTAGAGTTGAGAAGTTATTATTGTAATTTGTCTTCATTGTTCATAGTCAAAATGATTAGACACTTTTTTATTAAAAAGTTTGTTGAACTGGAAATAAATTTTTTAAGCATCAATGTTGAAGAGTCAAATTTAGTCTTGATATTGACAGGAGAATTAAATGTCAAGTAAACATACAATACTAAATAATCCCTATTTCTTTCCCATGTTTTGAGGTTCTCAATTTCAACCTCTCTTCTTTGTATTCTATCACTTACATGATTACTTAAATGAAAAGCAATCTACGTAAATGTTATACCGAAACCTGCACATAAAAATAATTTTTACTTAAGTTAAACAAAAAAAAATTTATATCAGTGATTCTTTTACCCAAAATACTCATTACAATAATTGGCCAAAATAAAAGACTTATTATAATAACAAATTTAAATTTTTATATTTATTTTAAGTGTAAAAGTATATTTATTATTATTATTTTTTAACTATCTATTAACTTTGAACAGATTGGGTTGGTACATGAGTAGAAAGAAATGAAAAAGACCCTTTATATATAAAGAAGGGGCAGATGCAACGAATGGACAGAACCTTATGTTTTATCAATCTAAAATTATTTTTCTGTTTGTTTTTTTTTTTTTGGGTACAAAAAATGATTGTTCTATTATATCAATCTAAAATAAGATGCTATGTGTCAGTTAATCCGGCATTGAGCTTTTAGGTGTCGGAAAGCTTTCACAGTGCCAGACACCAATATATGACTAGGCAAAACGCATCACTGCACCAATCAAAGCCGATCAAATAATGATGGGATGCCAAAGCAGCAAGTCCTCTCCTACTCTCTGGGCCTTTCTCTCTCTAAATTTTGATCACCGCCGCCTCCTCAAGCCGCAAAAACCACACCCAGTACCCCCACTTCCTCCTTCCTCCGATTCCGACGCCTCTCGCCGGAAAAGTTGAAAGCCATGGACTTTGATTTCAGGGCTTCTACTATCCAAGCTGCTTGCTTTCACTCTGGTACCTTCCTTTTTTTTTTTTAATCACTTCTCATGTGTATGAGCTGTTTGTAAAAATACCCATTTGGATTTGATTAGTCATTTTGGCTTGGGTTGAGCATTTCTGTTTTGTTTTCTAGTTTCTTTCCTTTCAGCTTTTAGTTTGAGCGTTCTCTTGGTTTTCTCTCTTCCTTTTCTTTCTGATGTTCCTCTTAGTATGCACAAATCCAACTGGCTTTTCAACTTGTATTTTGATAGGGGGTCTTACTAATTTGTTTTGATGGGTGAAAACATGGGGCCAAGCATTAACTTTGCACGGCATAGCCTAATATTGCTTGTGTGAAACTTTTTGATGAATCGTTATCCCTCTTCTCTTCTGGGGTTCTTCTTTGAGTCCGAGTGAATTAGGTTAAGTTTATCGGATGTAAAGCCTGAGTTTGTGTGACAAACTGTATCATGGTTCTAATCGATCAATTTTCTTGTGCCTGCCTTACAGTCAATCAATAGGTTCAGTAATATTTAGTGTCCTATATTTGGTCTGCTTCTCGGTTAATTTGATCGTATTTAAAGAAAGTTTCAAGGAAGAGAAATGAGGCCTGAATAGACTAATCCGCACAAAGGACACTAGCATCGTGCATTTTCCCTGTCACATGCCAGTTAGTGTTTTGGTTGCTGTGTTTGTGCATCAGTGTATTGCTTACGGTTCATTAGTTCTACCTATTCCTTTTAATTTTTGAGATGTTTTTGGTCATTGCATTTGGACTATGTGGTTCTTTTTGCTCAATAGAAATCGCATGTTTGCACTGAATCCTGTCAAACCACGCAGATAATTATTTAGCATTCTATGACTCGGACGGAGATGACGATGCCCCGTCATATTTCCCATGTCCTTTCTGTTATGTGGAAATCGAAGTTCCTGTTCTCTGTAGCCATCTGCAAGAGGAGCATTGCTTTGACCTGAAAAATGCTGTATGGCCTCTCCTTCCTTTAAATTATATTTTGAATTTTGATTTTTTTCCTCAATTGATTGTTAAGCCATTTAATGACTCATTTACAGATAATAGTTCCATGCTTAAATGCAACTGTTATTAATCTAAACAGAAACTGTTTATCTGCTTGCTATGGTGCAATGTCCTAATCTGGATCAAGAAGATAACAATGAAGTGATCCAGCAGCAATAATAGCTAAATATTAAGGAAAAACAAAATAGGACATTTCTAAGCATTGCGTGCAGAACTGCAGATTATTAATTTTATTATTGAAATATGACCGAGTGCTATAATGTTCCTATACCAGGTTTGTCCTCTCTGTGCAGCAAATTTAGGGAAGGATGCAATCGGACATTTTATAGTACAGCATTCAAGCTCACTGAAGGTATCTTTTGTCTAAATTAATCGTTGTCTTGTGAATGTAGTCTTGCTTATTTTAGGATTTTGGAGCATTTGTTTCTTGTCTAATTCAACGGAATATATTGACATCTTGTGTTATAGGGGAGGTGGAAATCTGAGAAATCCAGCATCTGGTCTGGTAATTCAGCAATGCTTCGAAAGAAACTGGTGGCAAATACCAGGGGAAACAAACATGAATCAAACCCTGATCCACTTTTGTCTCCATTTATCTGCAATGTAGCTGTTCCAACCCCTACCAGCATCCATCAAGATGAACATTCCAACGACAATGCTTCAGTTATTTCTGATGCAAACAGGTTTGTTTCTTTTTACGTCTAGACTTTGTAGTCGTAGGACATTAGTATATCAAGAGAGAACTTGAGAAACATCGATGTAGAGCCCACCACATATTTAAAATTAAAAAAAAAAGAATGTGCCCATAAATAAAGAGTTTTAGCCTCTGCTGTCTTTGCTAACGTCCTGTTGTAGGAAATATTAGCTCGTTCTAATTATTAATATACCAGAAGGAGGGAAGTTCTTGATTTCTGAGTAAATCACAATTTTTTGTGTGCTAAGTTTGTTATAGTTCTCAAGTATTTTAGTTAGAATGGAAATGAATTGATGCAACTAGTTAGTGTAACCCATACAATCTAAATTGGTTGGGCTGAAAAATTACGGGTAACGTATGTGAGCATGCAGACATACCAACACCCACTTTCATAGCTTCTATTCATTACAAAGTTGTGATACAGATGGTTTCTCCAACATCTGCCTCTTACTCTACATTCACCAACTATACTAGTAATTATATTTGACAGTTTAAAAAATAAATCTTAGCTAGAAGTTTGGTCAGTAATCTTAGAATATTTTGCTGCCTTCCTGAATATGAAGACTTTCCTTGAGTCTTGTATTATCTTTTGTTCTATTACACCTTTTAAAGCCTGAATTAGTCAGGTGGTAATGTGGTGTAACATATCTGCCTGATTTTATTTTGTTTAGTAATCATGTACTCATGAGCAGCAAGTCTATCTTAACTGTCTGCCGCTTAGGTTAGTCCAATTATTCAACTTGTTAGTGAAATACAATAAAGATTATGTATAATTAGATTATTTTCCTTTAAAATATTCCAATGTTTTATTAATTAAATATTTTTTTGCCTAAATCTATTACGTATATAGTTTAATCCTTAAACCTGGTGAGTGAGGGTGGATGGTGACTGGCATAATGACCTTTTTTAAACATTATTAAATCCTGAAGGCCCAAATAAAAAGTTGCAAACTTAAATCGCCAGCCTTAACTTAGGCTCATGGTTACACATGAGGGTGTTCTGAAATTTCCCAGTCTGATTTGTTTGATTTTCATGATTTTTCCATACATTTATCTTGTCCAAAAAGATTTTCAAATATAATTTATTGATGGATGAAATATTCTCATTTCATTCTCATTTCATAGTGTTATCCCTTTATCTAGTTTGCTCTAATCACTTGTTCTGGTTATTAAAATTTACATGTGCCCTGTGATCTGGCTTATGGTGGAGGTTTGTTGGGGGAAAGATGTTACTGTAGGTCCTACACTATTTTTAGATACACTTAATAGCAATGTTAGTGTCCTGAATCCTAATCTCAAATTAGAGATAGTAATAAGGGTCACGAAAAGTCTCTCCTTCCAAGCCTGACTAATGATGAGCGTGTCATTGGGTTAACAACCTGTAATCCTGTCCTACCAGCTGAGGAATGAGGAATACTAGCAACCTCTTAGGGCTCGTTTGGTATGAGGGGTTAGGTTTTGATGGAATGGGAATGGGAAATGGAATGGGAATGGAAAGGAATCTTGTACCCCGTAGTTATGTTTGGTATGATGGAAAAAGAAATATGAATATTTTTATTTTTATTTATATTTAGTTAGATAAAAATGACATAAAAATAAAATAAGAAGAGAATTAAAAAATTAAAATATTTTTAATAATTATAAAATATAATAAAATATTTTATTTTTAATTATCAATAATAATAAAAAATAATAAAATAACATGTTAATTTAAAATTTTATTTTTAATTTACTTTTAATAGAAAAAAAAAATATTTGGAGAAGAATAAAATAATTTTAACTTTTTTTCTCCTACTCAGTAAAACTTTTCCCTATTCAGTAAAATTCTCTCCCACCAAAAAACAAATGAATGAACTCTCCCATGTCAGTGGGAATGTTGTCTCCCAGAAAAGAGGTCTCCTGCCTACCAAACAGGCATTTTCTTCATTCCCACTCCCTTTTCCTTTCCATCGCTCAGCTCTCCCGCAAACCAAACGAGCCCTTATAGTAACTAGTTTTTGCCCAATCTCTGGTTAGGAAGGAAAGTGCTGCTCTGCTGTTTAATGCCCAACCCTTTTGCTTGTTTATGTTACAAAGAATCATGGATATTTGCTGAATTCTATTGAAACTGTCTTGAAGGTTAGTTTTCAATTCATCTTTTATGTCTCATGCCTTGTGTAGAATTAAACTTCCGACATCACCCAGTTCAAGGACTGATGTGGGGAATTACTCTAATTTGTCAAGATCATGGTTAGGGCTATAATCAAGTCGTGCTTTTGCATGCTTAAGTTTTTTAATTTAAAACAGACCAAGCATTCAAGGACAACCAAGTTCATTTACTCCCCTACTAGATGATTGTGACCATGAAATGTTTATGTTCACATTTTAAGAATTTGTTCCGAATGCTGAAATGTTGTTGGTTTTGTGTATGCAGTGGCGGGAGACAAGCAGCGGGTGTGGGTGATGAGCAGGATGATGAAGAGAAAAGGCAGAGGGCAGCATTTGTTCAACAGTTGGTGGCATCAACCATTTTCTAGGAAACACTCTGGAAGAAGATTTTAGAGCCGCTTAAAGTGGTGAATTTGGAAGCAGCCTTGGTCCTTGTAAAACAGGCGCGAGGTTCTTATGTTGGTGCCCGAGTTAAGGATGTCGACTAGTCCAAGTATTATCGTGAAGCTCCCAAAAATGCAGAGTTGCCTCCCTTCGAGGCAATGTGTATTTAATATTATGTATTAAATCTTTCTGCGTTTAAATAATTAAATAAGTAATAACGCATTCTATTTTAGTCAGCTCAAAATTAGTCTCCAATTTGAGGTTTCACCGGAAACGGAGGTCAATCTGGTAGATCCAAGGCAACAATGACTTGCATTTGCTGTTGATCCTTTCCATAATTAGTGTACCCGTGCTTTTAGATATATATATATATATATAAACTAATACTTCATGAATCAAAAATTCAAATTACAAATTTTTCAGTATCACCAGTTCACTTATGCGATCCAATCATTATAAAATAATATTTATATTTTAATTATTTAAGATTAAACATAAAATAGTAAGTGTGCATGAGGATGGTATTTTTTTAATGATAAATTAAAATTTGCTTCACTATCTTTTTATTCTTCCAAAATCAAATTAGTTAAAAAAATTTGAAAGATAACAACAAAATTTCAAAATGGCTTTTTAATTCATGGATGCATGAATGGTTGCTTATTTGTTACTTTGTTTGTTTATTTATTTAAGACAAGAATGGTTGGTCCCTAAAAGTAATTCAAATGACGAACATCATCTAATAGAAAGACATGTAGTTTCAACATCGACTACAACCTGATTTTTGGTTGATACAGTATTTCCATTTTTGCTTCAACTCGTGAAATTTTCCATCAACTCTGCCTTACTCATCCCTACCTTGTCCTGTGTGTGGGAATTTGAAACCTTGGAGAATATGAAAGAGGTTTAGTGAGCAAAGCATTAAAGAAAATGCAAAGAAATAGAAGAAGACAGAAAAGTAATCCGTTTGGTTCAAATTCTGCAATATAATTTTTTTAATAATGCTTATTACTCAAAAATATATCTTTTTATTTTTTTTAAATAAAGACAAATATCATTTTTTATCTCACTTATTTACTTTTTATATTTTCTTTGTTTTTATATATAATATTTTGCTAACCAAATAGACTAGAGAAATCTACTAGTTGAGCATGCAAATTAAACAACAAGGACCTAAAAGTTGAAGTGGGAGCTAGCTAGCCTTCCAAAAATCACTAATTTCAGTGGGTTATAGACCAAACCAATTAACCAATGAAGGTGTGTTTTGCCATGTCCTAGGGCTTCAATGAAATATGAAACCCGCAATAACAATTTAATTATGTTTAAGGCGCAAGGAGAAGCTTAATTATGTTTATGGTGAAATTCAAGAAAATTCCATATAGAATTTTAATTAAATTATCAAGGTAGAATATTAATATATATGAATTCAGGTTTATCATAAATTTTAATTATAACACAATAATTACTAAATATGACATAATATTTTGTAAATTTATTATACAAAAGTTCAATTAATCTTATTAAGAATTATATATATATTAAATAAATTAATATTTTAAACAATTAGATACAAAAAATATAATAAAATAAAAAATAAAAATATTATTTTATTTATTCTTTACATTTAATATATAAATTCATCACTTGTTGCAAACCAAAGTTACAAAATTGAATGGTACAGGGCAACTCAGGGAAAGGAATGGAAAAGTTTTCCAAAAACAAATTGATAAATATTGGTTATATCTTTATTATTATTATTTAATAATATTTATTATTATTTTTAATATAATAATGGTATAAGTATTATTTCTTATCTTACTTACTTTTTTTTTTCAATTTCATCCTATTTCTTTTCTCTCTCTCTCTCTCTCTTTGTCATACCAACAGTGGCTCTGCACAGGCATCTTAAGTCAATTATAGGATTAGGTTGACCTTTTAGCTCTAGTTGCTTGTGAATGTGAGCGTAGCAATAAAGAGAATTATAAAAATAACTTTCTTAAACCTATTGCCATTTGATATGTAAAAAGTTAAATATAAAAATAAAAATTAAAAAAAATAATTTTGTTAATAAAAAATACCTATAATGTCTTTACTTTTAATAAGTGAATAATAATTAGTAGATAATATTAAATAATGATTAGTAATAATTATAAAGGTAAAATTATAATTTTAACAAAAAAAAAATTTTCCTCCTCCTTTTCCCATGTGTTACCAAACAAGCCGCTTAGAGTATTTATTATCACCTACTTGAGAGGCTACTAGCAAAAGTCATTGCTAATTACATCGTAGAATCTGCCGTTACTTATTGATACTATTTTCAACTAGCAGAAGCACAACTTCCTTCCATTTCTTGCTTCCTCATTTCTTATCTAATGGAGAAATAAATTGAGTATAATAGTTTGTGTAAGTAGTTTTCCACTTTCGTTTTTCACTCTACAAGAGGGTGAGCTCTTTGGATCATTGGTGGAGATTAGAACGGTATTTACTTTTAGAGTTTTCTGTAAAGTGCACAATACATAGTAGAACCATAATGGATGATTGGATGAAAGACGCTATTAAAATTTATTGGATAACTTATGGGCTGAAGCACAATTTTATGACCTTCTACTTTTATTTTTTTTAGTTTAGAAGTCCTATTTAGCAAAATAATTTCTGTGCTTTATTTATTTCTACAATATTGTGGCCTTCTTAATCTATTTTGTGTTCCTTTGAATCAAAATATGAATGAAATCACTGTTACTGCAAGCAACATAAAAATCCTACGTAACTGTGATAAAATTAAGCTGTGCTTTATGCAACTATTTAACTTGGCTGCCTTTGACACTTAGATTGTTATGTAATATAAATAGTATATAATCTACAATATGTGAATCAAGATTGTATAATCTACCATGTATGTATATATTCTCAAGACCAGAGTAGTAATATGCTAGAACTTTAATATTACAGTCACATTCTCAATGTTCACGCAAGACCACCAATTAAACCAAAAAAAAAGAAACAGTCACCCCTCGTGGATATTTTCATCAGGAAGAATCAAGAACGTAAAATTCCTAGTTATCTTTTTTTCGATCAGGAAGACAAAAAAAGCAAAAGACCTTTCTGAGCTTAAGGGATGAAATAAGTATTTTGATAAGAACATGGAGCTTAACCACAGAATTTTCTCTTTGGTGCTTGGATTATTTGGGGTCTTCCTTGAGTGCTATAATTCAGAGATTCCATGGGCCATCCTCCAAAGCATACTTTTTAGTCTCTGTCTGTGACACGTATTTGATACAGGTCTCCACATGAGGGAGACTCGCGGGAAGACAAATCCACCATAGAAAGGAACAAGACAAAATCTTTACGCAATTATAGCCACAGAGAAGGAAAAAAAGAAAAAGACAACAACAACAAAACCGTAGCTTTTAGTTGATATTTAGACTCATCGCAAAAGTTATGCAACTTCAGCATTCGTAACGGCAAAAAATAAGTTTAAACCAACAGGTGGAGGATCAGGATTCAGGGGGAGAGTATCTTAAGTTCATTTAGGATAAATTACACATGGAGAGACGAACTTACCACATCAAGACATATGAACATGGCCCATTCTAGAGAAGATAGAGTTTTTCTTCACATACTTTCAACCATAATTGAGCATGGTTTTTGCCTTTTGATAACCGTTGTCTTTTAAATAATATATATAATACAATCCTGATCTAACTTAACATACAAACCAAATATGGGTGAAGGATCCATGGAACCTCGAATGATATCAGAATGAAATTGAAGAACCGGGGAGAACATAACATTATGACGACCTCCTTTTGACTGTAGAAAATACAAAAAGCTATTCAGCTTAAAGTAGTAGGCAATTTAATTCTGACTACCCATATAAAACGCAAATAATAATACTTAGCATGCCAAAAAAATAACTTGACAGAGCAGTGGTGTAAATAATCCACGTGCAGAAAGAACTCGATTATTCATTTCAAAGCCCAGAACTCAGAGGCACGAAGACCTTCGTGTAAGGGAAACAACCGTAAATGATCCTATGTACATGTATACACTTCCTATAATTTAATAACTTGTATCAGACTATATATAGGGTGAGATTTTGATGATTCAAGGAATATGAAGCTGTATTATGCAGACGTATGACTTATCGGGTGATTTCTCACCCCCGCCTAATGCTCCTCGGAAAAATGCAGCTGTTGCATTGGATCCTCCACTCTGAACACATTACGTTAAGCATTCCCTCAACTAAATGTCTCCATCAGACCAAGAACACTCACGTAATCACAATTAGCACAAGGGATACCCTCTCTCATGCAAGCATGAATGGTGAAGCCAATATTGATGTTAAGTAGCCCTTCGTTCCAAGAGTAACATGCAAGGATATCTGAACTTAAGAGCATCACTTCTTCTAGAGAGAGCTTTCTAGACGAGGAAGGGATCTAAAGTACCATTAACCCCGCAAACAAGCATCAAGATGAGGAAAGGGGCCTCAACTTACTGTACATTTCCACTGTCAGATATCTCCAGGTTGCAAATATTTAAGACCTTATGTCGAATTTCTAGAGGAAGTTCCTTCAGAAGATCTGAGACAGCTACTTCATGCTTCCTCTTTAGTTCATCTAACTCCTCCCGTTGTTTTACCAACAATTTGTCGAGTTTTGCAGCAATTATGTTGACTTCTAATTCATTATCTTTCAATTCTATAGGCCTTTCTACCAGAGGAGGTTCTCCATTGGTTGCATGTAAATCCCCAGATGTAATACTTCTCTCACTGGAATGGGAATCAGCGCTAGATTCCTTCTCTACACCATGATCACCATCATAAATGCAGTTGCCAGCCTGCTGCTCAACTGAAGTAGCACTGTTTGCAGTTGAGCTTCCTTCCCCAGTGTTCAAATCCACTTGACAAGACAATTTTGAAGCACCAGGCCTTAATGGAGAGTTTCTACCTGTCTTGGGTGAGTCGGACCAGTAGTTACGACCTGAAGGTAATCGTTCCAGTGAAAGGCTACCAGTAGAAGCCGTAGAACTATTTCCCTGTGGAGAAGCCTCATCCCTAGATTCAGAGGTATGGGCACCCGAAACTGTTAATTCTTGACCAAAGCTATCAGCAGGAGGAGTTGCACTAGGATTCCAGTCTGGAATGAGATATCGAATTTCTACGTCAATCATCTCAGCAATAGTTGTAACATCTTGATCCGTGAGTTCCAACTCCTCAACCATTTCACTAGCAACAGCAATTGCAGTGTCTGCCTCAATATCAAAAGGGAAGTGGATGTTGCGAATATGACCTGAACCCATGAACAAAATTAATTTGGGATCTTTAAAAAAATGAATAGACACTCAATTAGTTGAATATTAATCAGAGGGAGAGAAGGAGAGAGAACCTGAGGAGTCTGCTATTCGCAATTTCAGAAATATAGTATTGACATCTCTCCTTTGACCTTCCACTTTGAATTCCCTACCTGTCTCGGCAGAAGTTTCTTCAGCAGATTTACCACTAGCATGATGGCCACTATGTCCTGTATTTGGTACATTAGAAGGTTTAAAAAAAAAAAAAATCACACATTAGAGAAATTAGAAGCTGAGGATACTTACCTAAATCATGGACTTTGCGCCTTAAAGAACGACCTACACTGTCACTTTCATTATCTGGCAGAAGAAAGGGATCCATTAAGAGTTGCTTTGCAGGCAACCGCTCAGAAACATTTGCAATACACTTTTCTATAAATGCTTTAACTCCAGGGTCTGTCACCTTTGCCAGTGATGCTGGCTTTATTCCCTAACATGAAAAGCAATGACAATAAATAATTATGATGATGCTAAGCAATCAAGACTCCAGACACTACATTCTCTCAGAAGAGACCTCTCATCATAATAACCTGATATTTAGCATATCATGTCAGTAATAGGTTCTCTATATTTGATTAAAAAAGTAAGAACAATTAGCTTTAAAGGCTTTCCAATATTTCAAGTTTAATGAATACCTTTAACTTGCTACAGCCTTTTCTGCAAGCATTAAAACTTAAAAAAAGAGGTAATCCAGCCACTTCTGGAGTCTACTTACAAAACTCTAAACATCATAATTCAAGCAATTTCATACGCAAGTTAAATTTTTCTTTCCTTTTCTATAGCATCTGTTAAGGGTTGAAATGTGGACTAATACTTTTATTTAAAAAAAAAAAAAAAATCTACAGGTTAGACCATCCAACCGGTAAAACTCCATATGACAACAAAAAGGAACTGCAGTTCTAGCAAGTGGATTGTACACTGATTTAGTACAAAAAGATCAAAATCATGGAAATATCACAATGTTGCTTATTAATTGGAGTTGTACTCTAACTCAAATGAAACAGTATCCAAATGATTTGGCATAAATCACACATACTCTCAGAAAATTGACAAATGTTAAGCACTTACAGATGTCACTTTCTTGTATATTTGAGCAGCATTAGCACATTCAACATATGGATACTCGACGGTCACCAACTCCAACAAGCACATGCCAAAAGCATAGATGTCAACAAGCTCATTGTATTCCTCTTCATAAAGCTCAGGAGCCATAAACTCCGGAGTACCTAAATGCAAATGAAGATAAAGAACAAGATTCCCACCGTTAGTCCGATCCAAAAACAGACAATTTATGGAATGATTTCACAAAAAATGTCACCTATAACACTGTGAGCTGAATTGGCCTGCTGAAGAATAGCAGCCAATCCTAAGTCGCCAATTTTAACCTCGCCATGATTTCCATTGACGAAAATGTTGTCACACTTCAAATCTCGATGAATAACGGGTGGATCATGACTGTGAAGATAAGAAAGGCCCTCCAAAATCTGCCTAGACCATTTCTTCAATGCTCTCAAGTCAACATGCTTATGTTTCTTCCGATATCTAAATTAAGAAAGTTAAACATAACACAAAGCTCAACAAATGAAACTGAATATTTGAGATCTTAAAATAATAAAGATAAAAATATATGAACTCAAAAACACAGATAAACTCACTGGCGTAATGTTCCTGACGTGAAAATTTCAGTGATGAAGTTGATGTTCTCATTCTTTGTGTCAACCCATGAATTGTAAAATTTAATTATATTTTTATGCTTCAAAGTCTTCAGCAAATGAACTTCTGAATATAGGCGCTCCAAATCTTCATTGTTACGCAATAAATCTGCCACTTTAACCTGATTCCAAGCTACTTCAATTCCTTCCAACTCATCAAATGCTCTATATCTATATTTTCATAATATCGTTAAGAACATATAAATGATCCACAAAGTGTTTTCTTTCTCTCATCTGAATTAATCTTACTTATACAGCTGCTGTTCGTTACATATTCTATTCAGCATAGAAAACTAAGAAAAAGGATACACCTTTTTGAAAGCTCCCTTCCCTAAAACTTCCTTGTACTGTCACATCCGAGGGAGAATAAGCAAAACATATCCGTTAGTGACCATGGCAATCAAACAAGCCAGCAAGCCACATTATCGTCAACCCAAGAAAATGGGGTGCCAAACTAAGCAATAATTAAATAAAAAGACAAATTGGAACAGAATGCAAAGCAATCAATCAACTTTTCATTTATCACTAAAAGGGAAAACAGAAAATGATGATTTAAGAAAAAAAAAAAAAGGGACAAATTTGTGTACCGACGTAGCCGAACAGTATAACAGAAAGCACAGAATCAGCATTTAGCATCAAATTACATTTGAAAGAGAATTGACTACCATCGAGAATCAAAATCTAAATAAATCAAATCATATGATAAAATAAAATGAAAACCGACCCGACCATATCGACCGGTGGGGTCAATCTCCGCGAACTCAGAATCAGGATCGTCAAGGTCTTGTTCGGATGAATCTTGTGGCATTGCTGTAACCAATGCTCAGAAACCTAGAATTGAATCTTTGCAATTCACGATTAAATTCAAAATCGAGCAAAACTATAAAAGTCGGAAGCAGATGCAGCAGCAATAATATATACAGAGGGTCAAAAGGAATATGCGTGTGAAGCAAGAATAAAAGTTCTGATGGTGAGAAAGAGAGATCAAATCTTTTGAGACTTTCGTCCAAGAGAAGGCTTTGTCCTATTATAACCTTGGCAATTGCCAATCAACCAACTCATTCACTCACCTCACTGTTTCAACTAACCCTTCTTAAAAATCTTATTTTAATGCTTTCTGATCCCTTCACTTTCCTTCGTTTTTCATTGAAAGATCATCTCTGTTTCGGGGTTTCCCAGGAGTGGATAACGGAAAAACGCCCGCTTTTCTTGTCGTTTTACCTCTTTTTCTCCCCTTTATTCCTAGGTTATCCCAATCCAATTCTCAATTCACAAATTGAAATTAGCCAGTCACAAACCATTTGAGATCAGAATCCAATTCCGTATGCTTTTATTTTCAGTGTTTTATAATTTTATCTCTCTATACTAATTTTCTTTCCCATTTTATTTTTATAACTTAAATTCTTTCAATACAAATTTTTAACATAAAGCAACACCAAAATCTAATCGTACTTTACCATAATTTAATCTTCTGAAATGTGTATGTTTAATTTTAAACATTTAAATCAGCTTTTTTAATATTATTTTCACGTTAAGTTCGTTAGATAATTAGTAAAAATAAATGTTTTGATCTAACTATATAAAATTGACGTTAAATATTTCAATTGTCATCGAAATATGTTATGATAATTACATTGAGTAATATAGCAGCTGACCATTAACAACTATATTAAGTTTCATTATTTATCTTCATTAATTTTTTGTTAATAAAACTATCATGAAAATAACATATATATAATATTTTTTAAAGAAATCAAATGTTATGGTCAAATCATAACTCAATTAAATATAGAGAGAAAGAGTTGAGAAAATTTATGCGAAATTTAATGATATATTTGGTCTGTTTGGCATCAAGTATTGGAGAGATGAACAAGGTAAATGTGACCCGTGGTGGTTTGTAAGTCAAATACAAAGACAAGGAGTTGTATGGCCATCACCAACCATTCCAAGAGACGCAAGGCTGCGTATGTAGCTGATTCAGATTTCTTATAATGAATGCAGTCTAAAACAAGAGGGGGAAAAAACAAAAGAATCCACACAGTCATTAAGGGCAACTCATAATGGATTGAGAATTCATAGATTAATTGAATTGAAAGACTCTAATTTTTTTTTTCACTTTTTGTCCGAAGTCTTTTAAAAAAAAACAATTTAAAAGATAACTCTCTTGAATATAAAGCAATTGTTAAGCGTATTATAAATCGATTGCATACATTCAAAGAATTTTCATATCCTCCTCTTGAAAGAAAATTTAAATTAATTGAAAGTTATTTTTTTATTATCAAATTTTTTTGGTGGTTTTTCTTTTTTTTTAAAAAATTATCAATCAATGTTTCTCAGGTTATTTATCCAAAAAAGGCCAGCTCTAAATGCTAGCTAATCCAAGTTTTAATCATTACACTTTTGTGTGGTGGCGTTTCTCGCTTCTACGTGCTTCCCTTTCATTCTTATCTTCTGGGAGTTCAAGCATCGTCCATTTTGGCGCAAGCATTATACTAACACGTTACCCAATTGTCCTTTTTCTTTTTTAATATTATACTAAGAATATTACTATTTTGAATGCTTCTCCATTGTTCTATTAACACGTGTATTTTTATAGTCATATTTTGTAAGAAAAATTATATTAAAAATTTTAAAAATTAAAATTATCTTTAAAAAATATAATTATTATCAATTTTTAAAAAATTTACTATTAAATTTAAAAAATTTACTACTAATATAAACAAGTGTTAAACTTTTTTTGTATGTAATAGTAAATTATAATTTTTTAAAAATTTGATGATAATTATAATTTTTAAAAATAATTTTAATTTTTAAAATTATTTATTGTAAATTTTACAAGATTTAAATCTTTAAATATAATTTTTTTTATTTTGTAATTTGAATTTTTTTAATTTTAAAACATATGAATTATGTAAAAGTAATACCTAATAGTTTTATATAATTTTTTATCTAATTTTTATTATTATTATTATTATTTAATATTTTTTATTATTTATTTAAAACAAAAATAGGATAGTTATTTTTATTATCAAAATTATTTTTTTTATTCTTTCTACAATCGTATTTTTTGTATTTTATATGTCAAATGAGTCTTTAGATAAAAATAAACACAAACTATATATAATCTATTTAAAAGGTAAATCTCACTTAAACGTATAAGATTTACTTAAATAATAGATTTTAAACACTTTTTGTATCTTACTCTAAAATCAATACACTGTTAATTTTAGAAAGAAATTGAAACAACTTATTACTATTTTATTTGATAGTTCCCACCTCAATCTCTCGCATTGAAAGACATTTTTTAAGTATAACGGCGTAGTTAAAATGAAAATGTAAATATTTTAAATATAAATCTTTTATTAAATTTTATATAATTATTTATATGTTTATATATAATTAATTTACTCTAAATAATCATTACTCTATTCCGACTCTGACGGGTATATGAATTTGTACACCACGAGGAAAGAAAAAGTGACTTGAGTATGAAGTCACTTTTTGAATTTGTTTATTAATTATTCTGCTTTAAATTGATTTCCTTCACTGAAGGATTTTACACTAACCATCTTCTCATTTAAATTCTCAAGAACCTTGAGACTTCTTCCCCTGCATCTAACAAAGCAGAAGGGTCTTGCGAATATTTCTCATGCATTCAACAAGTGTTAGTGTTACCAGAAATTGAGTGAAAATAAATCACATATATATATATATATGTATTAATTGGTCATTTTATAGACAAATCGTTGAAAGACACAACAAGACGTACCAGCCGACATATGTCCAACTCCAAACGTTGTGTGTGCCCACGCATGTGCCCCTTTGCTTTTTTTTTCCCTTGGAGACCAGGCTGGACATGCAACTTTGTCTCTGGCCCATAAGGTTGGTGGGCCCATGACGGCTGCATTCCAAGTTTATTCCTTTTCCATAATTTTGTGGGCCTTCTGATTTAGCAGATTTATCTTACAAGCAATATCGATAAGTGAGAAGGAGGGGACGATGCAAAATCATAATTATGCTCATCTCGTAATAACATAGAGATCATCATCTCTTTCACTGTTCATACTCTTTTTATCGCTTTGATTGCTTTTAAGGCTCATTTAAGTTTATTTGGTACACATAATAAAAAATATATGTTTTTCTAAAAAAAATTTAAAAAATAAAATAACTCTCATATTTCTATTTTAAGAAATAAAAAATAAATATTATTAAATAATAATTAAAAAATTATAATAAACATTAGACATAATTGATGAAAAGAGATTAGAAATCCTGTTGTAGTCACATAATGCTCCATCTGGTTGGATGCATTACAAAAATATTCTTTTTATATAATTTATATAATTTCTGTTACGTTTTTATATTTATTATTATATTCATCAAATTATCTTTTTAAAAATAAAAAAAAATAATTATTTTTTATCTTACCTATTCTCATCTATTCACATTTTATATTCCTTTCATCGTTACATCTTCGAACTAAACAAAACATATAATGTGTTTGTTTCAAGCTAAATTTTAGCATTTTGATGAGCAACTACAAATATTTTAAGATAATTTATTCTCGTTACTATTTTTCCTATCACAAGAGCAAATCTTTTGCACTGCTTTATCACCAGTCTATCTAAGCTTTTCTTTTGTGTGATGGGGATGGCATGTGACTTGTTAGGTCTATTTTCTTTTAAGGCTGTGTGAGTTGTTAGGTCTAAAGCAGTTTGAACTTGTAACTCTATCCAATTGCCAGAGAACAGTTATGGTTACTGAATGAACTAAACTATGACTAGGGTCTTCTTCTGTCGCAGAGGTTCAAATTTTATTTTTTATTTTTAATTACATTTTATCTTCTAAATGTAGATTTAACTACAAAATTGATAATAAATGTTAAGATATAATAAAACACTTTACTACATTTTAAATTAAAATCAGAACCTTGAGTTTCCATTAAAATTGACTGCAAGCAACGTTTTATGGTTAATTTTAATTAGAATTCAATATTTTTATTTTATTAAAAAGTTTAAAAAGGAGTTTTATTATATTTTAAAGTTCATATTTTAATTAGACTTTATTTATAAGAGATAATATATAATTTTAACTTTTTCTATTCATTGAATATTCTTATAAAATTCTATCCGCGAATTTTGAGGGCAGCTGAACAGAAAACCAGCAAAGCCTCGTTTGCTTTGAGACAACCAGATCTGCAACCGCAAAGACAGATTCCTTGGACTTTTCTGCAGCTAGCCAGCTACCTCTACTTAAGGGCCGTTTGGTAAACGTCCTCTTTCATTTTTTTTATAATATTTGTTATTTATTATCTATTATTCTCTTAAAATACAGATATACAAGTTATTTTTATATATATTCTATTCATCTTTTTTTTTTAATTTCATGAAATATTATTTAATACTTTTAAAATACTATATTATTTATATTTTTTTTAACGAAAAAACTTTAAATTAAAAAAAATAAAATACATTGACTAATAAATTAAGATTTCTCATAATAGATAATAAAAATGAGTCTTATATAATACTTTATTTATATGATAATGAAATAGTGAATAATTAAATATAAAATTCAATTATATAACTTGATATTATTTTATTAAATAAGTCTCATTTTGTTTAATTAGAATTTCTTTTATTTCTATATCTAGCATGTTGTGTACGGCTCTTCGATTCCTTTTCACCCCTTTAAAGTAAATGTTTGTTAAATGAGTTAAAACGTCCCAAGAACAGAAAACATATCTTCCAACAATTATAAAGAAACATGATTCCTTATAAGTACTGAACCACGGTTCATTTCTTTTAATTTTTGACATTATCATAGTCCCATTTCATGTGCTGTCATGAATGCTGAGTTTGTAAAAATCTATACACCAAATCTGGTGAAAAATGGCGTCTCTGATTGTAACCATGCCTGGGAGTAAGTAACTTTGGAGTGTAGCAGAATCAAAACCACCTTGGGTTCGGAAAAGTTTGCTTAGTTGAAACTTAAAAAATTAAATTCTAACCATTATAAAAATATTAATACTGGTGACAGGTAAGAGAGATTAGACACAAAGTGCAGATTATAAAAGGGCTTGTTCTTCACTCTCTGCCAATCCATATGCCAGTTTGGAAGCAATATTTTTCTTTCAAAAATATCATACATGCTTCCAAGAGCACCTCTGGCAACATCTAGCTTTCATACGGCTTGTGACTCAGATCTCTCTCTCTCTCCTTATGTTAAAATTTCCCCCAACCCATTTTTCCTCTCATTTTCATCTTCCGGCCTGTACTGCTCCAATCAACTTCAGATTGACCCATCATCATCAAGAACAATGCAAGACTCAATTGGGATTCCTGCTTGCTTTTCTTCTGCAGACAAGTTCATTGTTGATCCAGGGGCTGTGACCCGATCAGGCCAGAGTGTTTACATGTCAGTATATAGAACAAAAATTGCTGATCAGTGCCGTTCGATCACCATCACATGGTGCAAAAACTCGATGCTTCATGGCCTATCAGTATCAGTGGAAGGCCCAGAAGGAGAAACCCCGTATACCTGCAAGGTTGAGCTAAAGCCATGGTACTTTTGGAGGAAACAAGGGACCAAGCGATTCATAGTTGATGGTAAACCTGTTGATATCTTCTGGGACCTTCAAGCTGCAAAATTTAATGGTGAAACAGAACCAACCTCAGAGTACTATGTAGCAGTGGTTTGTGATGAAGAGGTTGTGCTGCTTCTAGGTGATCTTAGGAAAGATGCCTACAGAAAGACAGGGTGTAGACCCGCTCTTATTGACCCTATTTTGGTTTCAAACAAGAAGCACATATTTGGGAAGAAGAAGTTTTCCACTAGAGCTAAATTCCACGACAAGGGTAGGTGTCATGAGATCTCAATAGAGTGCAAGAACAACGGCAATGGGGGAAGCAGCAATAATGGCGATTCCTTAAATGGGGTTCAGCCAGAGATGGAGATTAGGATCGACGGGCATTTGGTCATTCATGTCAAGCACTTGCAGTGGAAATTCAGAGGCAACGAGTCAATTCATCTCAGCAAAATGAGAATAGAGGTATATTGGGATGTCCATGATTGGCTCTTCATTCCTGGTTTAAAGCATGCTTTATTCATCTTTAAGCCAGTTATGTCATCACTGTTATCATCTTCATCGACTCCTTTATCATCTCAGACAGGGAGTTCTGGGTCATTGGAGCGTCATAGTGTTAGTGGGTCATCAGAGTTTTGCTTGTTTCTCTATGCTTGGAAGGTTGAATAATTTTATCATCAACCCCGGCAAAAGTAAGGTTGGAAAAAGACATGGGTCAGCAAGTAATGGAGCCGCATGGAGTGGGGAAGATAGAGATTAGGTTGAAAGAGAAGGGATTGGATTGGATTGAAAATGCTAGTGGGGCCAAACAGAAGCTTTGGGAGTTAGTTACAGCTGTAGTTGAACAATTGGGCATAATTGGACAAGACAGATCGTATCACACACATGCTCAATTATTCTTCCATCTAGAGCTATGTACATCCACCATATGGACATTCACCTTCCTCTTTCTTGATCTGATCTTGAAAAGCGAGCTATGTATTCTTTCAAAATCCATCAACCAAAGGTATTTTATATACAGAAATATATAGAGAATAGATTGCCGGACTGCATGAATGTCTGTCTGTATTTGCCCATAAAAGCTCATGCATGTGACGGGTAAATGGCGTCCCGGGAAGAGCGGAGGAGTGTTTGATGAATCCTGGTGATAGAAAGCAGAAACTAAGTGCAAAATCCATGCATAAGGAGAAATTGTTTTATGTACAATTATTGTATCATTGTATATTGTTCAATAACATTCACTCAAATTATTCACATATATTAATTATCTGGACCCAATTCAATATTTAGTAAACAAAGTTACGACCTCTTTTTTTTTTTTTTGTCCAATAAATATTGCATTGTGGGTCCAGATGACGAGTAAATTTAAATGAATTGTCTTAGTGTCATTAAACAATATACAAATGACCTGGTACAATAATTACACATACAAATTTTATATATAAGCCCGTTATTGTTCTCCAGTAGTTAGTTAATCATCATGATTTCTTATCTACGTAATTTCAATCAATCTACCATCGATTATTTAACTTATTATATTAATGGCACACACAGGTAGGTGAAGAATTGAACGAATGAATTTGACAGGTACAAGACATAACCAGATGCCAATAAATATACGGCAGAGTATGCTTACTCCAGTGGCGATATTGTCCATTCATTTAAGTACATGAACACCATGTCAGACGAAGTAGATCCGTTAAACTAGGGATAGCTATCGGCAAACCATCATCCATTCAAATACCAATCATAAGCCTTACATGTACCAAGAATTTGCATATAGAAGTGATGATAACACTTGATGCCACGTTAGCTATAGATTTATTCTCCGTGGGTCGAAAGCCAAGCAGGTAAACAACGAAGTTGTTTCTTTTAGAAGCAGAGAAAACAAAGACTTAAATTTAATTATAATTTTTTATATTTTTATTATTAAAATTTTTAATTAAAATATAAAAAATATATGATTTAATTAAAAAATATATATTTATCTATAAAAATTATACACTTACCATATTTTAACTCAACGTAATAATAATAACTACATTTTTGCTTTAAAACAACTTGACCAGAGCAAGATTATCCTTTCCTCCAAACGTCAACAACGAGGTTATGGTGAAAGATTCAAGGGTACATGACATTATTGCTCAGCATAAAAGTAATAAATTGGCAACGTAACAAGAACGTTTTACACTGATATGTACACTGCTTGCCTAGTAGTGTCCATATACCAAGCATCCAGGTAAAAATTGATATCTCGGCTTAGAACTTGATAGCTGTTCTACCATGCAAAATTTGAGTTCCTATAAGCAAAACGAGGGAGGAAATCTGCTCATTTTGAACCGAAACCAAACCACCTTGCTAGGAAGAACTTGCTCTTTCCACGGGGAGCTTCCTTTTCTGCATGAGCTGGTGGCGGGGTAGGTGATTCTACAGGTGGTGAAATAAGATTGGCTGCAAGGAAGAGTCACCAATTTTATATTTGAAACAAAGTAAAATAGACTTGCTAGGAATATCAGTTTAATAGCTATTGACACCTGGTTTATCAAATTATAAATCCAAGATATCTAAGTAAGATTGTAACCTTAAGGGAAACAAAAGATAAGAAACTGATATACACCTGATTGTGGAGAAACCTTGTTAGTTTTTGCACCCCTTGTATCAATAGAATTCTTTTTTGGATTGGGTATGACGGCTTCATGGTCAGATACAGAGGTTAACTTCCTCTCACGAACTCTTTGCTCCGCGTTTCCTTCACCATCTTGATCACCTGTAATCACCGAAGCACAAGAAGAAAAACTGAAACATTAAGCAAAGAATTATCGTATAAAAACAGAGTAGTAAGGTTTCAAGCAGCTATCAAGAATGAAAGCAGCCAAAAAGCATGTTACAGTTAATCATACAACGTTGGAATTGAGCAGAATACTATTATTGTAATAATAAAGGGTATGATCCTATCAGCTCCAAAATACATCTCATACTGCAGATCCAGATACAAAATAATATTCCGGATCCATGTTAATAAAGAAGTCTGGTCACATTATTAGTTTTTTATGTGGCTCAATGCTAGGAGATGACTCAATTGGCTTACACATATGGCAGTTTTGGGAAATGGAACCCAACCCAAGAAAACATGTCATAGACCAGCTATGGCAATTCTTCTCACTTCAGTTCACCTATCAAAACCAGCACTCAGTCTTTCTCCTTGCTGTATCTTTAAGTTGGACTTAACACCAATATATACATACATATATCAGATCATAATTCTCACCGGTGAATATTTCAGGTTGGCCACAAAAGTTTGTGACACTGCGCAGTCAAAGATACTAGAATAATCAAGTAGTTTCACAAAACAAGGTCAGAAATGCTTACTTCCATCAGAAGGCTTCCCATAGTTCTGGTGCAGAGCTTCAATGAAAGAAGTAGCCTTTTGGTCTTGCATCACTGATAAGGAACCAAAGTAATTTAATACGTCAAATTAAATAATTGATGAGTATAAATTTCAATATGGAGAAATATGAACCTCACATTGATCAAATAAAGTACATCTATAGTTTGGGGCTGAGCCAACCAATAGCAACTGAACTGCCTCTGCATCTCTTGTCATAGATAATGAAGCAGATGCCTTTACATTTTGAGTGTCTAGGAGAATGCCAGAAAGCTGTAAAATAACACATGGGTAGAGAATTTTAAGTCGCATAGTCCTTGAATATTTTCCTGGTGCATCTCTAAAAATGGCAAGATAGGTAATTTCATAGCACTAAAAATTTGTGACGAGAAAGTAATAATACTGTCATCAAATTACCAGAAGTTTCTTCAGCAGAGGGTTTTGAAGTAGATCGTAGGCATCTTCACAGTAATTATCAGTAAGAATGGTGCACTGAGATCCAACCTATAAGAACAAAATAAGGCATGAAATCAGTGTAAAATTCAGTATCATGCCTCATTGTGCATTATTTTTGGATCACACTTGTTTTTAGAATTTCATTTGCAACTTCATCTATGAACAAACCTCGCCAGTAGCTCTTAGGATATCTTGTCCAACCACAAGGATGTTCAGTCGACCAGACATCATAAGGTTTTCCAGGTCCACCTGCAAACAAGTTTGGAAAACAAATTAACAACCAATGCAAAACTCATCCAACATACTATTTATATAACATCAAAATATCTAATAGATAGGTGATCATGATTTATGAGAGATAATTTCAGTGTTTCCCCATAAATCATATATCAAATGAACTTACCGGTCATCAACTTTTGTGCAAAGGCATACAAATTTTAAAAGTATTTATATGCAACTATTTAGGGATATTGGTTTGCTAAAATGTTGTCGAGTATTGCAAGGACAACCTGAATCACCAAATGAAATCAAAACTACCGAACATATAATGACCAGTAGAACACTATCAGACATTGTCAACAACTGAACATGCAACCAAGTAAGAATTACACTTGTCCCATCTAAATTGGTTTTTAGTGTAACAACACGAAAATCACCTCATCAGCGAAAAGCAATGACGTAGCATCAAGGCCAGCATGGTAAAAGAGCCAAGCAGCCTGCCTTAGCTTCCACATAGTGCTTCGCCTCACATTTATCACAGGAATTACCACATTCTCCCTTCCATCATCCTTCTCCCTCTGCCTATACCAATACAACCACGCATAACATATGGCGGCTACCATTGATGTTGTACCTGCGCTACACAAAATGAATTACTTGGCCTCGTTCTCACATTAATTCATACAAATAATGTATTTGTCTGTCAATAAAAATACAAATACACCGCTTCAATTATATGCTATTTACAGACACCATTTCAACTTTAAAAATCATAAATTAACCCATTATACTTTCACTTTTCAGCATTTTAAAACTTTCTGTAACCGAAATGCCACTTCAAAAATTCCCCTTGCCACGTCATATCCCGTTGATTTAAAGGTAAAAAATAGGTCTTTACCAAAAAAAAAAGAGAAAAAATAGGTGGTTCAAATATATTTTTTAAAAAAATTCTTGCACAAGAATAAAATGTCCGACCCAAAATCCTCAAATTCTAAAATGTTAAAAAAAAAACAAAAATAGGGAATTTTTTTTATTCTAGAAATTAAAACGAGTATTCGCAAGTAAAGAATGTATTGATATTTTGTACTAGAAACCATATATTGACAAGGAGAAAAGGAGTCTTAACTGTTAGAAGGCCCAGAGAGCACAATTTCCGCCTTTGCGTTGAGCTCCATGTTCATCACTTTCTGAATTAAAATCCTCTGCTCTTTGAGAAACCCATTGAGAGAATGATCTAGGGTTCCCTCTCCTTGCTTGGACCGTCCATTAGCTTCAGTCCTGGGAGCCATTTTCTCCAGCGAATAGGTGGAAGACGATAACATTCTCCGGGGAGCCGAATCGACAGGTAAAGGGTTCGAAGACGACAAAGATCGGCGAAGGGCAGGTTCGGCGACATTCTTGGGCGGCGGGAGTGGAGGGGGCTCCGGCGAGGGCGTAAAAGTCTTAAAGGTTCGGCGGGAAAAGATTTGATTCCCCTGTGGGAGAGGAGCAGAGGGGTCGGTTTGGAATCGGGACTTGCGGTGAAATGAGCGGCGAGGCGGAAGAGTGGAGGAGAGGGTAGGGTCGGCTGGGGGAGCAGGGTCGGAAGAGGGCGTTGGATGGTGGGGTTTGAGGATGTTGGAGAACCACTTGTGGACCGCCGTAGCAGGGGATCCATCATCACCATCTGATGGATTGAACGTGTCGGATTTGTTGCGGCTGTGTTTCGCTGTTTTCGACAATATCTCCCCACCGAACCCTTCCGCTGCTCTATTCCTGTTCCACACAACTAAATCCCCATTAACACCGTAAAATGGATTACACTGCAGTTTGATCTATTTTTCTTAACATTTTTTAATTAAAATAGAATAAATATATAAATTTTTTAATTAAAAAATAACCAATATATAATTAAATTAAAAAAATTATATAGTTATTAATAAAAAATTTATATATAATGTTATTATTAAAAAATCATATTTTTATTATATTTTTATTAAAAAATTATGCAATTTTTCCTTGTCCAATTATTGTTAATAATTAAATTAATTTGATGACAAGTTATATGAAAATTTTTGAAGTGTGAACCTAATGGCCAAAATTGTTTGGCTCTATTTGGTTAATTTTTTTATATAATTTATGTAATATTTATTATATTTATTATTTTATTTATAAAATTATTTTTTTAAAAAAATAAAAATAAAATAATTATTTTTTATCTCACTTTCTTCACTTATTCATACTTTACGTTGTCTTTATGTTATATTCTCTGATCAAACAAAGCCTTTATACGTCAAGGAGTAGAGATACATATACCATACAAATTTTCTCCAAGTTTTTAACCAAGAAAAACAAATTCTCGTATCAAATGAGAATTGATTTTTGTGGAGAAAAATTTAAAAATTTTTGACTAAGTTGGGAAACTATGTCATATAGAGTAAAAACAGCCATATTTTGAAGTGTACATGCCTGTGAACAAGGCTTCAAGGGACAACAAATCATGCGATGTTCATTGCTCAGCTTGAGTAGCAAATTATAGTCCCAGGAGTTTGACAAAAGGAGTATAACATACCTTCTGGCGGACCTAGAAAGAGGGTCTCTTCGATCTAAGGAGGGAACAACCGGTGACCTTCCTTGTGCGGCGGCGGCAAACCTGGGGGACCCAACAAGGCGTGCCGACGAGTCGCAGCGCGTAGGAGACGCCGCCACGACGCGCCGTGCCTCTTCCAACCACTCCTCCGTCATCCTGCTGCTGTTACTTCTAGTGCTGTCGTCAAACCCAATATCGTCGTCGTTTTCCGCCAGGCCACCCCCTCGCACTCCACCTGTCAGGTCATAGGTTTTCTTGTCCATGTCCACTGTCCCAAAAAACATGTCCGTCATGAAGTCCGTGAGGTCCGGCACCGGCTGTGTCCTCCGCCGCGTCTCCGCCAACTTCTTTTGTAGCATTGCTGACCCTCCTTTACTTTCTGTGCTTAACCTTCGCTCCATATGGCCACTCACACAGTGCTAGACTATAGCTAGTCCGAGCAAGGTGTCTCTTATTCCTATCTGATATCGCAATCCCTCGTCCAAATTATTAAGAATATTGGGATCGAGGGACGTGGGGTTTTGTGATCTTTTTAAGATAAATGATTAATACATAGGAATCATCTATGAGTTTGACCAAGCAGGCGAGAAATTTCTGGCCGGCGTTATTAGTTGATGTCTTTTGTGATGGAGTGTTGTTGAGTGTGCATAGCTTGAGATATGCATGGACATACGGTCGTGTCCGGCACAATTCCAAAGAGAACGTTACTTTATTTAGTAAATGAGCAGCGATTATTTACCGTGCCAGTAACAATAACTGAAATGTATTAATAATATTTAGTTAATATGCAAGTAAATAGCATTTTCTATATTTATTGGTATCTTGAGTAGTTAACGACGGATATGGTAAAATGTCAGTTGAATAATTATTTATTGTTACCCTTAGTAAATGAAAACTAACACATTACAACAGTCATTATTGCACGATAAGAAGTCATTATTAATATATATTAATCCATTTAGCTCCCAAATATATCTGCACTATAAAATTCGTTTATTTTATATTTAACTTCTTTAGCGTCAACAACAAACCAGGTGGGAATTGGATCCTATTCATAGAGGATTTGCCATGGTGACTTGGATAAGGGGCGCTCAGATCCTCTGGCTTTGTGGTGTGAACTGTGTCATGTGATTTTTCCAAAATCTCAACCGTCCAATCTATCAAACGGCTGTAAACACGCCACGCATGTTAATCTTGTCAATCACTCAAAAGGGGCTTCCCGTCAGACTGAAACATTTCACTGTGCCCAGCTGCCCCATGAAATTCAGCGGCAATTCACGAATGCAGCAAATTCAATGCTACAAAACCCAGCTTCCAGCGTTCTCATAGTCCGAAGATTCATCCAGGTATCATTTGCGCAAAATAAAAATATTTCTGAATCGCAATACCAGTATATTCCAAGAAAAAAAAAAAAAAGCTTTAGCTATAGAACTTTCAAAAACTCTAGCCTTGGGCAAACTATTATTAAGAACTCAGATAACGTACTTCACAAAGATGACAGATAATTCGCAACCAAAATAATCGAGAGAGCCCCGAAAAAATAACAACCCCGGTTCAAACGAGCAGAACTGTAGGAATACCTCATACATTGCCACCCAAAGCAAACAAGAGCCCATCGAGAAATATTTACGATTCACATCAAAGGAAAGCAGAAAAAAGCGATTGAACAATAATTAGATTCCTTGTCTCCTACTCCCAATAAAACAAAAAATTCGATCAACCTAGTTGAATACCAGAGTTGTGGGACCCTTAGGAGTGACCAACTGAATACCGGGCTCATCATTTTTGAAGCCATCAACGGAGCCCTGATCGGAGTAATGGTAATTGTCGTCACTGTTCAATAAGAAACGAGACGGTTCTCACTAATCCATAAGAACTATTTGTCATCCCATCCACGCCATATCGAAGAACGAAAGGATTGGCTTCCATTCTCGTCGTTCTTGCCATTCTCACTTCTCAACTTCAACACACTTCAGGGATTGCATGAAAACGGAGTAACAGATGAGTGTTGCCGCATTAGACCTTCCTTTGTGCAACACAGCATTTGGAATACACCAAATCATGAGTTGGAAGGCTCTTGTAAACCCAACTAAAATAAATAAATATGATCTCAAAAAATAAAATTTAAAAAAATTAGATTTATTTTTAAAAAGTTTAAAAAAAATACGGACTTATTCTTTGGCCCGGCCCCTCTTGTTTTATTTTATTATATTATTAATTTATATTTCACTTATCTTTTTCTTTATTTTACTAATTCTTATTGGTTATCACATTTTACCTAAACTCTTATTAGTATTCTATATTCCATAGCGATGATTTGACACAAAATTATGATTCAATGTAATGAAAATAAATCTGGAGGTTTATTTTTTTCAATCAAGTAATAATTTGGTAGTTTTAAATTGTTTATAAAAGTTCATTTTACAACATATCTAAGGTTACAAGTTCTAATTCCAATTAAATAAATACAATGGAGTCTTAACCTTCTTATTAGCTTAATAATGAATGAACAAGGGAGTGATGCATCAATATTGTTAGATGGTTGATGACAATAGCAAAAGCATACATTCACTTAGTAAAGAGGATTCAATGTTTTTTTTTTCCTTCAAAATGCCAAGCTCAATTTTTTCCTTTACAGATCCATTCTTTGTATCTATAATAATATTCTTAATTTGTAGATTGGGCCCAGGCCTACATTGTAGTGCACAATGTCGAGCTCGAGCCTTGAACTATTTTTTAGCTATCTTGTCTATAAGTCCAGCATGTTTTTACACAAACGAGACTTGTGATCAAGTCTAATTTGAAAGCTTTTAGGAGGCCATGTGTCACAATTGCAACAATTAATGGAGCAGATGACCACCATTTCGCCTAGTTTTATTATTTAAAAAATGGGAGCATCAAAATGCAGCATTTCATTCAACTCAAATGCAGTGTTTTGATGTTTATGGGTACATGGTGTGCTTCTAACTGTTTGATGGATTGGACAATTGAGATTTTAGCAAAATAACATGATTGGATTTGCACCACAAAATTAGAGGATCTGAGACAAACAAGAATCTAACAAGTAGAGTTGTTAAAACAGATCAAACCTACGAGGTCGGTCCATTTAACCCATCAAATAATGCGTTGGATTTAAATTTTGTGAACTCGTATAATAATATAGGTAAATTGAACCCAATTCATTTAACCCACCAATTATATGGGTTAGCTTACATAACCTATGAGTTTTCCCATTTATTATTATTATTATTATTTAATTCTCTTAAATGATTTAATGTTCAACACTTTTGCTTTAGAGATTCTTAAATCCTAGGTTACCAAAACGATATTATACATGAGATTGATTGATTTTCTTCTTTTGGTCTTGTTTAAAATTCTTGATGAGGGGGTGAATCTTAAGGTTTTGGGGGGACATGCTCCTATAGCTACTTTTGCTTTGATTTTTATAATCTATGAAAGATATTATGGTTTTTTTTTTCTTTGTCATCTTAAAACGTTTCTAATTTGGAATTGCAAGGTTGATAGATTTAATGCAAAGCAAAATACTTTTTAATTCAAGAAAAGAAGTGGGGGAAAAAAACTTCATGACGTACTCCTTATTTACTTACCGAGAATAATAATGGTTTCAGCCAAATTTGTCTAAAATCATGCAATTTTATTTTTGTTTTTTTGGTAGATTAAACGAGTCAACTGATTTAACCCACTCAGTGGGTTGGATTGAAAAGTCTAGTATATTTAATTAGAGTAGATTAAATGGTCGCTTTGTTTAACCTATAACTGATGATGGACCAACTTGTATGGGCCAAGCAAACTAATTTTGATATAAGACTCTAGATTAGACAATCAAATCATTGAATTCTTTTTTTTTTTAAATTGATTTTTTACTAGTCTCTTTATATTCATGGGATACTAAGGCTCCGTTTGGTTCAACGGAGGGGAGGGGAGATTAATGAAAAGGAAGGAAAGGGAGGAAAGGGGATTTATCTTAACTTTGGTTCATCCTAACTTTGTTAATAAAGAAAAAAAAAAGCAGGAATCCATGATCAAAGTCCTCAAATTTAGACAATAACTAATGGCAAATAATTAATAATAAATTAAAGTAGAATTTGGTCCCATCATTTTATTAAAACTTTTGTTGATTCTTTAACTTTGAAACACGTCAAAATAATCCTTTCAATTTTTTTATCTCACAAATCTCTTAAATTGTGATAGTCGTCAACTTAATTGTTACTGAATTGAGTTTATGTCAGGATGATGTCTTGCATTGCCGTTAGTCATCTTATAATCTCTTTTTCATAATTTTTGCTCCAAATTTGTTTAAGTTTCAATTTAGAATTTTTGAAAATTAGACAGCTAACAAAGCCAACATGATTAGAGCTATTTCAATAATAAATGAGTTAATAGACTTGGCAATTAATATTCTATTGAGGAAGCCGATGTAAAACACACTTACAATATACTTTATTGAGAAAGCCAATCTTGAATATTTTGTAATTATAGAATAAACTAATTGTGTCATAACTGATTCAATCAATATTAAGAATATAGAATTAACCTAGATGTTACTAAGATAAAAAAATAAATATTAACATGAAATATATACCAATTTGTCATATAATATCATTTCCCAAAAGTATTGATCATGAATGTACTTGACCATGAAAAAAAAAATAGAGTATATAACATGGATAGTATTGATGATGAATGTTTTTAATGGAAATAAAGAAGAGTATATATATAATTACAAACTTCATTGGTTTCCCTTTCATAAGAATATAATTACTTGTCCAATAAGAAAGAGTATACTACAAAATTTGTAGTTAAAATGCTAAAACATGCCAAAATACATAGCAAGGTAGAAAGAAAGTGTAGCTTTTTGTTATTCATTATGAAAAATGAGAATACTTAAAGTGATAAATAAAAAAATCTAGTTTAGCTTAATGTTACACAAAAAATATATACAAGAATATAAAAAAAGAAAGAAGAGATTGCAAAGTCAACATTTGAAAACCAAATAGAATCAACTTTTTGACAGATATATACGAAAGAAAAAAATAAAAGAAAAATATGTATAACAGTAAAAATTATTTCTCAATATATATAATTGAATTATTTTTAAAATTTAAATATTTAAAAAAAAATTGGAACGCGGGATCACAAATCCCGGATTCCTCAAAAATTAAAATTTTTTTTTTTAATTGGGGGTCAGTTCTATTGACCCCCTTCACGTCACTGACCCTTGGGTCAGTGAAATTGACCCATGGGTCAATTTGATCCGTGGGTCATTTTTTAAAAAAAAATTAAAAATTAATATTTTAATTAATTTATTTAAAATATATAAAATAATAAAAAATATAAAATTTATTATAATAAATATTATTTAATTATGTATTATGTAAATTTATATTATTTTTTTGTGTATTAAAAAATATAATATTTTTAAATCTCTTTATAATTTTATTAATTTTGTAAGTGTTAAAAGTTTATATTTTGAGAAAATTTAATTAATTTTATTGAAATTTATAAAAGGTGAGATATAAATAATAAAAAAAAGTAAACAAGAATTTAAATAAATTACTAAAAGTATTTCTAAAATTGCAATTATATGGGTTTTTTTATTTGGAGAAAAAATATTAATCTATATATTGAAAAATACAATGACTTAATTTGTATATATAATTTGTTTAATTTTATAATTATAAGAAATTTATGTGTTAAAGAATAGTAATTAATTTTATTTAGATTTTGAACAGGTAAAATATTAATATTTCACAACTACAAAATATTAACATTTCACAATTACAATATTTAAGAAACTCAGATATTATATTTATCATGGTGCAAACTAAAATATTAACATTTCACAACTACAAAATATTAACATTTCAAAATTATTATTTATATTTTACCTATTCAAAATCTAAATAAAATTAATTACTATTCTTTAACACATAAATTTCTTATAATTATAAAATTAAACAAATTATATATACAAATTAAGTCATTGTATTTTTCAATATATAGATTAATATTTTTTTCTAAATAAAAAAATCCCATATAAATGCAATTTTAAAAATACTTTTAGTAATTTATTTAAATTCTTGTTTACTTTTTTTTTATTATTTATATCTCACCTTTTATAAATTTCAATAAAATTAATTAAATTTTCTCAAAATATAAACTTTTAACACTTATAGAATTAATAAAATTATAAAGAGATTTAAAAATATTATATTTTTTAATACATAAAAAAATTAATATAAATTTACATAATACATAATTAAATAATATTTATTATAATAAATTTTATATTTTTTATTATTTTATATATTTTAAATAAATTAATTAAAATATTAATTTTTAATTTTTTTTTAAAATGACCCGTGGATCAATTTCACTAACCCGTTGGGTCAGTGACATGAAGGGGGTCAGTTCTACTGACCCCCAATTAAAAAAAAATTTTTTTAAATTTTTGAGGAACGCGGGATCATAGATCCGGCGTTCCAATTTTTTTTTAATTATTTAAATTTTAAAAATAATTCAATTATATATATTGAAAAATAGTTTTTATTGTTATACATATTTTTTTTTTGTTTTTTGTTTTCATATATATCTGTCAAAAAGCCAAATAGAATCATTCAAATATAATTACAATTGATGGGATTATTCTAATGAAATGAAACATAACCAAAAGAAAAAAAAAAAAGGTATAATCAAATGTTATTGGAATAAATTTATATTAATTGAAATAGCAAAAAATGTACACTTTCAAAAAAAATTTCGGAAAATAAATAATTTTTAAAATACTTTTATTTTAATAAAAATGGAGTTAATATTGAATGATAAACTTTAAAATATTGATTGAATCAATTATGGCTCAGTTTGATTGAGATCAATCTACATTCATTAGGAATAAGCTATCTTATTAATGTCAAGCATTTAATTTGTAATTAAAAATTTTTAATCAAATATAATTATAACTAAGGGGATTTCAAACAAAAGGATCAACCATTATAAATAAATAAATCAATCAATCAATCAATATAAATATAATTAAATCATATGAAATGCCACTTCAATTGGATTAAATAAAATAAACTAAAATTATAATTTAATAGCGAAAATAGATGAAAATTTCCTAGAATCCCACTTGTTAATAATTAAACGTTTGAAAAAGTTAAAATTACTTATATGTATATAAAGTAATAGATAAGACTACTCTCACGAGAACCCTCGTTCCTTCCATCTTCGTCTTCGTTGTTTATCTCTCTTCAGAGCTTTCCATTACGGTGACATAAACCTCGCAATGTACATATCCATTTCTATATGGTCAAACTACGAAAATTATCCCATTCCAATAAAGAATTTGGCAGAAATGGGTCAATCTTGTCTTGGCCTTTTATTTAAATATGCTTTTTCTAATATGGTGCATTTATGGAGTTTTTTTTTTATCAGATTTTAAACTCTTTTTTGTCTGGGTTGTGTACATAGGCCACTTCGGCCAATTCTGGATAAATCAAAGGTTGGTCTTTGGCAAAACTTTATCGAGCAAATATTTCTCCAAGCTGGAAATTAAAGTTGATAATGTCCCTAAGTAAAAACTTATGATGTGATCTACGTCAATTTATGTTAATTTAATTTATAAAGTTAGTATTGATTACAATAATATTGAAAATTTTTAAAAATATGTAAGATAAAACTAACATAATAAACATTGGGAACAAAATTAACAATGATTTTAAAACTTTGAAACAAAAAAGATATTTTTGCCTAATATATATATAATAAAAAAACGGATTGATATATAAATAAAATAATAAATGTGTAAGTAATACAGTGGTACTAAAATTGTTATTTTAAAAGAAAAGTTACAAACCACATTTAAGTTTGTAAGAACAAATATAAGTTGAAATTATTTTAATTTCAATTCTAATACAATCTCATTAATTACAGGATATAAATATTATTAAAAATAAGAAAATTTTCATTTTATTTAAATAAATTAAATTTTAATTATAAAATTAGTATATAGGCTTTCAAACATAACGAAATACTCTTTTGAACTTTAAATTATGACAAAAACACTCCCCTAAATTTCAAATTCCAGTTAAAATTAACTGTAAGAGACCACATGATTTAAATTATAATTACAATGCTTAGCTTAGGCTCAATGCTAGATTTTTTTAAAAAAATTATTTTCACCTTCCAAAATTAACTGAAATTTAAGAATTTTATTTTTGCTTAAAATTGGACTCATTTGATACACAGAAAATTAAATATGAACATAAAAATGAAAAAAAAATTAATTTTAAATATAAAAAATAATTTTAATATCCTTATTTTTAATGATGAGTAAATATGGTTAAATAATTACATAATAATTAAAAAGCAAAATAATAATTATACCAAAATTTTTCATTCCCTCCTACTTTCCTTTAGGATATCAGATAAGGCCCTAGAGTATTTTGTAGGTTTTAAAGTTAATATATCAATTTTTTAATTAAACCTTAATATTTTTTATTTTAATTCATACTTCAAGAAAAATTTTATTATATTTCAAAATTTATGTATGAATTTATAATTAGACCAACATTTGAAAGAATAAATGTAGATTCCCTTTAAAAGAAACTATTATATAGATAATAAGAGTGGTCAAAATGGAACCAACTATTTAAACCAAACTAATCTAATTTAAAATTGAACAAAATAAAAAAAAAGTTATGTCTAAATCAATTATATACATGTTAAAACCAATTAATTCGAATTTAAGGGTTTGGTAACCAAAATCAAAATTATTTATTTATTTTTTTAATAAAAGAGTGAAAAACATGTTTTAATATAGGGATGGAGATCACACAATTATAGTATTGCAGACTGAGGATATATGATACTGTCACAAATCCAAACTAATATGTTTGGTTACTACATTGCAATGTAAAATATAATGTAATGTTAATTGTAATTTTTATTATATTCTCATAATTATTATTCAATAGTATTTATTTATTTATATTATTTTTTAAATTAAAATATGAGAATTATTTCATATTTATTTTATTTACTTTTTGCATTTCCTTTCCCTTTAGCTAACATTAAATCCTACTAATCACTTGTCCCGCATTGTTATAATTTTCATTATTTTAAAATTATAATTTCCTCAAAATTTTTAACTACACACATGTATAAATATAACTTATAATTATACAATATTCATATTTTAATAACAACAAAAAACTGTTAAGTGGAAATAAAATATGTATATATTTTTTAATTTAATATAGACTTCTAATATAAAAATTGTAAATTTCAAAAAAATGATGTGTTTTAGAAAAATGTCAAGCTATTCCTAAAAAGTTTTACTAGAATGATGCCATGATATTGTTCGAAGATTTTATCAAATGCATGCTTTCACAGTAATTTTTAAAATTTCAAAATTGGCTATTTTGTGTCCTTTAAAAGTTTAAATTTTATATAAAGATTCTTGTTTATTAGATTTGTGTACATATTAAATAATAAACTAGAAACAGACCCATATGATACGTAGGGTGTAGATAATAAAATAACCAGCTTTGCATCAATAGTAAATAAAAAATAATATGAAAATATTTACATTTACATAATGAGTAGATATCTTTTGGGACCAAAGAGTTCTAGAAATCAATAAGATATGAACCAATCATCATGTAAAAGTTGTATCTTTTAGGTAAAAAAAATGAAATAACAAGAAAGAAGGACAAACAAAATCATAAGATAAGGAATAATAATATATTCATTGAACAACGAAGTCAGTTGTGAAGAATAACATATTAAATAACAAAAGATTCAAATGGCTAACTTAATTTCAAATAAATGCATATTAAATTTCCACCAATTCCTAACAAACAAATAAAACCTACGTGAGAACATCTTTTGTTGATTAGATTTAATAAGAAGTGACAACTACAATGGCAATTAATAAGGAGCCAACAATTTCATTATTAAAGAACATTAAATACATGAAATTACAACAACAACAAAATTTCTGAATGAAAAACGAAAAACCAAAAAACAAAAAACAAAACTTTTGTCAATTAGATTTAATAAAGAGCAAAAATTTCAACGACAATTAATAAGGAGTCAACAGTTTCACATATTGAGAAACTTAAATACATGATCAGAATGAGAATGAAAAAGAGAAAGAATATACTAATTTTCTCTCACAACTTAGACATTACGTGGCATGAGCTGGATATGTTAGCTAATACTTCTTTCGGTCTCATATATAACAAATAAATAATTAATTTACGAGTATTAAGAAAGTTAGTTAAAAGTAATTAATTTTTTTAATTTTGTCTCAAATAAAAATTATTTTTTAAAAATACTCATATTTAATACGTGCACTTTCTTCTCGAAATTAATGACCACCACTACTCATAATTTAAATGACTTATTTAATGAAGTGCATAATTGGAATACTGTAATTAATATGGTAGTTTGTTTCTTATATATAAGACCAAATCAAATCTCAAAAAAATCTCTTATATATAAGATCGGAGGGAGTATTTAACAACCATGTCAATTTGAGAGGCTTCTTCATTTGTGCATTATGAGCAACATATCAATCTCATTAATTGCATTAGATAGAATTACTTTAGTCAATTATATAAATGTTCTTTAATCTTATTTTAAAAATTTAAATTAAATTCATAAAATAGTAGATAGGAAAAGTTATTCGCTTTTAAATTTTCAAATTTTATTTATTTAAAATGTAAAGTAAATTAAAAAGATATGCATAACTTCTATGTCTATTTAATTATAAATTTAAGTGCAAGTGAATATCATTTAAATTTTTTATATATTAGTTAGGAATAGGTTTATCACTGCTTTGGATTTGGATATAAAATAGGAAATGTCAACTTTTAAGGACAAATCAAAATATATATGAGCATAAACATGAATTAAACTAAACAAAGCCAATCAAAATACAAAACCAAAGTAATGAATACCTTTAATACTTACTTCATCTCTATAGCACAAATAAATTACAATTACATTTATTTTAACTAAAATACCATACAATTTTTTACTTATAACAAGTATTATATATATATATATATATAATTTTTTTGACATCAATGCTATAATGATAAAAATTATTTTTGAAAAACGCAGTGGTCTTTTTAAGAAATGCAGCATAGTCCAGTGTGCGTTTCTTTCAGTTAAATTTTTTAAATTAAAATAAAGGGAACACGGCACAACTCAGCCCGTGTTTCCTGCAAATAATTAAAAATAAAAAATAAAACATTGAACATGGACCTAACAGATCCATGTTCAATGTGAGTCGGAAAAGTAAAAATGAAGAAGATGAAAATTTGGCAAATTGCTAAGTTTTATAATAAATGCTCATACGTGGTGATGGATCAAAATTTAAAATATAGCCATGTTAGTAATTCTTGAATAATTAAATTATATATTTAAAATAAAAATAAAAATAAATTCTGAAAATATGTTCAAGAAAAAATAACTACATTTCAACCCCCTAAAATATAATTACAAAAGTTCGTATATAAATTTTAAAATATAAATAAGTTTATTATAGTTTAAAATTTAAAAAATATTATTTTGTTCTATTTTAAAATTTATGTGGTAAATTTTTAATTAAATTTAATTTAGAAAAGTCTAACATGGTATCTCCAATATTTAACATTTTTTTTCTAGCATCCACGATCCATGGTTATTTAGCTAAAGTAGATTTGTTGATATAACTATCTTAAGCTCCTAACACCACCACATCCGTTCTAATCCATCATCACAGATAAAACATTTATTATAAAACTCAGCAATTTGCCAATTCGTCGTCTTCCCAATTTCTACTTTTTGGACTCACACTAAACGCAGACTAGATCTGTGTTCAATGTTTAAATTTTTTTAACAAAATATTTGCAGGGAATGCGGATTGAGCTTTGCTGTGTTCCTTTTATTTTAATTAAACAAAATTAATTGAAAGAAATATGAATTGGACTATGTCACGTTTCTTTTTTTAAAAATAAATATCAAAACATTTTGCATAGTCATGTTTTTCAAAAAATAGTTTTTCTTTCCCATTATAGCATTGATGTCAAAAAGCCTATATACATGTATATATGATATCAACATTTTATAAATTGTAAAATCATTTGATAAAAAGTTAAATTATTAAAAAGAAACAACATATTCACAAAATAAAATTTTAAATTTAACCTTTTTATTTTAAGAATAACACTTGTATTGAATCTATATTAATAAACATAAGCGTTTCCATAATGGCCAAAAAAAAGTTTTTCCATAAATTTAATAAAATTTTAAAATAAATGAAATTTATAATTCTCAACATAGAACAAATACTATTAAAATAAAAAGTTAAAAAATTTTTATTTATGTTAAAATATAATATTATTTTTAAAAAAAATTTGATCATTTTTTATTTTAAAAATAAATGTATATTTTAAAAACAAATAAAAAAAGTTGTAGAATTTGAATATTTTTAAAAACAAGAAAGACTAGTTTATCCTAGCAATAATCAAGTTCTTTATTTAGTAAACCCAAAAAAAGAATACAATAGAGAGGAAATTTTATATACTATCACATCAATTATACTCTTTTCAATAAAAAAAATTAAATTAAATAAAATGAGACCTACCCACTAGTAAAAAAAAAAATAAACTTATATAATTTGATCCCATATTCAATTATTGATTACTTTATTATTACATGAATAAAATGTTAAATTATATAATTGGATGTTACATTTAATTATTCACTTCAGTTTCATTGATAATTTTAGTTTGTTATTATTTTACTATTTGTTTGAATCATATTATATGTATATTGAACATAATTAATAAAAGATGTTGTTAGGCTAGTTAGGAAAGGAAAACAATTATCCAATCTATACTTCTTATATTATAAGAAATTTATTTTCTTAACATATTTTTTTTAATATGTAAATTTTATAGCTTGAGGGCATTCTATACTATACCATATACGTTACATAAATATTTATGCACATGACAAAAGAATTAAGGTTATCAAGCAATATGATTCATGTGCTTTTTGTTGGCATAAAAACATATTCAAATTTGTGGAGAGATTTGTGAAAATATACTATTATATAAGGATTTATTTTTGTAAAATAATTTGGTATTATTATTATTATTATTATTATTATTACTATTATCATTATCATTATTTCAATAACATTGTAACGAAATTGTCATAAAATATCAGTAATAGTTATATATATATATATATATATATATTTTCGGTATTATTATTTTAATTATGTCGGAATAGTTTATCATTATGTTATATGGATTTCTTTAATGACAATATCACATCTTATTGGTCTTTGGTATTAAAATATATGCTATTTTCTTAAATGTTCATATTTTTTATACACCAAATTTTGTTGTTGAGAGTTATATCACTTCTTATTTGTTATTAATATGAAACTTATTATATTATTATGTTTATCCTATATGTGGGTTATTTATTAGTTATCACATAAATAAAGTGTTATATGAAGTTCATATTCTATTTTTTATTATAAAACATTTTAATTTATTAATAGATAGGTTCAATTTTATTTAATTTAAAATTTTTATTATAAAAAGTATAAATAATATAGTATTATAAAAAATACTTAAAATTTTCCCATAATACAGTGTTATAATTTTGATTCAAATCCAACTAAAGGAGAGAAAAAAAAAAATAAGAAGAAGAAGTGCCACCCATTGCCAATATAGGAGAAGCTTAAAAGTTGGCGTAGGAGAAAATTTGAAAGTGAAAAAAGCGTGTGACATATGAGGATGAGCACATTCACATTATCAGTATGAATAAGTAACATTGTATTAGGTCAATGTCGTAAATAATATGGCACATTTGCAAGTGGCCTCAGCCATTGACCCCAAAAAAGAAAAGTCCTGGAACACAAATAATGGAGCCATAATCAGGACGACTTGCATGTTAATGTAAAGGGCTTAAATCAAACAGTGTCATTCTAACTCCCCATTGAATAGTACATTTCTATATTTAGTTATTTACTTATAAAATATTCAACGAATGAAATAATATGATATTGGAATTTCAAACTCCACATATATACGTAATTGAGAGTTTCACCTTTCTAAAATTTCTGTTTTTTTTTTGTTTTAAAACCTCCTTGATTTATACACTTGCGTCCCATTGAGTTGCCTTTTTCCATAGCTGCAAAGCTATCTTTGCTTTCTTAATATCTAGTTTTGTTTTTGGCATATTGCTTGTCTTTTTGAGACATAGGGGGACAATTTTTTTTTAATTAAACTTATATCTAAATTTAGAAGACCGGAAGTGAAAAATAAGGTTCAAATATAAATTATTGAATAACTTGAGAATTGGTTTGATTTAAATCATTTGATTATTAAATAAATAAAACTCAAACAAAAAGGTTATTACTTAAGAAATACACAACTTAAATTGTACTTATTTGTTTACAAAGTGAATATATAGAAATAGTCAAAACTCGTAAGATTATATATCATTGAGACTAATTTGAATGATAAAATGGGTGAAAATTTAAGCAAAAAATTACAAAATTGATTCTTTTTGTTTATATAAGAAAAATGTCACTATTAAAATTTATATCCATTATATTAATATTTACCAAATGAGTCATAAAGCCTTAGCTAAAGCAGTGTCTTCCTTAGATATAGTGTCAAAGGTTTTAATGTATTTGAATTCGATTCTTATTGTATCTCTTTCTCTATTTCTTGCTTGCTAGGCTATGTAACTCCTTTATAATCCAAAAATAAAAATATGTACCAAGTCAAAAGGCAATACATGCGGTGAGAAAATAAATGCATTTAGAGTTGCAACTTTGATATTATATTACTCATTGTTAGTTAGTTCTAAAGAAAAGTGAATTAGATCTCAAAATTCTCATTATTTATTAGTTTGGAATTTTTGTGTTTTAGTTCAGAATAAATATTAGAAACCTAAATATTGAATTTTGCAATTATATATAATAGTTTATACAAAAAGTAATAAAACTATTGTTTATAGCATTAATTAGTTGTCTTTACATAATTAAATAATTTTAAAAAGTTCAAACAAATATAATCTTAAATAAGTTCACACCTCGTTTGTAGGATTTAATTTAATTTAACTCATGAAACTCAAAAGTAGGTTAAATAAACCAGAAGAATAAGTGTATCAGGTACACCCACAAAAGACCGAACGAATAGATTTTCATCTAATAAGACATATCATATCATCAACATCATAATCTCCGAGGCACTTGGGGAAAACCGAAAAAAGAAAAGAATTAAAGAACACAAAGTCAACCAACAACATGATCGTAGCCTTTTACTAAACTTGGGCCATCAGCCCATCTTTGCAATTTGCTTACTTGTGGTCATTTTTTTCTCACAAGTCTATATCCTAATGGCCATTTATGTAATAATATGACGTCTTTGACTTTTTATTGGGTTATCCCTCAAGATGCACCTCCAATTGTTTATTTAATATATGGGTCGAATGGGATTCATATAAATTGAAATTCCAAGTAGCAGTTCTCAATCTCGTTACCCTCTCACACTTTCCAATTCTCCGTCTTCTTTAGCGTTAGAAACCCAGAAACTATGGCAGCACGTGGGCTTGTTGCACTTGCAGCATCACTTGTTATTTTCTGCGTAGCCGGATCCTGTTATGGGAATGTTCTCTTCTCTTCTTTGAAAAGAACCCTTGATGTCACTGCTTCAGCAAAACAGGGACGAGGTAATAAAAAGCTCAAAACTTCTACATAAATTTACAATTTCATCACTTGGGTCCTTTTGATTTTCACTTGTTATATGTTTCTTGATCACTTTTGGTCATAAAAACATGCAGTTCTGAGAGCTGGTGAGGATAAAATCACAGTGACATGGGCTCTGAACAAGACCTTACCAGCTGGGACGGACTCGGCTTATAAAACCATCGAGGTAAAGCTATGCTACGCGCCCATAAGCCAGAAAGACCGCTCGTGGAGAAAGACAGAGGACAACCTCTCCAAGGACAAGACTTGCCAATACAAGATCGTCACTACACCCTACGATGCTTCTAACAAAACGGTCCCTAGCTTCGAGTGGACCGTTGAGCGAGACGTGCCCACGGCCTCGTACTTCGTACGCGCCTATGCACTTGACGCTAATGACATCGAAGTGGGTTATGGCCAGTCCACGGATGCCGGGAAGACAACGAACTTGTTTGAGGTCCAGTCAATCAGCGGGCGCCACGCGTCCCTCGACATCTGCTCTGTTTGCTTCAGTGCTTTCTCTGTGGTGTCCCTGTTTGCGTTCTTTTACACTGAGAAGAGGAAGGCCAAGGCTTCCCCACAAAAGTGATGAGCAACAACATATAAACTCCATGGTTGTCTGTCTTAGATGCCATTAGGTCTAATTATAATAAATGGGGTTTGCCTGAGAGGGAGAGGAGTGGAAATTCTGATTGAAATTGCACTAAAGTGGTTCATAAATCACGAATGGGTGCTATTGCTGGGTAAGTTTGGGGATCATTGTCTTGTCTATATGAAAGGAGAAAAATAAGCTTTTGTTGTAACTCATTAGTTATCTATAGTTTTGTACTATAATTCTAGAAAACATTTAATTAAAAACTATCCAATCAAGAAATGTAGTCTACAGAACCTGAAAAAGTCTCTGTACATTCATTCCCCTTCACAAAGAACGAGCTAGGCTCAACTACAGAACTGTTCCCATGGCGTGGCATTCAACCCACCTTAAACTTCCTTCATTTTATGTAAATCTTCGTCGAATCCAAGCCCGTCAAAATTAGCTAAAGTCAGCCATCGTGGGACCCGGTTGTAATCCTAGTTTCCATTGTATAATGGGAAGCACGAGGATGACTCGTGTTACAAATCAAAGTCACGAGATTCTCGCGGAGGCAGCCGTGAAATGACTCGATAACTGGGGACCAACAACTACGTGTCCCCATTCTAAAAGTCATCTGACATTATTTAGGGTAAAGGAAGAAAACGGAAAAGAAAAACAGAAAACTTGGGCAGTATGAAATGATGAAATTCCTAAGTAATCAATGTAAGGACAGTAGACAACGAAGTATTAGACGATTCAACTCTATTGCCTCTCAAGTCTTCAAATTATTAAGGAAGCAATTCTAGCTTCAACAAAAAATGGCATGACGCCAGACATCTGTACAGTTTACTAAAAATGCTACAGTGAAGAGGGGAAGCAAGGGGTAAGAAACCAAAAATTTTATTTCATTCCTCTATATCTGATAGCAAACTATACTTCGTGACCATTCTAAATAAGCAAATGTAAGAACCTTCCTACATTAAAGATAACTACCATATAGCAGAACCTGGCTGTAGTAACCACGCTACAAGAAAAGACCTCGACGGACCTAAAATATGTTTCAATTTGGGATTGTTTTCAAGATAGCAGCACACGTCTTTCTCTGTCTTCACATCCACTTCTTTTCTCAACTTTGTGACATCAAACCTCCACTGTCTTAGGAATCAAGAATCTGACTAACTAGCTTCTCCGGAAGCTTTTTAGCAGCCTGTGGAAGAATCCAAAGGTGAATCTAACTGCATATTGTGCTCATGTCAATAAAAGAAGATTTCACAATTTAAAGAAAACTAACCTGGAAGTTCCTCATGTGCAAAATTGGCTCACATCCAACATCTGCTACTGATTTCCCATTTGGAGTCTGCAACGTAAATTGCTCTGCCTTGTATTCAGAAAGGTCATCTTCATCAGGCAGGTGATGGCAAACTTTTAGAAGTGAGCCAAGAGAATTCATCTGGAAAATTAAAGGAAACATCAGAAGACTGTTTCCACAAATAATATTGAAGAGTGATAAATTATAGTTTAGATAAAGCAAACATAAGCCAATCACCGTCGACCAACCTTTGTTTCTTAAGATGAGATGAAAATAAGACAAATGACTTATGGACATCAACTTCTACTTCCTAAAGCCTTTTATCATATCTTCAACTATGGTTCTCAATGACCTACAGACTACAGTTATTAAGCCAACTGTAAATCAGTTTTTAAATTTCGTAATTAATGGACAAAACCATATCTAAGCAGGTGAAGTACTCTCCTAAAAAAAATGGCAAGTTTTACCTTCATGTATGGACAGGATGCACAGCCACCATGAATGGAACAACCCTCCCCGCTAGCTACTCCAGGTACAACAGGAAGTACAATATCACCCACTTTAACAGATTGTAGACTCGATGACAAACTTGAGGACGTTTTTGAGATTGAGTCTGACGAAACTGGAAAGACTATTTCAACGGTAATTTTTGCTCCTTGAGAAGAGGATTGTGTAGGCTCTAACAAATTGCGAACTGCTGCTACAATTGAAGTCACCATCCCCGATTCTGTTCCTAAAACAAATTGGAGATGATCATCTACATTTCTATCTATTGCTTCTTGAACCCTCTCTTTTATGAAATCTAATATGTTCTGGGTGGAGCCCACAACGCCCATTCCCCTTCTCTTTGCTTCCATAGCCAACGAAAACATTTCTCCAGGTACCTCAAGATGTGCAGTAAGGAATGCATCACAATACATTTCTTTTATCTTCTCCACAACTTCATGCCCAAAAAGATGGTGTACAATGCATGTTCCATCCTGATATCAGGAGCATATAGTAAGGAAATGAACAATATAGGGCTATAATGGCTTGTATTAGGAAAAAACACAAAACAACATGAAGATGCCAATGGCAAGCTAGCTATACATACAAGTCTTTTATAAAAGGAAAATTGAACCAAAAGCAATATTCAAAAACCACAGAAAAAAAATCTCGAAAATAAAATTGTTGGAATGGACACAAATTTCTACAAGTCATATGTCACAGATAAGATCTGGACTCAAAAAGAACAACATAACTAAGTCCATATAGCTGGATGTGAGATAAAGGGAGGAGAGGGAGGTATAGAATAAGAATGGAAATATCATCCAAGGTGTTATTATTGTCAAGCATCAAAAGAATTGAAAGAAGACCCGGCTGCAAGCAAGAGTTAAACATAAAAAGCAGAAAGATGAGCATGAAGATGGTTCACATCCAATCCAAATGCATATAAAGTCAACTCTACCTCAGCTTTTCAAAACTTGCCAAAAGATCTTACCTGATAATAGTGAAGCCGGGGTAGTAGTGATCTAATAGAGTCTTGATTGTGCTCTGAATGTAGCTCAGCAATCTCTTCATCAGTCATTTCTGCCATCTGCTGGAACAATTCTTTAATATTTGCACCCATGTAGGAATCAGGTCCATACCATAAGTTCAAAGCAGGTACTTGAGCAAAGGCCTGCATCAAATGGGACCAATATATTAATAAAACAATCACTGAAGGGGCTGTGTGGTGCTCATCACACGATGCATCCATTTGAGCATTACAAAGCCCAAGAGCAATATCAAGAGATTTGTATCCTACTAACCTGTAGAATAGTCTGGACAACATTTGATGAAGTACAGGTTATTGTTGGCACAAGCTCATGAGCAAATGCTTTTGTCTCTAACTTAGTATTAATGTATATAACATGCAAAGAAGGAGGACACCTAGAAGCTGCCTCAAGATACTTCATATAAGTAGGAGTAGCAGCAGCATCAGCCAGGGAACAACCAATACGTTCATTTGACATTCTATACACACCAACCTGCATGTAATTCCCAAAAGGAAGAAATTCAAGGATTACTGACTAATATGTTGCACCAATACTGAATTTTGTCAATCTCTCTTAATTGTGACACATATGACATCACTCATGCAAGCTATGCACCAGTGTCACAAGTGGGAAAGTACAATATAGAGCTCATCTTCTAGACAAGCGTCACATATCAGCATCACCTCTACATTATCTTTACTCATGGCTAGCTTCAAAACTAAGAAAGAATAATCCAAGAGAAAAGCAAACCTTGCCAAAACCAGCTTGATCAAGGATAGCACGAACATTTTCTGACATAAAATCCACACCTAACACTGTTATGAACTGGCATCCAGCTTTTGCCATTTTGACAGCTGAATCTGCCATAACCAATGAATCAGATATATGGATGTGAGGCCACTGCTTCTGAGCAGCAGTTAAGATGCCTTGGACTTCAGGATCCATGTAAAAGTGTGCAACAACACCAATTTTCTTCTCCTTTAGCACAGTGACAAGTTCATTAACCTTTAACTCATTTGGTGAAAGGTATTTTGCCTGCAAGAAAGCTAGAAGAAAATTAGGTATTTAATGCTGTCAGGTTAAGATTCCATGCCTGCCTAACATTATTGTGTTTGAGAGCATAGCCACCCTGTTAGATGTGAAGTAAACAAACTTTTAGCTCATCCTTTGATTATAGGCATCATTGTCAAGCATGCAACTTTCAGAAGCGAGCATAACATTAATGCAACTGCCAAGGAAGCTTTAGTAAATGATAGATTTTTAATTTTACAAATGCATGCGCGACAGAGGTTTTAGATGGTAGTTGTTTCAACTGGACAATTAATGAAAAGTGCCAAGGGGAACGCCGAAATGTTCACCACTGTCTTAACAACCATAAAAGAAGACAAGATCATTACGTATCAGATTCTTGCAACCAAAAAGGCAGAAACCGATTGCGTTTCTCTCATTTCTCTTTGGACAGATTAGATGATTGCGCCAGGGATGGTAAATTGTGGCATTTCTTTGCTTTTTGATGCTACAAGTGTCACGTGTTAGAAAAGACACCACTGCCTCTGAGAACAGCTGTGAACGTTCTAGTAGAAGGCTTCACAAGAGAGAATCACCAGGAAAGGTAAGAAGTTCTGTCAGTAGCAAATAATCACCATCACCCTCATTGAGGATTACCACAATACATGTAGTGAACCCCATGTTTCTGTGCCCCTGTGTATACTCGGACACACAATTTCTTTATAATTAGGAGCCTTATAATAAAAATCAGGGCACGCCGCAAAAGAAACGGATTGTGAGTTTCAAGCTTACAATGACACCGAATCGACAGTCCATATTTGATATAATTTTCATACACGAAAAAGATGCTGCTATTGTGAGCTTCAACTTATTTATATCATGTCCAATGAGAATTTAATTTTTTTTTAAAAAAAGTCTTCACTAGATATACACTATAAGTCTATCCCTACTAAAAATCACTGGAAAACAAGATGTTAAACGTGAAAAGAGAGAACTAAAAGGCCAACGAGATGTTGCTAACCTGAGCTTCAGCGTAGCTACCCTTGGGATGAACTCCATCAGCAGCCACAACCAAGGAGGGAAAAGGCTCAAAGGGCGGTTTACCTTCCCTCTCTGCTATCAATTGCTTTGTCCTTTTCTGCATACTAATCAGAACGTTATGCCAAGTATTTACCCTTGAACGCCCACTTCCAGGTAAACCGACATTGAGAGCCACCAAATCATCGGTCTTCACCTTCAAAACCTCCTCTGGCCCGCACCCTTCAAGCATCCAAACCAAGCACGAGCAAAACCCCCTTGAGATTTCTGAGTCACTATCAGCCGCAAATCTCATCTTCCCTTCCCCGTCGATTCTCACTTCCAACCAAACCTGCGCGGTACAACCCATGACCCGATTCGAGTCGACCCGGGCCGAATCATCCATAGGCGGAAGAAGACTCGCGTAATGCAACAACTGCTTGACCCGGTCGATGGGCTCGGACAAAGCCTGGAATTCATCAACTAAACACTGGAGCTTCGAAGATACAAGCTCAGCGGTATGTGACGATGAGAAAGTGATAGCAGAGCAGCAAAAGGCAGAAGCAGAGTTTCGGGGATTAAGTTTTATAGAGTTTGAATCGGGAATATGGGATTGGATGCATTTGATAGATTTCGATAAGGGTGGATGGGATTGAAGCCTGAAAGGGGTTGGTTTTGTGGCGGCTGTGGGGTTGAGTGAGAATGAAAAGGAGGAGGAAGTAGAAGAAGGAGAGCTCATAGCCATAGCAGCATAAGCTTCCATGAATGAAGGAGATGAAGTGTGAATTTTTATGACCAGAAGGCAGGGAGACTAAGGAAGTGAGGTACGACCTATGGAAATGGAATGGAGAAAAGCGGAGGAACGAGAGTCGAGTCTTAAATAAAACTGCAGGTTGATCAAGGGCCTTGCAGCAACCGACAAAGAAACTTCGCGCTAAAAAATAGGCGAATGAATTAATGAGAGCCCCACATGATGCCTACCGGGGTTGGATCATATAAATTTAGGGAGAAATTACGAATAAAGAATCTGAATTAAAAATTTTAACATTTAAAAATTTAAAATTTTTAAAGTTATTTTAAGCAATTTAAGAATACAAAAGCAAACTCCTATATCTAGTAGGGTGAAATACCCTCATTCAAGCTATCTCATCGCCCTTCCGTCATACTCCATGTAAATATTGCACCTTCCTTTCAATGTTTGCAATGTGTTAAAAAAGATTAACCATAAATTCTTATAAGGCTCCATGAAAAATGAAAGGAAGTTCAATTTGGTGGTTTGGAGTAAAGTATGTAAGCCAAAACAGCAAGGAGGCCTAGGTATAACAAACTTATGACTCCACAACAAAGCTTTTATTATGAAAATTTGTTGGGACCTCATACAAAGGAAAGATGACTTTTGGGCCCAAATCATCATAAACAAATACAAGTGTGGAACTCAAATAATTTCGGTTGTTCAGGAAATTTCAAGAGCCTCTAACCTTTGGCTTGGCATTTTGAAAGTTTAGGATGATTTCTCGAAGGATTTAGGTTGGAGCATTGAGGACGAATCTCAAATTAGTTCTTGGCAGGACATTTGGACTCCCCTTGATAATAATTTAGCTTATTATGACATAGCCAGCATACCTACAAACCAAATCCAAGCAACAGTCAAAGAGTTCGTAGCTCCCTCAGGTGATTGGGATTGGGAAGCTCTCGATTGGGTTCTCCCCCATAACATAAAGAACACTATTGCCAATATTATTCCTCCTATAATCCAACCCAAGCCAAATGTTGTTATTTGGAGAAAAGAACATGATGACTGTTTCTATGTGAGATCTGCTTACCACATGTTAATAAAAAGAGATCAAGAACGGGGCCCAAAGATCTAGAAGAATGTGTGGAATTGGCCAGCTCCTAAAAAGATAATAGCCTTCCTTTGGCTATTGGTTCGGGACCAGCTCCATACACATGAGCTAAGAATGATAAGGGGTCTTGGTGATTCTAATAGATGTCTTTTTGGATATGGAGAGGTTGAAACCTCTCTCAATTGTGTGAGAGATTGTAACAGAACTTTGGATATTTGGAAAAGTTTAATACTTCAATATCAATGGAATACCTTTTTCTCTTTCTCGCAACATGATTGGATGGAGTGGAATTATCGAAATGAGATTAGGAATTAAACCTGTAGTAGGTTCCCTTGGAGAAAAATGTTTGTGTACACTTGTTGGTGCCTATGGACTTCTTGTTATGACCATGTCCTTTCAAACATCTCAACGGAAAATCATAGTATCATTCACAAGGTTTTTTGGCAAACCAATTTGGATGAGCAACTAAGCACCTGTCATGATAAACTTCACAGTGGAAAAGGGGAACACTTCATTAGTTGGAATCCTCCTCATCAAGATTGGTTTAAGTTGAACATTGATGGCTCTCGGTCGACAATAGGAATCACTTCCTGTGGAAGGATTATTAGAAATAGCCTTGGCAGTTAGGAGATAAGTTTTATTTATAAGTTTGGTTTCAGCTTCGTCACGTAAGCTGAGTTATGGGGTATCCTTTGGGGTTTTCGCATAGCTTGGAATCGAGGTATTAAGAAGCTTATCGTTAACTCAGATTCTCAAACAAGGATCACCCTCATTGAGAATGGATGTGGTAGATTGCATCCTTGTTTCAACTTAGTGGAAGAGATTCGAAGGATTCTTGACAGGTCTTGGATGATAACTATTACACACTGTTTCCGAGAAGTTAATAGATGTACAGATTGGCTCGCCAACTAGACATAAAGCCATCCCCTTCGTTGCCAAGAGTTCCTTTCCATTCCGATGGGCTTAGGTTCCATTCTTAATGAGGATATTCGTGGTGTGGCCCTCCCTCGAGTGATCGGCCTTTGAGTTTGCTCTGGTTGTCTATTTTGGGCTTCCTGCGCCTTATAATCCAAAAAAAAAAAAGATACATAAATAGAATATATGCCACTAAATGTAATTCCCATCCCTTTAAATTGCATTATTTTTACGCTTTTTTTCTCTTGTCACCATTTTGATCACTTGGATCTAATTAGGGATTTAACTCTTTTTTTTTTAACAAAAAAATATCAAGAGAATAACGAATAAATAAACAAGAAGCAAAACAATTTTTTCAACATCAGAGAAGATTAAAAGTTCAAGTTTTTAGTTTTTTTTTTCAAAAATGAGTATTCTGTTATATTTCTAAAATTGATGTATTAAAATTATAATTATTCCCTCAATTCAAAAAAAAAATATTTTGATGTATTTTAAAATCAACATATTAAATTTTTAATTATGCTTTAAGTTGAAAGAATAAAATATAATTTTTTTAATGGGTGGGGGAAAATATCTCTTCAGATATCATATTTTATTACAAGCATGATTCTGCAACAATTAGATACAGAGGAGGTTAATAAAAAACAGATTTAGAAATGGAAATGAGAAAGTTTGATTTGACTTATGATATGTAAATTGCTGGGACGATGCTCACGGGTGGAAACAGAGATAGGAGTCTGCTTCCTTGTTCAAGTGGGCCACAAAAATGGAATTTGCATCCCTTTTGACTTCAAGCAGTTTAAATTTTAGATTTGATAGATATATATATATATTACATTTTGAAAATTTTAAAAAATATAAAATATAAAATAAAAATAATTTTTAATTATTAACTTCAAAACATGATAATTTAAATTTAAATTATTTAAATTAAATTTGAACAATTTAAATTTGAGACAAATCAAATATAAAATTGAAGGGATTTGAATCCAGTTGATATGAGTTTCTCATTTCAAGTTTTTAATTTTAAGGTGTTATTTGATATATAAAAAATTAGATATAAAAATAAAAATTAACTCTTAACTCTTATTCAAAATAATAATAAACAAGATAAAAAATTATTAATCAATAATCATAAAAATATAATTAAAAATATACCAAACGACCAGCAAGTCAAGGCGGCTTGTGCCACACACTGGTATTTCAAAGTGCTTTGCTTTTTCACTTTTTTTTTTACTAGTTGCTGATTCATTGATTCTGCTTCGGCCACCGCTGAGGGGGACCATATCTTGGGGTAGACTAGACGCGTGGTACGATTTTCTGTCAACAATTAGATTCAGAGAATTTGATTTTCTTATATTTTATTCGCTACTTTTTAAATTTAAAAACTCTATTCTCATTTTTTATAGATAAAATATTTTAAAATTTGATTCTTTATAAAATTATTTTTTTATTTAATTATTTATAGATAATATATTTTTTTAATTTACCCTCTCTTAAAATTATTTTTTTTTAATTTGGTCTGTCATATATAGATATTTGTTAATTTAGTTTCTCATAAATAAAATCATTATCAATAATATTCTTTTATATATAAGTATTTTTCAATTAAATAAAATAATATTATTGATAATAATTTTATTTATAAAGATTCAAATTAAAAAATATTTATTTATAAAAGATCAAATTAAAAAGACAATTTTATAAAAAATTAAATTAAAAAAATTTTAATTTGTAAGGGAATAAATTGAAAAAATAATTTTATGATAAGATAAATTAAGAAATACACTATTTCTAAAGAATCAAAGTAAATTTTTACTCGCTGATATAATTGTGTATATATATATAGTAGTATTTTATTAGAAGATAAATATAAATAAAAAAATCTCAATAACCTACAACCAGCCGATGGAATGCAAATAGAATAATAAACAAAACAATTAAAATATTAAAGCAGAAAAGTCACATAACAATAAAGTGGAAACGATGATAAGGTAGTCAATACCTTCCTTTATCATATTTTGATTCGATACCAAAGGTAGAGAGAATATGGTGAAATTACTCAATTTGAAGGATACATCCTCTTCATGGCATAATTGGCTAATTAGTCTCCAACCTTATATGATTTCATTTTTTATTTTTTTCTTAAGGGTGAACAATATTCTCCAAGCATTATCCTTCAATTAAACATCACAAAATTGAGTCTAGTATGAATAATGATTAAAAAAAAATCATCAATTTATCCAACTCCACACACTTTAATATACACCACAATAATTTCGTAAAATAACTCACAGGGGTGAAAAAGAACTTCTAATAAAGAGAGAGAGAGAGAGAGAGAGAGAGAGAGAGAGAGAGAGATTACTTATTATAACCGTTCTAAAATTATAATTAAGAATTTAGAAGCAAATGAAATGAAATGAAAAATTAGTGAGTGAAGTGAAAATTTACGTACTATTTTATTATCTAAGAGTTTAATGAAAAGAGTTATAAAATTATTAATAGAAAAAATGATTTATAAATTACTTTTTTAATATTATTTTCATAACTAAAATATGATTTTATAAGTTTTTAGCTATGGAAAATATAATTATAATTATGCCACTTATCCATTCTATTTCCTCCAAAAAATTTTAATTTAAAAGAATAAAAAAATTTTGATTTTCAATGGCAAGAAGAGATCTTGAAATTTCTTCTTTGTCATTCCATAGGATCTTAAAAAAATCTCTCATATAAAAATTTATCTCAAATAAACTATTTTACTTATTTCCCTTCCATCCATTGTCCTTCATCTAAAGATAATCTAAAGCATTTCAAGCAATTCCTATCACCAGTAGTGGAGTAGAGTTATATTGCTCATAATAATTTATAATATAGTAAAATATAAAATATCTAAATATTATTATTTTTAATAATAATTATTATATAAATAAATATATATTACTTTTTATTGACTATAAATTATTTTATATAATAATACAAAAAATACATCATATCACCTTGCAGTGAACGCTGAATGACTGTGAGCACAATGATAATCTCATGTAAATATATTCTGTTTCTTGAGTTAATTCATTTTTTAAATAAAGAAGAATAATTAAAAAGGAAAAGAAGAGAGAGAGAGAGAGAGAGAGAGGAATGTGGTTTTAATAAGGCATAATGGGGGAGGGGAATGTTGGGGCTGGGGTTTATATTCCTCCCGAGAGCAGCGAAATTTGGGCCTCACACTTGCCAATACTATAGCCCAATGAATGTCTGGCCCACTTCTGATTGCATTTCTCTGCGCTCCCGTGAAATTCTATGGTCCAACCAGCAACTTTATTTAAATTAATCTTTAAAAAAATTTATATATTTTTATTATCATATTATTTAATTTAAATATAATAAATATATAAATTTTTTAATAATATCATAATAAATTTATAATTTTTACAAATAATTTTACTATTCTTAGTTAAATTATACATTAATCATAATATTATTAAAAATATATATGCTTGTCATATTTTAATTAAAAAATCTAAAAATATAAATATAAATAATTGTATCTAAGTTTAACTAATCCTTTTTTCTAATGAATAATTTTTAAATGCACTTCTGCCATTTAAATAAATTATTATTTTTGTTCTTAAAAGATAATCGATACTTCAATTTATTCTAAAACCTTAAAAATTACATTAATTTAATCATGATTTATTGATTTTGGACTAAGTTGATATCAAATCTTTTAGGGGATTAAATTGATGACAATCCCATTTTTTATTAGGATTAAATTAATGTCATTAAAATATTTCAAAGTCCATTATTATAATTAATTTAATATAATATTAAAGGAGATACATCAAATAAAATCATTTTCTCTCAAAACATCTTTAATCAAACTTCACTAAGTGAAGTAGACCGACACTTAGAATCTTGCTTACTTCAATTACAGTACTTTAAAGGGAAAATAACATTTGAACAAATTCAGGTTATGAGTTAAAAGATACGTGAGCTTCCATTTATATTACATCAGCAAGTTTGATAAATGACTTTATCTTTGCTCGATGGAAAAATTGTTTTAATTAAAATTTTTTTTGGGGGGAAATTCAAATCTTTTCAAGGATTAAATTAATGACAATCCCTTTTTTTATTAGAATTAAATTAATATCATTAAACTTTTTCAACAACCAATATTATAGTTAATTCAATATAATATTAAAGTAGATATATCAAATAAAATTATTTTCTCCAAAAACATCTTTAAGCAAACTTTACTAAGTCAAGTGAATTGGCACTAAGAATCTTACTTGCTTCTACTACACTACTTTAGGGAGAAAATGACACTTGGACAAGTTCAGATAATAAGTTAAAGGTTATGTAAGCTTCCATTTATGTCAAATCAACGAGTTTAATAAATAACTATGTCTTTGTTTGATGGAAAAACTATTTTGACTAGAAAAAATTCACGGGAGATTCAATTAAAAGGTTTTATTTATAAATGACCAAATTGAAAAGAGAATGATAAAAGATCTAAAATAGGTTGTAAGTATGAGGTACTCTATCTTTGTCTAACCACTTTTAGTGGCCTGTGCAAAGAGATGCTCCTAATGTAACCAAAGTGAAGGATCTCATACTGCCTGAATGGTTTTTGGAATATGGACACGTTAAGACGAATTTATGACCCTAAAAATAGTAAAATTCCCATTGCTGTAACTAACATGCATGGAAGATAAACTGATATGGTTTTAAAATCACTCAGGAGCTTACATAGTCAAGGTTGGATATAGAACATAAACATTGAACCCTGAGGACGATAATAATATTAATAGAAGGCTGCAAAATATAGATTTTAATAGGAAGATGCTATGGAAAATGAAGATGCCAATTAAGTTAAGAGTATTTATGTGGAGATTGATTCATAAAGCCATTCCAGTGTTGGAAAAATTTGAGAAACCACCATATGGAAGTTGATATGGAGTGTCCAATGTGCAATGAAGCTCATGAAACAATGAGTCGTTTGTTTATTTTTTGTCCCTTTCCCAGAGTAGTTTGGTTTGCTTCCGTTTATCAATGAGGACTGTCATGATTGATCCACCAGATTTTCAATGGTTACATGTTTGGTTCAGGAAAGTGGCATCAATTTTCTTTTGGGAATTGCAAGAACATAACATACTAATAGTTCTGGTGCTATACATTATTTGGTTTGAAAGAAATAGAACAGTATTTGACGGACACAAACCATTCGAGAGAACTATTCAAATGTTGAGAAATTGGCATCAGGATTATAGTCGGACATGTTCAGGAGTTAAGGAAGGAACCTTCCGAAGGGGAATTTATAATTAATCAACAGCAAAGTTGGATGATTGTGGCGAAGTGCTCGAAAAGGAGAAAAAAAAAATAAAGGAAGCAAAGATTAAGAATGTGTGCAGTGCAGCACTATGGAAGAATGATGAACTATATGGAGTTATGGGTTATGGAAATCAACAGGCAAGTACATGAGAGTCTAACTTTCCTTGAAGAAATTATAACAACTCTACAAATAATAAGTGATTGGGGAATGACAGAAGAGGGCCCACTGCGTCAGAGATGAGAACAACAGAAATTTAATTTACTAGGGACGTACGGGACATATCACTGGTGCAGATTTTCTGACCCTGGGATTTGATATTGAGAATCTTACTCAAAGATTTGCAGCAACTATGTGCCTATTGGAGGGAAATAGATCGACTCATGTTCAAAATTGTTCATGTTGTTCATGTTAGTCACAGAACCTTTTTTTTTTCAGTATATATATATTTTTTGGAATGCATCTTCTGTTAGAAGAATATGAGGTAACATGACCATTCAAACACGAGCGAATCCAAGCTCCTATTGAAAGTGTTTTGATTTTCTATTGTGCAAGCTGCACAATAATTCAAGCCATTCATTCTTTTTTTCTTTTTGGACAATCTCGGTTGCCTATTTCTTTTTCTTTTTTTCTTTAATTTTAAAGAAAACAAAACGCTGAATGAAGGTACAATTTATTTTTATCCTATGTTTTTTTCCTTAAAAAAAGAATCAAAATATAAAAAAAATGAACAACTAAAATTACCCAAAAACTAAAAAAGAAAATGACAGTTGGGATTGTTATACAACTTGCACAGCACAGCACAGCACAACATGTGTTTTACAAACTGCACAGTAAAGGATCCATTTTCCTATTGAAGTGGAGAGAAGTATTATAATTGTTGAAAATTATTCATAAGGAAGTTCTCAGATGTTGTAGAATAGGTTGCTTTGATTTTCATGTTAGAACTATGTTTTGGAGGTATAAAAAAGTGGGAACTCATCACACCATTAGTTAAAAAAATGGTGACCATTTTTTTGTCCCATTATAAAAATGTATAATTTACCATTTGAGTTTCACTACATCGCAAAGTAATAGTAACAATAGCAGCAGCAGTAATAATAGTAATAGCAATAACAACAACAACTAACCTTACGGTATAATGAAACCCAAATCGCAATTATACATTTTCACAATAGGGATTGTTTTGAAATGTATGGCTCATTTTCATCCTACTAGCTTATGTTCTATACTTTATAAGATTATTGCATCATAAGTCTTAGCTCAAAGGCTCAAAGTTATTCTTCCTTAAGTTATTTCTATTAATCAGAGCATCTTTATGCCTAACTCCAAGATCACTGACTGTGCTTATCATTTACAAGCTTTTACATGTTATTAGGCACTTGGTGACAAGATGGCAAAATTTTTTTGAATTTGGGGATATCATTTAGGATTGCCCCATTTGGAGATTCACATTTAAAGATTTTTTTTTTCTACAAAGACAAGGATGGGAAAAGACAATCTCCCTCATGATAATCAAGGGATGGGGATGAAAATCATATCTCCCGCCTTATAAGATTGTCAACCCTATCATACTGCAGAAATATCACTCACATCTATGTATAAATACATTTATTTTAAATGTTTTATTTAATCATTTTTTAATATTAATATATATTTTTTAATTTAAAATATAAAAAATAGCCCTAAAAGCTTTCTCAAATTTGAATTTAAAAGCTTCCATCTCAAATTAGAAGCATATTTTTCGTCTTCAACTTTCTTCTATTGTAGAGATGTGATTTTGCTTCATTGTCATTAAAGACGTCCGTTATCGTGTTGCCTCACAAGGTCCTCTTGAAGATTCATAAGGATGTAAGGAATGCCATTAGAGAGAAAATTCCTCTTATACTAAAGATTAAGAATAAGAATAAAAGAAACAATTGATAACAAAGACATAAAATGAAAAAGCAATTTGATAAATACAGAGGGGGTAAAGCGAGGGCGCTTGCGTCCATCATTGCCCCTACCATTGAATACATATTACACATGGAGCTTATACCATAAGAGTCACAACAAATGCTAATTAATGAGTGCTTTTTATTAGATTCATAAATAGTTGAAAGATTGAAGTTTGCAATTCTAAGAATTCCATTGCCATCAATTAGCATACCATGACTATGGCAATGTTCAAGCCTATGAAACAATTGCTACATATAACATTTAATCTGCAAGTTCCATACATAATAATATATATATATATATATATATATATATATTATAAAGCTAAATTTTCTATATACTATCATAAATACATTCTAACCTACTACTTATTTTGATAAATATGTTAAGATTCACACTTTTAACATTACTATAAATTGGTACATTTATTTATTTTCACAATGTTGCTTGAAGATTGTTGAAAAAGATTACCTCATAAAAAGTAAAAAATCAAGTTTGATAAGACCAACATTTATTATTCCTTAGTAATTCATTGTTTGTCTTATAATACAATTTCCTTTAAATTTCTTTTCAATCTTCTATGACAATTTAGATAGAATGCATTTTAGTCATTCCTCATGAGCTTTTTTTTTTTTAATTTTTGTCCCCTAATAGTTTAACCTTATATATTGATCCCTCCTTCTTGCCCTCACACCACAGGTTACCATCCTTACTTAAGGGAAGGATGGCTTTACGACTTTAAAGCTAAACGTGAGCAGAGCCTATAATAGAGTTAAGTGGGACTTCTCTATAAGCTATGATGGTGAAACTGAATTTTCACTTATATTGAATCGAAAGGATTATGATGTGTGTTAGATTGGTTTCTTTTAAAATCATAATTAATGGTAGTGAAAATGATGCTATTATGCTAGTCATGAGGTCTCATATAAGGTGATTTTTTATCAACATACTTATTCCTCCTATGAATAAAAGGCTTTAGCACCATGCTAAGTAAATGTAAAAATAAGGATCTAATGTAAGGTATTAAGGTATGTAGAAATGATCCAAGCATGTCTCAATTTTCTTTTGGGGCTAATGACAGCTTGGTGTTTTTGAATTATAGAACTCTTCAATTTGGCTCTCCTAGTAAAACAATATTGGTGAATTATTCAACAAGATAACCCACTTCTACACAAGATATTGAAGCATGCTCCTTAACAAGATTGTTTACAAGCTAAGCTTGGTATATTTCTTTTGTTTACTTGGTGAAGCTTATTAATGGGAAAATATGCTTCTTTGCTTTCATATGTTGTGTTGGTAATGGTAAATCTATCTTGATATAGAATGACTTTTAGCTTTTTGAAATAGCCAAATAAAGAACTTTTAATGTGGTCCTAATGCTTTTACGATTAATTTGGTTTTGGCTCTTATACACACTAGTAGAAGAGAAGGGAAGAGGGATATTATTGAACAAAATTTTGTTCCTGAGGACATAAAACTTATTCTTATCATTCCACTTCGCCTTCATGATATATAAAACAAGTGGTCATGGGCTTTTTTCCTCTAGGCCTTTTTTATTGTTAAGTCATGCTACAAGATACTAAAGATAGAGAAATTAAACTTAGTTGGCATTAGGCAAGAATCATCTTACAAAAGCATTTTATGAAAAAGGATCTAGAAGTTGGATTTACCAAATAAATACAAATATTTCTTATGGTGTGCTTGCAAAAATATTCTCCCTCCAATGTTTCTTTGTCTTTGTGTATAAGAGGCATTAATATTGATGGCATGTGTTTCCATAGTAATAAATAGGAAGAAACAGTTATGCACTCACTTGTTATGTGCTTTGAGCTAGTCTTGGTATAGGCAAATTCCCCCTTTCCCCTGTGCCAACATAAATGTGAAGATATATTTAGAGTGTGGTGAATATGTATTTTATGCTAAAATTGAATCTAATGTAATTTTAATTTCAAAACTTGATTAAGATATTTAATTTAATAATTTTCAATGAAAAAGTATATACTTAAGTAGTTTAAGTATGGATAAAAACTTCAAAACAAAGTTTTAGTATAGTGAGCAAGTTTTAATTAACTAAAAATGAAATCAATTAGTTAAACCTAATTTAATCATAAACAGAGATAAAAACATAAGAGAGAGAGAGAGAAAGAGAGAGAGAGAGAGAGAGAAGAAGAAGAAGAAGAAGAAGAATGTACCAACATTTATCTTGGTTTGGACACTTGTCCTATATCTAGTTCTTTGAATTTTAAGAGATTTTCTTTAACTAAAAATCAAATTTTAAGGGATGTTAGTTTTTTTCAAATGTTTACCACTAACATCTAAATTTACGCTCATTTAAAACTTTTCACACAATGAGTTTCACTAACTCACCCAAAAACTAACTTTCTTCACTCAACTAACTCACCTAGATACAACATGTTTCATTTAGCTCACCAAACGACTAACTTTTCTCACACTAGGAAAGATTTACAATATAACATGTTTCATTTACCTCACCCAACGACTAACCTTTCTCACACTAGGAAAGATTTATAAGAAATTGGAATGGATTTAAAAACCCTTACCAAGAAGGGATTACTAGCAAATCAACTTAGAATCTCTCTCAACTAGATATACTAAAAACTAAGCTCAAAAAGTAAAGAGAATAGAAGTAGAAGCTTTACAAAATTTTAACTTTCCTTTATTTCAAAATTTCTCCACCCATACAGATCTTTAAAGCTTTGCATTATAGAGTTTTACAAAATAGCCCTTGAGATTTCATAGCTTTCTTTATCTCCTTTTTAGTTGACAAAATTGATTTTTTGACTTTAAAGGCTCTAAGGAGGATATGATTAAGATATAATGTTGAAGTTACAAATAGCCATTGAGAGCAATATCTCTTTCCAATTTTCATTTTTCATTTTGCTTCAAGAAAGAATTTGTCATAATGATCTTTTGTTAAAAATAATTCCTTCTCCTTCCTTCCTTTTTCAATATATTGGATATGGAGGTTAGAGAGATGTAGAAAATGCTTGTTTTTCTTTCTTTAATTAATGCTCTTATTGGTCGTTTGAGACATGTGAACCTTGAAAAGAATATTTTAACCATTTCTTTTTCATGATAGATGGACAAAAGCTTAAGTTTGTCTTCCATTGTACTTGATCTCACCATTTTGATTCATTTAAGATAGTTGTACTTAGGCTTGTCTTTGACTTGGCAACTTGCTTTTGCCATCAATTTAGTTCCTTGCCAAGTATAAAAGGAGTCACATATGTCCATAAAAAATTAAATACTCAATGCTTTACTTTAATATATTTTATTCTACTTGAATAATTGCCATTATCTATTAAAAAAATTGTGACTTTTAAAGCAACAAGACAATAAATAATATTTATTTATTTTCAAGTTAGTGCATTTATGAATAAACTTAAGAGTATTGTTATCATTAAAATAATTTTAAGTTTACAATGAAACCTTGGGGCCAACCTTAGTTAAATAAAGGTGTTTTTTCACAATGGCATGCTACCTTATATAGGATGCACGTAATGTAAGATGCATAAGAAAACCACTACTAGCTTTCAATCTTGTTTAGGACTGATGTAAAACTTTGTAAGAATAGTTCTTTACAAAAAAATCATCCAGTCTAGACCTTTATTTCTATTATACAAGATCAATTCAAATGCTACTATAACTAATTCTAAACCTTTATTTCTCTGCTATAAGATCAATTCAAATGGTATTGCAACTAGTCCTCATGAAGGTGTTATAACATGTGTGATCAATAATTGGATAAACCTTTCATGGGAGCAAAAGTTTGATAAATTTTTGGTCAACATAACTCCTTAATCCTTGAAGCAATGGCAGCTCCTGAGGAAGTAATGCCTGCTCATAACATTTACCAATGAAATGTGTGTTTGGAAAGGAATGCAAAGATAATGCTTGATGCTTTAAAAAGTAGAAGTCTTGGTCATGTTATCTTTAGAAAATATAAACTTTAAATTTTGTTAAAGATTTACTCCATGTTGTAAGTATTTTAGGAGCTTTACTTTCTATATTCTTAGGTGTATATGTTATAAGGGAATTGGAGGGGGGAATGGGAATGGCAATAGGTTTAAAATTTTGAATGTGTTTGGTAAGAGGGATTCTTATATACCCTTAGCTATCAGTATTTTCACACTTATAGTAATCTCATTCTCTAGCCACCATGAGGAAATGAAAAGGATTCTTAGGGATAAAAAATGACCCTCAACAAAGATTATGTCAACATTTGAATATATTAATTTTTGTTTACAAATAAAATTATTAAATTTGAATATATTACTTTTTTAATTAAAGGTATTTAAAATATTTTTTTTACAAATTAAAAAATAAAAATAAAAATTTAATTTTTAGGGATATATAAAAAAGTAGTTGTTTACAAATTAAAAATGGATATTTTAGTATTTTTTATTAAGAATATGTAAAATAATAATTTTTTAAATTAAACAAATAAAAATTAATATTTTTAATATTTTTAATTAAAAGTCTTATGATTATTTGTTTAACTTTTATTTTTATTTTCTATTCCTGTATTGTTTTTATTTAATCAAACATATAGAATAACATTTTCATTTGTTTCTATGCTATATCAAATATAGCTACAAGATTTTATTCTATTCTTATAAATATCATTCAATATTGAAGCGTGCTACTTAGGGCAAGAAGGTGGATTTTTAAATTTAAACAAATTCAACTTTCAATGAACAAGTAACATTAAAAAGAAAAAAACTGATATGACAAAGATTACCTTTAATGACACTTTGAAACTTGGAACTTTCAACTTCAATTTCTCCTTGCTTTAGCCTCTTCACCTCTTTTGCTTTAAAAAAATTCCTCATATACTTCTCCTCCCTCAATCTTTCAATCTTTAATTTATTCGCTCTTCCCTCCTTACTCTTGGCACTTCATTTTTTTTTTCTCTTGTGTAAGTCGCATGCCTTAGAAAGAAGGATTTCTTGGGATTTGTCGAAGAGCTAATGGTCCTTGAAGGTATAGAGTTTTAATTAATCAGGGCCATATGTTTTGATCCCTTTTCCCTACTACTTTGCTTCGCCCTTTCCTACCTTTGCTTCTGAGTTCATTGTTCTATACTTTTGTTTTGAAGCACTACTTATAGAGTGTAGAAAAGAAGGAGGATAATGCTTTTATCAAAACACAAGTGCATTTTGACCTAAACGAGGACTCAGTTGAAAAATCTAATTGCACAATGCAGTGAGTGTATAGTTCAAAAATAAAGCGAAAGGAGGGAGAAAAAATGATGATTTTTCTTTTTATTTTAAAATAGACACATGATGATTTTAAGCCTTTACTAAATTATTATAAGCTTACCTTAAGGCCTTGTTTGGTATGCAAAATATATTTATGATGGAATGAGAATTGGGAATGGAAAGGAGTCCAATAACCCATAATCATATTTGGTATGATGTAGGAGTGAATGGAAATGCTTTGCTTTTTTTTGTTTGGTTGGATAAAAATAAGGTTGAAATATAATAAAAGAGATGTTAAAAGTCCAAAATATCTCCAAGTAAATAAAAATAATAAAAAACTATGACATGCAACTTGTGACTCTAATTTGGTCAATATCTATTGAGGAGCAAGAACGAATAGAGAATAGATATTCAGAAAACACCATGAACATAATAAACACAAATCACATTTTAGATTTCTCTCAATATTCTTCTACAATCTTTCAAAATTTTGAAAACACCGTGAATACAACTTCTTAAAATTTTTGCAAATTCGTAAAATCACCATAGCAATAGGTTTAGATTTGGGTTTCTATACAAAAATCATGAAATTTTTGTAGATTCACAAAAACCAAGAAACACCGCAACAATGAGGGCATATAAAAACCAGAAAACATGGAGGAACCACCATTAAAACCAACAATTTAGAGGAAAAGAAGAACAACAAAGGTGTCATTATGTTCATCTTTGCTTTTCTAGATCCTCATAATCTTTGATGCCATTGTCGCCATTGCAAAGCCTATCATCATCTTTGTTGTACCCAAACCAAAGGCCTGGTGCAAATAAGCCTTGTGTGGTAAAAATTTTTGTCTCTCCCACATAGTAGCAAACTTTCTATTGATGGTCCATAGTTTTAGATTCTCTCATGTTTAAAGGAGATACCTCACCCATGGATGCAAGACTCTAGTCTACTAAACATGAAAAAATAACACTCTTACTCCCTCTCTCCATTCCATAAATCCTCTCTTGCATCTACCAAATGTGTCTTAAGAGACTTTCTTAAGACTTAAACCCAAAACAAAGATTCTCTTAAATAGGTTAAATAAAATAAAAAATACATTTTTTTTTTGCATTTTCTTAATTGACACTTTCCTTTTTTATTTTTCTTTTTATCATCATGATTATTTATTTATTTTTATTTTCCTTAACTTATTTTTAAAATTAAAAAAAAAACTCGAATAAAATATGATATTCATATGATGCAAAGATAATGCTTGTTGCTTTAGAAAGTAGAAGCCTTGGTCATGTTATTTCCAAAACTTTGTCGAAGATATTCTCCTTGCTGGAAGTATTTTAGTAGCTCTACTTTCTCTTGGATTCTTGGATTTTCAAATATTGCATTTTGGAAAAAAAAAATAAAGATGGTCTGGTTTGATTTGACTTGAATTGTAATTACCCTTAACGTTTTTACTTAATAAAATGCTTCATTTGCATTAATAAAGAAATAAAAACACTGTTCTGTATGTAGCATATTATTGTTGGATTAAGGTTACAATGAGGTTTAAGGTTTTATTTGAAATTTCAAAGCTTAAATAAATATACTTTTAAATTATACTTTAATTTTGTAAAAGTTTTGATTTGACACCTCTTGTCTGAAAGAAAAAAGAAATATTTTTATTTAATTTTTATAAAATGATCCAATTTAATCTCTCTATTATATATTTATCTAAATTTTAATTTCAAATTGGAATAGTTTGCTTGGTTTAGTGATGACAAATAAATCATTAATGTTTAAATAAATAGATTGTTATATTTAATATTAAACCCTAGAGGTATAATATGACTGAAAGACAAAATTAAATGGATTTAAGAAAAAGTTGACTATATTGTTTAATTTTAAATTAGAGTGACTAATTATATATATATATATATATATAATTAGAGCGACCACAAGTATATATAATAAAATTCAATTTTGGTGGAAAATAAAAAAGATGATTTTCAGTAAAACAAAAATATTGAGAATATTCTCTTGTGATGCTACCATACTTTGCAATCTAGAATTTCAAATTAATAATCAAGTTGTGCTTTAAATTGTTATAATAATTTTAGTTATTGAAACTTAACGAGCGTATTAATTAATTTTTAAAAATAATAAATTCATTGTATGTTATTTTTTAATAATTTGAAAATTTTTAATAAAACAACTAATGTCTAAAGATTTTTAATTTTCATACTTAATTTATACATTTAGCCATTGTTAAAAATTGAAACTAAATGAATTTGATATTAAGGATGAAATTACTTATGTACAATAATTAATACATTAAAAATGTTATATATATATATATATATATATGTATATAAAGAGAGAAAATAAAATAAAGCGAAGGAGAATAGTGGGAAGCCAGGGAAAGCAATGGGACGGGGCGGAGCGCGAATGGGAGAAGTCCGGCTGGACTCAATAAAGAAGAGGAGTGTCACCCAATTTTGAAAATCCGAAGCATCAATCACCTTCTCCCTTCTTTGATATAAATCCCAATTTTCATCTAAATTCCATTCCTTCACTTCAAAGATTGTTTGATTGATTGACTGTTTTGGGGCTGAGGTTTCCGTTGTCATGGCGGTGCGATCCGCCGGTAGAAAGCTTTCCTTCGAGATTCTCAGCGATAGTAGCTCCCATGAAGAAAACGACCCCCGTCTTTACCGATCCAAATCGGGTCCAAGTCAAATCAACGATGGTATAGCAGAACAATCCCAGCCTTCTGATTCAGTTTCTCACAACAAGTCGAACCGGAAGAAGCGCAAGCACAAAACCTCGAGGAAGAAGAAGCTTCTTGAGTCCTGCATACCTGAAGATCCGATCGCTGAGCAAGAAACTATCAATTCAAATTCGGTTTCCGCTGATTCCAGAGATCCACATTCGTCTTCGGCGAACAGGGAAGTGTTTTTCAATAACGGAGCAACATGTTGCGTAAATGGGTATGAGCTCGACAGTCAGAGATACTATACGGTTGGAACTGTTATCAGCGAGCAGATAAGTGCACCGGAAGAGAGTAAAACGAGTGCTTGTACAGTGGCACGGGTGACGGAGACTGAGTTCCAGGGTGTACGAGGCGGCGAGGGGTTTAATTTTGGTGAATTAAGGCTCAGAACTGTCAATGGTGGTAGTTGTGAGGACTTAGGTTCTTCAAATTTTGATGGCGATGGGAAGGACGATAATGTCGCGAAGGCCAGTTCGGTGGAGAAGCAAAGGAACGGGCCACATGGGAATGTTGTTACAAAATTGGAGACAGCAGAATCATTGGATTGGAATCGTCTTATGGCAGAAGATCCGAATTGTGAGTGAATGGGTCCCTGTTGCATGTATCTTACGCCCTTTAATATGATTTCTCAGAAAGTTTCAGAATATCTGTTGGAAAAAAATTCTGTCTTCCTTCCTTCCTTCTAGGTCGTATTTTTTTGGATCAGTTTATTGAAATCCGCCGTAAGTTATAGTTCATTCCTCATAGCTGAATCTAGATAGCTTCTACTACTCACCTATACAGATTTCTATCTTGCATAATTTACCTCGAATCATTTGTAATTAATGCAGCTCAATTTATGTTACAACTGGATTATACATCAGCCTCTAGCGATATAGTTTGGGAAAATGAAAGCTGGGTTGTCCCATGCCCCCATATGTGATGTGATTGGTAGCCTGGCTATTACAGATAGAAATCCATTAACTTGGGTTCTTTCTTAACGTTCCGAATAGCGATTGATCTCCATGCTTGCATATTAGTGAATGGAAGTGGAAGACAAGGGGCAATTCCAATGAGGATTATAGCCTTTGCGAGCTTTCTTCACGTGCTTTAGTTGTTCATTAATCGTTCAAAAATAGTCATATGGTTTGTATGGTTCTAATCGTATCAAGCACTTTGTTGACTGCTTTTCTTATCCTGTCATTTGCGTCTTATTAATTTATTTTGCTAATACCATTCATTCTTCTTTCTGCTTAACCAACCTTGTGTCGATATATTTTGATGCCAGATATGTTTTCAGTGGAGAAGTCACCAGTAAAATACTTCATGGAGGAAATGTACAATGGAAATTCTCTACGGAGCACAACAACTCTTGGTAATGAAAAAGAACGAGAAAGAGTTTATGACACTATCTTCCGCTTACCATGGAGATGTGAATTGGTATGCTTTCCTTTTCAACCCTTAAAAGGGAGAAAAAATCTGGTTGCAGTTCTGTGGTGTAATCTATGGATTTTCACTCTGGTATTCAGGTGCCTGTACTTGTCCCGATAATTATCAAATTTAAAAATTTTGGGGAAAGGAAGTAATCTGAAACCTCAAACCTCTCACACTTACTGGATAATAGTTAATATGTGGTCATTTATCTTCATTAAAACATGTGCATTCTACATTGCGTAATGGTATCTCAAACATGGAATACAATTGCAGCTTATAAATGTTGGCTTCTTTGTCTGCTTCGATTCATTTCTGTCACTGTTAACCATCATGCCAACAAGGATAGTGATGACCATTTGGAGGCTTCTAAAAACAAGGTTTGCCACCTTTTCTCAATATTATTTCTTTATACAAAAGTTTTAGTCAGGCATGCCTATGAGGATTTAGCCGATGGACATAACTTACAGTGTATGTTTTTTAAGTTTAGAATTGTGATTTAAGCTGTATAGATTCAGTAAAAACCTACTGATGCTCACATGTCATAGAAATTGTTTGAAGAGAGAGCGAGAGCAAGGTGATTTTGATTAAACCATGTGACCCCAAGGTAAGTGGTTGATTCAATGAGACAATTCCAAATGGTATAGGAATTAGTTTTTGCATTTATACTGGATCAGTTCTTGATTCTTCTGTGTTAGTGTTCTATTCAATTAGATGTGGTAGTTTGTCATAATTTTAAAATTTTACAATTTGACCTGATCATGCTTTTGGCAGGCAGTTCAAGAGTTTGTCTACAATGGAGTTGTCAGATTTTGGCTGTTTTGTAATTATGGCTTGTGGAGTCATTCTTTTGCAGCGAATAGGTATAGCAATAGTCTGCTGCCATGATTATATGTTATATATTTCATTTGTACTATTGAGATGAGTTTGGTGTACTAATTTTTGATTTGTGCTTCCCCCTTTGAACTTTTGTTGCTTCAGATATCAGCTTAATTTATCATATGATCCGTGGTCAAGGAACAATCAAATTGTACGTTGTCTACAATGTGTTAGAGGTGAGCAGAATAAATTGAAGAAACTGGGTGATGGGGAATAATTAGCTCTTCATCCATGCCTAATTTCTGGACCACTGTAACTGATCCTTTATCCTTCTTACAGATATTTGATAAACTATGTCAAAGTTTTAACGGGGATGTATTACAAACCTTATTTCATTCAGCAGAAGGACTTGCAAGTTGTCCGCCAGAAAGTATGAGATTCTGGATATGGAGATGTATTGCTGACCAGTCTTTAGCTGTGGCTGCTTCAAATATCCTTTATTTTTGGAATAATAATTTTCTTTACCAGTAGTTTGGGTATTTATTTTCTTGTGTGAAGGCAGAAGAGAAAAGGAGGAAAGGCCAATTTGGTTCCTTGACTAGTTGTACTCGTTCATTCTTTTATCTTATTAGTTCAGGCAATTACTTTATCAACCTGTATAGTTGCTCACAACAATGCACTGCTAGCTTTGCTGGTGTCAAATAACTTTGCTGAGATCAAGAGCAATGTGTTCAAGCGATATAGTAGGGATAATGTTCACAGTTTAGTGTACTTTGGTGAGTTGTCTCTGCTACAATACTTTATTTTTTTCTCTTAAGTTGCAATTTATTTAGGATTTTATTCTGTTTAATTGCAAACTAGGAAAATGACCTTTTATTATCATGTTTTGTAGCTTCATTGTTAGGATATGTTTGATTTAATATCAGCGGCTGTCTTTGAACAATTTTCCATGCCACTTTTGTCATTCAACTGAGGATTAAATGTTTTCCAAATATAACGGATGAATTTTGAATATTTACCCTTCTGGTGGGCTACTACTCTTTCTCAGCGTCAATACATGCTTGTTTTGTTTAGGATTACATGCCTTTCTTATCGTTGTGTCAACCAAGTAAATATTTCCTTGGTGTCTTGAAGTTTAAACTTGGCTGATTTTCAGTTTTGATCTAGATTATAGGGCCTACCTCTCTTACCTTCCTTTCCACCTTACCCATGTACCACATAAGTAGGATCAGGGGAAAGCTTTTCCTTCAAATTTAAAATTTCAATTAACAATGGCTTATTAGGTATGGTTATAATTCTTAGTGTAATCCTTGTCTGTTATCTGCTTTCTGCCGAGGAAGAGGCAAATAAATTCCCAATACTATTTCATTTAAATGAGCAAAATAAGGAAGAGATTGATAGGATTGCTGTTCTGCATATGATGTTTATATTACTTAAATTGCTTTTTTTTTTTTCCAAACTTTTTGGTCTCATTTTTTTTTTCTTTTTTCCCCCTATACTCATTTCTGGCAAGCAGATTCTGTAGAAAGATTCCATATTTCAGCATTTATCTTGTTCGTATTGGCTCAAAATATTCTGGAAGCAGAGGGCCCCTGGTTTGAAAGTTTTCTCCTTGTAAGATTATTTGGAAAAAATTTAGCACCTAGTATTTATTGAAGAAATTTATCATGTTGGAATCAATTTCCTTGCTTGGCCCAGCTTTGCTTCTAACACGGATATTTTGGATGGTGCAGAATGTTGGCTTGGTTTATTCATGTGAAATGGCTATCGATATCATCAAGCATTCATTCATTGCTAAATTTAATGACATTAAGCCCATCGCATACTCTGAGTTCCTTGAAGACCTATGCAAACAGGTATTCTCATCTGATTTCTTGCGGGCATAAGCCATGCAATTTATTGTTAGTTGATTACTGCTTAAAAACTGTATAAACTATAAACCGCTGCCTGGAATCACTCTGGTAATGATTGCTGTATATTTATACAAATCACTATTCAGAGCTGGAAACTTGAATGGATTTATGAGCATCACACCAAAATGTAGCATGACCATCCATGATTTAAATACAAATGCTTTTTTGAAAATTATTTGCTGCAGTGGGTCCTAATTGGAAGGGGGGTTATATGCATTTTGTTTTCCTTCTATTTGTTCTTATTTGGGTGGCATGGTTATGTACCTGGAAAAACGGCAATATGGTTCAATCCCTTTATATTATGTAAATTAGGTCTTTTTTCTGAACAATTCATTAGTTCTCTCAGATTTCTTAGGTCTTTTTCTTATCAATTCATTAGTTCTCTCAGATTTCTTACTTTTTATCGAATTTATCTGCCCATGTGATTTAATCTCATAGGTTATTTAGCTATGATTTATTATTAGGATGTTGCCGTTCCTCATATAATGTGCATGTGTGCATGGACAATATCAGATAGCAAGAGAACATACTAGTCAACGCTTGGGAAAGCCCATTATTAATTTGTCCAGAATGGAGCTTATTTTTTTGATAAAAAATGGTGAATGATTGACAACTTTGAAGCTTTAAGATGATTTATATAATGACCGTCACATTGCAATTACACTTCATGTCGTTTCTTCAGTTGAGCTTTTCTTATGAATATATACCTCTGTTGTTTCAACTTTCTAGACTCTAAATATGCAAACCGAGAGTGCAAAGAAGAACCTGACTTTTGTTCCTCTTGCTCCAGCTTGTGTGGTGAGCATTGGTGATTTTAAATGTCCCTTTTTTTTCGGGTTTTGTGTGTTTTTGGGCTGCTGAGTCTACATCTATATACTTGTTCTTAGGTTATTCGAGTGTTGACTCCAGTATATGCTGCTCACCTTCCTTACTATTCTCTCCCATGGAGTCTTTTCTGGATTGTTCTCTTTTCAGCGGTGACCTATGTTATGCTCACAAGCCTCAAGGTTCTAATTGGCATGGGCTTACGAAAACACGCCACTTGGTATGTCAGTCGCTGCCAAAGGAGGAAGCACCATCTTCATGCAGATTAATTTAGAAGGGAAAACTTTGTTGTGTCTGAGTTATTGTACGCACTCTGCTGCTCAAAGATGACATCGCTTGTGCCTGAGGAGCATTTGGAAAGACCTCATTAAGATAATGTCGGGGCATCGCTGGCACCTAGTGCGTATCAGAACAACCTCTTGTTCAACCAGTTGATATTTTAACCTCAAGTCAAGCCTATAGATGTTTCCTCGCAATTTTGATACAAATATATATTTGATGATGATTCCAGAATGGGAATAAGAATACCAAATTATCAGGTTGAAATATTGCCGCCCCTATAGTCTCCGGCACTCTTATATCTCCAGTTTTAGGAAACTTATTTTTGTTTTATTATACATTTTTCATAGGCCTGTCCAGCGTTGTACCTATATTTTCATTCTTCACTTTTTGGAATGTTGTTGTACGCGACGCAAGGACAGACATTATAGACATGAAAAATGAAAAATTTTCCTTTTTTAATATGTGGAGATTCCCCCCCCCCCCCCCTTCCTTTTCTCTTCTCCTCCAAAACAAAACGCTCGTGTGAAGCTAAGGATTATAGCTACAAAATTAACTACAAAAATGGGTATTAAAATCGGGAATTAAATTATGCTAATCTTTCTTGATATTTAGTTAAATTATGTTTGATATTTCTCTTGTTTAAAAAATTATACTTGATTTTTTTGATATTTTGAAATATATATATTGTATATTTTTTTTCTCTAATTTATTTTCTGTAAAAAAAATTATTTTTTGTGTAATATAAGTTTAATTTTTTTCTTAATATAGTAATAATAACAATTAAAAAGTGTTATTATTTTAATAAAGGAAACATAGTGTGTAAAAATATTAACTTCAGTAACCAAAAAAATTTGTAAGGGAACTAAATATAATGTTTAAAACAAAAAATATATATTAATTATAATTTAACTAAAGGAAGTTGTTGTATGCTTTTATATATGTCCAACTTCATTACTATTTTTTGGTGACTTCATCTCATTGGACTCTCAACTAAACAGAAAGGGGTCATGCGAGTGTTTTGTGTGTGTGTGTGTATCAGAACAAAACTTTTTATAATATATTGGCTGTTGATGTTTTACAAGTCAGTATGTTCAATAGGTTTTTGAATTGAATGACATTGTAAATATATATATATATATATATATATATAATGATTTTAATATGTATTATACTACAAAATTTATGTTTGAACTTATGACTTTCAAATAAAAAAATTGAGTTTAGCAAGCTTGGGACATGATTGGATGACCAAAATACACAGGTCTATAACTAGAGTGGCCCAATGGTTTTCGATTCTTGAGTTCAATTCCTGGGTCAATATAAGTTTTACTGATTCATGCTGGTTTTGATTGGTCTAAAATGGTTTGATCATTCAAGCAGTTTTTGGGGGGCGTTTGGATTGTGTACTTGATAGGTGACTGGTTCAACTTGTTCGATAGGCTTATTCGATTGGATTCAATTTCTAAAACAATGTCTGATAACTGAATTTCATGCTAAGTTTCTCATTGATTTTTTTTCCACGCAGAATGGTCAATTTTAATAACTTAAACAACAAATATAACCTTATTTTCCACAAAAAATGTAGCCCCTAAACAAGCACCACAACATGGAATTTCAACTAGAATTCATTCTTAAACAGAGCATCCCTAGTTGGAAACTAGAAATACAAACACAACTTACTAGGATTTTTGAAAATAAATTACAAGAATAAAGTGAAACCGCATATTTGAAAGACAAATCATGAACTGAGCTATCAGGAGTTTGATCCTATTGAGTGTGGTATTGGTTCAACATAAATTGGTACTTTCTTATTGACAGTGAGTCCGTATGTTTCACTCATGTCCATGTCTTGTGCAGATTTACAGGTTTCAAGGAGCTTCCAATCAAACCAGTATAAAAGATTAGCTAGCACATACTCAAGTGATGCAACCCCAAATGAAATTCCAGGACATCCCCTTCTCCCACTACCAAACGGGATAAATTGAAAGTCTTGGCCATTAAAATCAACCTCGCTGTTTTCAAATCTCTCTGGAACAAACTCTTCTGGCCTTTCCCAAAATTCAGGGTCCCTCTGAATTGCCCATGCATTCACAAATACACTTGTTTTGGGGGGAATATAGTACCCTCCTAGTCTCACACTTGATCTTGTTTCTCTTGGGACCAAAAGAGCATCTGGTGGATGTAATCTTAAAGTTTCCTTGATTACACATTCCAGGTAGTTCATTTGTCTCACATCATTTTCATCCACTTTTGATTTATTCCCCACCACTATTCTTACCTCTTCCTGTGCTTTCTTCATTGTTATTGGATTATTCATGAGCTCTGCAAAGGCCCATTCCAGAGCTGTTGAAGTAGTGTCACTTCCTCCCACGAACAAATCCTGCAATTTTGCAAATGAAGAAATTTCAAGCTCATGTTTTTCGGTGTAAACTAGATCTAATATGTTGTTAAGAATGAATGAGAAAGAGAGATACCACTATCATCGCTTTGAGGTCATCTTGGGTAAGCTGAAGGTCAAGCAAATCATCTTCTTGAAGTTGGCAGAGAGTATCTACGAAGTCTTTCTTTTCTGATTTGTCATCATCTTCATTCCTTTTTGTTGTCTTATGTTGTGCAATCACCTCATCGAAGAAAGCATCTAATTCTCTAAAAGTGGCATTCAATTGTGGAATTAGGCCTGTAACAATATCCATCCATCCCAATGAAGGGAAGAAATTTCCAAAACTGAAAGCTACCATTTGGATCCTTATTTTCCTTGCTATATCTCCAAAGCTGCTTTTACCATCTGCTGTATCATACTTCTGTCCAAGAAGACATCTGGACACTATATTGTTTGAAGCTGCAATAATCATCTGAGTCAGATTTACAGAGGACCCATTATTCTCTGCACATGCTTCACGAATCTTATTAACCAAATCTGCAACTTCCTCCTCTCTGATGAACTGAAAAGATCGAACCCTTTTAAGGCTGAGAAGTTTAAGTACACAAATTTTCCTTTTCTGCCTCCACTCTTCGCCATAGGGTAAAAAACCCACATCCTTGCATCCATAGAGAAGGATTTTTGCAGCCGTGGTATGAGGCCTATTTGAGAAAACGAAGTCGTGGGTTTCGGCTATTTCTCTAGCAATATGTGCAGATGAAACCACCAGAGTTGGAGTTTGGCCTAACTGCAGCAACATGAGAGGGCCATATTTGTGTGAGAGAGCTCTGAGAGAACGGTGAGGCAGAATGCTTATCTGATGAAGATTGCCAATAAATGGAAACGTCGGTGGGGATGGAGGCAGATTCCATTTGTTTCTTCTTGTTCTTGTGAGTTTAAACACAAAGAGGGCGATGATGAAGCAGAAGAGAGAGAAGTAAAAGGTTGAGTTCAGCTCAATTGGCAAGTGTTTTAGAACTGATTGTAGATGCATTCTTCCTCCCATAGCGGACGGAAATTAATTGTGGATAGATTAAGAAGAAAACAGTGGGGTTTGTAGCTCAACTTAAAAGATGCTGAACAAAGAATAATCTCGTACCATTTATAAATTAATTTACTTTTTGTCTATCAATCACAATTTGATAAGTGTACGGTTAATTGAATATACAGCTATAAATTTCTGGCTTAGCAAATATAATAATAAGATATTTACATCTAAATTTTATTCTCGATTTGTGGATAGATAAATCACATGAAGAAGAGAATAGAGTTTGTAGCTAAGCAAAAAATAATTTCTTATCATTTATATATCATCTTGTTTTTTGTACACTAATCACAATTTAATAAGTGTACAGTTAACTGAATATACTACTGTAGGTGTGACTCAACAAACCTGACAATAAAATATTTACCCCTGAATTTTTCAATCAATTGTGGATAGATAAACCAAACAAGGAAGAAAGTAGAGTTTTGTAGCTCAGCTATATGGGTGCTAGGTAAAGAATAATCTTATATCATTTATAAATCATTTTAATTTTTTGTACAACAATCACAATTTGATAAGTGTACGGTTAATTAATATATAGCTACAGGTGTGACTCAACAAATATGACAGTAAAATATTATACTTGAATTTTATTGTTAATTGTGAATAGACAAACCGACCAAAAACAAGAGGGGAGTTTGTGGCTCAGCTTAATAAGTGCTGAGCAAAGATCATTTTGCTTTTTGAACATCAATCACAATTTGATAGATGTACAATTAATCAAATATATAGTGTAGATGTACAATTGTGAATATTTACACTTAAATTCTATTATCGAAAGATAGAAGGTAAAATTTTATGTAATATTTATTATATCTTTATAATTATTATTTAATAATTATTATTTTTATTTTTTAAAATAAAAATACAAAAGTTATGTTTTATTAAAAATTCATTTCAGTAATTTCACATGCCAATCATATTATTTATACAATATTATTTTATAATGGGATTTCTCGTATCAAAAGATATGGAATATATTAAAAATTATTTGATATGTAAAAAGTTAAATAAAATAAATAAATAATAATTTTAAAAATAAAAATTATTTTTAATATTTTTATTTTTAATAATTAAAGAATAATTATAAAAATAGAATTGATATTTTAGCAAACATTTTCACTCCTTATTTTTCATCGGGCTACCAAAGGCGGTAAGAATTCATCCTTTACTTTTCTTTCGCCATTTCAATCATTACCACAAGACGAATTAAGGCACAACCTTCCCAATAAGTTGGCATTATTATTGTCCTTACCGGTGGAGATAATGGTGAGTAGGGGATGGGTACCTACTTGCAGGTAAGAGACGCGGTAGATATGGCATAGATAAGGTATTATAATTTTAATTTTGAATTTGGAGTATCTATTTGTATGGGTGTGTATATATATACCCACAAACATTTTAATTTAAAAAAGTAAAAATAATAAAATAATAATAATTAGAAAAATAATAAGATAATGGTTATTGATCCGTAAGTAATATTTCTTCCAAATTCAAGCCCATGTTGACATCAACAATCGAACTCGAAATTATAAATTCTAACTTTTCTAATACATTACCTTCAAGTTCTTATCAAGTTACAAATTGACTAGCATGTTATCTTACAAAAATTGATGTTGCTGGATTGATTAATCAATGTCAATCAAAATTTAACCCATGAATAATAAGAAGGCATATGTCACTTTTTGATTAGGTGAGATAGATTTTGATGGCACGCAGTAAAAATTTATTGGGCAAGCCAAGAAAGTGAGAAAAATAGAGATATGATGAATTATAATTTTACCAAATTGCCCTATTTTAGCTATAAAACTAAGGCCCTGTTTGATTTGATTCTGGAGGACAATTTTTTTGTTTTCAAGAACAAAAAAACAAAAAAACCTGTTTGATAATGTGTTTTGAGTGAAGTGTTTTGTAAAATAAAAAAACAAAATTTTGTTTTCAAAAACAAAAAACTCAGAACATTTTTTAAGTGTTATGTAATTTTTGTTCTACAGAATCAGGTAAAAAACAGAAAACAATTACTTTTCAAAATAATGATTCAAACAGATTTTTTAATTTTTTTTGTTCTCAAAAATTTGTTCTTGAAAACATATGTTTTGAAAATATTAAAATAAAAATAATTTCAAACAAGCCCTAAAGTTTTCTTTCTTCTTGCCACATTTTGACTTGTGGCTCAAACTAAGTTTCCTTCTCTTTCTTGGCATTTCCTTTTCTTCTTCTTTTAAGTAGGTGTTCCATTGTCAATATTTATTATCAATATTTAAGATAAATGGATCATAATGTGTCAAATTTGTTTGCAAATCTCAATAGGTAAACATCATTTTCTTCTCTATATATATGTTTTTTTTTCTTGTCATTTGTCACATTTATATTTGATATGTTGCATATGTAAATTATTTTTATATCTAATGACTATTTTATATTTTATATGTAAAAATTATTTTTTCACTTATTGTTATTGTTATTTTATAATTAGCTACATATTTTTAGATTTTTCTAAGTTTCAATTTGGATGTAATCTGAAATAAAGAAGAAATAGAATTAGTAAACATATATTTTAGAAATGCTTTAGCTTAAACCTTATATTATTTAAAATAAAATTTTGAAATAATTTCATTAAGTTAAAAAATTTTAAAAATTTATATTATTTTTAATATGTTTAAATTTATAATTTCTCAAAAATATTTAAAAAAGACCAAAATAAAAAGATAAGTAAACAATGGAAGAATAAATAGAAATTTTGAAAATGAAAAATTTGAAAAACCTTTAAAAAAGAAAATAAAAATACAGATATAATTTTGTTGAAATAATATAATAATTTTAATAATTTAATAAAAAAACCTTAGAGATTAGGATATTTTTGAAATAATTTTGTTAAAATAATACCAATAATTTTTAAAAAATGAAGTAAGAAAAAATAATTATAAATATTTATTGTAAAATGAATATTATAAAAATAAAAAATTATAAAATAATTGATTAAAAATTTATGTCATGTTTAAGAAAATGACATAAAATTAAAAATTTTAATAATGGGCATCAATAAAATTATTTTATAAAAAATATAAAAAATAAAATTAGATTCCAAAATAGCATAACAAACTAAATATAAATAGTAAAAAATAATTGTAGTGCAGAAATTAAGATATTTTAAAATAATTTTGTTAAAATAATATCAATAATTATAAGTATTTAATGCAAAATGAATATTATGAAAACAAGAACATTATAAAAGAATTGATTTAAAAATTTATGTTATGTTTAAAAAAACAGCATAAAATAGAAAAAGTTAAATATTCAAAAAAAGAGCATCTTAAAAATTATTTTATAAAAGATATAGAAAAAATAGATTCTAAAATAGCATAAAAAGTTAAATAAAAATAGTAAAAATAATAATTCTAGTGTAGAAATTAGGATATTTTAAAAATAATTTTTTAAAATAATATCAATAATTTTTAAAAACTAAACTGGAGAAAAAGAATTATAAGTATTTAATGAAAGAAATATTATAAAAATAAAATTAAAAAGGAATTATTTAAAAATTTATATTATGGTTGGAAAAATAGCAATAAGAAAAATTTAGATGAGTTATATTAGTGAGAAAAGTACGTTTTATTTATCTAAGATGAATTACCAAATGAAGATGTGAATGTAGAAAAAAAATAGTTAAAAAAAAATAAGCTTATTTGCATTTATGCAAATGAATTTTTTTTTCAAATGTTCAAAATACAACATTTCAATGTGTCATGTTAAAGTATGTAATAGTTAAAAATAGCATAACAAATTAAATATAAGTAGTAAAAAATAGTGACGAAATTAAGATATTTTAAAAATAGCTTTGTTAAAATAATATCACTAATTATAAGTATTTAATGAAAAATGAATATAATGAAAAAAGAAAATTATAAAAGAATTGATTTAAAAATTTATGTTATGTTTAAGAAAATAGCATAAAATAGAAAAAAAATTAAATATTCAAAAATAGGGCATCTTAAAAATTATTTTATAAAAAATATAAAAAAATCAGATTCTAAAATAACATTAAAAGTTAAATAAAAATAGTAAAAAAATAATTCTAGTGTAGAAATTAGGATATTTTTAAAATAATATCAATAATTTTTATAAATTAAAGTGGAGAAAAACAATTATAAGTATTTAATGCAAAACAAATATTTTAAAAAGAAAATTAAAAAGGAATTGATTTAAAATTTTTATTATGGTTAAGAAAATAGTAATAAGAAAAATTTAGATGAGTTATATTAGTGAGGAAAGTGCATTTTATTTATCTCAGATGAATTACCAAATAAAAATGTGAATATAGGGGGAAAATGGTTAGAAAAAATAAGCTTATTTGCACTTATGCAAACAGAAAATTTTTTTAAAATGCTAAAGATACAACATTTCAATGCGTCGTGTCGAAATATGTAATAGTTAGCATTAACATCACTTTAAAGTATTAAAAGACACATTTAATAAAAAATTGTAACTTTCCCCTAGTTAAGTTATATCTAATTTGATATATAAACTCTCAATATTATTAAATCCAACATAATACTAAATGATAATCTCAAAAAATTGCTTTGATGTTCAGAGGATATGGCAAGTACACCTCGATCATTGACCCATACTCAAATATTAAAATTTGGCCAACTTATGTGAACATTGATAAACAAGTTCCCTTTCCCTCTTTATACGTTGCAAATGTTGACTTGTTATGTCCATCGTCAACTTATGCTCAACAAAATCACACTTTATTGTTGAGCCCAGTTTGCAATTGAGTTCCTTCCACCTAACACTTAGCTTTAATGAACCTTTTTTTTCTAAATAGCTAAAAAAGAAAAATGTAATTAAGGATTTTGAAAATGAATTTAATATAATGTTGAACTTGACCCTGATTATGATGATGATAATGACAATGAAGATGAAGAGTTTGAAAATAAAGGTGATGATGTAGGTGGAAAAGATCCAGATGATGCCCTTTTAAGTTAAACGAGTATTCCAATATGTAGACCCCACTATTGCTTTCTTCTTGCAAGTTACTATGACTTTAGCCAAGGGTGATGAATTTGAGGAAGTGGGTGATCAAATGAATTTGAACAATTAAGAGTTATATATTGCATTGCAATATCCAAGCGGGAAGGTGCTATGTGATGCTGCTAAATTATACCCTGTAAAAGCACACTACACTTTAAAGAAATACTTCACATTTAAAAGTATGAAGAATGTTGATATATTAATTATCACATCAATTATAGATGACAAGTGAAGGCATGCAAAAAAAGACAAAGGAAAGGGATTACAATCGCAAATAATAAAATATAAGGTCCACATAAAAATCTATTTGCGACCATATTACAATATCACCCAAAATTAGATTTCGATGTTATAGTGTCATGTATTATGACAATGGTAACTGAAACACTTGATATTTCAATTAGACAGATTATCGAGCAGATAAAAAGCTTATTTAGTTATACAATATTATACCGAAAAGAAAGGAAAGCAAGACATAAAACTACTGCATTTGCTTTTGTAATCAGGATATCTCATATGCTATATTACTTAGGTAGATGTCCATAATTTAACATTTTATGTCTAGCTTGTATGTTGAGTTTATGACTAAATAATATCCACCAAGTAGTTCCACTAGTGAGTCATGGCGATGTTCAAGTGTGAATTATAGGCATTTAAGTCATGTATAGATACATTTGATTACCTAAAGTCGATGATTTATATTGATGTGATATTCTTTTATAGTAGACACCAAAGGACCTTATTGATAGCAACAACATAAAATGGCAACCAGTAGATTGTATCCATTATATTTGCAGTTATAGATGGAGAGACATAATTAGCATAGATATGATCCTTTTTCAACCTAATAGCCCATTATCGAAGGAGGGAGGAAGCAATATCAAGAGCTAATGCAGCATGACATTGGCATCAGCATGATTGGTCCATTTTTGTATATTTTGATATTGGTGTAACAAAATATTGGCATAGCTAATCTATTTTCTTCTATCTTGGCTAGTTAATTTGATGACTTTGGATGAGTTAGTCATTCTTATTATACGCCTTCGTTACCCATGTTTCATTTTAAAACATCTCAGCATATGTTTGGTGCTTTAAGATCATTTGTAGAGCTTCTTTTCTATACATATACATTGAGTGTTGCATATGCCAGTTGCTCCTTTGAGCTTGGAAGATTGTTGCTACCAAGGTTTGTGACACCATATAAACTAATTTCTCCGGTTGAATCTCCATGCTTAAATTTAAATTTTCTACTCACAGAACAAGAGTAACAATAACCGAAACAATTGAGGTAGCAATAATCATAGTGTAAAAGGAAGAAGCTTTGTTATGTCATTAAGAGTCATTTGTTATTTTTTAAAAATATTGATGTAATTTATTATCAAATATTTTAAAAATTTTGATTTATTATTATATATCATTTTATTTATTTTGTATTATATTAAATTAAATTTATATGTAATTAATTGTTTGAAAACTTTCATGCAAAAAAAAATTATTTAATTAAAAATGTGCCAAATTAACTCATTTAAATCTATCACGTCAACTTAACAAAATCTTAAAAAGAAATATGATATATTAAGACAAAATCTTGCCAAATTCAAATTTGGCAGGCAATACTTTTTGTTTCAATTTTTTTGGTAACTTTTTTTTTTTTATGTTATTACTCTTTGATCACGTCTATGTATATAAAATTTCAGGCCTTTATCTTTGAATTGCATCAAACTCAATCTCATTTCTTTTTTGAATACTTGGATTTAGACTCTTTTATTGAAAAAATAATTATAAAATGAATAATCTTTCTATGTTGATATTAATCTACATAAAATTTATTTATATAAAATTACAAAATATATGTGTATAAAGTATTTGGGACTATCAAATTTAAAGTAAGTGAACAACGACTCATGATTGTTCAACCAAAAGAGATCAAGAATTGTTAAGGTTAAAGAAGTAATTAACCTTTCTCTCCCTCTTCGATCCAAGTTAACTTATTATCTTTATATTCAAGCTAACCATATATCTTATTTTAATCTTTATCGATATTTTCTTTGTAGCATCACGCGGATCCCTTCATTTTCAACGTTGTAGGACCCACTTTTCCTTGCTCTTATAAAGCAAAGAAATTATTTCACTCAAAAAAAATATATTAAATATAATTCAAGACTTTATGCTTTGTGCTCTAGCGAGTAGATCTTTTACTATGCAATATGTGTTGTACTTTTTAAATAAAAAATAAAAAAAATGATACCTTCCTTTGCGTGGAGTCTACGCACGTAAAAAATGTAATAAAAAATTACATTTAAAAACTTAAATTTCATAAAATTTATAATAAAAAATTTTAAAAATTATAATTACTATTAAATTTTAAGAGATTTATTATTGAATTTAAGGAATTTATTTGTAAAAAATTTTAATATTTTTTTATATTCAATAATAAATTTTTTAAAATTTAATAATAATAATAATTTTAATTTTTTAAATTTTTTATTATAAATTTTATAGATTTTTTATAAAAAAAACTCAACCATGTGTTCCATCTGTCCACTTCGAGGTGTGTGCTCCTGAAATTATTAGTTGCATCGTCAAGTTTACACTGAGAACTTTTGATGCAAAACTTTGGAAGAAAATGATGTTCAAGGACCCACAACTAAAATATTTATTCTGAAAAATTTATTATTATTATTTTAAGATTTATTACTATTAATTTTAACAAAAACTAATTGAATTTAATGATAATAAATTTTTTAAAATAAATTTTTTAACTTTGAATCCTCCTTCCTAATTCTCCCAAATTTTGAGTGGCGGAGTAGGATTGAATTTTTAGACAAACGACTATCTGTTTTGGTGATTAAGAAAGCATGTATTAACATATACTCAAGCTGGATGATGTACTGGTTTGATTGTGATATGACTAATATGGCCAGTCTTGGTCCCAGTACGCTATGAGAATGATTAAATCTCTCGTGTTAATTGAATCCGATGTTTTTAAGCTGCTCTTGATTGGGACATGGACCAACAACGCCTCATGATGATACCATGTCATTGGCCCTTCTTCGAATCAATGTGCATGGGACGATACTTACTAGGGTCAAATTGGGCACAGAGATGAACAGTTTCACGATAGGGTCACAGCGATGAACAGTTTCATTTCAAACATTAAAAAATTGGAACGAAGCAATTGGGGCCTGAAATATGAGTAAGGATGAAGGAACAATCATGTTTAAAATGAAATCAGATTCTCTGAGCAAAGAAAATGAACCAGAATATAGTACGGAACGAAAGAGGAATTACCGGTGAAAGTTGTGAGGACGATTTCATGCTCTTCCATTCTGTATTTGATTGGCCTTTCTTTTTCTTTTTCTAAGTGAAGAAGTAAGTTTAAGAAAGGAATATCAAGTGGACCAAAAAAAAAAAAAAGTTTAAGGGAGGAATATTTGCGGAAAGTAGAAAAATGTTGATCATTATTAAAAATTTGATATATATATATATATATATGTATTCATTTGTAATTCTAACAACAAATAACATATTTTCCTAATACTTCTACTTGATCCGTTAACATTTTACTTAATAATTTATCTAATATCTACCTAATAATGTATCCAATCATATATTTTTGAATTTAAAATAACAAACAATTTTAAAAAATATATAACAGGCACAAGTTTCTTATTTGGTCCAAACAAATAATTAACTTATTCCTCATTTTGCAATGTCTGTGAGACTGGTTTTTACACTTTTCGCACTTGGACATATGAAAAAAAATTTTGCATATTAAACACTTCACAAATGTCTCTATAACTCGTTTTTCTTAGTTGAATCTATTATATTTACAATTGTTAGGAACTTAATATTATATATATATATATATATATATATATATATATATTCATTTACATTTCAATCTAAGAAAAAAAAATTAAACATTCTGTGCCGTATACGAGTCTCTTAATTAGTATACGCAAACAGAGAATTTCATAAAGGTGTGCGTTTCTTACTAATTAATTAGCTACCGCCCTCCTCTCTCTCTTATATATATATATATATATATATATATATATATATATATATATATATAGTATATATGAATCTTAAAAAAAAAAAATCATAAAGCGAGGCCTTTTTCAGACTTGAAACACACTCGTGAATTAGAGAGCAAACTCAAGTTCGTTGCCAGTTCACAAGTTCAACTGAATTTATCATTGATAAGTCATAATTTCATGTATTTCATGATATTTTATAGGAATCTATGAAATAATTTGATTTAATATTTTTTATATTGTAATTATTATTATTAGTTTAATATTAATATTTTGAGGTTAATTTAACGCTTCTGTTAAGTATTAGAAATTATGTGATTTATTGTGAAAAAAATCTTAATTTTGGCCTTTTAATTTTATAGATAAGTTAAATTGCCAAAAAAATTTAAATATGACAGCTTACGAAAATCTCAATTAAAATTCAATCACACGCCATTTAAAAAAGCAAAAAAGTTAGCCCATGCAATCATGCATGCATGAATATGGAGGTCCAATCCATTAGCCCAGTTTCACTAGAGAGGAGTTTCTGAAATGGCTTGGCTTGGATAATAGATACCAATCCACAATGAGTCCACACGGTTTGGTCTAATCATGCCAAATCCATCTCAAGGCATTATTCCTATTCCTTTTTCTACTCTCTCTCCTATTCTTATCCTTCGTAATCCTATCTTGGTTTATGTCTTGGTCATTTACTCTGGCACTTGCTAGAGTGATGTTCTTCGTCATTATTTTCAAGTGCTCCATGAATGGTTCATATGATTAATATTGCTTGATTTGATCTATAAATGTTAATTAAAAACTAATGTCGCGTCCATCATTCTACTTGTAACTTTTGTTCACAAATTTAATAATAGTTATACGTCAATTCTTTCTCTTATCTTGCCACGTATCATGATTTGAATGACAAAGTGTTAATGTCACAGTTTTAACCATTATTTAATATTAAAAAAAGTATTTATTTAGTCAATTTAATTCTTATAATCATTTTTTTCAAAATAATCCCTACAATTTTAGATTATTTTAGTGTTAGTTTATATATTTTTATAAGGTTAAAATTGTACTCTCTACCCTGCCTATGTGTTAGAAATGATGTCAATTTATTGTTGAGGTGGCAGCCACATATGCAAACACAATGTGAGAAGGCTTCACTTTTGGGTGCAATTGAAATGCCAAAGGATTAAGAATGGGGGATGCGCAAAAAGCAGAGCAACCCAGTTCTTCTCAAACATTGACCGCAAAACACATGGGTGGTCAACTTTTTCTCAAACTCTGAATGATTAAAACGCATGCAAGGGAAGTTAGGGCAGGACAATTTTGGGTATCGTGATTCGTCTTCTTTGTTGCTATTCTGTGGTGGTTGTGGTGATCTTGGACATTTCTGATGTCAGAGAAGGTGGCAATTTCGAACCTGGCAAATCAATGGCATCTGGGTATCTCTCCTATCCTCCATTGGCGTTTTGGGTTGCTCACCGCTTTAGTTGTGGTTGAAATGGTTGTGGTTTGGAGGATCGATGCCTGCCCTATTAAGAACTTATTTAAGCTTTGAGGTCTTGTCAAGATTTCCCCTCTGTAAAGGTTCATTTTCCTAATGAATCAGTTTTTGCTAAGAACTCTGATTGGGCATGTGGAAAACTTAACCAAATCCCAAAAAGACCTATAATTAAGGGACAGTTGAGCTGGATTTCGAGTGAACTAGAATCCAACTTCAAATCTTCTAGCTCGATGGTCAACTCGTGGGGAGAACCTTGTAATCGTTCGGAGTTTAAGAAAAAGTTTTTTTTACGCAATTGGTCAAATGATTTATTTTGTGCTAAATTAATTTATTATAAGTAACTCCTCCGAAAACCTTTAAGCTTGGGAAGATACAGTTTGCCTTGCTTCAATTCGTTAGTCTTGTTCTGTCTCCTGTTTCCTAGTCCAGGAAAAACTAGAGGAATGTATGTTTGCATGTGGCTGCCACCTCAAAGAATGTTTGCCACCTCAGTAATAAACTGACCTCGTTTCTGACACATAGGTAGGATAGGGAGTAGAATTTTAACTTTGTAAAAGCCAAGGACTAATATTGAAACGATTTGAAACTAGAGGGACTATTTTGCAAAAAAAGGAATTATAAAAGTCAAATTGAAAATTAAGGCAAACTGTAAGTACCAAACTATTAATTTCCCTTTAATATTAAGAATGCGATTGGCATTATCGAGTATCAATGTTGCCTCTCTTTATCACTGCCAAACCATAAAGTTACCAGAGAAAGAAAGAGTTACGTTCGACTTGCGGAGGTGATTTATGAAAATTTTTTAGATTTATTTAATTAATAAAATAAAAAATAAGTGAAGATATATGTATATATAGAGAATCATAAGTCAAGATGATTATTAATAAAAATATAAGTGTGTTAAAGTTAATTTAATATCGAGTTTATCTCTGATTGCTTTTCCATGTAGAATGGTCAATTTTAAAAACATTAACAACAAACATTACCTTATTTTCCCCACAACATATCCCCAAAACAAGTACTGCAAATCAAATTTACAACCGCAATTTATTCTTAAACAAAGCACCCTCTGTTGGAAACTTGAAATACAAACACAATAACTTATTAGCATTTTTGAAAGCAACTCAAAAAAAATAAAATAACACTGCATATTTGAAAGACAGATCATGAACTGAGCTGTCAAAACGTAGATCCTATTGAGTATGGTATTGGTTCAACATGAATTGGTACTTTCTTATTGACAGTAAGTCCGTATATCTCGCTCATGTCTATGTCTTGTGCAGATTTACAAGTTTCAGGGAGCTTCCAGTCGAACCAATATAGAAGATTAGCTAGCACATACTCAAGTGATGCAACCCCAAATGAAATTCCAGGGCATCCCCTTCTCCCACCACCAAAGGGGGTAAGTTGAAAGTCTTGGCCTTTGAAATCAACCTTACTGTTTTCAAATCTCTCTGGAACAAACTCTTCTGGCCTTTCCCAAAATTCAGGGTCCCTCTGAATTGCCCATGCATTCACAAATACACTTGTTTTGGGGGGAATAGAGTACCCTCCTAGTCTCACACATGATCTTGTTTCCCTTGGGACCAAAAGAGGAAGAGGTGGATGTAATCTTAAAGTTTCTTTCACTACACATACCAAGTACTTCATTTGTCTCACATCATTTTCATCCACTTTTGATTTATTCCCCACCACTATTCTTACCTCTTCCTGGGCTTTCTTCATTGTTATGGGATTCTTCATGAGCTCTGCAAAAACCCATTCCAGAGCTGTTGAAGTAGTGTCACTTCCTCCCACGAACAAATCCTGCAATTGTGCAAATGAAAAATTTTTAAGCCCATGTTTTTTGGTGTAAACTAGTTTTAATATGTCGTTAAGAATGAATGAGAGAGATACCACTATCATCGATTTGAGGTCATCTTGGGTAAGCTCAAAGTCAAGCAAATCATCTTCTTGAAGTTGGTGGAGAATATCTACGAAGTCTTTCTTTTCTGATTTGTCATCATCTTCATTCCTTTTTGTTGTCTTATGTTGTGCAATCACCTCATCGAAGAAAGCATCTAATTCTCTAAACGTGGCATTCAATTTTGGAATTAGGCCTGTAACAACATCTATCCATCCCAATGAAGGGAAGAAATCTCCAAAACTGAATGCTCCCATTTGGATCATTATTTTCCTTGCTAAATCGCCAAAGCTGCTTTTACCGTCTGCTGTATCATACTTCTGTCCAAGAAGACATCTGGACACTATATTGTTTGAAGCTGCGATAATCATCTGAGTCAGATTTACAGAGGACCCATTATTCTCTGCATATGCTTCACGAATCTTATTAACCAAATCTGCAACCTCCTCCTCTCTGATGAACTGAAAAGATTGAACCCTTTTAAGGCTGAGAAGTTCAAGAACACAAATTTTCCTTTTCTGCCTCCACTCTTCGCCATAGGGTAAAAAACCCACATCATTGCATCCATAGAAAAGGATTTTTGCAGCTGTGGTTTGAGGCCTATTTGAGAAAACTACGTCGTGGGTTTTGATGATTTCTCTGGCGATATGTGCAGATGAAATCACCAGAGTTGGAGTTTGGCCTAACTGCAGCAACATAAGAGGGCCATATTTGTGTGAGAGAGCTCTGAGAGAACGGTGAGGCAGAGTGCCTAGCTGATGAAGATTGCCAATAAATGGAAACTTTGGTGGGGATGGAGGCAGATTCGATTTGTTTCTTCTCGTTCTTGTTAGTTTAAACACAAAGAGGGCGATGATGAAGCAAGAGAGGGAGAGGTAAAAGGTGGGGTTTAGCTCAAATGGCAATTGTTTCAGAGCTGAATATACTGCCATTCTTCCTTCTATGGCGGAAAGTGTGATTAGAACCATCAAATCGCTGTTTATTTATGTTGTTTGGGTATCAGTTTGAGAATATAAAATTAATGAACGAAACTATCTGAATGGCCTCTTTATTATTATTATTATTATTGTTAAACAGAGGGCGATGATGATTTTAGAGATCAGTATAAAAATTTATTTTCATTTGAGATACAAATTTGGATAATTTAGATTTTTAAAATTTTTTTATTTAGAATTGTGTAAAAGAAAAAATTAAAATAATCATATACTGATAACTTTTAAAAAATAATAATTAAAATAAAAAATAAATAAAATAAAATGAAAATTAAACCCCAATTTAGAACAAATATCTCTTCTCATGTGAAACGATGATAGAAAATTTGCATGGGAAGGTTTATCTCAAATGGCAACTGTTTTCATTTCTCTTTTATGGATACGTGAAAAAGACAAAATTCATCTACCAATTTTTTTAATAATTTTTCAATCAAACGATGCATTAAATGTAGAGCCATTCTTTCTCCCAAAAGTGTGAACAGAATCCAACGTCATTGTCTTTTTATATTGTTCCTGTATCAATTTGACTATATAAAATTAATGATGGAATCTGTGGGAAGGGATTATATAATAATAATAATTATTTATTTGTGCCGAAGGAAAACCAATGTTAAAAAAAAGTTATTTTCTTTTTTACTTTTCTTCATCGTATATTTTGATCTGAATGATTTGAATTTGAATCTATTATAGTAATTATTAAATATAAAATAAGATTCTATTTATAATTTACTTGATTATTAAATACTTAGGTAACGATTAAAATAATATTTTTATAGACCTAAAAACTTAGAGGTGCATAGTTTAAGAAAAAGTAATTATGTAATATTTTAATGATTATATCACTTGTTTTATTAAGTCACATTATTTTCCCTGTTAATTATATATTAATAAATTAATGTAAAAATATTCTGGATTAGAAATTATCTTTAAAAATTTAAAATAGAAACGTTTACTTTTAAAGTGTTAAATTAAAAATATTTTTAATAGGTAAACATATTAATTTACTATTAATAAGATTAAATTGTACCAAGTGGAAGGAAAATGCTTAAATAATAATACCATGATAGGGTCCATTCCTCATCAAAAGGCAATATCATTACAGAACGTCAAACAGTAAACAGCTATATAGGCCAAGATTGAAATGGAATCTGCCTTAAAACTAAATCGGAATCGTCCCTAGTCCACAAGCAGATACTTTCAATTGCGTGGGTCGTCAATTACACGTCAATTGTGCAAATTGCGATTGTTTGTCGTATTTCATGGCTCCCAACGTGACCCATGTTCCACCCACCTTCTCTGATCGATCAGGTGGAGCGTTGATCTCAGCCAAGGAAATACAAAACTTTACGTCGGCCAAATGCATGTCAACCAGGCGTTAAGCCATGGGAGTTTCAACTTCTTCCTCAGAATTGGACCATGGGAGCTTCAGACGCTCGGCCATAGCTATATCGCGGAGTCCTCAAGAATTAAGATTTCGGATATAGATTCTTCCTCACTTAAAAAAATTATTATTATTATTATTATTATTATTATTATTATGGATCTTGATTGAAGCTGTTGGATTACGCAAACCGCTTGGATTTGTGCACTAGAGGCGCAATTGAGGATCCTCTCAATTGGGAGGATTGGATGCTCTTGGCTCCCGGTTGTACTTACTATTTTTCTAGGAGTAGCTGAGTTGTCCAAATTTAATTGACCGTCTGATTTTTTTTAATTTCTATTTTTTTTATTTTAAAGGAAGTAAAATACATAATAAAAATAATCTTTTAACTGTGAATTTAAAAAAAAATATTTGATAATAAAATAATAATAATAAAATAAGAATAGTTCAAATCTGATACAGATGATTTAGGTTTATGCTACCAAGCAATTTATTGTAGAGAAATCGGGAATTGGTCTTAGAATGCAATTTGTTTGTAGAAATAAAAAAATATTGTAGATGGTGCAATAGGATTAAAGAATGTATTATTTTTAATTTATTAGAGATTTTAAAAAATAATATATGGTATCTAAAAATTGTAATTAGAAAAAAATAATAGGATTATTTAAAAAAACAATAGGATTAAAAAATAATATATGGTATCTAAAAGAATGTGTTAAATTTTTCAAAGTGTCATTAGTTTAAATTTTTGTCATCGATTATAATTTTTAGATATTTTATATCATTTTTTAATCTCTAAAAACATAAAATAACAAAAAATAAATCCTTTTTAAATCTATTCATTACTGCAAGTAATTTGCGTTCATCTATCTTATGCCTTTGTCCTCTCTATTCTTCTCTCACTCTCGAGCTGAAGTAAGGGAAAATTACAATTGAAAATATTAAATTAAAGATATTTATATTAAAAAAATTTAAATTTTAAAATTATTCTAAAAGATTCAAAGATAGCAGATTTTAACTTGAGGTCTTGAGTTATAATTTTTTTATATAATTTAAAGTTTTAGTTTCTGACATAACAAATTTTAACTTGAGGTCTTGAGTTGTAATTTTTTTTATAAAATTTAAAGTTTTAGTTCTTGACTTTTTTAGAATAATTTTAAATTTTGAAATTTTTAATATAAATATTTTAAACTTTAATTCTGAACTATAATCCTTTTCTATCAATTTTGTGTAGTATTTATTATATCATTATAATCATTGATATAATATTTTATTATTTTATTATTATTATTATTATTTTTAAATATGAGTATGATAGTCATTTTTATCTTTAAAATTATTTTTTATTCTCTTTTTTAATATAATCATTTTTTATTTTGCATACCAAACCAACATATGAATTAACCCTCTTTTCACCGAAAAAATCAACCTCACAGAATTCATATTCGATTCTCATTCCCTTGAAAGCTTTGACCTTCAAATTAGCATCATAAACTACCAGGCACGCTCTGGTGTTCAGAAGAACAACACTTGTATAATTTACCCAATTCAATATAGATATGGTTTCAATAATCTATTCTATATATCATGCATCTTAAATCAGCGAGTGTTCTCTAGAGTTCAGTGTTAAGCTTATTTTAATTGATAACATTGTGGTCTAAAATCTAACACTTTGTTTTTAACTTGATGAAATAAGAAGTATTAAAAATGATTGCGACTGAACCATCTCTCCAATTTTCCACTGATTTAAATTAAAAGTTCATATCAAAGATCGTATTAGGATTTTGTATGCTAGATTAGTCAAATTGTACGGTGGATGAAATGGTCCTTTGTTATCAATCACATGTAGCCACATCTGAAGGAAACTCGATAAGTAACTAGTTACATTTGAATTAGAAAAGAAACTAGCAATTGAACAAACATACTGAGATTCCAAATAAGGTTAGACTTCAGAGAGTAACTCAAAGAGAGTTTTTTTTCTCTCCACACTCCAAAATAGTGACCTGAGGAGAAATTTTTACATAAAGTCCATATATATATATGATGTTTAAAACAATAATTAGTTTGGTTGCCTTGACAACAGCTGTTATTCCATATTAAACTGTCTTTTATTATTCTTATTAGTAGTAGTACTTCCTCGTTGGTCATTATACATTTGATCATCTTCGCAATTTAAAGACCCACGATGGACATGAGCAAGAATGAACAACTATAATGATATAAAGTAAAAGGTTGGGTTTAGCTCAAATGGCAAGTGTCTTTAGAACTGATTGTAGATGCACTCTTCCTTCCATAGTGGAAATTAATTGTGGATAAAACCATCAAATCGTTGTCTATTTAGTTTGTATTAGTGAAAATTGTATTTACCTACAATAGCTATTCCTTTTGTTACTATTCCAGGGCTGGCTCTGTCACAATAGCAGCCTTACTCTCTAACCTGAATGTCACGGAAAAATATTTTAAGTAGTTTTGAATGGTGAGTATTACAATATCACTCAGATAATTGGGAATTGATACTTGATTATCAGACGGGAATATAAAGTTAAAAGCAATAAAATACTAGTATCCAAGAAGGCTTACATGACAGTCCAGATCTTCTGCAATTTACAAATAAATGATATATAATGTAGTTAGAAAAAGACAAAGAAAATAGGTGTAAAGAGAAAAAATAAATCTTATATACACTTTCTTCTTCTTTTGACATCACACTTTCTTTGATTATAAAATTGTAAAAGCTCTAACTTGGTTATATGATATAAAAATATATTTACTTGCAAATTGATGAGTTAAGTTTGGATCTCTCTGATTCTTGTCAATTTATAAGAGATATAGAGTGTGAGACTCATCATTTACATAAATCCCACATAATCAAATAAGATTTATCATTTAAGTAGGTCATCTACGATTTGCATTTATTGTAAGTATCCTTTAAAGTTCTTTTTTATAAATTTTTTATAAATTTTATAATAAGAGTGATATAAAAGAATGAAATTATATATGAGACTTACTAACTTTTTTTTAAATTTATTTCTTTTTTTCTCTTCTTTTTGAAATTTACAAGAAATGTATAGAAAAGAAATTTGAAGGATCTATATTTTTATATTTATCTCTCTTCCAACTTGAAAAAGAAAAAAAAAATGAAGAGATGTAAACTCCTGATTTCTCATGCAACCTTAATATTTTAAAATTTTGGCCCTTGGATCTCCACACCTGAGATTTTTTTAAATTTATGACTTGAATAGGCTCTAGTGCTCCAAAAGTTGATATGCCTACTAGTATATGACGGATAAGAGGATTGTAGACGATTGATTAGATTGGTTGAAGAGGAGAGTGAAAAAGTATTCAATTATAAAAAAAATATTTTATTAATTTTATATAATTAAAATTTTTAAATTTAAATAAAGAAACTTATTACAAGAATTAATACATCAAGATAAAGAAGTATAATTTTGTTATTATTTTATTTATTTATCAGATTGACAATAGAGGCTTATGAACAACAAATTATAAAAATTACTGACCCCCAAGGATGTAGGCTGATTCAACATTTTTTCTATAGATCCCATACAAAAAGAGGAAAAAAGTAAGGAAAAAAAACAATGGGAGATGAACAATATATTAACAAGTCGTACGGAATAATGCATTAGAAGCAATAAAAATGAACAGAAAAAAGTCACAAGGCTTATATATACGTATATAAAGATTGATTATATTACTTAGTTGATTGTACTCTTTATTATTTGTTTATTTGTAATGAATAGGATAATTAATTTGTTAAAAATATTTAGATTATGTTAATTACATTTTTTTAGTAAAAGATTGCATATATGTGATGGATTAGTTTAAACTGAAGATCTTTGACTAATCTAGATCACCCCCGAATTTATTATTTATTATTAATTTAATCATTTTATAATAGTATTCATCGTATCATCGAAGGGGACCCCATGTAAAAGAATTCATTCTTTACTTACAACTGGACGAGTCATGACACGATCTTCCATCTTCCAAAAGTTGCCACTATTATTGTCCTAATTGTAGGTGGAGGCAACGGCTTTTTGGCTCAAATATATTAAAGAAAAAAATAAAAGAAGCAAATGTATAACAATAAAAATTAATTTTTTAAATATATAATTGAATTATTTTTTAAAATTTTATCTAATTTTTTTTTAAAAAAAATTTGAAACACGGAGGCATAGGTTACGTTTTTCCTTTTTAATTTTTTTTAAAAAAATTTGAGGGACGCAGAATTAAAAGCTCCGCGTCCCTCAATTTATTTTGCTGACCTCCTCAAAAGGAGGGTCAGCGTGTCACTGACCCTGAGGGTACCCTCAGGGTCAGTTTTTTTATTTTAATGTTTTTATAATTTATAAAATTATAATTATAAAAAATTGTAAATTTATTTTTAGAATAGTTATTATTTAAATTTGTATATAATTTTTTAAATTATTTAAATTTTAAATAATTATAAAAAAATTTAAATGAAATTTTTAAAAAATTTATTTATATTTTAAAAATTATAATGTATTAATTTGTAAATATAATTTATTTAATTTTATAGTTTGAAAATATTTATGTTTTAAGAATTATTAATTAATTTTGTTCAAATTTATAAAAATTAAATTTTAAATAATTATTTTTAAAGGAATAAAAATAAGTAAAATTTTTTAAAAAATTAATTTTTAATTTATTTATTGTTTAAATTTGTATAAAATTTGTTCTACTATAAAAAAAATTTTTATTTGCATTATGAAGAATATAATATCTTAATTTTTTAATCTTATAATTGTGAAATATTTATATTTTAAAAAATGTAAATCAATTTTTGTCAACTTTGTAAATATTAACAAAGAATTCTTATTACTTTTGGCATCTGTTTGACTTTGTGCTGTTTTTTTTATAAAATTATTGCAGTGAAAAGTTCATTTTTACTTCTTGTCATACAATCAAGAATATTTTTATTGCAGTGAACCAAGAGAACTAGCTAATTATGAAAACTATTATCGTTTGGGATGGACCAACAATTGATTTTAAAAAGTTATACATTTTAAACAATAAATAAATTAAAAAATTTTTAAAAAATGTTACAAATTCTTTGAATTAATTACTTAAAATTTAATATCTACAAAGTTGACAAAAATTAATTTGTATTTTTTAAAATGTAAATATTTCACAATTATAAGATAAAAAAATTAAGATATTATATTCTTCATAATGCAAATAAAATTTTTTTTTATATAGTTGAACAAATTTTATGTGAATTTAAACGATAAATCAATTAAAAATTAATTTTTTAAAAAAATTTTACTTATTTTTATTCCTTCAAAAACAAATTATTTAAAATTTAATTTTTATAAATTTAAACAAAATTAATTAATAGTTCTTAAAACATAAATGTTTTCAAACTACAAAATTAAATAAATTTTATTTACAAATTAATACATTATAATTTTTAAAATATAAATAAATTTTTTAATAATTAAAAAAATTTGTATAAATTTAAATATAATTTTAAAATTATTTTTGTCAAATTTTTTAAAAATTTCATTTGAATTTTTTTATAATTATTTAAAATTAAATAATTAAAAAATTATATATAAATTTAAATAATAAATATTTTAAAAATAAATTTATAATTGTTTATAATTATAATTTTATAAATTATACAAAAAAATTAAAATAAATAAAAAATAAAAAAACTGACCTTGAGGGTCAATGACTCTCGGGGTCAGTGACATGCTGACCCTCTTCAAAGGAGGGTCAGCAAATAAATTGAGGGACGCGGAGCTTCTAATTCCGCGTCCCTCAAATTTTTAAAAAAAAAATTAAAAAATTAAAAACGAAATGCGTAGTCTGTGTTTACGCGTTTTAAATTTTTTTAAAAAAATAATTTAATTATATATTTAGGGAATTAGTTTTTACTGTTGTACATTTGTTTCTTTTGTTTTTTTCTTTAATATATTTGAGTCAAAAAGCCTGGAGGCAACGGTGCGCAGGGCTTAGGTAAGGTATTATAATTTTAGTTTTTGAATTTCGGGAGAGTGTGTATGCATATGTATAAATTTTTGAACTTATGTCTTTTAAGTATTATCAAATTAAAGGTGTGATTAGTTAAATGATATAAAAGGGAGAGAAATGTAAAAAATATGTAGGTGAAATAAAAAATAATTTTTATATCTTTATAATTAAAAATATGATTTAATAATTAAAATAATAATTTAATAAATAAAATAATAATTATAAAAATATAATAAATATTAAATAAATTATATAAATAGAATATCTTCTATAAATTTTATTTCTTTTTTTAAATATTTGGATTTAGACTCATTTATTGCAACGAATCAAGTGAGCAAGAGGATTTGTCTTAAAATGCACTCTCCAATAATTTAAGCCTCGAATATATCTTTTGTGTATGTACATGTATTTCTAATTAAAGATTTGGATCTGGTCAAGGTTGAATTATTCACACGCAAAAATTTCTTAACTAAATCATTAAATTATTATTTTTAAATTTTTAATATTATATTAAACTCAAAAATTTTAAATATTTATGTATATTTTACTGCAAAACAATATATATAACAGATTAAATTTAGGAAGTTTCTCACAAATTATCAAAGCCTCTTAGTTATGACTTGATCATATTCAATTAAAATTTTGAAATATCAATACTTTCAAATATACAAATCAAATGCACCCCAACCATTTAAGTCAAGATGGTGATTAATTTGTTAGGGTTTTGCTTTCGCCTTCATATTCTATTATTAATTTTGTCTGAATGCAACGTGATTTAGTTTTCAATTTGAAAGACAAAGTCAATCAGGTTAATCAATTTGATTGACCATCAAATTAAAAAGCTTAGTTGGTCAATAATGTCCGTTTCTCCTAACACAGGTATGCATGTGAATTAGATCGATAAAAATAACTCCGCCTTATATTTCTTCAAGGTAATTGGTTCACTGCAATATCCAATGGAAAATAGCCGTCATAAAATAATGGGTTGGCACACCTGCGTCCAAATGTCTTTCCCTAGTGATGATTTTATGAATTCGATCTATCATGAGTTTTAATAAGACTAGAATCTTTATAGGTGGTGCATTTCTTAATTTAGTTTTTCATAAAATTATTTTTTTAATTTAATTTTTTTATGAATAGAATAATTTTTAGTTTAATTTCTTATAAAATTACCTTCTTATTTTAGTCTCTCACATATAAGTATTCTTAATTTTGGTTCATCACAAATAAAATAATTATTAATAATATTCTTCTATCAAATTGAGAAATATTTTTAGTGGTTTCATTTATGGAAAGTTAAATTGAGAAACACTCATATGCATAGAATTAAATTGAGAAATATTTTATATGTAAATGATCAAATTAAGAAGATAAATATATAAAAAACTAAATTAAAAAACATCTCATCTACAAGAGAATAAAACCAAGTATTACTCATTTTAATAATGATATAATAATTATTAAATATAAAATAATATTTTGCCAATAATTTTATATTTAAACATATTAAAATATTTGATAATTAATAACTTTAAGTAAAATCAGTATGACCTTTATGTGACTAATAATATATTATTACTAAGGTTTATGATATAGCAAACGAAAATCTTTGCTCATCTTTTAGCAAGAGTTGCATTAAATGTCCTCAAGCTAATAATAAGCGATATATATATACCGATAGCTTGTTTGGCACGTATAATACAAAGGAATGAAATAGAAAATAGAATGAAAAATATAATTTTAAAGATGAAAAATAACTATTGTGCCACTCTTTTAAAAAAATAAAAAATATATATAAATACTAAGTAATAATTATAAGAGTATAATAAATATTACACAAAATTGAAAAAAAAGGAATATCTTTCATAGCTTATAACCAACTTGAACTAAATAAAAGATTTCAATAAAATGTAAGGTAATTTATTAATGACAACTCTTCTCTAGTCCTTCAATTTACACATAGAGCATTCTGTGAGAGTGTGGTTTCTTATTGTTAATACTAAAAAGAAAAATAATTTAACTAAGGTTGTGATTAATTAATTAATTAAGAGTCTAGTTGAGATTGTGGTTATGTAGCTGAAATTGTAATTGCCTAGTTAAGAGCTTAGTCAAGATTGTAGATGCCTAGCCAAGAGTCCAATTGATATAACAACTGCCTAGATGGCTAAGAAGTTTGTAACGCCTCTTCTAGATACTGTTCTTTAGCTATATATTTTTGAGAAATTCTTTATTTAATTTTAATTACTTTGTATATGGTAATTACCCTTTCACAATAGAATCTAATTAATGGCGTAGTAGACTACGACAATAACGAAAATATATTGTAATTTATACAAACTAGTTTAAGAATTCCCTCATAGGAGAGTGAGGTCATACAAGCCACATCACATCAAAAGAGATCTATCCTATGACTATCCAGAAAGAAAATCTCCAGATAACAAAAGGGCCAAAAAAGTCAGTCCTCTTTGTTCACAAAAGAGCCAGTGTCAGCAACTAAACCTCTGTTCATGTAAACAGAGGAACAGAAGGGTCAACTCTGCGCCACTAGAAATGTGTGGGACTCCAGGTCTCTTGAGGACACAAAATACATTGGTACAGCACAAATAATGTCATCACATGATATGATGCATATATTATGGATGACAAAGACCCATCCCCGGAATGGGAATTGGATCCACTCTACTTGGAGTTATAAAGTCACTTGATAAATCGGCATCTAAGAAAAGTATAAATCATAATAGAGTGAGAAATAATTTTATCAATAACATAGACAGGATTAATACCACATAATATCCATGAAGATGTGTCAAGTACTTTTAACAGATAATAAGCAATATAATGGTAAGATAGTAAATTTACTAAAACAATATAAGCAGAGAGAGATATTCCTGTTAGCAATATCTAACGTGAATATGAAATAACAAAGTGAATAGGCATATTACATCTACAGGTAAGACATGAATGAACATAAGAATTGTCTTAACATAATTGATACACAGTAATTGCAAGGCATTCATGAGATTTTCACATACATAGAATATAGAAAATATCACAAACGATATTTATTCTCTCTTGACCATTAGGCCTTGGAGATTGCCAGGCCCAACACTCAGACCATGTCGCACTAGTTTCGGCAGGCTCAAGCCTAAATCATCTTGCATTGCCATGACATAGCAAGCTCACTCCTGCTTCCTTTATTGAGGCGTCCCCCAGTGGGTACCCAAGGAAAGTCATATAAAATATCACAATAATATGTCATCCAAGCCATCATTTGATCAAAGTGCAATAGGTATATTTGAGAAAGAATTGTCTTGCACAACTCTGTGCATGAATCATCTCGGTTGCATGACTGCGTATTGGAGTTCGAAAATTAGTGGTATAAATATTTTTAAGTATCTTTGAAATTAGACATCCAACACAATAGTAGCTACCCAATGGTCAACTCTAGCACATACCTATGGCTCACTTTTTGTCCACCCTATATATTGGCCAGTTCTTTGGGCTCACCCCCTGTTCGCTCTATATATTGGCCAGTTCTTTACCAAATAACCTATGCTCATATAATCAGGCAGTAAATAGCATATCATCCATGTCAAGAAACAAGGCAATATATCAGCACAGCAAACAATGTAATTCTAGAACATATGTTATCACATATTTCATTCTTGACATAACGCTGCGTAATTTTTCAACTATTCCAAATGGGCTCCAAAATTCACAAAATAAATATCAGCATAATCCAGGCAGCATGTATAATATATTAGCCCTTAAAAGTTATCAAGAACATGTCAAATAATATCAGGAAAAATTCAAGAACATTTTGGTCAATACTTTTTCTCAAAAAATTTGACTTTTTATACAATGATCCATAATTTACCAAAATTTCACCACAGGCCTTATTTTTCATGTAGATTAACCTATTTAGTTGGATTTAAGAAAACTCTTTCCTAGGTATATGTACATGTGTTGGCCGAATCTATACATCTAAGAAGACATGTGATTTTGCTTCATTTTCATGTCACCAATTAGCCACACATACATATTCAAGGAGGATAAACAAAAGCCCTCAATCAATTTCTAGAGATTTCATATGTATTTTACAATTTTCTCAAGTTAAGATTATAGGGTTCCTTGCCAATTTCTTCATGAAAATCAAAGTTGTCTTAGTCTTCCTCTTCCTTAGGCTTTCTTCCATCACTTCCCCCTTTATTTTCTCTTCAATTTCTCCCATGGCATCTTGAAATGCAAAGCTTCTTAATTTGCAGAAAAATTGTGAAGAATAGGAATTTTCTTGAATCACATGAATCCATAAGCCATATATATAATTTCTCCATCTTTTTTTGGCTAGAATTCATAGAAATAACAAAATTTCCCATCTCCTCATGCCATATACGAAATTTAGAGAGAAAGAGAAGAGAAGAATTCTTGGAGAAAAATAGAAGAAAAACTAAGAAGAAGAAAAGCTATCTATGTTACCTTCGTTCTGCAGTGTTTGATTTTCCCGGCGGCTCTTCTTTCTTTCTTCCTTCTCCCTTTTCTTCTTCCTTTGGTCGAGCTCCTTCTCTTTCTCCTTCTTTTTGTCTTGGCCGAATTTTGGTGTATATTTTGTGTGTGAGAGAATGGTATGAAAGTGTGTGTGTGGTTCATATATATACTAGTTATGAATGGTTAAGATTTAATTAAGGTGGAAGATCTTGGCCTTTAGATTACATGAATGGTCAAGATTTAACCTTGAAATAAGAGATAAAATGTAGGCTTTTAGATTAGATCAAAAGTGGTGGTTTGATTTTAAAAAGGTGAAGAAATCTAAGCTATTGGATTGTATCAACAGTTTAGATTGTATCACGTTTTACGGATGAATATTAACTATTGGATTACCCTAGTTACTTTTTCGTAATATGTGAAGATAAGATTGCATTTAATGCCGCTTAAGTCAGCATCTATGTCATGCTGAGGTCCGCGATAACTTTTTCGTAATGTGTGAGATTTCTAAGACTTGCTGATATAAGCATGTGTAATCACTCTGTGCTCGTGCAGTTTTTAGAATTCTCTTTCAACTTCCAGCTTCTTTTTCACACATGGCGCCACATCATCTCTCTCTTTTCTACATGGTGCCACATTAGCACCTTCCCAGCTTCCTGGTGCCACGTCAGCTCTTCCCTGGTTAGACTTACAAAATTGTCACTGTTTTCTTAGGTTTTCCATAATATCTTATTAAATCTACATTTTTTAAGTTCTCTGCTATATTTTAATATTATTTGGCCATATATGGGTCCCATTTAATGTCTCCAACCATATATTTAAATATTATTTATTTCTCTAATATTTTATTATTTTAGGGTCCAAATGATTGTTTTGCCCCTAGTAGTGACATGACAGACAAGCACCTTTGCTTGTTTTTCACTTATATCTTCTCCGTAACTTCATATTTCTGGATTTTGTTACCATTACCTAGTAGATTTTTTTGCATAGAATTTCCTAAGGTAGCTAACACGCGTTTAGGGTTTTAGTTTGTCTTTGTATAAGCTTAAAATCATTTTGGGCTATTTTCTGGCCCTAAAGAATTCAGAATTTCATGCAATGAATTTTACAATTTTTTACACATTATTTTCTAACTATTGATATATATATTGGACTAGTTCTAAATTTTCCTTCCTTCTAGAAAAATTATCAAAGTTCGTCTAGGTGATAAATGATAATTTTTTCTTGGGCCCCTCTGGACTCCCTAAAATCTAAAAAATTCCTATAGGTCCTATTCAGCTTATACTTCTCATATATGAAGCTATTTTATTCAAATTCTATTTAATAAAGCTTAATAAATTCATTATATAAAATAATAAATAATTAAAAAATCCTAATTTTAGGGATATTACAAAGTCAGCCAAGATTATGATTGCACAATTGAGGTTTTAATTGATTAGCCGAGAAATAAACTATTTGACTGAGGAATTGACTATGTAGCTACTAACCAAGAGCTCAACTAAATTAGTTGAGAATTTAAGAATTAAGTAATTGGAAAGAAAGAGAATGTGAACTTAATCAATCTCAACACATTTTTCACTCAAAATGTTCTATTTAAGCATCAAAAAATTCATAAAGTTAATAGCCATATAAAATATAGATGATGGCCTATTATAGGAAGTAGTTACTAGCAAAGGATGCCATTATTAAGTTAGTGGAAGCTATGAAGTAAGGGGAGGTATAAAATATAAATGATGACCTATCATAGGAAGTGGTTACCAACCATGGAAGCCATTATAAAGTTAGTGGAGGCATAAAATATAGAAGACCACCTATCAAAAAGAGTTATTACCTATATGAGGAAACTAGTTGAAAAGGGGAGGAAGAACTAAAACACAAGATATATAGCCAAACCACAAAAAAAAAAGTATTTAACAACTTACTTTTATCTTTATGCACTTTTATTTTCAACCTTTATTTATCCTCTTTATATACTCATTTTATGCCTTTTATTTCCAACATTTTACTATTATTTTTAGCTTATTATTAAAGTTGTTAGTTTTTTTTTGAAGTTTTTCTATCATCGTTTATAATTGCTTGAGTTTGTGCTTATGTTTCATCAATTTGAAACAATATATTTTTGTTTAGAAGCAATATATTTTTGTTTTATGAATTTGAAGAAATATATTTCTAGTCTCTAATTTTATTTATCTCCATCATTTTCAATTTATTCCTATTTAGAACTTCTTTTTACTTAGGTTTAACTATGTTTAGGACATAGGAGAATTTATCTTTAGAGAGTCCTGTCTTGTCTCCATGATCCACTCATAAAAATAAGGATTTAAAGGAGTAATTCGAGATTCTTTTATACGGCTATCCATTCTCAACCAATCAGTCAACAAGGATTTTCACAAAAATCCTCCAACATATACAAAATTGGTATACTTGATATATTTATCAAAAGGAATTTTCTAAACATTAATGCATGTTCAAAGGATACTAGTATTTAAGCAATTACTTATTTGATGGAGAAATGACCGTAGAATATAACTACCATGTTCTTAAAGGAAATAATAGTTGCGAGAGATGAGGACCACTTCAAATCATCCCCATCTACTATGGTCATAACACCATCACTAAAACACTATATAATGGAAGGTATATAGGAGTGTATGCTTGCAATGCTTACCATGTTAACTAAAATCGTAAAGTCGATGGTGGTTAACAAACTTTATAGCAAGGAAAAAAGAGCAAGAGCAATCATAAGGCAAGCTAGAGGGAAACCATTTAATATTACAACAACTTTTGGCTTTTAAGTAACCAAAATCAATTAACTAAGACTTGCAGCCATATCTAGAATTCATCAACCGAGAACTACAGCTATAGCTGAAAATCATCACTTGATACATGTGCCTATAGCTAAAATTTCTCAACAAATGCTTGTTGCTGTGGTTGGAAATCATTAGCCAATACCTGCAGCTGGAGCTAAAATTCATCAATAGATACCTGTAGCTATAGCTGAATCTTATTAGCTAACACCAACTACTGTAGCTAGAATTTATCAGCCAATACTTATAGTTATACTCAAAACTTATCAGCTGATACTTGCATTTGTTACTAGAATTCATTAACCAATGCTTATGTTTGTAGCTAGAATTCATCAGCTGAAACTTGCGACTATAACCAAAATTCATTAGTCGATGCTTGTGGTTGTGGCCAAAAATAAAGAACAAATGCCTACACCATAGCCAAAACTCAACCATTAATGCCTACAATTGTGGTTGCAGTTCAACCTTCAATGCCAAGTTTTGCTAGTTCTGGAAGATTTAAATAATTCTCTTGAACATTAGCAGCAAAAGGAAATTATTTTGTTTCCTATAAATTGATATAATGTTGTTTTGTAGACTTGTTTTCTCTTAATATAAAAAAAGGCTTGTGGATGTACACAATATAAAAATAATGTTGTGTTTGCTAACAGATTTGTTTTATTTCACACTTTATTAAAGCTTTGGTTCTCTCTTGTGTCTTGCAACCATATGTTTGCTATGTAGCTAGGGAGAGAATAGAGATGTGAATCCAATAAAAGTGAGACTCTTTTTCTTAGATCTTATTGCATAGCTTATAGTATAAAAGATGTCTTAATTAGTGATTTAAAAGCATGGTTAACAAAATCAAACTAGGCTGGTCAATTCAATCAAAAAATTGGTGAATTAGTCCTTTATCCAATTTGGGCAATCCACAAAACTATTCAGTCACAAAATCGATAAAAAACTGGTAAAAGACGGGTAGGCAAATGGGTCAAACAGTTTTGATTTTTTTTTTCCTAGAAAAAAGGTAAGAAGAAGCATCCAAAGATAGAAGAAAATAAGAAAAATTAAAAAAGATGATATCGATTTTTAGCGGATGAGGTGAAGATCATTTTGCAAAATTAATGAAAAAACTAAATTTGTAGAGAAAGAAAAGATTGAGAAAGAAGAAGATCAGGACGGAAAACTCAAAGTTTCCATCTCCATCAACAATGTTAAGGAAACATGGCAGAAGAAGATCCAAAAAGAAACAAAAAAAAAATTGTTTAAAAAGAAAGAGTAACTTCTTAATATTTGTAAAAAAATTTAAATTTTAGTATAGATTCTAAGTAAGGCATGGTGCAAATACTAAGAGAAGACATGAAATGATAATGAAACATAGGCAAAATGAAGTCCAAATGCTTAAAATTTGCTTTTGCGTAAAACTATTTACATATATTATTAAAGCATTAAATCTTTTATATATATATATATACACACATATACATATATATATATATATATGTATTATTTAATATATTAAATGAAAACGAGGATGAAACTTTTTACATTTTATTATTTATTTAATACATTAGATCTTTAATATAATATATATTAATATATAAAATAATATATATAATTGCTTCCAATTCAATTATAATTCGATTATAATTGAATCAATAAACTATAAATTAATATCTTTACTGATTTAATAATGAATTTAATTTTAAAAATATTATTGAAAAACATTGAGTTATTTGCTTTCCATATCTTATCTAATATCTAATATTTAATGAATATCACATATTATTTTCAAGCGAATGCCATTAGATATTTAAAATACCCTAATTAACTTATTGGCATCCCCATGTTTAATTGTGAATTGATGAATATATCTTGTATATATTATTATGTTCGATATGCGCAAAATATTTAAGATTTAGGAGGCTGTCTACATATGTCTGGCATTATCCAAAACCAGCTAATTAATGTCTTAGCAGGTCTTGTCTTTTTCACACTGCCTTCCTTCAGAGTTTTCTTGCTGGTACAACTAATGCTTGTGAATTAGATTCCAGAAATCACAACCCTAATTTGCAGGTTCAAGTGTATATATTAATCATTTTTTTAGGTATTATGTTGTATGACTTTATATCATCTTATACTAATAAATAATTTGGGGAATCTACAAGATCTTGAAGCATCTATATTTATATCAAGTGTTCCTGAAATTGAACTGACTCAACTTTTTCAATAAAATCTAGGATGGTGATTTAATGAAGCCTCTTGTGCTTCATTTTTTATGAAGATAGCACAATGTAAAACTGCTTGCATTTGTTAGTAATTAGAGCCCTCAATACACTATCGTATGCGGACCTACATCTCACCTCAGGCTATGTTTCCTGCACAGAAAAGAAAATTGAGTGAATGAAAAGAAAAAATAAAAAGTAAGTATGTCAAATGAAAAATTAATATGTTTCTATACTTTAATAAAAATAATAAAATAAATAAATATTGTTGAGTAATAATAGTAAGAGTATAATGGATATTTTATAAAATTTTTAAAAATTATTCCGTTCTCTCATTTTGATCATTTGGATTTTCTTAATTTTTTTATTAATTTTCTATTAATTTAGAAAGAGAAAGAGACAAGAAGAGTAAGAGAGTCAGTGAGATCTACTAAGTGGATCTCATATGCTCTCTCCTCTCTCTTTCTTTAAATTGACAAAAATTTAATAGTATTTTAATTTGAAAAATTAAGAGTTCAGTAGCTTAAATAGCGGTTTCATTGAAAATACTGTTAAGTTTCCTACTTTACAGCAATTTTGTTTGATACCTGAAAAAAAATGATTTTGTCAAAACTGTTGTAATATTTTGGATTTTAACATTGGGTTTCATGAGACTTGTTATCAAATTTGCTTATTTAGCAATGGTTCATAAGCCACTGTTAAATAATGGCCATTAAAGACCAAACTTTTGCTAGTGTGTATTTTTGAAAATTTGGACCAATTAGTGATATTAATCTTTGGACATCAGAAATTTTTGTCGATAATAATTTCAATATGTATGTATATGAAAAGATTCTTTCATGTTTAGCTATGCTCTTGAACGATATAATGCGTATGCATAAATTTGTTTTATACTCCACGGTTGCTCTATTTGAGTTTCGATATCTCAAGTGAGAAAGTTGTAAAATTTGATCTGTGTCACATGGCATAAATGTGGATTATGATTTTGATCCTCGTTACAAGGAAATTTGTAAGAATTAAAAATTGATTCCGCGCACCTAGAATAATGTAGCTATGGTGAAAACGGTAAGAAATTCATCAATATGTACCCTAGCTAATATATTATTTTGCTTATGAAAAATGGTGGATGTGGTTTATCCATGAAATTGACATTTTTAATTATGAGTTTTAAATTAATATAAGATATTATTGCTAAACTTTTGTTTTACATGATTCTGCATTTTTATCCAACTTGCTAGAGTGGCACAGAAACTTACCAGGCATATTAAGCTCACCTTACCATTTTGCAAATTTTGAATAGGTTGATTGTGCTTAGCGGATTAAGGGGCTTGTGAGAAAGATTTTAAGATAACTTCCTTGCACTTAGATGCGATGATCATTAGTTTGGGATTGATAGATGTAAGATAATGTTATATTTTGTGGATTTTTTTATAATTATATATTGGAGAAATATAAGGTATCATTTTTTAGAATGTAATTATTTTGATAAATATAAATATTTTGAAGAATATTATTGAACGTACCTTATACATGCATTGTGTTGTAATGTACTTGATCTCAGTGCATGACACCCATGGAGTATATATATTAAATACTAAAACTAGATGATAGTGTTTAATATGCTATTTCAAATTGGTATATATATGAGATAACACCTTTACTCATACAAAAATTTCAAAATTTCTCCCATCCAAAAGCCTTGTACACATATATAAAATTTTGAAGGAGAAAGTAACTTAATTACAATCACATATGAATAAAGAATTCATCGAACCTATCTTATTAAATTAAGTACAACGTTAGTTTTAATTATTATCATTTTTAATTAACAACACTTCATAAAAATAAACAAACTAGACCATCAGTTTCACTACATATTAGGTTCCGAGTGTGGTATTGGTTGAACATGAAGTGGTACTTTCTTGTTCACTCATATCTATGTCTTGTCCAAATGTCATAGTTTCAGATAGCTTCAGTTCAAACCAATATGAATATTAGTAAATACATACTCAATGGATGCAACCACAAATGAAATTCTAGGACATCCCCTTCTCCCAATACCAAATGGGACATATTGCAAGTCTTGACCTTTAAAATCACCTTTTTGTTTTCAAATCTCTCTTTTGGCCTCTCCCTAACTTTAGGATCTCCCTGGATTGCCCATGCGTTGATGAATATGCTTTTTTTTTTGGGAATGTCGTACCATCTTAGTTTTACCCTTGATCTTGTTTCTTAATGAAGCAAGGGATGTAATCTCAAAGTTTCTTTTACTACATATTCCGAGTACTTCATTAGTCCCACATCATCATTTTCATCTACTTTTGATTTATACCTCCCATGGTTCTTTTTATCTCTTTCATTGGATTTCTCGTGAGCTCTGCCATGGTCCACTCCAACGTTATTGAAGTGTTGTCACTTCCTCCCACAAACATATCCTACAATTTTATACATGAAAAATATTTAATTAATGTTATATTTTAGGAAATGAAAGTGAGAATCACAAAGTGATTAAGTACTTTCTCACACTAAGAGAAATAGAAAGATACCATCAGGATTGCTTTAAGGTCATCTTGGAAGCGTTCAAAGTCAAGCATGCCATCGTCATGTAATTGTAGAAGAACATCCACGAAGTCTTTCCTATTGAATTGGTCATCATCATTATTTATTAATGTCTTATCTTATGCAATCACCTCATTAAAGAAATCATCTAGTTCCAAAAAGTGGCATTCTCTTTTGAGATTAGGCCTGTAACAACATCAATCCACCTAAATAAAATCAAGAAATTACCAAAACTGAAGGCAACGAATTGAAGCGTCAGCTTCCTTGCTACACCTCCAAAGCCACTACTTCCATCAAGAGAATCATACTTCTTACCAAGAACACAACTTGACACTATGTTGTTCAAGGTTGCAATCAACATCTTAGTTAGATTTACGAAGGACCCATTATTCTTCCTGCATGCTGCTAGGATCAAGCGCTTACCATTGCATCAAAAGTTCGAGTTATTAGTAAGCATATAACTTTATTTCCTTATAGCTTTTCAAAGCCGCATATGGCATGAGGGGTTGATACCATTATTGGCGCCATAGATAGGAATGTTAAGGCCAATAATCCTAAGAAAGATGCTGATCTAATAAATCTCCCTCCTCGTGTTACCTAGGGGGATCGAACCTGTGACCTTACTTTGATATCACTTGTTAGATAAAAGGCAACCTTATAAAATAAATATTATAATACTCTTTTTTATGGAAGGGATAAATGATGTAGAACTTTTACATGCGTTTTGACTTGATGGAGAATATATTTTCTTATTCTCTTTGCATGGATCCACTATCTTTTTGCTTATTTTGTCTCATGTGAACTGATTTTATAAAGAGAGAATTAGAGTTAAGGATCTAAAGTTAAAAAAAATTACTCTAAAAGATCTATTACTACCACGTTTAAGGAACTTTACTCAAAGTTAGTGGTAATTTATTTTAAAATAATGGTAACAGGTCCTTTAGAGTAATTTTTTTTTTAAATTTTGGATTCTCAATTATAATTCTCCCTTTAATAAATTTGGCTTTATAAATTTTGATCCATTTTAATTTCTTGGGAGGCTTTTCTTTAATAATGGGCCTTTTATTTAATACTTTCAATTTTAATCATGTTATCATTAAACATTTGAGTTATATTGATTTTTTTGTGAAACACTTATGTCCAACAATCTTTTTTTTTTCATAATGCCAAAACTATGAGTAGCAAAGTTGATAATAAAAGGTAGAAAATCCTAAATTCCAGTATGTACTAAATTTTAGCAAAATTGATAATAAAAAAATTTGCAAGAGGTCCCTTAAAAGGTAAGCTTCCCCTAAAAAATGAATTTCTTGTAATTAGAGTACAAAGGCAAAACATAATTTATAATCATAGTTATCTAACAATCAACTCTATTCTTAACTATTCACTCCATCCATTCAAGTATTTAACAAAAACTAGTAACCAAATATTTCCATTAAACTACTAGTTATTCTATCCATTTTGCTATTTCTCTCTTTTTTGTCATCAACAAAGAGGATGCATAAAATTAGCAAGGTGGCAAAAGCCAAAAAAAAAAAACTTAATATCAATTTAGTTGATAGGGAACTAAATTAACCATTCAAGAAACAGTGAACAAAATTAGTTAACTAAGATGAACAACTTAATGGAAAACAAGCAACCAAGAAATACCAAAAATTAATAAACTAAGATATCACTCAACATTGAATTGAAATATTCAATAATAGTTAACTAGGACAAGAGTTTACTAACTAAAATTTCATTAGTTAATCAACAAATATATAACAATAGTTAACTACAATTTTGTAAAAAATTATGAAATATTTAAAGGCCATAATTGGCCTAGCTAGAAAACTAGTCACCTTACTTTGGTACCACAAGTTAAATAAAAGGCAGCCTTCCAAAATAATGTATTATAATACTTTTTTATGGAAAGTTGCTTTTTATCTAACTTGTTAGGATCAAGCACTTACTACTGCATTAAAAGCTTGTAATGGTGCACCTTTATTTTCTTATAACTTTTCAGAGACGCATCTAGTATGAGGGGTTGCACTCGATATAGGCGTTATAGGAAGGAATGTTAAGTCCAAGAAAACTAAGGGAGATGTGGGCCTAATAAACAACATTTTTTTCCCAATTAGGGCTATATGGACAGGGTTGGGCCAAACATATAATAAGCTCGATGTTTAGCCTGATTAACACATTAGGCATATTTTTATACTTATGGCTTGGTGTAGTCAGAACAAGCTCGATATTAGGGCAGGTTCAGGCTAGTAGTTTTTTTTTGTTAAACCCAAAAAAGTATATTTTTTAACAAATAGCAAATCAATTATTCACAAATCAAAAGCCAATTCAAGACAAAAATAGAGACACTGAAAATATATAATTGAGACATTTTTTTAAGCAAATGCAACAACCATTCAATCCTAAATTAAAATTCAAAAGACACAAGACTAATAATATTATAAAGACTTAAAATAATAACATACCTTAAAACAAAAGTAATCCTCTGCTCTTTGCATTGCCAATGTCATCATTCCTATCAAAATGTATATTCTTAACATTTTCAATAAGCAGAAAATCAATCATTGGAAAGAAAATAGACAAAAGTTCCAAAAAAAATTAAAACACAAACCAACCTTAAAATACAACAAGTAATCTATCCAATCTTTAAAAAAGCCACCATCCTTATCAAAGTACTCATTCATGACATTTTAGCAAGTAACAAATTAACGATTATAGAATCAAAGTCAATTTTAAAATAAAACTACTATTGTATTGTCAAAGTCATCATTCCTTTTTAAGTGCTCATTACCAACATTTTCAACAAGTACCAAATCAACCAATTTTGAATCAAATAAAAAGAAAAAAAATTCTTAAACACATAGCCAAAATAAAAGAGAAAAAGAAAAACCTTCTGCATATCAATATGCAAATCCATTTAATCACAAGTAATCAATATCAACTACTAACAAACAACAATAAAATAAAAACCATATAAAATCCAAAATATATTATACTAGGAATCACAAAATAAAAAATACAAAAAATAAATTACAAATTAGGAAAAAATAACAAAAGCACATCAATTAATGCTCATAACATCTTTGGTGACACTCGTTCATCTTAAAACCTCTATGAAAAAATAAAACAATGAAAAATTGGAAAGTTGAAGAAAGAAATGTGTCATAGCCAGTTTATTCTAAAAGTATAGGGCTTATCTCATTCAATAATATTCTCAAACCTTCATATTAATCAAACTCACAATCATTAAAGTTGAACTTTTTAGGGGATAGCTAATTTTGGGTACAAATAAGTGCTTTAGTCATCTTTGGTGATAATGAACTCTTGAATACATCAAGCACATGCCCACCAGTGTTAAAAGCAGACTCAGAACCCACAATAGAGACTAACATGGCTAACACATCATGTGCAATTATAAAAAGCACTTTATACTTTCGAGAATTTTCTTTCCACCATGTCAAGATATCAAAAGATCCTTCTTCCTCAACTAAATCAACTGCAAGATACTTATCCAACTTTGTTTTTTGACGTAATCCACTTGTTTTTTGGATTAATGAATGCTGGTATCCTTTCAACTGCCTCCCTTCCCTCAGATCCACTACGAAGATAATTTGTTTCAATTGATTCATTAACAACGCCCATAGAATATTGCTCATATAGATAATACAGGGCATCTTTAATCTTTTTATTTTTCATGGCCCTACACACATCATAATCGAGATATATATCATTAAAAATAGAGTTCACATATGCAAGTTTATACTTAAGGTCCAATACCACTCTTATTACCAACAAAAGGTTTATGTTTTCTAGCTTCCCTCAATACTTATCATACTTTCTCTGTATATTTTTAACCATATCCCTAATAAGAGCATCTGTAGATACAACACTTACTTGCAACATAGTTTGAATATGGGTAATTTTATGAAAGCATGCATTTGATGTCACATATAGTGATTCATTGAATTTCAATGTAATATTATAAAAGACTTTTAAAAGGTTAATAAATACTCCAATCATATGTCATAAGAGGACTAATTCAATTATCATTTTCTTTAAAGTACACATTATAGGCCCCACCTTCATCTTCCATTCTCTCAAATACTTTTTGAAACTTCATAGCATGATCCAACATCAGGTAAGGGGAATTCCACTTAGTCGTAACATCCAGACACAAAAGACTCTTAGACTCTATCTTTTCTTTTTCAATAAAACTCTTAAATTTTTGTAACTTTACAAAAGAAGATCTAATATATTTAATAACATTCTAGATGGTAGAGATAAAGTTATGTAAATCTTTCAGCCTATCATTCACTGCCAAGTTTAGAATATGAGTACAATACCTCACATATAGATAATGCCCATCACACACTGACCCATTCTAATTTTTTAATCATTTTATGAAGTATGTTACTACAATGTCATTAGAGCTTGCATTATCAACGATTAAAGTAAATACTTTTTCAATGCCCCATTCCAACAAACACTTTTCAATTGCCATTCCAGCAGTTAATGAAATGCTGGTAAATGAATGTCAATCTTTAGCAGTTATTTAGTAAATTACGATGGTTAATAACCCTTGGAAAAAGAAAACAATTTTTAGGTTTTCCCTTAATCTCAGTGTCACTCTTGCACGTCTCCCAATTCCCCAATTCTTTATCTCCATTCATGCCATATCCAAATCCTTAGTCTTCAATCTCCATTTTTGTTCGAGCCATATCCAAACACTTTCTGTATCTTTATCTTTGATTTTATTTGTGCTAGACCTAAATCTTAGTTCCCCCTCTCCATCTCCATCTTGCTTTTCCTTTTTCACTTTTGAATCTTTTGTTCTCTCACTCGACCTAATCTCTTACTTTTAAACAAACCTTACTCTTGCTCTAAACAAAACTCTATCTTCCTCCTCCTTATTGTTGCTGTGGTTGAAGAGAATCAAATAAAGAGAAGTAGAATAGGAGGTTTAAAGAAACAATCAAGGAAGAAGGATGGTAGAGGAAAAGAGGTATTTTTCCTCCTTTAATTCTATTACATTCTACGAATTGAGTAAAGATTGTGATTCATACCTCTTATGGTGTTTTTAGATTGATTTTAATTCAACCCCTCCTTCCTCAATTTTGGCATAAGCTATGTAAATGATGTTTTTACATTTTTAGGTTTTTCTTTCTTGCTTCGATTATGTATCAATTTTGAGTTTGTTATTTTGATTTACATACATTCCTTCCTGACTCTTATGAGGGATTACCTTTTAGATGTTGCACTTTGTATAGATAAATGCATGAAGGTCTAGTTGTCTAAGAAAAGAGATTCTCTATTTCACAGAAATGAGGAAGTGTGCGTGAAGGGATTTAACAACTAGATTCAGTTGCTATTTTTTGCTTTGAATGGTTAGAAAAGAAACGAAGGATTGTGCTTCCATTACCACTTGAATTAAAATATATATGTGCGTGTGTATATTGATATAGTTGGGCAAGTTTATCATGAAACTCTTAAATATCAACACTGAAAAAGAAGTTATTACTAGAAAATCAACATAGAGGATAAGTCTTCTACGAGTGCATACATTGTTTATCTTAGGAAGGATCCAATTTCTTAGTCCCCTAAAAAGTAGCATTTTGTGGCAAAATCTTCTACTATAGCAGAGTATCGATTCATGGCTTTTATTATTGCAAAGTTATGTTGGGTATAGGATTTGTTGAAAGAAATCCTTGTTTTGAGTATACAATAGATTTTGATATAATTGTTTCCTTCTTCTCTTTTCCAGCTTGTTTAGGTGTTTTCTGGTAGTGAAAGCTTGTTTAGATGTGCACATTTTGTTTTTCTTTTGTACTATATATTGCAATTGTGCGAAGCACTTGAATTGTGAGCATATTTATTGTTATAGCAGTAGCTAAATGCATCTTTGCCTTGCACTATTATGATGAACTGGTGCACCTAATCTTGTAATTGAGTGTTGGGTAATAAGTAGCCCATAAGTTGTGCTTTTGGTACTTTTGGGTTTTGATTCATGCATACTCAAATCAAATTGAAATTTAATTCACTTTACAGTTCCAATTAGGGCAATAAGCTATGTTTTGTATAAAGTCCTTTTTTATTTTGGTACTGTCTAGACAAATTCAATCTAACGATTAAAATATTAAATTTTTATGTTGCTTTTCTTGAAAGGGTGGCTTGCTTAACTTAAATCCTGCAATCTCAACATGTAAATCACTTTATTAATCTACTTTTAAGCAAGCAAAATTAGCTCTAGTATTGTAAGAGGGAGTGGAAAAAAAAAGACACAACAAAATAAATCTCAAATAACTAAACCTTTAAGAAAAAAGAAAAACAAAATAAAATTGAAAACACTAGTGAAATAATAAGACTATTAATTAAATGCGTAATTGTGCGCAAGTGTAGAGATTAGAGAATGCTCTATCTTAACTTAGGTAATCTCTATTAAAAAAAAGACATAACCAAACAAGTTTCTTAACTTAGGTAACCAAGGTTTGTAATGGACAAAACCTAAGTTTGCATAAGTGTTTGATATTAGATTTGAAGGATCTAATCATTTAATGTTGGATTGTAAAAAATCTCAATGTATTGTATTTATTAAGAAGGTTTTTGACTAGTCTTAGAGTTTATAAGGCCATAACTATCAGCTTCTAGGTCATAATCTTTTACTTTCAAGGCTTTATATGCGTTTCTTTAAAGTTTCTTTATAAGATATTTCATATTCAAGTTTGCAATATTATAGATATTCCTAGCATATATATAAAGTCTTATAGTTTAGCACATTAAATTATGAATTAGGTTTGGATCTTTGTTTATCTTAAAAGTTTGTATACGATGTGATATTTATATTCCTTTGTATGCCTTGTTAGTTTTATGAGTCCTTTGTTGATATTGGCTTATGTTTGTTAATTGTAATAATTTTTTATTACATTTATCTGAATGAATATAAAATATCTTTTAAAAAAGGTATATATGGTTAAAGATGCAGCAAATGAAAAGGGAGAAGTCAAAAATTTTTCTTAGATCTCATTTCTATTTTATCTTTTCCCTTTTTTTTTTAATTTTCTTCATAAACTAATAAGACCTCATGAATGGTAGATGTAACTTAACCTTGTGACAAAAGAGAGAATTTGCAACCTCAAGAACCACTGAATTGGGATCAAATAGTGTCAGGTTTGATTTAACATTTTCCTTACAAAACTGTATACTCGTAAAGCATTCTCTTCTACTCAACTTTGCTCTATCTTTTTCCAAGTTCTTGCTTTGAGAAAACTTATATTTTGACCTTTGATGGATAGGTGTATTTTTAATTACTTCTTGCACATTTCAATTTTTTCAATCACTAATGTGTTTAATGCTGCGATTTCATTCTATCTTTATCTAATAATTAATACCAAACTTAATATATTACTTGCTTGAAGTGAGAAATATGAGGGGAGTTAATGATACCAAATTAGTTATAATTGTCTAATTCAACAATATGTTACCTTAGGTGTTAATTTTTAACTAAAAATCGACAGAAGGATAATGTTGAAAATATTTTAATAATTGAAGATTAAATTATAAAAGATGATGAATAAAGGACGAAATTAAGGAGTTCGAGTTCTCTGCACAGCGGCTTCCTGCATCTCGCCCTACACATCGACAAAATGATGCCGTTTCTGGTTTAATGAAACGTTGCGTCTTGAGTTCAGGAATTCTGAAATGAAACCACGAGATCTCGTCTGTCCGTTGCCCGAAAATCTCAACCGTTCGTGCAATTTCATTTTAACGCCCCTGCGTTGTCTCCCTCCAGCCAACCACCCCTGTTGCATTCAGGAGAGATAGTGGATATGCTCGTAATTGGCTGAATGGAAGATATGTTGGTACTTATTGATATGCAGGTTAAGGACTCATGCATGCATGGAGCTGTATATACTTGCTAATCATAGACAGCTAAGCTCAATGTACCCCCTTTACAAGCTGCTGCACCCTCATATGCGCTATAAATTGGAAATTAACGCACTTGCACGGCAGAATCTAATAAATGGAGGGGAGTAATTGAGGCTTCTTTCAGTCCAAGAAAGTATGTAATGGAGCTCAGTTCAGCAGCCTACAAGAATATGTGGTGGTTTGATATGGAGTCACTGCTAGCTGATCTCATTCGAAGGTAAATTCCGCATGTATTGCAAATTTACAATGCTATAAACCCCTAGCTTTTAAATTTTCCCATGCTGTCTCTTTTGTGCTTATTTACTAGCTTAACGGCTTTATGACTAATGTTTTTCTTTTCTTTCTTCTATTTTATTTTCATACTACAACCTTACAGTACTAGTGGCATGTTGATACTTTTTTCTCTGGTTCCTAGAGGCATGGCTGTAGAAGACCCTTCAATGCCCTATGGTGTAAAATTGGTGATTGAACACTACCCTTACGCTACAGATGGACTCCTAATCTAGTCTGCCATAAAAGAGTGGGTAGAATCTTATGCTGAACACTTCTACTCTGACCCAAATTCTCTCACATCTGATGTTGAGCTCCAAGCATGGTGGAATGAAATTAAATGTAAGGGTCATCATGACAAAAGGAATGAGCCCTAGTGGCCTAAACTTGACGCCAGAGAGAACCTCTCTCGTATACTTTCCACGATGATTTGGGTTACTTTTGGTCAACATGCTGCAATAAACTTATCGTGTTTTGGCGCCATAATGCAGCAGGGGTGGTTGGCTCGAGGGAGACGACGTAGGATCGTTAAAATGAAATTGCACGGACGGCTGAGATTTTCGAGCAACGAACGGATGAGATCTCGTGGCGTCATTTCAAAATTCTAAACTCAAGACGCAGCGTTTCATTAAACTAGAAACAACGTCGTTTTGTCAATGTGCAGGGCAAGATGCAGGAAGCCGTTGTGCAGAGAACTTGAACTCCAAAATTAAGAGTATACTTATTAAAAACCAAAGTAGGGTTTTTTTTTCTTATTGCTTTTGTTAGCCTATCTTTAGTTAAGGTGCTTCCATTCTGCCACTTACCATCTTCATTCCTTTTTGTTGTCTTATGTTGCGCAATCACCTCATCGAAGAAAGCATCTAATTCTCTAAACGTGGCATTCAATTGTGGAATTAGGCCTGTAACAATATCCATCCATCCCAATGAATAATTTATCTAATATCTACCTAATAATGTATCCAATCATATATTTTTGAATTTAAAATAGCAAACAATTTTAAAAAATATATAACAGGCACAAGTTTCTTATTTGGTCCAAACAAAATATTAACTTATTTCTCATTTTGCAATGTCTGTGAGACTGGTTTTTACACTTTTCGCACTTGGACAAATGAAAAAAAAAATTGCATATTAAACACTTCACAAATGTCTCTATAACTCGTTTTTCTTAGTTGAATCTATTATATTAACAATTGTTAGGAACTTAATATTATATATATATATATATATTCATTTACATTTCAATCTAAGAAAAAAAAATTTAAACATTCTGTGCCGTATACGAATCTCTTAACTAGAATACACAAACAGAGAATTTCATAAAGGTGTGCGTTTCTTACTAATTAATTAGCTACCGCCCTCCTCTCTTATATATATATATATATATATATATATATGAATCTTAAACAAAAAAAATCATAAAGCGAGGCCTTTTTCAGACTTGTAACAAACTCGTGAATTAGAGAGCAAACTCAAGTTCGTTGCCAGTTCACAAGTTCAACTGAATTTATCATTGATAAGTCATAATTTCATGTATTTCATGATATTTTATAGGAATCTATGAAATAATTTGATTTAATATATTTTATATTGTAATTATTATTATTAGTTTAATATTAATATTTTGAGGTTAATTTAACGCTTGTGTTAAGTATTAGAAATTATGTGATTTATTGTGAAACAAATATTAATTTTGGCCTTTTAATTTTATAGATAAGTTAAATTGCCAAAAAATTTTAAATATTAAAGCTTACGAAAATCTCAATTAAAATTCAATCACACGCCACTTAAAAAAGAAAAGAAGGTAGCCCTTGCAATCATGCATGCATGAATATGGAGGTCCAATCCACAAGCCCAGTTTCACTGGAGAGGAGTTTCTGAAATGGCTTGGCTTGGATAATAGATACCAATCCACAATGAGTCTACACAGTTTGGTCTAATCGTGCCAAATCCATCTTAAGGCATTATTTATTCCTATTCCTTTTTCTACTCTCTCTCCTATTCTTATCCTTCGTAATCCTATCTTGGTTTATGTCTTGATCATTTACTCTGTCACTTGCTAGAGTGATGTTCTTCGTCATTATTTTCAAGTGCTCCATGAATGGTTCATATGATTAATATTGCTTGATTTGATCTATAAATGTTAATTAAAAATTAATGTTGCGTCCATCATTCTACTTGTAACTTATGTTCACAAATTTAATAATACAGTTCTACATCAATTCTTTCTCTTATCTTGTCACGTATCTTGATTTGAATGACAAAGTGTCAATGTTACAGTTTTAACCATGATTTAATTTTAAAAAAATTATTTATTTAGTCAATTTAATTCTTATAATTATTTTTTTCAGAATAATCCCTATAATTTTAGATTATTTTAGTGTTAGTTTATATATTTTTATAAGGTTAAAATTGTACTCTCTACCTTGTTTATGTGTCAGAAATGATGTCAATTTATTGCTGAGGTGGCAGCCACATATGCAAACACAGTTTGAGAAGGTTTCACTTTTGGGTGCAATTGAAACGCTAAAGGATTAAGAATTGGGGATGTGCAAAATGCAGAGCAGCTCAGTTCTTCTCAAACATTGACTGCAAAACGCATGGGTGATCAACTTTTTTGTCAAACTCCAAATGATTAAAACGCATGCAAGGGAAGTTAGGGCAGGACAATTTTGGGTATCGTGATTCGTCTTCTTTGTTGCTATTCTGTGGTGGTCATGGTGATCTTGGACATTTCTGATGTCAGAGAAGGTGGCAATTTCGAACCTGGCAAATCAATGGCGTCTGGGTATCTCTCCTATCCTCCATTGGCGTTTTGGGTGTTGGATAGTTTGAAAAGGAAAACTAAAGGGACAAAGTCCCACATTGAATAAAGACAACAACCCATAAGCCTATATAAGAGGGGAGATATAACACATGTCAAATAGTGCTTTGAAAGATGAAGTGAATTTAAATATTAATTATATAATTAATATTTAAACACTTAGCACGTGACGCGTTCGTGAGCATTGGATCAAAATAGATCTAATAGTGTGTATTTGGTTAAATTGTTTTTAATAGTAATAATTAAAAAAAAATCGATTTCAATTTAATTTATATTTAATGTATATACGTTTTTATCTTCAAAATTAAAAATTGATTTCGGTTTAATTGCCAACGTTTAAAAAAATTGATTATTCTTTAATCACAATTAAAAGTTCGGTTTCATACTCCTTTAATACAAAGGAGGCAGACCAGAAAAGCAGACAGACAGAACATTATATATCTCTTGAAAAAACAAAAAGAAAAAAATTAATTCTCTCTATTTTTCGTACTGCATCAAAGGAGATATTTATAGTTGCTGATAGAAATCTCTGGTGCTTAGAATAAATCCTAGGGGTGGTTCGCTGAAACCCAACAGCAAATTAGTGGAGGCAAATAACATCTTAAGGATAGTGTGTTGTCACACGTTTCTAAGCACTAACCAATCCATCCTCTACTTACGAACTTCAACATTGGGTTGCTCACCGCTTTGGTTGTGGTTGAAATGGTTGTGGTTTGGAGGATCGATGCCTGCCCTATTAAGAACTTATTTAAGTTTTGAGGTCTTGTCAAGATTATCCCTCTATAAAGGTTCATTTTCCTAATGAACCAGTTTTTGCTAAGAGCTCTGATTGGGCATGTGGAAAACTTAACCAAATCTCAAAAAGACCTATAATTAAGGGATAGTTGAGCTGGATTTCAAGTGAACTAAAATCCAACTTCAAATCTTCTAGCTCGATGGTCAACTCGTGGGGAGAACCTTGTAATCGTTCAGAGTTTGAGAAAAAGTGTTTTTTACGTAGTTGGTTAAATGATTTATTTTGTGCTAAATTAATTTATTATAAGTAACTCCTCTGAAAACCTTTAAGCCTAAGAAGATACAGTTTGCCTTGCTTAGTCTTGTTCTGTCTCTTATTTCCTAGTCCAGGAAAAACTAGAGGAATGTCCCTTACTTCCCCAACTTCCCCTACCTACATTTTATTCGTTTGGAGTTTGAGAAAAAGTTGATTACCCCTGCGTTTTGCATTTGACGTTTAAGTAGAACTGAGCTGCTCTGCGTTTTGTGTGTCTCCAGTTCTTAATCCTTTAGCGTTTCAATTGTACCCAGAAGTGAAGCTTTCTCAGACTATGTTTGCATGTGACTGCCACCTCAAAAAATGTTTGCCACCTCAATAATAAACTGACGTCATTTTTGACACATCGGTAGGATAGGGAGTAGAATTTCGACTTTGTAAAAGCCAAGGACTAATATTGAAACAATTTGAAACTAGAGGGACTATTTTGCAAAAAAAGAAATTATAAAAGTCAAATTGAAAATTAAGGCAAACTGTAAGTACCAAACTATTAATTTCCCTTTAATATTAAGAATGCGATTGGCATTATCGAGTATCGATGTTGCCTCTCTCTATCACTGCCGAACCATATAAGTTACCAGAGAAAGGAAGAGTTACGTTCGAGATGCAGAGGTGGTTTATGAAAATTTTTTAGATTTATTTAATTAATAAAATAATAAATAAGTGAAGATATATGTATATATAGAGAATCATAAGTCAAGATGATTATTAATAAATATATAAGTGTGTTAAAGTTAATTTAATATTGAGTTTATCTCTGATTGCTTTTCCATGCAGAATGGTTAATTTTAAAAACATTAACAACAAACATTACCTTATTCTCCACCACAACATATTCCCAAAACAAGTACTGCAAATCAAATTTACAACCGCAATTTATTCTTAAACAAAGCATCCCTCTGTTGGAAACTTGAAATACAAACACAATAACTTATTAGCATTTTTTAAAGTAACTTAAAAAAATAAAATAAAACTGCATATTTGAAAGGCAGATCATGAACTGAGCTGTCAAAACTTGGATCCTATTGAGTGTGGTATTGGTTCAACATAAATTGGTACCTTCTTATTGACAGTAAGTCCGTATGCCTCGCTCATGTCTATGTTTTGTGCAGACTTACAAGTTTCAGGGAGCTTCCAGTCGAACCAATATAGAAGATTAGCTAGCACATACTCAAGTGATGCAACCCCAAATGAAATTCCAGGGCATCCCCTTCTCCCACCACCAAAGGGGGTAAGTTGAAAGTCTTGGCCTTTGAAATCAACCTCGCTGTTTTCAAATCTCTCTGGAACAAACTCTTCTGGCCTTTCCCAAAATGCAGGGTCCCTCTGAATTGCCCATGCATTCACAAATACACTTGTTTTGGGGGGAATAGAGTACCCTCCTAGTCTCACACATGATCTTGTTTCCCTTGGGACCAAAAGAGGAGCAGGTGGATGTAATCTTAAAGTTTCTTTCACTACACATACCAAGTACTTCATTTGTCTCACATCATTTTCATCCACTTTTGATTTATTCCCCACCACTATTCTTACCTCTTCCTGGGCTTTCTTCATTGTTATGGGATTCTTCGTGAGCTCTGCAAAAGCCCATTCCAGAGCTGTTGAAGTAGTGTCACTTCCTCCCACGAACAAATCCTGCAATTGTGCAAACGAAAAATTTTTAAGCCCATGTTTTTTGGTGTAAACTAGTTTTAATATGTTGTTAAGAATGAATGAGAGAGATACCACTATCATCGCTTTGAGGTCATCATGGGTAAGCTCAAAGTCAAGCAAATCATCTTCTTGAAGTTCGTGGAGAATATCTACGAAGTCTTTCTTTTTTGATTTGTCATCATCTTCATTCCTTTTTGTTGTCTTATGTTGTGCAATCACCTCATCGAAGAAAGCATCTAATTCTCTAAACGTGGCATTCAATTTTGGTATTAGGCCTGTAACAACATCTATCCATCCCAATGAAGGGAAGAAATCTCCAAAACTGAATGCTCCCAATTGGATCATTATTTTCCTTGCTAAATCTCCAAAGCTGCTTTTACCATCTGCTGTATCATACTTCTGTCCAAGAAGACATCTGGACACTATATTGTTTGAAGCTGCAATAATCATCTGAGTCAGATTTACATAGGACCCATTATTCTCTGCACATGCTTCGCGAATCTTATTAACCAAATCTGCAACTTCCTCCTCTCTGATGAACTGAAAAGATTGAACCCTTTTAAGGCTGAGAAGTTCAAGAACACAAATTTTCCTTTTCTGCTTCCACTCTTCGCCATAGGGTAAAAAACCCACATCCTTGCATCCATAGAGAAGGATTTTTGCAGCTGTGGTTTGTGGCCTATTTGAGAAAACTACGTCGTGGGTTTTGATGATTTCTCTGGCGATATGGGCAGATGAAATCACCAGAGTTGGAGTTTGGCCTAACTGCAGCAACATAAGAGGGCCATATTTTTGTGAGAGAGTTCTGAGAGAACGGTGAGGCAGAGGGCCTAGCTGATGAAGATTGCCAATAAATGGAAACTTTGGTGGGGATGGAGGCAGATTCGATTTGTTTCTTCTCGTTCTTGTTAGTTTAAACACAAAGAGGGCGATGATGAAGCAAGAGAGGGAGAGGTAAAAGGTGGGGTTTAGCTCAAATGGCAATTGTTTCAGAACTGAATATACCGCCATTCTTCCTCCTACGGTAGTGTTTGGTTGAGTGGAGTGATGAGGGGGGGAGAGGGATTTTAAAAGAGGGGAACAGTTTGAATGATACGTTGTTTGGTTAATTTGGAAGGGAGAGGGGGGAGGAATTTTAATAATACGTCGTTTGGTTGAGGAATCGAGGGGGGAAGTAAAAGAATTAATGAACAATTATAATTTTATGATATTAAAATTAATTTTTTTTATTTTTAAGATATTTTTATATAATTTTTTTTATTTTTTATTATAAAAAATATTTTTTTATTTTTATTTAAAAATATTTTTTATTTTTATAAAAAATTATCTTAAATTTTATTTAAAAAAATAAAATCTATATTATATTTTAAGTGAGGAATAATTTAATTAAATAAAGGTAAATATTTTTTTTTTTTCTAAAAACTTTCACTCTCGGAGGGGAGGGGAGGGGAGGGGAAGGGAGGGGATATTTTGCTTCCCTTTCTTTTTATTTTTTTCATACCAAATAAAGGAAGAGTTTCCTCTCCTGCCTCCTTAAATCAAACATTGCCTATGGCTGAAAGTGTGATTAGAACCATCAAATCGTTGTTTATTTATGTTGTTTGTGTATCAGTTTGAGAATATAAAATTAATGAACGAAACTATCTGAATGGCCTCTTTATTACTATTATTATTAAACGGAGGGCGATGATGATTTTAGAGATGAGTATAAAAATTTATTTTCATTTGAGATACAAATTTGGAAAATTTAGAAATAATCATATAACTGATAACTTTAAAAAATAATAAATAAAATAAAAATTAAACCCAAATTTAGAACAAATATCTCTTCTCATGTGAAACGATGATCAGAAAATTTGCACGGGAAGGTTTATCTCAAATGGCAACTGTTTTCATTTCTCTTTTATGGATACATGAAAAAGCCAAAATTCATCCACCAACTAGCAGTACTGTCCGTGCATTCACGGGCAAGTTAAAAAAAATTTGTGGGACCCATATTAAAAAAAGAGTTTCAGAAAGAAAAAATCAAAAAAATAAAGAAATAACAGTGCAAATAAACAGTTAGACATTGTAAACAATACTCAAATAGTAATAAACAATAAATGTCCCATGGGTTTTTATATATATAAAGAACATTTTTTTAATAATTTTTCAATCAAACGATGCATTAAATGTAGAGCCATTCTTTCACCCAAAAGTGTGAACAGAATCCAACGTCATTGTCTTTTTATATTGTTCCTGTATCAATTTGACTATATAAAATTAATGATCGAATCGGGGGGAAGGGATTATATTATTATTATTTATTTGTGCCGTTGTTTTATAATATTATTCGCCGAAGGAAAACCAATGTTAAAAAAAAGTTTTTTTCTTTTTTACTTTTCTTCATCGTATATTTTGATATGTATGACATGAATTTGAATCTATTATAAATTCTAATAATAATATAGTAATTGTTAAATATAAAATAAGATTCTATTTATAATTGACTTGATTATTAAATACTTAGTAACAATTAAAATAATATTTTTGTAGGCCTAAAAACTTAGAGATGCATAGTTTAAGGAAAAATAATTATGTAATATTTTAATGGTTATATCACTTATTTTAGTAAGTCACATTATTTTCCCTGTTCATTATATATTAATAACTTAATGTAAAAATATTCTGGATTAGAAATTATTTTTAAAAATTTAAAATATAAATGTTTACTTTTAAAGTTTTAAATTAAAAATATTTTTAATAGATAAACATATTAATTTACTATTAATAAGATTAAATTGTAGCAAGTGGAAGGAAAATGCTTAAATAATAATACCATGATAGGGTCCATTCCTCATCAAAAGGCAATATCATTACAGAACGTCTAACAGTAAACAGCTATATAGGCCAAGATTAAAATGGAATCTGCCTTAAAACTAAATCGGAATCGTCTCTACTCCACAAGCAGATACTTTCAATTGCGTGGCTCGTCAATTGTGCAAATTGTGATTGTTTGTCGTATTTCATGGCCCCCAACGTGACCGATGTTCCACCGTCTCAAAGTTTGGAAGCCTCGTGATCGATCAGGTGGAGCGTTGATCTCAGCCAAGAAATACAAAACTTCACGTCGGCCAAATGCATGTCATTCAGGCGTTAAGCCAAGGGAGTTTCAGCTTCTTCCTCAGAATTCTACCGTGGGAGCTTCAGACGCTCGGCCATAGCTATATCTCGGAGTCCTCAAGAGTTAAGATTTCGGATATAGATTCTTTCTCACTTTAAAAAAAAAAATTATCATTATTATTATGGATGTTGATTGAAGGTAGTCATGATTGAAGCCCCAATTCATCAAGAAACAAGTAACGATCTTACTCACTGATCAAGATTATGAAGATGCTAAAGAAATTTTGGATATTTGGAATCTTGTTTTTCTTTTCTTTTAAGTCTTTTGATAAGGTATGTGTAAGAGAATTTTTGGGGCAGCTTAATCATTTAATTGATATTAATACCGTATTTAGATAAGTGTTGGGAAACTTAAAAATTCTGTTTACTAATTATAATTATGTAAAATAAATAAATTATTATTTTATTTAAAATATAATTTAAAAAATAAAAATATTTATTTAAACATGCACTGAATGGTGTTGATCGGTATTGGAGTTATCATTTCCTCCGTTGGAAAATTCGCTTCAATATAGTTGGTACGCTTTACCAGGTCACAGGCATCTTTCATGTCTTTTTTGGACTGTTCTCATGACATGATCTGCCATCCTCCAACAAGTTGCCATTATTATTGTCCTAATTGTCGGCGGAGGTAACGGTGCATAGGGCCTAGGTAAGGTATGATATTTTTAGTTTTTGAATTTGGGGAGAGAGTGTGTATGTATATTTATAAATTTTTGAACTTATATCTTTTAAGTAGTATCAAATTAAAGGTGTGATTAGTTAGATGATATAAAAAGGAGTGAAATGTAAAAAAAAAAGTAAGTGAGATAAAATATAATTTTTATATTTTTATAATTAAAAATGTGATTTAATAATTAAAATAATAATTTAATAAATAAAAAAATAATTATAAAAATATAATAAATATTAAATAAATTATTCCCTCTGGTCTCAAATATAAGTTACTTATTGAAGAATTGTTTTGGTTCAAAATATAAGTCACTTCTTGAAATTGTCTTAATCATTAAATGACTTTTTCCTTAAGTACCTCTAATTAAATAGAGAGTCATTAAGACTTATGTAATTTGCTAATAATAAAGGTAGACTCTTTAATTAGGGGCAAATATGAAAAAAAATTTTGTTTTGAGACAAATTTAATTAGTTAAACTACCTTTAACCAATTTTCTTAATATCTGTGAAGTAGATATTGATGACTTATATTTGAGACCAAAAAAAGTATATAAATAGAATAGGCTCGTCTTGCAACGAATCAAATGGGCCATAAATCTTATTTCTTTTTTCAAATATTTGGATTTAGACTCATTTATTGCAATGAATCAAATGAGCAAGAGGATTTGTCTTAAAATGCACTCCCTAATTATTAATAATTTAAGCCTCGAATGTATCTTTTGTGTATGTATATGTATTTCTAATCAAAGATTTGGATCTGATCAAGGTTGAATTATTTACACCCAAAATTTTTGTAACAAAATCATTAAATTATTTTTAAAATTTTTAATATTATATTAAACTCAAAAATTTTAAATATTTATGTATATTTTACTGCAAAACAATATATATAACAGATTAAATTTAGGAGGTTTCTCACAAATTTTCAAAGCCTCTTAGTTATCACTTGACCATATTCAATAGTATATTATATTTATGCATTTAAGAAATTAAAATTTTGAAATATCAATACTTTCAAATATACAAATCAAATGCACCCCAACCATTTAAGTCAAGATGGTGATTAATTTGTTAGGGTTTTGCTTTCGCATTCATATTCTATTATTAATTTTGTCTGAATGCAATATGATTTAGTTTTCAATTTGAAAGACAAAGTCAATGAGGTTCATCAATTTTATTGACCATCAAATTAAAAAGCTTAGTTGTTCAATAATGTCCGTTTCTCCTAACATAGGTATGCATGTGAATTAGATCAATAAAAATAACATCGCCTTATATTTCTTCAAGGTAATTGGTTCACTGCAACATCCAATGGAAAATAACTGTCATAAAATAATGGGTTAGCACACCTGCATACAAATATCTTTCCCTAGTGATGATTTTATGAATTCGATCTATCATGAATTTTAATAAGACTAAAATCTTTATATGTGGTGCATTCCTTAATTTAGTTTCTCATAAAATTATTTTTTTAATTTAATTTTTTATAAATAAAATATTTTTTTAGTTTAATTCCTTATAAAATTGCCTTCTTATTTTAGTCTCTCACATATGAGTATTCTTAAATTTGGTTCATCACAAATAAAATAATTATTAATAATATTCTTCTATCAAAATGAAAAATATTTTTAGTGGTTTCATTTATGGGAAGTTAAATTGAGAAATGCGTAGAATTAAATTGAGAGATACTTTATATGTAAATGATCAAATTAAGAAGATAAATATATAAAAAACTAAATTAAAAAACATCTCATCTACAAGAGAATAAAACCAAGTATTACTCATTTTAATAATGATATAATAATTATTTAATATAAAATAATAATTTGTCAATAATTTTATATTTAAACATATTAAAATATTTGATAATTAATAACTTTAAGTAAAATCAATATGACCTTTATGTGACTAATAATATATTATTACTAAGGTTTATGACATAGCAAACAAAAATCTTTCCTCATCTTTTAGCAAGAGTTGCATTAAATGACCTCATGCTAATACTAAGGGATATTTATATACTAAAAGGAAGGAATGAAATAGAAAATAGAATGAAAAATATAATTTTAAAGATAAAAAGTAACTCTTGTGCTCGTCTTTTAAAAACTAAAAATAAATATAAATGTTGAGTAATGATTATAAGAATATAATAAATATTACACAAAATTGATAAAAAAGGAATGTCTTTCATAGTGTGACACCTTAACCTCTAGCTCATACCCAAGGTGCCCTCTAGCCTATATGGCAATGCGGAACTCATAAGGGAGACACTTTTTTTACCTTATGCTTACTCTCTCTATGGCACTATGTGTGGGTAGAACTCCACTTTGAAGTAATATGGACCGGTTGAGCTCTCTCTATGCTTCCTCATGCTCAATTACATTATTGAGACTTATTTCAATCCCCACAATAGGCTTTGAACTCATGAAAAGCAAAAAGGGATTGGAGACATGCATTTTCGCTATGGGCAGATTTTGCTTCATTTCTGGGCTAACTTTGGAAATGCATAACTAAATGCAGAAAAATCGTAACTGCATGATCTGGGTCATTCTAGAAATTTTGAGACGTCTACTTCATGCTAAAAATACTTAGAAGTCTCAATCTCTCACCTATTCTGCGTTTGACATCAAAATCGTTCACTGGTCAGAGGGGGCTTCTTTGCTGTCACAGTTTACTGATATGGACTTTGAAAATGTCTAACTAATTCCAAAAAAATCCAATGCTCATAAACTATATCTCCATGGAAAGATGTGGATGTTAGCTAGAGGAGAAAAATATCTTCAGATCAGTTCACCTAGCCAATTTCCCGGAAACCGATGAAATAGTACCTCGGGTCTGGTTGGGTGTCTGATTCTGGGCAGGAACTTCGAAATTGCATAACTTCCTCTCTAGACCTCTAAATGAGGTGCTTCCAGTTCCTATAAGTCACTGTGACCATCTAGTTTCTGTGTATAAAATTTCGTAGCCATTGGACTACGTTTGCCCCTCGGATGACATGATTCCTAAACTGACCAAATGAACAGTGATTTTCTGAAATTCGGATTTCTGATGTCAACTTTGAATGATCATATAAAATGCTATAGACCTCTAAATGACATGAACTCTAGCTTCCCAGAAAGCTCTAAACATAATCTAGCTACATGTCAAATCTCATAGCAAGAAGAGGTCATATGACTATTCTATGACATCATGTGCAAAATGGCCCTTTCTTGGCCAAAAGTGTGGCCAATGGGGTCCAATCTTAGTGTTTCTACTTCTATGACTCATTGAGCACATGAGAAAGCATCTATAGGAGCTATCAATCATGCCTCAAGTGTCTAATAACTCAGATTGGGGAAACTCACTACCCCATGCCCACTTATGCACCCATATTTACTAGGCTATCATGAGCATTTCATATCAAAGTCTACTTTCTCATTCAACCATGCTCTTTCATTCATCATAAATCTCATTCTCATACATTCATCATTAATACATACATTGTCTTACAAAATTTGTACATGCTACATCATATATATAATTTACATCTCATGTACAATTCTCATATACAATGTATTACGAAAATTTTACATTTTTCTTCATCTCTATCCCTAGCCTCATGCTTGTTGGTGGTTGCTCCCATCCCTTATCTCACTTGGGCCACTTGGCATGGTTGGATGGTGGAGAGGGGGGTGAGATTCGGAGAATCTCAGTAGTTCAACTCTCATTCAAACATACATATATTGCATGCAACAAGTCTCATTATGCATGTATGGCATGTTAGCATATAAAACATGATGGAAAACATTTAAAACATGTGAAATGGCCATGGATAACATTCATGAGCTCGCTGAGTACTTGGATCGGCCTCACCCCTTCCCTTATGGCTTTTGGATTTGCCTTCCCATACTCTTAGAGGTACTTAGACTCACCCTTACTCTTTGGGAGTCAACCTCATTTTGGGAGACATGGCTCAACCAACTTAGGGCTTCGGCTCATCCTCACCTCGGCTATAGGGTTATTGGCCTTTCCATTTCCTCAAGCAAACCAATCAAGCATTGAAAACATCATCTCAATCATATCACATAATCATGCTAACACACTTCTCATAGCTCATATCATTCATACACACAAGCAAGACAATGTAAACATACAATTATGCATGAGAGAAAGTGGAGAGAACTACCTTTGTTGGCTATCTACTACTTGCTCTGCCAATGGTCTCCTCCCTTGTTGGTTTCACAACAACTACTAGATGGGAGAGTTCCTCTTGAGCCTAACCACACAAAAGCATGGAATTAATATCTCAATACTTAATTCTTAAGCTAGGGATTACTTCTAATCAGCTCTACTGAGCTTCTCACTCTAGGTCTTTCCTCACTCTAGGGCCCATGAGCTATCCCTCTCTTTTCTCAACTCTTAAGGAAGGGGAAAAGCAAGAAAGAGAAGACTATCTACTTCTAATCTCTCTCAAGAATGGTTTCCCACTCTCTCTCCTCTGAACCAGACTCAAGACCTAACCATTTCTATTATCTGAACCGTAGGAAAGAGGGGAAAAGGGGAGAAGGGCAACTTACTAAGAGGAAGCCATGAAAATTCATACCTTTCTTGTGCTTTCCTCTTCTCTTCAGCTTCTCTCTCTCTCCTCCGCCCTTTGCTCTCTCCTAAGACGAGTTTGAGTCGGTTAGAAGAAGAAAGAAGAGATTTGGAAGCTTTTAAAAAGTCAAATTCTCTTTTTCTCGCTTTTCTGGACCGCTCTCGCTATAGCGAGTTAGTGACCTCGCTACGGCGAGCTCGTGTCTATTCTCGACCTTCGCTATGGTGCCGCTATGGCGAGATCGTGTCTGTTCCAGACCTCTGCCTTCGCTATGGCGTCGCTACAGCGAGCAACTCCCTGGTCTCTATATGGAATGCCATACTCGCTATAGCTAGGAACAATTTTGCTACGGCGAGCAACTTACTGGTTTCTGTATGGAATGCCGCACTCGCTATAGCTAGGAACATACTCGCTACGGCGAAGAGGCATTCTCGCTATGGCGATTCCATATCTCGCTATGGCAAGAAGACTTAGAAAATTCTCAGCTGTTCGAAAATTTTTCAGCTTCCCTTTCCCTTTCCTTTTCTCATTTTCTTTTCTATTTTCTTTTTCTTTTCTTTTTCTTGGCTGTTACACATAGCTTATAACCAAACGAGCCATAGGTCTTGAACTAAATAAAAGATTTCAATAAAAAGTAAGATAATTTATTAATGACAACTCTTCTCTAGTCCTTCAATTTACACATAGAGCATTCCGTGAAAGTGTGGTTTCTTATTGTTAGTGCCAAAAAGAAAAATAATTTAACTAAGGTTTGATTAATTAATTAGTTAATAGTCTAGTTGAGATTGTGGTTATGTAGCTGATATTGTGATTGCATAGTTAAGAGCTTAGTCAAGATTGTAGATGCCTAGCCAAGAACCCAATTGATATAACAACTGCCTAGATGGCCAAGAAGTTAGCTAAGATTATGATTGCACAATTAAGGTTTTGATCGATTAGCCGAGAAATCAACTATTTGACTAAGGAATTGACTATCTAGTTACTAGCCAAGAGCTCGATGAAATTAGTTGAGAATTTAAGAATTAAGTAGTTCGAAAGAAAGAGAATGTGGGCTTAATCAATCTCAACACATTTTCCACTCAAAATGTTCTGTTTAAGCATAAAAAAAGTCATAAAGTTAATGGATACATAAAATATAAATGATGGCCTATTATAGGAAGTAGTTACTAGCAAAGGATGCCATTATTAAGTTAATGGAGGCTATGAAGTAAGGTGAGGTATAAAATATAGATAATGACATATCATGGGAAGTGGTTACCAACCAAGGAAGCCATTATAAAGTTAGTGGATGCATAAAATATAAAAGATGACCTATCATAAAGAGTTATTACCCATAAGAGGAAACTACTTGAAAAGGGGAGGAAGCACTAAAATGCCAGACATATAGCCAAACTACACAAAAAACTATTTAACAACTTACTTTTATCTTTATGCACTTTTTATTTTCAACCTTTATTTGCTACCGTTATTTACCCTCTTTATTTACTCATTTTATGCATTTTATTTCCAACATTTCACTATTATTTCTAGTTCATTATTAAAGTTATTGTTAGTTTTTTTTTGAAATTTTTGTATCATCATTTGTAATTGCTTGAGTTTGTACTTGTGTTTCATCAATTTAAAACAATATATTTTTGTTTAGAAGCAATATATTTCTGTTTTATGAATTTGAAGAAATATATTTTTAGTCTCTAATTTTATTTATCTCTATCATTTTCAATTTATTCTTGTTTAAAACTTCTTTTTACTTAGGTTTAACTATGTTTAGGACATAAGAGAATTTATCTTTGGAGAGTCATGTCTTGTCTCTATGATCCACCTATAAAAATAGGGATTTAAAGGAGTAATTCGAGATTCTTTTATACAGCTATCCATTTTCGACCAATCAGCCAACAGGAATTTTCACAAAAATCCTCCAACATATACAAAATTGGCACACTTAGTGGGATCATATAGGTTCTAAACATTCATGCATGTTCAAAGGATACTAGTATTTAAGCAATTACTTATTTGATGGAGAAATGACCTAGAATATACCTACCATGTTCTTCAAGGAACTAATAATTGCGAGAGATGAGGACCACTTCAAATCATCCCCATCTACTATGGTCATAACACCATAACTAAAACACTATATGATGGAAGGTATATAGGAGTATATGCCTGTAATGATTACCATATTAACTAAAATCATAAAGCCTATAGGGGTTAACAAACTCCATAGCAAGGAAAAAAGAGCAAGAGCAATCATAAGGCAATCTAGAGGGTAATCATTTAATATTACAACATCTTTTGGCTTTTAAGTTACTAATTAATTAACTAGGACTTGTAACCATAGCTAGAATTCATCAATCGAGAAGTATAAGTATAGTTGAAAATCATCACTTGATACATATGCCTATAGCTAAAATTTCTCAACAAATACTTGTTGCTGTGGCCGAAAATCATTAGCCAATACCTATAGTTGGAGCTAAAATTCATCAATAGATACCTATAGCTATAGCTAAATCTTATTAGCTAACACCAACTATTGTAGCTAGAATTCATCAACCAATACTTACAATTATAGTCAAAACTTATCAACTGATACTTGCGTTTGTAACTAGAATTCATTAACCGATGCTTGTGTTTGTAGCTGGAATTCATCAGCTGAAACTTGCAACTATAACCAAAATTCACTTGTCGATGCTTGTGGTTGTGCTAGAAATAAAGAACAAATGCCTACACCATAGCCAAAATTCAACCATCGATGCCTACAATTGTGGTTGCAATTCAACATTCAATGCCAAGTTTTGATTCTCTCCAAGTTTTGCTAGTTTTGGAAGATTTGAATAATTCTCTTGAACATTAGCATCAAAAGGAAATTAGTTTGTTTACTGTAAGTTGATATAATGTTGTTTTGTAGACTTGTTTTCTCTTAAAATAAAAAGAGGATTGTGGATATACACAATATAAAAATAATGTTGTGTTTGCTAATAGATTTGTTTTATTTCACCCTTTATTAAAGCTTTGGTTCTCTCATGTGTCTTGTAACCATATGTTTGCTATGTAGCTAGAGAAAGAATAGAGATGTGAATCCAATAAAAGTGAAACTCTTTTTCTTAGATCTTATTGCATAGCTTATAGTACAAAAGATGTCTTAATTAGTGATTTAAAAGCATGGTTAACAAAATTAGACTAGGCCGATCAATTCAATCAAAAAATTGGTGAATTAGTCCTTATCCAATTTGGGCAATCCACAAAACTATTTAGCCACAAAAATGATAAAAAACTGGTAAAAGACAAGTAGGCAAATGGGTCAGACAATTCTGTTTTTTTTTTTAATGAAAAAAGGTAAAAAGAAGCATCCAAAGATAGAAAAAAACAAGAAAAATTGAAAAAGATGACATTGATTGTTGGCGAATGAGGTGAAGATCATTTTGCAAAATTGATGAAAAAACTAAATTTGTAGAAAAAGAAAAGATTGAGAAAGAAGAAGATCAGGAGGGAAAACTCAAAGTTTCCATCTCCATCAACAATGTTAAGGAAACATGGGAGAAGAAGTTTCAAAAACAAAACAAAAAAAATTGTTAAAAAAGAAAGAGTAACTTCTTAAAATTGAAATAAAATGCAAAAAAATTTAAATTTTAGTATAGATTCTAAGTAGGGCATGGTGCAAATACTAAGAGAAGACATCAAATGATAATGAAACATAGGCAAAATGAAGTCCAAATGCTGAAAATTTGCTTTTGCATAAAACTGTTTACATATATTATTAAAGCATTAAATCTTATATATATATATATGTGTGTGTGTGTGTGTGTGTGTGTGTGTGTGTGTGTGTGTGTATTATTTAATATATTAAATGAAAATGAGGATGAAACTTTTTACATTTTATTATTTATTTAATACATTAGATCTTTAATATAATATATGTTAATATAATTTTAAAAACATTATTAAAAAACATTGAGTTATTTGATTAAGAATGGTAATAGATGGATGCCCAATCAAAATTTTCATATTTGAATTGAACTGAGATATATATATTCAATATTCAAACGCTATCCAAACCTAATAAATTTTACATTTTCAATACTAAGCATCCGAAACACCTCATATTCAAAATTTATTAGATACTACAAAATTTTACGAAACTTAGGGTACTAGGTATCGGATATATAATGTTTGAAATACTCTTTTTCAAAATATAATTTAAGGTATTTTTTAAAGATTCAAACTTTTGTAATTATTAATTACTTCTAAAAATGTATTAAAAATTAATTTAACATATAAAAAGTAATAAATAAAGTTTCTCGTGCATAATATAAATTTTTCATATATAATTATATAAATTAGCCTAATTATTATATAATATAAAGGTATCAAATAATGGGTAACGGGTACCCTACACTTGATAGCAAAAAGTATTGAATATTCAAAACATAAATATGAATTCACTTGTCAATTAATCGAATCTTAATTTTTGCTTTCCATATCCTATCTAATATCTAATATTTAATGAATACCACATATTATTTTCAAGTGAATGCCATTTGTGAACACCGTATTTTGTCCAGGCATATTCAAAAAAAAAAAAAAAATTAAACTAATAAAAAATAATAATTAAAAATAAAAAGCTAAAATAAAATAAAATAAATCAAATAAGTTCGTTTAATAAGCTAAAAAAAAGATTATTATTATTATTAAAAAAGAAAGAACAAAAAAGAGACCCATTACCCCAAAATTACCCCAAAATTAAAAATAAAATAATAATAATAATAATAATAATAATAAATCAAAAAGAGACTAGAAAGAAAAAGTAAAAGTAAAATCTCACAAAAATAATAATAAAAAATAATAATAATAACAGCTAAACAAAATTTTTTTTAAAAGACTGCAAATAAAAAAAAAGGAAAAAAAATACACTAAAAATAATAAAGTAAAAAAAAAAACCAAAAAATAACATTGGGTTGAAGAACAAAATCCAAAGAGAAAACGAAGCCCGTTCCTCCGGCCCAGTGGCCATTCAGCCTCCCCCAAGCCCAATAACCCGTCAACCCACTCCTTTGATCCGGCCCAGTAGCTTCAGCAAAAAAAAACCTACCCACTCCTGGATCCAGAAATCGATTTGAGACGAACCCTACCCGAGAGCAAATGACTCCTCTGGTCCCCCCCTCTGTCCCCGAAAATCCCGTACTCTCCAGCAGCAGAAACGACAGCAAGTGGAGAGACGCGAGAAAAGGGATGGGGAGTAGCAGGAGAGAGAGAGGCCTTGGTCCCCCCCTTTCGTCTGCCTGGCAGTACCTCGCGACGCTTGCAGGAGCAAGGCGAAGCGACGGTACGAGGGAGTGCGCGAGCGTACGCTGGTGGATGTTGGAGCAGAGAGATACTGAGCGTAAGGGGGACCAGAGGGAGTGTCTATAAAAGCCGAGGGAGAGACTCTGAGAGGGGGTCCTTTTTCGGAGAGGAGGAGGAGAGAAATCGGGAGAGGAAATCGAGAGCGAGAACTAGGTGCTGGACGAAAACGGGAGAGCGAGAAAGTAAACAGGGGAGAAATCTTTTTCGAGTGCACAGAAGGGGGGAGGATATGGAATGAGAAACAGAAACAGAGAGGGGCTGAGTATGAGGAAGGCTCGGTGACGGAGGAGAACGAGAGAGACCGAGGAAGGGAGAAAGACAACAATCGGAAGGTTGAACTGAACCGAGGGCAGATAGCAGCGGTGTTTCGGCTTCAGGAGCAATTCGTTTGATATTCTAAACTCCAGAGGTGTGTTTCCTCCATTTCCTCTTCATTATCCTGGGATTCGAGGGGTGTGGGTGTATTCTGATTTTGGGTGCTGAATGATCTGCAATTAGTTTTACTTGTTGTATTGCATTTCCCCTATTCGCTATATGATCTTGTTTGCTTGTGCTGTAAACATGTTGCCATATTCTGTGCCGGGTTATTGAAGCCGAGTTCATTTCGGTTGTCAGATTAGGATGTTGGGGGGTGAATTACTTAATCGCTTAAGGTTACTGTTTAATAAACAACCTCTGACGATAGAGTCTTTGAATGAGTTTCTGCGAGGCTTCTGAATCTGAGGTCAGAGTTAGAATCCTCGAGGATTGTGAACGGCCTTGTGTATATGGGTTTGCCTCTGTATGAAAATAAGGATAGCGTTGATTGAGAGCTGCTGCTAGTCATGCTGATTGGGTTGAACATATTCTCTGATTTCGGTTTTTTTTGTTTTCTCGCACAAAATATGCAATTAGGATATTATCATTTATCTTGTATAGAGTCATATGTTGGGTCCTCCATGATAGACACAGGTAGTCTGGTTGATTGGCTGCTTATTCTCCCTGTTGTGTGACATTTGCTAAGCATACCACCATGGAAACTGGATATGAATCTGTGTTTTATTCTGCCCCTTGTATGGAATCCTGGGTTTGGATATCCTAGCTAATTAAAATATAGGACCTTCCCCTTTTTGTTCATTGGATGTTCAAAATTCATTTGCTACTCCTTTACCTGTCTCTTTGATGCTTGAGTTTGCTGGGATTCCCGTTTGAGAGGAAGTTAAGCTTCCAATGCATACGGATTGGTTATCCCCTGAATGCAAAGGGAAGGAAGAAACGTTTACTTCCTGGCGCCGAGAAGAGGAAAGAGTAAGGAGCAATCAGAGTTGGGTGTATATTGTACATTTTTATTTTTGCTTTAAATCTTTTCTCTCTTGTAAATTGGTTCAGGAATGATGTATGTAAGTAAATTTAAACACTCAGCACACACATCAAGCTATTATTTCGATTTGTATTTTTAGATAATGCTGTGTGAGATTTCATATCCCCCTAAGCAACCAGGGACAGGCCAAAAGGTCATGTGTGGCAATAAGCCTCCATGATGCCTTTTGGGCTTTGGATAGATCTAGTTTTTTTTTTTTGGGCTCCAATAGCCCCGTTCAAAAGATTGCAAAAGAGATTAAAAAAAAAGTTTTGGGCTTCTAGCCCTATTCGAAGTATTCAAAAAAAAAATGCTTTTGGGCTCCCATGGCCCCATTCTAAAGATTTAAAAAAAAAACGCTATTGGGCTCCTGGCCCTATTCGAAGTATTAAAAAAAATGCTTCTGGGCTCCAATGGCCCCTTTCCAAAGATTTAAAAAAAAAACGTTTTGGGCTTCTAGCCCTATTCAAAGAAATCCAAAAATGCTTTTGGGCTCCCATGGCCCCATTCTAAAGATTTAAAAAAAAAACGCTATTGGGCTCCTGGCCCTATTCGAAGTATTAAAAAAAAATGCTTCTGAGCTCCAATGGCCCCATTCCAAAGATTTAAAAAAAAAAACGTTTTGGGCTTCTAGCCCTATTCAAAGAAATCCAAAAATGCTTTTGGGCTCCAATGGCCCCATTCTAAAGATTTCAAAAAAAAAAACAAACAAAAAAGAGGGAAGTTCAAAACAAAAATAGAACTGGAAAAAAGGAAAACCAAAGTAAAAGAAGAAAAAAATAAAAGGAAAAAAATGAAAAAATAATATAATACAAATACCCCAAAAACAAAAAATAAAATAATAATAAAGGAGAAGAGAAAGAATAAAAAATGATAAAACAAAAAATAAAAAATGATAATAAAAGAAAAAAAACAAAAAAAAACAAAAAAAAAACAAAAAAATATAATAATAAAATAAAATACAAAGAAAATTGATTAAAATTGAATTAAACTAAAAGTTTTCAAAAAAACAAAAAAAAAAGGTAAAAAGGAAAAATCTTTTTAACTTTGATCATTAATCAAAAATCAAGAAAAAAAAAAAGCAAAACAAAAACACAAAAGATTAAAACAAGGGATAATAAAAATAAAGATTGAATGAAAGTTTAAAAAAAAAATGGTAAGAAAAAGAGAAAGAAATTGAAAAGGCAAAGGAAAGTAAAATTGTCTTTACTTTTAACAAATTAAAACAAAATCGACCAATTTCAAAATCGTTTTACTTGTTAAAAAGAAAGGTAAGTTTTAATTCTTTCATCTTTTCAAAAAAAAAAACAAGACAAAGCAAGATAAATAAATAAAAACAACAAGAAAAAAACAACAAAACCAAAAAATAAATAATAATAATTAAAAAGAATGAAGATAAAACAACAAAAAAACAAAAATAAAAACAACAAAAACAAAAAAAAATAAAAACAAAAACAAAAACAATACAAAAAAAAACAAACAAAAAACAAAACAAAAACAAAAACAAAACAAAACAAAACAAAACAAAACAAAATCTCAACCAAATACAATTTTTAATCGAACTACGTGGACTTTGATCCCTCTCAAAAGGGTACGTAGGCCCTAAGCTTTCATCCTAGGTCAAGTCCGCCCTTGTAAATAAAATATTTTTCTTTCAATTTCTTTTCTTTACTTCTATTCTTGAATTTCTTTGTGCTTTATTTTAACATTGATTTCCCTTCTTTTTCTACCCTTAACTTTACTTCCTTTAATTTCTTTATTTCTGTTTTACATGTGATTTGTTGGGGAGGATTGAAATAGAATTAAGGCCATTTTATTTTTGCACGACTAACTTAAGGTAACCGTTCTTAGTAACGGGTGTAGTGGGGTGCCTAACACCTTCCCCACTCACAATTGACTCCCGGATCCGTTTTCTGGTTCAAAGACCATTTTTCAACTAAAGAGGTTTTTCCAAAGTTTTGCCTTTTCAAAAAAAATAAAATTTTGGTAGCGACTCCTGACCCTTACTATTACACTTATTTTATCTTAATTTTAAATTTCGGTTTTCGATTTTCATTTGAGAAAATTGCATGATCTTTTATTTGAAAAAAGGCGCCACGCGGTCGTATTTTCGGGTGTGACAGTTGGCGACTCCACTGGGGACTTTGAGAGTCAAGCCCAATTTAAGTTAGCTGTGCAAGAATATTATGGCCTTATCTTATTTTGATTCTCCTTTTGTTTGTTGTTTGCTTTATATGGTTATGGTAGATAACATGCCTTTCACATGCTTGCTTTATACATTTTATTTTTCGTCTATGTACATAATATGTGTAGGATAAATAACATGAGAAAGAAACCTTAAGATAGAGGACCACGTTTTTATATCCTACTTCTTGTTTTTGTATATATAAGTTTCTATCTCTTATTCTGTTTCTGTTTTTATTTCTGTCAATCTGCTTAGCAGATGAGGGTAGGGTAGTTCATAGGATAAAGAGGTAAATGCCCTCCTCACACACATCACGGACACAAAATTCTCACACACGTTATGGGCCCTATACCCGGGTCTGAGTGTTCCTAGGTTAGTAGAGGTTTATATTGATTTCCCTGTGAAGCCTTGTGCTTCCTGAGGCTATCATGAAGACCTCGCCTAAATTGTACCTTGTTATATGGATTGGACCTGTGTAGGATCTCTTTTCCTCTCAAGGTTGGGTTCATATAATAAGATCCTCATCTCACGGTGAGGGCAATTTAGGGACCAATGATTAGGGGTTATAGATCCACCATAAAATTTACACTGATAGTCGAGCCATAGATACTTCCTAAATAGGTAGAGCCGAACTTCCATGAACCAATACTCCCAACCTAGGATCTATCCATATTAGGACAAAGGAGGGGGCTTCCGGTCGCTTGTATATCACATTCATGTATCTAATGATATCCATAGGGAAAGTGACACATCGTTGCTATTTACTGGAATAATTATCGATATGTCATTGCACAATAGGACATACATTGATTATGATGAAAGTATGCATTAGCTAAACCAACCCTTACCTAGCGGGTTTCCGACCCCAAAAGGCCATAATCGCATTCCTTAATCCCATAAAAAGGAGCTCATTCAGCATATATTCATTCTCTTCACATATTCATTACATGCAATAAAAGAAGGTAAGATAAGCTAATGAATAATACCTAATCTATTAAAACAAACCTCCACGAAACGACGTTTTTTCCAATAGAAAGTGGGTATGTTCAAAATTTTGGATGATTATAAAACCCATAGGTTTTGCATCTCCAACATACGAATGTGGTGTTTCGACTAGGGATTTAAATCTCATAAGGCATCGAATCGTGTAGAAAGGTATATTTCTCCCGATTTAGTTGCCGCCTCTTTACTTTTATGGGGCAATAGGCCCCTCAAGAAATAGCGCGATATTTTCTGTCATTTCCCATGTCGGAACATTACATCCAAAATCATAGTATAATTGTTAGTGGATCGTTATATTAACTTGCTGAACACCTCGGTGTCAATTATGTAGGGAGTTATTCCTTCTTAAATTGATCTTTACGCCTATATTCTCTATGGAATAATAAATTCCTTGAGGATTTGGCAAGTTGTCAAGTTAACAATAATGATACACCAACTAACGAGTTTTGAACATTTTTGAAACAGTGGACGATTAACCAGATTGATTGGCATAATATTGGTAATGGAACCTTTGGGCAATTGACGATATCTAGATCCGAGGCAGACTGGCTTAGTTGCAACAGGAGTGAAGCTTAAAATCAAGGCGGAAGCTGAATCAGTCGAAAGTTTAGTTGCTTTAAGTGGGAAGTTGAATGGAAGGCATATCCGAGATTTCCGAAGGGATTATGGGGATATTCTAGACTTGCTACGAATACCAGTCTAGTCGGAAGCACTTTCTGCCTTGGCCCAATATTGGGATAGCTCACTGAGGTGTTTCACGTTCCCTACGTTCCAGATTACACCCACTCTAGAAGAATATGGGAGCTTCATGAATGCAGCTGTGGGAAGGGATACCTCAGTTTATTACTATCCTGGGCATTTGCCGTCAAAACGTACAGTGGCTCAAATCTTAGGGGAAGATCCTAGTAAAGTCCAACTTCATCAGAGAGGACAGACTGAGGGTCTTTCAAGGAAGTATGTGGAAAAGCATTTGGAAATCCTAGCTGAAAAGGAAGATTGGGTGATTTTCAAGAGGGTCCTCGCTTTAGCCATATTTGGAGTAGTGTTATTTCCATCGGCCATGGGGATAATCGATTTGGCGGCCGTGAGTGTCCTATGGATGGTGGAAAACCACCGCGTGAATCCGGTGCCCGCAGTTTTAGCAGAAACATTCCTGACGTTGAGTTTTTGTCAACTAGAAAAGGGAGGAAAATTAAAGTGTTGCTTACAGCTCCTCATAGTTTGGGTGTTCAATCATGTGTATGGGAGGAAGTATCAATTGGGTCAACGACATGACACCATCCACCACCCGGTTAGGGATTTCCTTAATCGTGAAGGTTCTGCTCTGTCGTCCTCAAGAATGACTTGTGATGATTGGGCTCAATCCCTCGGTCAGTTAGACGAAAACACAGTCTAGTGGAACCTTGCTTGGTGGGAAAGTGAAGAAATCGTATACTGTTACGGGGAATTCCTGAATGTACCTCTCATAAGTCCTCGAGGATGCATCAACTACAATCCATCGATTGTTCATCAACAGTTTGCATACAAGCAAGACATTCCATCTGAAGAGGCAACGCGGCTGATTCACTTCTATCATAATGATCCGGAAGCTAAGACGCTTTGTCAAAAAGTAAGAAATGCGTGGAACCAAGTGATATGTAAAGGGAAATGTGAACTGGGCAAGCGAATTGTAACCGCAACTAAAGAATATCAAGAGTGGTTGAAGGATAGAACAAAAGGGGCTAATCCTTCTTTTGGACCGAAGGATCCCATGCTCGGCAACGATCTGCGTGCGATTGATGAACAGTTAGCACGGCAAGTCGAAGAGAAAAAGAAAAAATTGAAGAGTTTAGAAGATAAAAGACAAGAACGCCTGAGGAGTTTGAACTAAATGAGAAGCGAATGTGCAGTGTTGCGAGCGGAGACGGATAGAGTGAAGAGGTATAAAGGAAGTAGGGGGACTGTCGAGCTGAAAAAGCTGAAAGAAGAAAATACAAGATTGAAAAGTACGATTGAGGAAGCTCAACAACGGGTGACCGAAAATGAAAAGAAGATATATATTGGCAAGGCTTAGTTGATGAAGGTCCTTAAAGAAAAGGACGCACTAGAGAGGCAAATGCAGAAACTTGAATCTGGTGGGACTAGACATGAACTGAATATGCTGGCCAAGAAATTAGAACAGAAAATGAATGAAATATCCCTCATTAGGAGTGATAATGCTGCAGTAGTGCAAAACTTGGTCGAACAACTTAATCAGCAAGCCGAGGCAATGGAGACGTGGAAGACACTCCATGCAGATCAAGCCGCAGAAAAGGAAAGATTTCGGTCCTGGTTCAGAAAATTAATTCTCCTAGTTGACGAAATCCTCCCTAGCTTTACAAGCACGCTGAAAGCAGCTGAAGGTTTAACTAACCCATTGAGTACACCAAAGGAAGTGACAGATTTCTTTATGTTATGTAATGACATTGTAAATGAGTTGAAATATCTCAATAGTTGTTAAATTCCAAAGAATGCTGATGTAATGTACCACTTGATGTCTCGGTCTGACAAACCAGAATTGTATTTTCCTTATGATTTAGACATGACTCAAATGAATACAAAGACCTGAGCGTGTAGGGTTTTTAACTCCCTCTTGCATCAAGTGTCAACTTTGACCTTCTTATATGGGTTAATGAAATCCTTTAAGAATCAGAGGGCCCGATATTCCTTTGCCAATTATGCCAAAACAGTTAATCGAAATCAAAATTAAATATACATTAATGGCGACAATAACGAAATAAGAGAAGTATTTTTCAATATTATTAAATTTGTCTTCTCTTCTCAGAAAAGAATAGGAAGGTCAAATTAAGGAAGACAATATTGCGCCTCCGAAACGCGTCCCATCTAACCAGATCCGTCCTACTAGGATATACGACACACGTTCAAGAGCAAGGCTCATGGAGGGACATCAAGGGGAAGATAGCCAGAGAGCTGAGGGGAATACAGTCGCACTGAATGATCGAATCACAACCATGGAGAACTAGATGACTCAAATGAGCGAAATGATGAAGATGTTGCTGGAAACCTTCAAGGGGAAAGGCACTGATGACTCACCCAGCGCGTCTAGCCATCCACCCGTCCCTGCGCAAGTGGGGGTAAGCTCACCCGGGGTGGTCATAACGGAAGCACATTTTAGTCGAGTGCCGGGCCCTGTGCTGCAACAAAAGAGTGCACAAAATCCTCCCATGGTGGCTGCTGACAAGCAGGTTTCCCATGATGAAGCAAAAGACATACAAGATTCTCCCGGATATGACGATACGTATACTTTCCAGATCCCAACCGTAGACGATAAAGGGAAAAATATTGATGCCAAGGAGGATTGGGAAAGAGAATTAGGGGAGGTCAAGGACCAACTGCGTGATCTACAAGGCCCAACCACCTGGGGGTCATTAGACATAGAAGAGTTATGCTTAACTCCTGAAGTGTCAATTCTGAAAAAGTTCAAAGTTCCAGATTTCGACAAGTATGACGGCTCTGGCAATCCAATTTACCACCTTAAGTCATACTGCACAAAGATGATTGTTTGGTCAAGGGATGAAAAGTTTCTGATCAATTTCTTCCCAGAGAGTTTGACTGGGTCTGCCTTACTATGGTTTATGCAATTAGACCATTCCAAAATTCGCAAGTGGAGAGATCTCACAAATGCTTTTATGAAGCAATACAAATTTAACCTTGACACTGCCTCGACTAGGGAGCAGTTGAAAAGAATGTGTAAGAAGCCAACTGATTCATTCAAAGAATATGCTCAGAGGTGGAGATTAATGGCTTCCCAAGTTCAGCCTTCGATGATTGGATCTGAATTTTGCTCTTATTTTATTCGGACACTATCCGATCCGTTTTACAAAATCATGTTGGGAACTCACGTTACCGATTTTGTTGATTTAATCGAGGTTGGGGAAAGAATTGACGCAGATATTCGAGATAGGAAGCTCACGTCCCCTTTAACGGAAGGTGGTTTTAAAAAGGGGCAAGTCGTGAAGAAGAGAGAAGGAGAGGTGAACTATATTCAACCCTCAAGACTATTCCCGCGACAACCTGTGTCTTATCAAATCGGTAGGAGAAATGAAAGACAAAATCAGTATAGACCGACAGTGACTGGACAAGGACACCAAGAGAGGGGAACCCATGTAAGGCCAAGAGACAATCGCCCATGGCCCAATTTCAATTCTACCAATGCGGAGTTGTACCAAAAATTACTGGAGGCAAAACTCATAGGACCACGGTACGTGAAAGGGATGCAACCGCCATACCCGGCCTGGTACAACCCCAATGTCTCCTGTGAGTACCATATGGGAACACCGGGGCATTCAATTGAAAATTGTATCACATTCAAAAGGAATGTGTTGGATCTGATAGAATCTAACCATATCCAGCTTAAGCCCAGGGAAGATTCAACAATTGCCACCAACCCTCTTCCTAATCACGAGCGACAGGTGAATGCCATTGAAAGTGAGTTAGGGTTTTCCAAGAATCCCGGTACTATTGGGTTGTTCATGAAAATGTTGTTGGCCAATCTTCGATTAGCAGGGTATATGTTGGAGCTATCACCAGAAAAGCCTGTCAAGATCATTACTGGGCCGCAGGCCACATTTTGCGATTACCATCAACAAGATATAGATCATGATGTCGAGGGTTGTACTCAGTTCCAAGAAGCACTGAGGGAATTAATGACATTAGGGATTGTGGTTGTAGGGAAGTCTAAAGAAGAAGTTTGCGCAACAGATCGGAAGTATGTGGATTTTGTTATCCCTACTAAGCAGTTGAGAACAGTTACTTTAACTGTCAGTGATCCATGTCCACCATCAAGTCCTCTTACCCCCGAATCGTCTCCAGTTATAATCCACATGCCAGCTCCTTTCCCATATGAAAGTGACCGCGCCGTACCTTGGAGATATGAGGAAATCATTGAAGACCTCCCGAATCATGCAGTAATCGCCAAGGCAGAAGGACAACCCGTCACAAATATAGCCGAGGCAAGAGGGGTCACTCGAAGTGGTAGGGTTTATCTCCCCGCCAATATTAATAAGGACACAAAAGGAAAGGGAGTTGATAACAGTAAAGAAAGAGAAGGAAAGGGGGACTGTGCTGACGAGGAATTCCTACGGATCATGAAGCAAAGCGAGTATGACGTGGCTGAACAATTGAAGAAAACCCCAGCTCGTATTTCAATGTGGTCTTTAATTATGAGTTCAGAGGTACATCGGCAAGCGCTACAAAAATTATTAGAGGAAGCATATGTGCGGCCTGACGTTACCCCAGAAAGGGTTACCAATGTGATGAATATTGTCAAATCTACATCTGCCATCTCATTCTCTGAAGAGGAGATTGTAGGGTCGTCTGCTAATCAACCTAAGGCCTTGCACATTACCTTAAAATGCAATGGCTTTATAATTGCAAAGGTTTTGATTGATGGAGGATCGGCACTTAATGTGTTACCCTTAACCACATTTGAGCAATTAGCAATTGAGGAGGCACACGTTGAAAAAAGTGATATGGTGGTTAGAGCATTTGATGGCTCTAAAAAGGCAGTGATCGGCAACACTCGTTTGTCCTTAGAGATCGGGCCAAAAACATTCGTGGTAGACTTTCAAGTTATGGATATTGATCCGTCCTATACGATGTTGTTAGGTAGACCTTGGATTCATTCCGCCGGTGCTGTACCTTTCACCTTTCATCAGAGGGTCAAGTTCATTGACGCAGGGAGGATAGTCACGATCAAAGGAGAAGAGGAGATAATGCTAAGTAAACCTAATACTTTGCCCTATATTGAAGCTGCTGAACAAGAGACAGAAACGCCCCTTCAAAGTCTAGAGATGGATGGACCCAGGCATGTCGTTGGGAATGTTAATCAGACTGTGGTCAAAATGTTAGAGAAAAATGGGTTTAAACCTGGAAGAGGATTGGGAATAAAGCTTCAAGGAATTGAACAGCCTATTAGTCTCCCCGAAAATCCCAGGCGTCAAGGGCTGGGATATGAACCTTTGCTGGCGAGTCAACTAAGAGCACAACCAAGCGCAAAGGGGAGTAAAGAGCAGGAGAGGCAGAAAATCCCTCATATCAGAGAAACCTTCTTGAATCCTTCAGGGGCCTCGGACCAGTTAAGCATTTCAGTGGTTGATGATGGAATCTCATAGAGAGTTAGAGCTTGGATCAAGATCGATGACTCCGAGGAAAGATTGGATAACTGGGAAACTGAGGATATTACTGATGTCGTAACTTTAAAGTAATTGTTATGATCATGTTGTTCCTTTGTTTTAATTTGTTTAAGACATTTCTTTTTGCAATTTCAATCAGTACTTTATGAATGATAGTGGTATTTTGCGAATGAATTTAAAGTCCTTGGATATCCCACCTTCTCTTTCTTCGCATTTTCTGGCTTGTTCATTTGCATTTTTATTTCTTCCTCCAGGAAATCGTTTTCCTCGGGACTCCTGTCCAACGCAGAAGTCCCCGAGCCCCCACTACGTGATTTATGCGTTACTACAGGTATGCATGATTCCGAATCCGATAGCGAAGAATTAACCCAAATCTTTGAGAAAATGCTTGATTATGAAGATAAAGGAATATGCCTACATGAAGAAATAGTCGAAAACATTAACTTAGGGACAGAGGAGGATAAAAGGGAGGTTAAAGTGGTGGATAATCCAGAAAAGAAAGAAATGATTCAGCTTTTTAGGGAATACATAGACGTCTTTGCATGGTCTTATCAAGACATGCCTGAACTGGACCCAGAGATCGCCTCTCATAAGATTCCTTTATTTCTGAATGTTGAGCTGAAAAAGCAAAAATTGAGAAGAATGAGCCCCGACATGTCTTTAAAGATCAAAGAAGAGGTCATGAAACAATTAGAGGTGGGATTCCTTCAAGTGTCCACATACCCTCAATGGGTGGCAAACATCGTACCAGTCCCAAAAAAGGATGGAAGAGTTCGCATGTGCGTTGATTATAGGGATTTGAACAAAGCAAGTCCGAAGGATGATTTTCCGTTGCCCCACATTGATGTGTTAGTTGATAATACGGCACGCGCCCATCGATACTCCTTCATGGATGGTTACTCAGGGTACAATCAGATCCCTATGCACAAAGATCACAAAGAGAAGACCACATTTATTACACCATGGGGAACCTATTGTTATAAAGTGATGCCATTTGGATTAAAGAACGCAGGAGCCACTTATCAACGGGCCATGATGGCACTCTTCCATGATATGATGCATAAAGAGGTTGAAGTGTACGTTGATGATATGGTAGCTAAATCTGGAGAAGGGGAAAGCCACGTGGTGGTTTTGAGAAAGCTATTTGAAAGGTTGCGTGAATACAAACTCCGTTTGAATCCCAACAAGTGTATCTTTGGGGCTATGACTGGAAAATTGCTGGGTTTCATGATAAGCCAGAGGGGAATAGAGGTGGATCCCGATAAAGTAAAAGCAATTCGAGAAATGCCATCTCCACAAACAGAAAAAGAAGTCCGGAGTTTCTTGGGACGACTAAATTACATAGCAAGATTCATTGCCAACTTAATTGCAACCTGTGATCTGATTTTCAAGTTGTTAAAAAAGAATTACACCGGAGGATGGGATAGTAACTGTCAACAAGCCTTTGACAAAATTAAAGAATATATGTTAAATCCCCTAATTTTGGTTTCGCCCACACAAGGACGACCGTTGATCCTCTATTTAACCATCTTGCCGAGATCGATGGGGGCGGTATTGGGACAACATGATGCCTCTAGAAGGAAAGAGCAAGCAATTTACTACTTGAGTAAAAAATTTAATGAATGTGAGGCCCGCTACCCATTGATTGAGAAGACTTGCTGTGGGTTAACATGGACCACCAGGCGTTTGCAGCAATACATGCTCTATTTTACCACTTGGTTAATTTCACGGATAGACCCCATTAAATATATTTTTGAGAGCCCACATGTTTCTGGGAGGGTCTCGAAATGGCAAGTGATTCTATCAGAATATGATGTTAAGTATATGACGTAAAAGTCTGTGAAAGGGAGTGTCATAGCGGATCACTTGGCTGAAAATCCTTTGAATGAGTACCAACCATTGGATTTCCATTTCTCTGACGATGACATATTGGCTATTGAGGAGGATAAAGATGAAGGAGCCGATGATGATGGGCAGTGGAAGATGTATTTTGATGGGGCTACAAACATGTATGGCTACGGTATTGGGGCAGTAATCATATCCCCCGAAGGAAAGCAGTTCCCAGTGGCCATTAAATTGGAGTTTGAATGCACTAATAATGTAGCTAAATAAGAAGCTTGTATTAATGGGCTAAATACTGCTGTAACTTTGGGCATAAAAAATCTCGAGGTTTATGGTGACTCAGCCCTTATAATTCATCAGGTGACCGGAGAGTGGCAAACTAAGGATTCAAAACTTATTCCATATCAAAAATTTTTGGCCCAGTTAGTCAAGCAATTTGAAGAAATCAATTTTCATCATGTTACCAGAGACAAGAATCAATTTACAGATGCTTTAGCCACCTTAGCAGTGATGATCTGACTCGACTACGGAGTCCAAGTCCAACCACTCTGCGTGAAGGCCAGAGACTTACCGGCATATTGCTTAAACATAGAGGAGAGGAGGAGCATGACGTGCGACCTTGGTATCATGACATCAAAACTTACATGACGAGTAGGGAATACCCAGCTGAGGCCGTGGAAAGTGATAAAAAAGCCATCCGGCGTCTAGCCATGAATTTCTTCATTAGCAATGGGACCTTATACAAGAGAAGTCACGATGGCACACTATTACGATGTGTAGACGCAAGGGAAGCCCAAAAGATAGTCACAGAAGTACATGAAGGAATATGCGGTACACATACGAACGGGTTTATGTTGGCCAAACAAATCCAGAGATATGGATATTTTTGGTTAACAATGGAGAAAGATTGCATTGATTATGTTCGGAAGTGTCACAAATGCCAAATATATTCGGACAAAATCAATGCGCCACCAGTTGCGCTACATAACTTGGTAGCCCCTTGGCCGTTCTCTATGTGGGGCATTGATGTAATCGGCCCAATTAATCCCAAAGCCTCAAATGGACATCGTTTCATTTTGGTTGCTATTGATTATTTCACCAAGTGGATAGAAGCCAATTCCTTCGCCAGTGTTACTCAAAAGGCTTTCTGCAAGTTCCTCAAAGCAAACATCATTTGCCGTTATGGAATACCTGAAAAGATTATCACAGATAATGCTGCGAACCTAAATGGAACAGAGATCTCCAAACTTTGTGAACAGTTTAAAATCAAACACCATAACTCGGCACCATATCGACCACAGATGAACGGAGCAGTGGAGGTGGCAAATAAGAATATAAAGAAGATCATTGCTAAAATGACAATCACTTACAAAGATTGGCACGATATGCTCCCGTATGCCTTGCACGGTTATCGCACGACTGTGCGTACATCAACTGGGGCAACTCCGTACTCTCTGGTTTATGGAATGGAAGTTGTCACACCTATTGAGGTTGAGATCCCGACCTTGCGGGTATTAATTGAATCCAATTTAGATGAAAGCGATTGGGTGAAGGCTCGGTATGAACAGTTGAATATGATCGAGGAGCGCAGACTTACCGCTATATGCCATGGGCAGTTGTATCAAAAGAGGGTGGCACGAGCTTTCGATAAAAAGCTTCGTCCTAGAGAGTTCAAGGCCGGTGAGTTAGTTCTTAAAAGAATTTTGCCAAACCAGGATGATTCTCAGGGCAAATGGGCTCCTACCTATGAAGGACCTTACATTGTGAAGCATGCTTTCTCAGGAGGGGCATTAGTTTTAATGGATATGGACGGTCACGAATTGCCTAAGCCTTTCAACTCTGATGCAGTGAAAAAATATTTTGCGTGAGAAAGAGGGGGAAGCTCGCTAGGTTGGAAACCCAAATGGGCAGCCTAGGCAAAAGTTAGAGCATGGTAAAAGCTCGCTAGGTTGGAAACCCAAATGGGCGGCCTAGGCAAAAATTAGAGCAACAAAAAGAAAAAAAAAAGAAAAAGAAAAAGAAAAAGAAAAAGGAAAAGGAAAGCAGAGGAGGAAGGGAAGGACTGCCAAACAATATGAGAAAATGCTTAGGTAAAGGTAAGGAGGAATCTGAAGTTCAAGTTGGGCCAAAGTGCAGAGGTCACAGGCTTCATGTTGGATTCGGCAGAATGCATGTCGCGTATGATGCAAAGAATCACCTTACGTGGGGAAGACCGGGCTAACTGTAGAGGACATTCTTCGAAATACTTCTCAATCTTCATTTTTTCTTTCTTTTTCATATCTCAAATTACCTGTTGTCCTAACTCTTATGTGCTTAATAAACTTTTAATTAGAACTTGTTCTTCCAACAATTTCTATTTTTGCTGTAAGTCATGGTTCATTTATATTGCAACCGCTACATTCATGTTTTTCTACGAACGAATTAATGACTAAGGAACGACATTTGTCAAAGCAATTATTTGGGATGTCAGTGTTACAATCCTCTTTGAACTATTTGTCTTAATCAATACTGGGAAGATAGACCGGAACCAAATATCAAAGGACCTTTATTGACAAGCCACTTTCATCTCGAACTTGATCATGGAGACATATGATGATTCCTGTCCCCAAGGGACAAACGATGAGGACAATTGTAATTTCCAAGATAGAAGTACACAATTCCATGTTGGAGGAGTTCCAAACATTCCCGATTGGATGTGAGCCGAAATACCCTGGGTCTGGTTAAATGGGTAGCATTTTGAATAAACAATATGCCTTGGCTACACCAGCATTTTTTTCTAAAAAAAAATAATAATAATAAGAAAAAAGGATATGATAATAAAGGATATACTTCATTCATCAATTCAAAGAATAAATAATAATAATAATAATAATAATAATAAATCCAAAAATCCAAAGTTCCCAATCAAGGCAAAGTCACAAAGAAAATGATAATAAAATAAAAGAGAGGGCAACTTTCCTTTTATGTGCTTCACATATCAACTCACATTGGGGGCAAACAAAAGAAAAATTTGCATCTCATAAAAAAAAAAAAGAGAAAAAACAGTATCACATATTTTCCCTATCCTCACACTTGCATACATCACATAGCCTCTCATTCACACTGGGGCAAGCACAAAGAAGGTTTGCAGTTCATCACATAAAGCATAACATGTTCCATGTACCTCACACTTGCATACATCACTAGCCTCTCATTCACACTGGGGCAAGTAAAAACAAACATTTGACAGTTTATTAAGTACCTAAAGTCCTACCAGAATAGGCACCTAAGTCCTGCTAGAACAGGCCTCAAAGTCCTACCAGAATAGGCACCTAAGTCCTGCCAGAACAGGCACTCAAAGTCCTACCAGAATAGGCATCAAAGTCCTGCCAGAACAGGCACCAAAGTCCTACCAGAATAGGCACCAATAAGAGTCCTGCCAGAACAGGCACTCAAAGTCCTACCAGAATAGGCATCAAAGTCCTGCCAGAACAGGCACCAAAGTCCTACCAGAATAGGCACCTAAGTCCTGCCAGAACAGGCACGCAAAGTCCTACCAGAATAGACATCAAAGTCCTGCCAGAACAGGCACCAAAGTCCTACCAGAATAGGCACCAATAAGAGTCCTGCCAAAATAAGCACCAATAAAAATCCTGCTCGAACAAGCATCTAAAGTCCCCCAAAAGCTCTACATACACCAAACATCCGAAAATCTTGCATAAGTTGAGCATACCTTTAAGGATCTTGTACTTACGAACAACTTTCATCAAGTTCCAGCGCATCCAGGTAAGTTAACTCTCCTTGACCTATTAGCTCCCCAAACAAAATATATGTTTCCATCTTTACTTATTCTTAAGCTAAAGATATCAAAATTACATTTTTGATCTCCTTGCTTAAAGAACAAGTAAAGAGGGGCAGTCTGTAAACACTATATTTTGTTTGGGTCGCTATTTCTTCTTACATATTGTCAGAAGCCAATCAAATCACCTCAGACAAAATACGTGTTCTTATCTTTACTTATTCCTTACGCAAAAAAAAGAATATCAAAATTACATTTTTCTTTATTTGCTTAAGAAACAAGTAAAGAGGGGCAACTGTGAACACCGTATTTTGTCCAGGCATAATAAAAAAAAAATAACAATAAAATTAAACTAATAAAAAATAATAATTAAAAATAAAAAGCTAAAATAAAATAAAATAAATCAAATAAGTTCGTTTAATAAGCTAAAAAAAGATTATTATTATTATTAAAAAAGAAAGAACAAAAAAGAGACCCATTACCCCAAAATTAAAAATAAAATAATAATAATAATAATAATAATAATAAATCAAAAAGAGACTAGAAAGAAAAAGTAAAAGTAAAATCTCACAAAAATAATAATAATAAATAATAATAATAACAGTTAAACAAAAAATTTTTTTAAAAGACTGCAAATAAAAAAAAGGAAAAAAATACACTAAAAATAATAAAGTAAAAAAAAACCAAAAAATAACATTGGGTTGAAGAACAAAATCCAAAGAGAAAACGAAGCCCGTTCCTCCGGCCCAGAGGCCATTTAGCCTCCCCCAAGCCCAATAACCCGTCAACCCACTCCTTTGATCCGGCCCAGTAGCTTCAGCAAAAAAAAACCTACCCACTCCTGGATCCAGAAATCGATTTGAGACGAACCCTACCCGAGAGCAAATGACTCCTCTGGTCCCCCCCTCTGTCCCCAAAAATCCCGTACTCTCCAGCAGCAGAAACGGCAGCAAGTGGAGAGACGCGAGAAAAGGGATGGGGAGTAGCAGGAGAGAGAGAGGCCTTGGTCCCCCCCTTTCGTCTGCCTGGCAGTACCTCGCGACGCTTGCAGGAGCAAGGCGAAGCGACGGTACGAGGGAGTGCGCGAGCGTACGCTGGTGGATGGTGGAGCAGAGAGATACTGAGCGTAAGGGGGACCAGAGGGAGTGTCTATAAAAGCCGAGTGAGAGACTCTGAGAGGGGGTCCTTTTTCGGAGAGGAGGAAGAGAGAAATCGGGAGAGGAAATCGAGAGCGAGAACTAGGTGCTGGACGAAAACGGGAGAGCGAGAAAGTAAACAGGGGAGAAATCTTTTTCGAGTGCACAGAAGGGGGGAGGATATGGAATGAGAAACAGAAACAGAGAGGGGCTGAGTATGAGGAAGGCTCGGTGACGGAGGAGAACGAGAGAGACCGAGGAAGGGAGAAAGACAACAATCGGAAGGTTGAACTGAACCGAGGGCAGATAGCAGCGGTGTTTCGGCTTCAGGAGCAATTCGTTTGATATTCTAAACTCCAGAGGTGTGTTTCCTCCATTTCCTCTTCATTATCCTGGGATCCGAGGGGTGTGGGTGTATTCTGATTTTGGGTGCTGAATGATCTGCAATTAGTTTTACTTGTTGTGTTGCATTTCCCCTATTCGCTATATGATCTTGTTTGCTTGTGCTGTAAACATGTTGCCATATTCTGTGCCGGGTTATTGAAGCCGAGTTCATTTCGGTTGTCAGATTAGGATGTTGGGGGGTGAATTACTTAATCGCTTAAGGTTACTGTTTAATAAACAACCTCTGACGATAGAGTCTTTGAATGAGTTTCTGCGAGGCTTCTGAATCTGAGGTCAGAGTTAGAATCCTCGAGGATTGTGAACGGCCTTGTGTATATGGGTTTGCCTCTGTATGAAAATAAGGATAGCGTTGATTGAGAGCTGCTGCTAGTCATGCTGATTGGGTTGAACATATTCTCTGATTTCGGTTTTTTTTGTTTTCTCGCACAAAATATGCAATTAGGATATTATCATTTATTGTATAGAGTCATATGTTGGGTCCTCCATGATAGACACAGGTAGTCTGGTTGATTGGCTGCTTATTCTCCCTGTTGTGTGACATTTGCTAAGCATACCACCATGGAAACTGGATATGAATCTGTGTTTTATTCTGCCCCTTGTATGGAATCCTGGGTTTGGATATCCTAGCTAATTAAAATATAGGACCTTCCCCTTTTTGTTCATTGGATGTTCAAAATTCATTTGCTACTCCTTTACCTGTCTCTTTGATGCTTGAGTTTGCTGGGATTCCCGTTTGAGAGGAAGTTAAGCTTCCAATGCATACGGATTGGTTATCCCCTGAATGCAAAGGGAAGGAAGAAACGTTTACTTCCTGGCGCCGAGAAGAGGAAAGAGTAAGGAGCAATCAGAGTTGGGTGTATATTGTACATTTTTATTTTTGCTTTAAATCTTTTCTCTCTTGTAAATTGGTTCAGGAATGATGTATGTAAGTAAATTTAAACACTCAGCACACACATCAAGCTATTATTTCGATTTGTATTTTTAGATAATGCTGTGTAGGATTTCATATCCCCCTAAGCAACCAAGGATAGGCCAAAAGGCCATGTGTGGCAATAAGCCTCCATTATGCCTTTTGGGCTTTGGATAGATCTAGTTTTTTTTCTTGGGCTCCAATAGCCCCGTTCAAAAGATTGCAAAAGAGATTAAAAAAAAACGTTTTGGGCTCCCATAGCCCCATTCTAAAGATTTCAAAAAAAACGCTATTGGGCTCCTGGCCCTATTCGAAGTATTAAAAAAAAATGCTTCTGGGCTCCAATGGCCCCTTTCCAAAGATTTTTAAAAAAAAATGTTTTGGGCTTCTAGCCCTATTCAAAGAAATCCAAAAATGCTTTTGGGCTCCCATGGCCCCATTCTAAAGATTTCAAAAAAAACGCTATTGGGCTCCTAGCCCTATTCGAAGTATTAAAAAAAATGCTTCTGGGCTCCAATGGCCCCATTCCAAACGTTTTGGGCTACTAGCCCTATTCAAAGAAATCTAAAAATGCTTTTGGGCTCCAATGGCCCCATTCTAAAGATTTTAAAAAAAAAACAAACAAAAAAGAGGGAAGTTCAAAACAAAAATAGAACTGGAAAAAAGGAAAACCAAAGTAAAAGAAGAAAAAAATAAAAGGAAAAAAAATGAAAAATTAATATAATACAAATACCCCAGAAACAAAAAATAAAATAATAATAAAGGAGAAGAGAAAGAATAAAAAATGATAAAACAAAAAATAAAAAATGATAATAAAAGAAAAAAAACAAAAAAACAAAAAAAAACAAAAAAATATAATAATAAAATAAAATACAAAGAAAATTGATTAAAATTGAATTAAACTAAAAGTTTTCAAAAAAACAAAAAAAAAAGGTAAAAAGGAAAAATCTTTTTAACTTTGATCATTAATCAAAAATCAAGAAAAAAAAAAAGCAAAACAAAAACACAAAAGATTAAAACAAGGGATAATAAAAATAAAGATTGAATGAAAAGTTAAAAAAAAAATGGTAAGAAAAAGAGAAAGAAATTGAAAAGGCAAAGGAAAGTAAAATTGTCTTTACTTTTAACAAATTAAAACAAAAAAGATCAATTTCAAAATCGTTTTACTTGTTAAAAAGAAAGGTAAGTTTTAATTCTTTCGTCTTTTCAAAAAAAAAAACAAGACAAGGCAAGATAAATAAATAAAAACAACAAGAAAAAAACAACAAAACCAAAAAATAAATAATAATAATTAAAAAGAATGAAGATAAAACAATAAAAAAATAAAAAAAAACAATAAAAACAATAAAAACAACAAAAATAAAAACAACAAAAACAAAAAAAAATAAAAACAAAAACAAAAACAATACAAAAAAAAAAACAAACAAAAAACAAAACAAAAACAAAAACAAAACAAAACAAAACAAAATCTCAACCAAATACAATTTTTAATCGAACTACGTGGACTTTGATCCCTCTCAAAAGGGTACGTAGGCCCTAGGCTTTCATCCTAGGTCAAGTCCGCCCTTGTAAATAAAATATTTTTCTTTCAATTTCTTTTCTTTACTTCTATTCTTGAATTTCTTTGTGCTTTATTTTAACATTGATTTCCCTTCTTTTTCTACCCTTAACTTTACTTCCTTTAATTTCTTTATTTCTGTTTTACATGTGATTTGTTGGGGAGGATTGAAATAGAATTAAAGCCATTTTATTTTTGCACGACTAACTTAGGGTAACCGTTCTTAGTAACGGGTGTAGTGGGGTGCCTAACACCTTCCCCACTCACAATCGACTCCCGGATCCGTTTTCTGGTTCAAAGACCATTTTTCAACTAAAGAGGTTTTTCCAAAGTTTTGCCTTTTCAAAAAAAAATAAAATTTTGGTGGCGACTCCTGACCCTTACTATTACACTTATTTTATCTTAATTTTAAATTTTGGTTTTCGATTTTCATTTGAGAAAATTGCATGATCTTTTATTTGAAAAAAGGCGCCACACGGTCGCATTTTCGGGTGTGACACCATTAGATATTTAAAATACCCTAATTAACTTATTGGCACCCCCATGTTTAATTGTGAACCGACGAATATATCTGTATATATTATTATGTTCGATATGCAGAAAATATTTAAGATTTAGGAGGCTATCTATATATGTCTGGCATTATTTGAAACTAGCTAATTAATGTCTTAACAAGTCTTGTCTTTTTCACATTGCCTTCCTTTAAGAGTTTTCTTGCTAGTACAACTAACGCTTGTGAATTAGATTCCAGCAATCACATCCCTAATTTGCAGGTTCAAATGCATATATTAATAATTTTTTTAGGTATTATGACGTATGACTTTATATCATCTTATACTAATAAATAATTTGGGGAATCTACAAGATCTTGAAGCATATATATTTATATCAAGTATTCCTAAAATTGAACTAATTCAACTTTTTCAATAAAATGTAGGATGGTGATTCAATGAAGCCTCTTGTGCTTCATTTTATATGAAAAAAGGACAATGTAAAATTGCTTGCATTTGTTAGTAATTAGTGCCCTCAATACATTATCGAATGTGGACCTACATCTCACCTCAGGCTATGTTTCTTGCACAAAAAAGAAAATTGAGTGAATGAAAAGAAAAAATAAAAAGTAGGTATGTAAAATGAAAAATTAATATTGTTTCTATACTTTAATAAAAATATTGTTGAGTAATAATAGTAAGAATATAATGGATATTTTTAAAAAATTTTAAAATTCATTCCATTCTTTCATTTGATCATTTGGATTTTCTTAATTTTTTTAATTAATTTAGAAAGAGAAAGAGACAAGGAGAGTAAGAGAGTCAATTGGATCTATTAAGTGGATCTTATATACTCTCTCCTCTGTCTTTCTTTAAATTAACAAAAAATTAAGAGAATTTAATTTGAAAAATTAAGAGTTTAGTAACTTAAATAGCGGTTTCATTGAAACTACTGTTAAGTTTCCTACTTAACGGCAGTTTTTTTTTATACCTAAAAAAAAAGAACGATTTTGTCAAAACTGTCGTAATGTTTTGGATTTTAACATTGGGTTTCATGAGACTTGTTATCAAATTTTCTTATTTAGCAATGGTTCATAAGCCACTATTAAATAATGGCCATTAAAGACCAAACTTTTGCTAGTGTGTATTTTTGAAAATTTAGACCAATTAGTGATATTAATCTTTGGACATTAGAAATTTTTGTTGATAATAATTTCAATATGTATGTATATGAAAAGATTCTTTAATGTTTAGCTATGCTCTTTAACGATATAATATGTATGCACAAATTTGTTTTATACTCCATGGTTGCTCTACTTGAGTTTCGACATCTCAAGTGAGAAAGTTGTAAAATTTGATCTGTGTCACATGGCATAGATGTGGATATGATTTTGTTCCTTGTTACAAGGAAATTTGTAAGAATTAAAAATTGATCTCGCTCACCTGGAATAATGTAGCTATGGTGAAAACGGTAAGAAATTCATCAATATGTACCTTGGCTAATATATTCACTATAAAAAAATAGATCTTTAGTAATGACTTTTAGTGGCGACTTAAAAAAATAGTTGCTGAAAAAATAGTTTTAGCAACGATTTTATTAAATTATCACTAAAAATTGTCACTAAAAAAATATTCTTGATTCTGAAAAGATTTTTAGCGACAAAAAAAAAAATAGTTACTAAAACTATTTAGTAGCAACAAAAAAGTCGCTGCTAAATATTTTTTGTGGTGACATCGACATAGTCATCGCTAAATAACCTTTTAGTGGCGACAGGATTTGGTCGTCAATAAAATATAACATTTAGCGACGACACAATTGGTCGTCACTAAAAGTCCAAATACCCATTATATATCATGACAAAACTTTTATTGACCACCAAATTTAATCGTCGCTAAAACAGAACTTTTAGCGACTATTAGCTTTAGTCGTCGCTAAAGCTTTAGTCATTGTTAAAGTGTGATTTAGCGACGACTAAAGGTGGTTATTACTAAAAGTTCAAATGTCCATTATCTATCTGATAAAACTTTTAGCGACCACTAGATTTAGTCGTCGCTAAAACATAACTTTTAGCGACTATTAGCTTTAGTCGTCGCTAAAGTGTAATTTAGCAATAACTAAAGGTGGTCATCACTAAAAGTCCAAATGCCATTATCTATCTGACAAAACTTTTAGCGACTACTAGATTTAGTCGTCGTTAAAATATAACTTTTAGCAACTATTAGCTTTAGTCGTCGCTAAAGTGTGATTTAACGATGACTAAAGGTGGTCGTTACTAAAAGTCCAAATGCCCATTATCTATTTGACAAAACTTTTAGTGATCACCAGATTTAGTTGTCGCTAAAACATAGCTTTTAGCGACTATTAGTTTTAGTCGTCGCTAAAGTGTGATTTAGCGACGACTAAAGATGGTCGTCACTAAAAGTCAAAATGCCCATTATATATCAAGACAAAACTTTTAGCGACCACCAGATTTAGTCGTTCCTAAAAGATACTTTATATCGGCGACTAGTTTAGTCGCCACTAAAAGTTCAAATGCCAAATTTTTTATCAAATAAAAATATTTGCGTCAAATTTTTTAGCGACGAATGCTATAGATCTCCTAATGATGTGATCTTTAGCTTCCAAAAAAAGTCTAGACAAGATCTAGTTACATGCCAAATTTCAAGGTAAGAAGAGGTCATTTGGTCAGACTTGGACATCATGGACAAAATGACCATTTTCATGTGTTAGATGAGGGCTATTGGGACCGGCTTTTTGACAGATATATATGAAAAAAAAAACAAAAGAAAGATATATATAACAATAAAAATTATTTCCCAATATATATAATTAAATTATTTTTAAAATTTAAATATTTTTCTTTTAAAAAAAATTGGAACGCGGGATCACATATCCCGCGTTCCTCAAAAATTTAAATTTTTTTTTTTAATTGGGGGTCAGTAGAACTGACCCCCTTCACATCATTGACCCTTGGGTCAGTGATTCAGCTGACCTAACGGGTCAGTACTAACCCGTTGGGTCAATGAAATTGACCCACGGGTCAATTTGACCCGTGGGTCATTTTTTTAAAAAAAATTAAAAATTAATATTTTAATTAATTTATTTAAAATATATAAAATAATAAAAAATATAAATTTTAAAAAATATAAATTTATTATAATAAATATTATTTAATTATGTATTATGTAAATTTATATTAATTTTTTTGTATATTAAAAGATATAATATTTTAAAATCTCTTTATAATTTTATTAATTCTGTAAGTATTAAAAGTTTATATTTTGAGAAAATTTAATTAATTTTATTGAAATTTATAAAAGGTGAGATATAAATAATAAAAAAAAGTAAACAAGAATTTAAATAAATTACTAAAAGTATTTCTAAAATTACATTTATATGGGATTTTTTTATTTGAAGAAAAAATATTAATCTATATATTAAAAAATACAATGACTTAATTTGTATATATAATTTGCTTAATTTTATAATTATAAGAAATTTATGTGTTAAAGAATAGTAATTAATTTTATTTAGATTTTGAACAGGTAAAATATTAACATTTCACAATTATAATATTTAAGAAACTTAGATATTATATTTATCATGGTGCAAACTAAAATATTAACATTTCACAACTACAAAATATTAACATTTCAAAATTATTATTTATATTTTACCTGTTCAAAATCTAAATAAAATTAATTACTATTCTTTAACACATAAATTTCTTATAATTATAAAATTAAACAAATTATATATACAAATTAAGTCATTGTATTTTTCAATATATAGATTAATATTTTTTCTCCAAATAAAAAATCCCATATAAATGTAATTTTAGAAATACTTTTAGTAATTTATTTAAATTCTTGTTTACTTTTTTTATTATTTATATCTCACCTTTTATAAATTTCAATAAAATTAATTAAATTTTCTCAAAATATAAACTTTTAACACTTATAGAATTAATAAAATTATAAAAAGATTTAAAAATATCATATTTTTTAATACACAAAAAAATTAATATAAATTTACATAATACATAATTAAATAATATTTATTATAATAAATTTATATTTTTTTATTATTTTATATATTTTAAATAAATTAAATTAATTAATTAAAATATTAAATTTTATTTTTTTTAAAAAAATAACCCATGGGTCAAATTGACCCGTGGGTCAATTTCACTGACCCAAGGGTCAGTGACGTGAAGGGGGTCAGTTCAATTAAAAAAAAAAATTTAAAATTTTTTAGGAACGCGGGATATGTGATCCCGCGTTCCAATTTTTTTTTTAAAAAAAAATATTTAAATTTTAAAAATAATTCAATTATATATTTTGAGAAATAGTTTTTATTGTTATACATATCTTTTTTTTGTATTTTTTTTCATATATATCTGTCAAAAAGCCTATTGGGACCCAATTTGGCTTCTCCTACCTCTAAGGCTCTATGAGCATATGGAAAAGTATTAATATATGCTATCAAACATAGCTCAAGTGTCTAACAACCCAGATTTACGAAACTCACTCTCCCACACCAACACATACACCATGTACATAGGCAAAGATCTTTACTATTTATACCGAAAACTTGCTACATTGTTCAAATAGTCTCATTCTCATACACATATGACACATACATTCATTTACAAGTATTCATACTTGCTACATCATGTACATCATTAGATTACATCCCTTAACATAGCTACAAAATGGTGACAACATGCCTCTTTACACTTTCTTCACCAAAATCCCCTAGCTTCAAGCTTGGTGGCTCCCATCTCTTGCCTCACTTGGTCCACCTAGCATGTTGGGATGGTAGAGAGAGGGAGTGAGATTCAAAGAATCTCAATAGCTCATCTCTCATTCAATCATACAAACAAAATATGCAAACAAGTCTCACCATGTATGCATGGGCATGTTAGCATATGAAATCATAAGAAGAGCATTTGCAACATTTGAGTTGGCCATACATATAGAAAAACATTTTCAACATGTGAGTAGGCCATACATAACATATAAAAGCTTGCTAAGTAAAAAGATTAGCCCCACCCACTCACTTGTGGATTTTGGACTTGCCTCACCCATTCTCTAAGAGGTTCTTAGACTCAACCCTTACTCTTTGGGAGTTAACCTCGCTTTTGGGAGACCCTTTACTTTGTCTCAACCAACTTAAGGGTTTTTGGCTCATCCTCATCATGGCTAGAGGATTGTTGGCTTTTCCATACTCAAATAAACCCAAACAATCACATAAAATATCATGAAAATACATGAGGCATCATCATGCTAGCATACTTTTCATGGTTTAAAACATACATACACACAAGCAAGACAATGTAAGCACACATCTTATGCATGAGAGAAGGTGGAGAGAGTTACCTTATTGGCTAATCTCAAACTTCTCCTTTCAATTTGTCTCCTCCCTTGTGGGTTTCACAATCACCACTAGATGGGAGTACTTCTCTTGAGCCCAACCACACAAGAAGCATGGAATTATTCTCTTAACACTTGATTCATAAAGCTAGGGGTTCTTTCTCACTAGAAATTCACCAACTCTCCTTCCTCTCTCTAGTTCTCAAGAAAGGAAGCAAGGAAGGAGTAAGCATATGTGAGTCTTGGTCTTCTTCAAGAGGGGTTTTCTACTCTCCCTCCTCTGAACCAAGCTTAAAACATGGCTACTTTAACTACCAAAACCGTAAGAAGAGAGGGTAAGGGGAGAAGAACAACATACTAAGAGAAAAGCCATAGAAATCTTACCTTTCTTGTTCTTCCTTCCTCCTCTAGGCTTCTTTCTCTCTCTTCCGCCCTTTTATCTATCTTAGAGGGAGCTTAAGTAGGTTGGAAGAAGAAGAAATGGATTGGGGCGTTTTAATAGGTCAAATCCTCTTTTTTTATGCTTTTTTGGACTAACCCGCGCTGTAGCGAGCCATAATCCTCGCTATCGCGAGCTCGTATCAGTCCCAGACCCCTGCCTTCGCTACAGCGCGCGCTACGGCGAGCTACGCTCTGATTTTTGTATGGGATGCCCGCACTCGCTATAGCTAGAAATATTTTCGCCTGCACTCGCTATAGCTAGAAGCATTTTCGCTATAGCGAGAAGGCATTCTCGCTATAGCTAGACCAGTTCTTGCTATAGCGAATAGTTAGGTTGTAGCTAGCAGACTTAAAAAATTTTCAGCCCCTTAAAAATTTTCAGCTTTTTCTCTTCTTCTTTTCTTCTCCTTTCTTTTCTTCTTTTCTTCTCTCTTTTTTTTTTCTGGTTGTTACACCAGGAGATCCATGTAATGTTCTCAAATTCATTAACTTTAAACAAATTGTTTGTACAATTTTTCCATACTTCTAACTCATGTCCTGCACTACAGTCACGCATTCACGATCTTGTTATTAAACAACAAGTAACAAATGAAGAGGCACGCTTAACTGGAGATGAGATATTAGCTACCGTACTGGGGGAGAGATCAGGGTATGTGCGTGGCAAGGGATATGGGAAGAAACCCTCGAGAAAGAGAAGCATCGGTGAATATGAAGTGGAATCTAGAGTTTCTTCTGAAATAGAACAAGTGCGTGAAGAGATGCGCCAAGAAATGGAATAAAAACTACAAGAGGAGCGAGCCCAAATGCAAGCATAGATGCAAGCTGAAATTCATGCTCAAATGACTGCCTTCATGGCCACATTCCAACAGGTATCTTTTCACTTTTCTTTTTCTTTTCAATGTTAAAAAACTTAATGTTATGTTTTTTTTCAGTAGGGAAATGTACCTTTGATGAACAATGCTTCAAGTGGAGAAGCTCAATAATTTTGTAAGTAATTAAGAGTTTTAATGATTGATTATTTAACTAAGACAAATAATGCATCTTAATTTATAACACCATTTTCCTTTTAAATTTTTGACATTAATTTGTTTATGGCATATATAGTCTTTCAAACATTATGCTTTACTGAAATTGGAATGTGGTCTCAATTTGTCATACAGGTAATTGCTTTGATGGAGAAAGTCTTGACATTTACAAAACAAAATGAAGTGTCTAGATTGAATGCTAGTGCCCCTCCCTTGAATTACGAAGATTCAAGCAATTACTAATACTAACTTCTTGTTCTTTTCCTTTTGTTTAGTAATATTGTAATGCTATTTTAAACATTGAATAGTGGAGTGTATGAGTGAGTTTAAAAAATTATTCATATGACAAATTTTTGTATTTATACTTGTTGGATGAACCTTTGCAGTAATGTATATATCAAGTTTGTTAGCAAAGTTTGATTTGCTCTCTTTTTACTTATGTATTTTAAAATGTTAGATTTTGTAAAAGGGTATATGTTATTAGAGATTTAGAAGATTTATTTTTCACCATTTATAATATTATAAAATCTATTTTAGTAAACAGGATTGAAGAAAATAATTAAGAAAAATACTAAAAATCTAAAAAAAAAAACCTTTTTAGAGGCGACTAAAGTCGTCGCTAATAGTGTACAAAAAGAAAAGAATTTTAGCGACTACTAATGTCGCCGCTAAATCTCTTAAACTAAAAGGTCGTCGTTAAATAGAAGGATTTTTGCGGCGAAAAGATCGTCGCTAAATAGAAGGATTTTTGCGGCGAAAAGGTCGTTGCTAAATCTCTTGAACTAAAAGGTTGTCGCTAAAAGTATGCATTTAGTAACCATAGCTATTGGTAAAAAGTCGTCGCTAAAAGTTTTTAGTGTCAAAAGATATTTGTCGCCGCTAAAACCATACATTTAGTGATGACTTTTTTCACTTTTAAATGTCGTGGCTCCAAAAGTTTAGGAGTTTTAGCGACAAAATTACATATATTTAGGGGCGATTTTTGTCGTCGCAAAAAGTCTTTTTAACGACGACAATTTTTTGGCCATTAAATCTCTTTAACAACGGCTGTAATTGCGGCGACTAAGCGACGATTACATTGTCGTCGCTAAATAGTTTTTGCGACGACTTCTGATGTTTTAGCTACGACTTTTGTCGCCGCAAATTCCATATTTTTTTATAGTGATTATTTTGCTTATGAAAAATGGTGGATGTGGTTTATCCATGAAATTGACATTTTTAATTATGAGTTTTAAATTTATATAAGATATTATTGCTAAACTTTTGTTTTATATGATTCTGCATTTTTGTCCAACTTGCTAGAGTGGCACAGAAACTTACCGGGCATATTAAACTAGCCATCTTAGCATTTTGAAAGTTTTGAATAGGTTTATTGTGCTTAGCGAATTAAGGGATTGTGAGAAAAATTTTAAGATAATATCCTTGCACTCAGATGCGATGATTATTAGCTTGGGATTGATAGATGTACAACAATGTTATATTTTGGTGATTTGTTTAGAATTATATATTGGACAAATATAAAGTATCATTTTTTAGAATTTAATTATTTTGATAAATATAAATATTTTGAAGAATATTATTGAACGTACCTTATACATGCGTTGTGTTGTAACGTGCTTGATCTCAGTGCATGACACCATGATATATATATATATATATATATATTAAGTACTAAAACTAGATGGTAGTGTTTAATATGCTCTTTCAAATTGGTATATGAGATAACACCTTTACTCAAAAATTTTCAAAATTTCTCCCATCCAAAAGCCTTATACACTTATGTAAAATTTTGAAAGAGAGAGTAACTTAATTACAATCACATATGAAAAAAAATTTCGTAAAACCTATCTTATAAAATTAAGTGCAATGTTAGTTTTAATTATTACCATTTTGAATTAACAACACTTCATAAAAACAAACAAACTAGACCATCAGTTTCACTACATATTAGGTTTCGAGTGTGGAATTGGTTAAACATGAAGTGGTACTTTCTTGTTCACTCATATCTATGTCTTGTCCAGATGTCGTAGTTTCAGATAACTTCAAATCAAACCAATATGAATATTAGCAAGTATATGCTCAACAGGTGCAACCCCAAATGAAATTCCAGGACATCCGCTTCTCCCAATACCAAATGGGATATATTGCAAGTCTTAACCTCTAAAATCAACCTTTCTGTTTTCAAATCTCTCATTTGGCCTCTCCCAAACTTCAGGATCTCTCTAAATTGCCTATGCGTTGATGAATGTGCTTTTTTTTTTTGGGAATGTCGTACCGTCTTAGTTTTACTCTTGATCTTGTTTCTTAATAAAGCAAGGGGATGCAACCTCAAAGTTTCTTTTACTACCACATTCCAAGTACTTCATTAGTTCTACATCATCATCTTCATCTACTTTTGATTTATACACCCAATGGTTCTTTTTATCTTTCATTAGATTTCTCACGAGCTTTGCCATGGCCCATCAAAGAAAGCATCTAGTTTTGGAAAGTAGCATTCTTTTTTGAAATTAGGCCTGTAACAACATCAATCCACCCAAATCAAAGGAAGAAATCACCAAAACTGAAGGCAACAAATTGAAGCGTCACCTTCCTTGTTACATTCCAAGGTCGCTACTTCTAGCCAAAGAGTCATACTTACCAAGAACACAGCTTGACACTATGTTGTTCAAGGCTGCAATCAACACCTTAGTTAGATTTACGAGGACCCATTATTTTGTTGGAATCAATATATTTGCTAATAATATTGGAACCGAATATAAAAGAAAAATTTTATAATTGTGATAACTCTCATTTTCTTTCACTCACAAGTATACCAAATACTTAAAAAAAAAAATTCTCTCATTGCATGTTAGATCTGCCTTGTTATGTTACAAAGACAATTCATAAAACAAAACATTACAGTACTTTCATATATTTCGTTCAAAGAAATATAACCTATTTATAGTATTACATGTCGATCATTGTGGTGATTCTTCACTACCTATTTGAATTTAATATTACTTTCTAGATTATGTTTTTTGCTAAGCTTCTTGATAATGCCAACTAGAATTGTAAGCAATTTGATGTTTGCTGCGTCGCTTCTCTCAGTGATATAGCCATCTTTACTTGTGATATGTGCCACCGCTATTTCTCTTTATTTTTGTCTTCCACTTGTTCTGCTTTAGATTATGTTGCCACTAGTTTTATTTTAAAATCAATTTAATAGTCTTCACAAGCCTCCCTTGAAATTGATTTTGAAATAACACCAAGCATTATCTTCAATTTCTCAAATGCATTTACTTTGAGTGATTTTGTTAAAATATCTACAACTTGTTTATTAGATTGCAAAACTCAAGTTCTATTTCTTCATTCTTGATCAACTCTCTAGTATAATGATACTTGATTCCAATATGCTTGCTTCTACCATGAAAAATTGGATTTTTGGCCAATGCAATATGTAACACCTACTCTAATAATCATTGGGCTAGGGACTCCGTCCCCTAAATATATGTCAAGTACTTATATAGTTATAAATTTTTGAGACTTCGCCTCATGTTCGTTAATACTCACTTTTAAAAAGGCTCAACCTTATTAAGCAATAATACCTGCTGAAGTTATTATATAACAATAAGGGCTCCACCCATTTTATCCAATTCAAAACATAGAAACTCATAATCCACATCTCAAACATATATTAGAATATTTTAGGAAATTAAATTCAAAGGTTTATAAGTATCAAACTACTAGCTAAATAATGTTTTAAGATTCAAAAATAGGAAAACCAAATAAAAATATCCTATGGTCATGGCAAAAAAAGTAAATATTAACTCAGCATGAGCTCGAAGAGTATAAGAGCCAATAGCTCACTCCTCCGGTAACTTCCCTTGCCTCTTATTCAGCCCTTCACCTGAAAATATTAAGAGAATGGGGTGAGCACTAACGTCTCAGTAACCCAGAGTCTTACCATGTGCATACAAACTAACAATCATATCCAATAGGTCTCAATGCAAATCCAACATCACTATTATTAATTATTAACATAAAAGATCATAAGGTATAATTCGAAATAGTTATATGCACAACATGATAAAATGCAATATGTGTAACCTCCCTTATTGCTCCGTCCAGCCTTATACCGCTGACTGAAGCCACAGGCTTATCCACGATCTGGCCCACACATTGGACCGACCAAAGCTACTCCGGTGCTCGAGATGTACCCGGCCAAAGGTACAGAGCCCAAGCCTAGACTATGGCTTCCCTCCTTAAAAGACTAAACCAGGAGGTGTCACTGTCTCGCGTTCCCCCTGTACAAACCCGGCCAGGTAAGTATTGAGGAACGGGGCCCTACAAAAGCCAACCACTTGCGCGAGGTGGAGGCAAACCACGTGGTCATCATATCATATATATCTCACCAACATCTCCTTAACCCATCATTTATGCATGTCATATTTATCCAAAATTCATACAAGCATGCTTGAAAAATAAAGAACTCCATATAGTATATCAAACAAGATTGACAAGCATGCTTAAAAGAAATATAATACTCTAAAATTTTACATCAATAATTCGACCTTTCAAGCATGCTTGAAAAATAAAACACTACGTCAAAATTTTATTATATCTGCAAGCATACTTAATAAGATTCTAGCAATTTCATTAATTTCACAATCATTTACTTTTACCGTTTCATAATCCCATACAGCTTATTTACATGTACCATGCTCAACAAGATAAACTTATTTATTTAATTAAAAATTCAACCACAAACCAGTTTGCATACATATGGAAAAACTCTGAATTACCTGTTCTCTTTTGGCTCACAAGTAGTCATACGGCAAGAAAATCTAAGTAGTAAGAGCTTTTAATGAAAATATACAAAAGTCACACATATAAACAAAACATCAATATATAATTCAAAACTACTTATGTATTATCTTAAACTACTCTAAAATTATTCTAAAACTACTTTAGAAACTTAAAAGCTATCATAGAGAACCTAAAATTCTCTTTTAAATCTATATTTCTTTATATTTTAATTAATTCATTAGAATAGTCAATTTTTATATTAACTTAAATTTACAAAAAATTTTCAAATTCTTAAATCTTAATTTTCTCATCAAAAATTTATAATTTAAGTATATAAATTAAATTTATATTCCCAAATTCACACTCACACATATATCTATGCATAAAAATTTATATTAAATTTATATTCCTAATTTCATATTATATACATACCTACAAATATATATATAACATATAATTAAATATATATATATATGTATATTTATTTTAGAAAAATAAAGGGATGAAAGGATGCGTTTCTGCATAAGAATATATATATATTTATATATTATAATTACATATATATACATATATAAGGGATGAAGGTTGTATATATAACTATATATGTATATTTATTTATTTAATTCACAAAAGGACAAAAAGATGTATATTGCATATCACTTTTATTGAATAGTGCGTAAGGTGTGTTTATATATATATATATATATATATAAATATAATCATATGAGAACAAGAACAAAAGCTACTCTCGTACCTGGTGTGGAGATGTATATTCGAAGATGGATTGAAAGAACAAGTTGGAATTATTTGAAGAAAGGCTTCTGGTGACGTGAGAGAGAGCAAACAGATGTGGGAGTGAAAAATAAGGAATATGTTCGATTTTAGATGTATATATATATATATATCTTGTTAGTTTTTATTATTATTATATTTTAAAATTCTATTGGATATTAAAACTAATTTTAAGTTATCTATCGGATAATTTGAAATATTTTAAAATTAACTAAGTATATATATATATATATCTTATTAGTTATTATTATTATATTTTAAAATTCTATTAGCTATTAAAACTAACTTTAAGTTATCTATCGGATTAGCTATTAAAACTAACTTTAAGTTATCTATCGGATAATTTGAAATAGATATATATATCTTGTTAGTTTTTATTATTATTCTATTAGTTATTAAAACTAACTTTAAGTTATCTATCGGATAATTTGAAATAGATATATATATCTTATTAGTTTTTATTATTATTCTATTAGTTATTAAAACTAACTTTAAGTTAACTCTTAGATAATTTGAAATATTTTAAAATTAACTAAAGATATATATCTTATTAGTTTTTTTTTAATCTTTGGCTTTTTAAATTATATATATATAAATAAATTTTTTAAATAGGTGAAAATTGACTTTTCCCTTATCCTATCCTGTACCCTACTCTTTAAGCCTAATATTTAATCTCATATCCTTTCTTAAAGTCACTAACACTTTTTGAGGATGTTACACAATAGCTGACTTATTATCACACATAATTATTGTTGGAAATTATTGTACCTATTGCAACTCTTCAAGTAATCTACAAATTCAAACTACTTGACACGCTGTAGATGTTGCTGCCATGTATTCAGCTTCTATAGGTGACAAAGCTACTACTTGTTGCTTCTTTAACGACTAAGAAAACACACTTTCTTTAAGATAGAAAATATAACTAGAAGTGCTTTTTTTTTTGTTTTAACATCACTTGCCCAATTACTGTTTGTATATCCAACTAGCTTGAAATTATCAGATTTAGCATAAAAAGGTCCATGATCTCAAGTACCACTGACATACTATAAAATTTGTTTTGCTACTTACAAGTGTGATTGATATGGCTTTTCCATGAAACGACTGATAATCCCAACTCCATAGACAATATATGGTCTAGTAGAAGTTAAACAACGTAAACTACCAACTATGCTTTTAAAGTATGTTGGATTTACCAGTTCTCCACAGCCTTCTTTCTTTATTTCAAGGTGTTCAGCAATTGGGGTTTAGATTGGAGTTGCTGAATCCATCTTGAATTTCTTTAGTATATTATTAGCATCCCTTTGCTGAAAGATAAGAATACCTCCATCTATCTATTGTACTTCAATGCCTAAAAAATAAGTCATCAATCCCATATCTTTCATTTTAAAGTGGTTAGTCATAGCCTCCTTAAATTTTGCAAACATCTCTTCAGAATTTTCTGTAAATATCAAGTCATCAACATAAAGACATACAATTATTAGATCTCTATTATTTTTTGACTTGATATAGAGTGTATGCTCATAGGGGCATATTTTAAATTTGTCTTGTAATAGATATTCATCAATTCGTGTAGATCACGCTTAAGGTGCTTGTTTCAATCCGTACAAAGCCTTTTTCAAATAATAGACCTTTTCTTCATGTCCTTTCTTCACATAACCTGGTGGTTGTTCAATATATACTTCTTCTTCAAGGATGCCATTCAAAAATGCTAACTTCACATCTATTTGATGAGTTTTCCATTTATTTTGTGTTGTAAGTCCAAGAATTAACCGAATGGTATCCATTCTAGAAACTGGTGCAAATACCTCAAAATAGTCAATTTTGAGCTTTTGCTTGTAGCCTTCCACTACCAATCTAGCTTTGTAGCGATCCACTTGACCATCCGATTTGTATTTTGTCTTGTACACCCACTTGACACCAATGGACTTCTTATCAAGTGGTAAAGTTGTCAACTCCCATGTGTCATTTTTTCCTATTGAATAGATCTCACCATCCATTGCTTGAATCCATCGTTTATCAATTGTTGTATCTTTATAGAAAACTAGGTCACAATCTACAAATAAGCAAAATTTTATAATAGTCTCATCAATAATTGTATCATCATTGTCAATATCTGATGTGACCATATAATCTTGCAAACGGGTTGGCATCAATCTTGTTCGTTGAGGACATCTTGACGTTACTAGAGCTTCTGTTGATGGAAGAGACCTTTTAGGAGATGGATTGTCTGGTAATGAGTTTCTTATATTTGCTAACCATGGTTCATCTTTTAAAATGATTCCACATTGCTGTTGTACATTATTTTGATTCCATGCCTAAGCTTCATCTTCAATGAATTAGATATCTCTACTTATAATTACCTCTTATATTACTGGGTTATATAATTTATACCCTTTGGTCACATTACTATAGCCAATGAAGATACACTTTTATCTTTTTTCATCAAGTTTCTTTCTTCATTCATCTGGAATATGGGGATATGCAATACACCCAAATATGCACAAAAAGGAAACATCTAGCTTGTTACTACTCCAAGCTTCTTTAGGGGTTCTTCCAAGAACACTCTTTGTTGGACATCTGTTCAACAAAGATATAGCACAAGTAACAGCTTCCACCCAAAAAGGTTTTGGCATATTTTTAACTTTTAGTAAACTTCTAGCCATATCAAAAATTGTTTTGTTTTTTCTTTTAGCTATACCATTCTACTGAGGTGTATAACTGGCTGTCAATTGATGTTGTATTCCCTGGCTTTTACAAAAATTTGAGAATTTTTTTGAAGTAAATTCTCTACCACTATCAAATCTCCAAGTTTTCACATAAAGGCCATTTTGTTTGTATACAAGGGCTTTAAATTCTTTAAATTTTTCAAAGGCCTCTAATTTTTCTTTAAGAAAATACATCCAAGTCTTTTTGGTAAAATCATCTACAAAAATTAGAATGTACCTTTTATGTCTAAGTGATTCTACCTTAACTAGACCACAAATGTCTATATGCACTGACTCTAATAGTTGTCTGACTCTTCTAGCTTTTTCAATTGGAAAAGAATCTCTATGTTGCTTTCCAAGGATACATCCTTCACATTGCCAATCAAGAGCTTTAATTATTGGTAAACTAGTAACCATCTTTTTTTGAGCCAATAGCTTTAACCCACAAAAGTTAAGATGATCAAATCGAAGATGCCATAACCAATCATCATCTTTCAAGATTGTTGAAAGATTGATCACGATTTTTGTTTGCAGATTTAGAGGAAACATGTGATTTTGTGTCATTTACACCTTTATAATCATTTTGCTATTTTTGTTTTTGATTGTACAAACTCCATTCTAGATATCAATTTTAAGTCCCTTTTCAGAGAGTTGGCCTGCACTCAATAAGTTCCAAAAAAGACTTAGCACAGAATAAACATCAATAATAGTAATATTTGTATCGTCTTTGGAGTGAATGTTGATTTCTCCTTTGCCCATAACATGAATTTTGGATTTATTTCCAAAATTAACTTCTACATGTATAGATTCATCCAAATGTGAGAAAATGTCCTTTTTCCCACATATGTGATTACTACATCCAGTATCGAGGTACCATGTATTTTCATGTTCCTCATTTGGCTAATTTGTCTTGCATGGGAGCACCATGTTTTCTTCAACTTCAACAGCATTTGCATGTTTTGTTGGCTCATCTAGCATCTTGGTATAACACTTGTTTTGGTAGTATCCATATTTTTTGTATCTAAAACACTGGACATTAGATTTGTTGCTTGTTCCATTGTGAACTCCTTGCCTTTTTTAAAAATTGCCATCATTTGATCTTTCTCTATTGTTGAAATTAAAATGTCCACCTCGTCCTTGTCCTCATCTTCGTCTACCACCTTGATAGGTTCTATGACCTCAACCACCTTGATAGCCTCCATGGTTATGTTGAACCACCCTGCTTTGCAATGCTTGTTTAGGACTCAAGGTAGTGACTTTTTTGCTCATTTGATGTTCGTGAGAGCACAATGAACTCAACAACTTCCATAGATATGGTGGATATATCATTCAATTCTTCAATTGCTGTAACAACATATTCAAATTTTGTAATCAAAGATCACATAATCTTTTCAACTGCTCTGGTATCTGAAATGTCTTCACCATTGACTTTCAACTGGTTAATAATAATATGAACACGATCAAAGTATGGTGGAATTAATTTTGAGTCATTCATGTGTAAAGACTCAAAATCTCCTCTTAATGTTTGTAGCCGTATTCTTTTGACACGATCATCACCTTTGTAGGAATTTTGTAGAATATCCCACGCTTCTTTTGTTGTATTTGCACATGATATTTTTTCAAATATCGATTCTTCAACTGTTTGAAAGATAGCAAATAGTGTTTTCTAATCTTTTTTTTGGGTCTCCACCAGTACGTCTTTCCTATCTTTCTCTAATGCATCAAACTCCTGCTAATCTTTTACTTTGGTATAGCCTTTTCCACTAAATTCCATAGATCCTAAGATTTAAAGAATACTTTCAACTGGACACTCCAATTGTTAAAACTTTTGCCATTAAATTTGGGAAGCTGCAGTTGGATCAAATTAGATGCCATTATACAAACGAGCTCTGATGCCAAATGTTGGAACCAATATATTTGCTAATAATATTGGAACTAACTATAAAAGAAAATTTTATAATTGTGATAACTCTCACTTTCTTTCACTCACAAATATACAAAATACTCAAAAAATATTCTCTCATTGCATGTTAGATCTGCCTGTTGCGTTACAAAGATAGTCCATAAAACAGAACATTACAGCACTTTCATATATTTCACTCAAAGAAATAGAACCTATTTATAGTATTATATGTCAGTAATTGTGGTGATTCTTCACCACCACTTTGAATTTAATATTGCTTTCTAGATTACGTTTTCTGCTAAGCTTCATGATAATGTCAACTGGAATTGTAAGCAATTTGATGTTTGTTGTGTTGCTTCTCTCAATTAGGGGTGTTCAAAGGCTTGATTTGGTTCGATTTTGAGCAAAAATCAAACCAAACTAATTTAATCGATTTAGCATTTTGTTGGACCTTGTTAGTTTTAAATTCTAATCGATTTGGTTCGATTTTTATTCGGTTTGATTTGGTTTGATTTATGTTTTTTTTGTCCAAAAGTAATTTTTTTAAAAAAAAATTTGTTCCTTATAATATGTAGATTTTAACTTCTAATATCTTACATATCTTAAAATTTTGACCAATAATAACTTTGAAATAATTTACTATTTTTATATTTTTTTTACCTAAAAAAATTTCATACATTCACAAAAAAGCTTTAAAAAATGAAAAAAAAATAAGAGCAATATCTTATAATAAAATAGTATAAATAATTTGTATACGCTTTGATACAAGTTTCATTGACAAAAGATTCCATTAATCTAAAAAGAAATAAAATATTAAATTTTAATTAATTACAATTTTAATAGTTTGATTTGGTTCTGTTAACTGAACCAAATATGGAGAAAACCGATAATCGAACCGATTTAATCGATTTTACAATTACAAAAATCAAACCAAACCAATTTTTAATCGATTTTATTCGATTTTTGATAGTTTGGTTCAGTTTGGTTTTATTTAATTGATTTGGTTTGGTTTTGTTCACCCTTACTCTCAATGATAAGGCCATCTTTACTTGTGATATGTGCCACCGCCATTTCTCTTTATTTTTATCTTCCACTTGCTCTACTTTAGATTATGCTGTGACTAGTTTTATTTTAAAATCAATTTAATAGTCTCCATCATATTCGTCCTGCATACTGTTAGGATCAAGTGCCTACCATTAAGTTTGAACTATTAGTAAGGATATAACTTTATTTCCGCATAGCTTTTCAAAGCTGCATCTCGCATGAGAGGTTGCTACCATTATTGATGCCACAGGTAAGAATGTTAAGACCAATAATCCTAAGGAAGATGCTGACCCAATAAAGCCAACAATTTCCCTCTTAGTGTTACCTTGGGGGTTCGAACCTGTGACCTTATACCATTTGTTGATAAAAGGTAACCTTTTAAAATAATACGAAAGGGACAAACAATGCAGAACTTTTACATACGTTCTGACTTGAGGGAGAGTATATTTTCTTATTCCCTTTGCATGGTTCCAACATCTTTTTGCTTATTTTGTCTTATGTGAATTGAAGTAAAAAATTGGGCTTTATAAATTTTGATCCATTTTAATTTCTTGGGGGGTTTTCTTCAATAATAGGCCTTTATTTAATACTTCTAATTTTAATTTTGTTATCACCAAACACTTGAGTTATATTGATTTTTGTGAGATACTTATAGTCAGCAATCTTTTTTTTTTTATGACAACAAAACTATGAGAAACAAAATTGATAGTAAAAATTATAAAAGCCTAAATTCTAGCATATACTAAATTTTAGCAAAATTGAGATTAAAAAAATTTGCAAGAGGTCCCCTAAAAGGTAAGCTTCTCCTGAATAATGAATTTTTTGTAATTTGATAGCAAAGGCAAAACATAATTTATAATCATAATTATCTAGCAATCAACTTTATTCTTGACTATTCAGTCCATCCACTCAAGCATTCAACAAAACTAGTAATCAAATATTTTCATGAAACCACCAATTATCCATTTCATTATTTCTCCTTCTTTCTGTCAACAACAAAAAGGATGCAAAGAATCAACAAGGCGGTAGAAGCAAAAGAAAAAAATAAGAAACTTAATATCAATTTAGTTAACAAGGAACTAAATTAACCATTCAAGAAACAGTGAACAAAATGAGTTAACTAAGATGAACAACTTAATGGAAAACAAGCAACCAAGAAATACCAAAAATTAGTAAATCATTCAACATTGGACTGAAATATTCAACAATATATAACTAAGATAAGAGTTGACTAACTAAAATTTCATTAGTTAATCAACAAATATATAACAACAATTAACTACAATTTTCAAAAAGAAATTTATGAAATATTTAAAGGTTATCATTAGCCCAACTAGAAAGCTAGTCTCCTTGCTTTGATACCATTAGTTAGATAAAAGGCAACCTTCCAAAATAATGTATTATAATACTTTTTCTTATGAAAGATTGCTTTTTATCTAACTTGTTTGGATCAAGCACTTACCACTGCTTCAAAAGCTTGTAAAAATGCAACTTTATTTTCTTATAGCTTCTTAGAGACACATGGTATGAGGGGTTGTACTCAATATAGGTGCCATGGAAAGGAATGTTAAGCCCAAGAAAATTAAGGGAGATGTTGGCCCAATAAAGCCAACAATCTTCCTCCCACTGTTACTTGGGGGATTTTAACCTATGATATCACTTTGGTATTAACCTTTCAAACTAATGTATTATAATACCCTTTTTATGGAAGGGACAAGGGATACATAACTTTTGCACAAGTTATAAGGGAAGAATATATTACTTATTCCCTTTGCATAATTCCAACATCTTTTTGTTTATCTTGTCTTACGTGAATTGACTTAATAAATTGGGTTTCAGATAAATTTTTGTTCCATTTTAATTTCTTGGGCTTCTTTTCAATAATAAACTTTTTACTTAATACTTCCAATTTCAATTTTAATTTTGTTGTCAACAAACATGCTATATTGGGCATTTGTGAAACACTTGGGCAAACACATGCTTCACGTATTTTATAAATGAATTTTGCAACTTCCTCTTTCCTAATGATTTAAAATGATCGAACCCTTTTAAAGTTGAAAAGTTCAAGAACATATATATATATATATATATATATATATTCCCTTCTTCACTCTTTGCCATAGGGTGGAAAACCCATGTCCTTGCATCCATCTGTGGTTTGTGGTCTATTCGAGAAAATGACGTCCTGGGTTTTGATGATTTCTCTGGCAATGTGTGAATGAAACCACCAGAGTTGGAGTTTGGCCTAACTACAACAACATCACATGTCGATATTTGTGTGAGAGAGCTTTGCTAGAACGATGAGGGAGTGTGCCTAGCTGATGAAGATTGCCAATGAACGATAATTTAGGTGGAGATGGAGGCACATGATGAGGCAAACAAGAAATTTTGAGCTTTTGCTATTAAAATAATATTTTTTGAGCTAAAATCTCATCTAATAAAAGTATTTACCTAGATCCCATATTTTTGGAGAAGTTAGTGACACAAGCTTCGACTTGCCTTTTTTTTCATGCAATTTTCAACAGATTTTCTTACTTGTCATGCTTTTCACACTAATAAGCATGACATGACAGGTCTTTTGGGGGAGGGATAGAAGGGTTGGGGGAGAGAAGAGAGAAGAGAGAGGTGAGGATGGATCAGGGGCGTGGGGCAAGGGTGAAGAAGGGTAAGTAATTTATTATAATATATTATATAAAAAAAATATAATATATAATATATTATTTAATTTTTTATAAGGTTATATTTTTAATTAAAATTTTAATTTATTTTTATAAAATAATAGTTTTGCCCTTATTAAAAATTGTATATAAAAAATCTTAACTTATTTAAAATAATAAATCAACTTAGTCTGATAACAAGTTTAATAATATGTTGTATTATTTGGTCAAATATTGGAGTCGATTCATTATTTTAAATAAATTGAGATGATTTTTTTATAAGAATTTTAATAATACTTAAAATTTTATCTTATACAAACAAGTTAAAGAGAATTAGATTATAATTAATTTTATATTACGTTAAAAATAAGATTTTATTTTTTTACAAAAACTTGAAAATTAAAGTTATAATTTTTACAATAAAAATTATTTCAATAAGAAATTAACAATGAAAATTAATTTTTATTTGCTAAAATAATTTTTTTACTGCAAAAAATTATAAATTCAATTTAAATTTTTTATTAAAAATTAAAAATGCTATTTTTATTTTAAAAAAATATAAAAATATGTTAGTGCTCAGGTTATTTTAAAATAAGTTGAGATGATTTAGCAGTATTTTCTAAACAACTATATTGACCCTTATCAAATCTATCATTAATAGTGTTATTTATTTTTTCACTATAAAATTAATTATAATTTAATTGTCTTTAGCTTATTTGTATAAAATAATATTTTCAGTCTTATTAAAAATTTCATACCAAAAAATGAATCATCTCAACTTATTTAAAATAATAGATAGGCTCTAATACGCAATTTATTTATTTATTGGCCAAATAATATAATACATTATTAAATTTGTTTCTAAACTAAGTTGATTTGTTAATCTAAATGAGTTAAAATGATTTTTTTTATAAAATTTTTAATAAGAGTAAAATATTATTTTATAAAAATAAATTTCAAAAATTAAATTTTAATTAACACACAACCTTACAATAATATTAATTTTATATATTTATTATTATTAGTTATACTTCATTATTTTATATTAAAAATTAAATAATATATTATATATTTTTTGTATATAATATATTATATTATACTGAATAACTTACCTTTCTTTACTCTTGTCTCCCGCCCCTATCCCCCCTGGCTCCTCCCCCCTCCCCCTTTTTTCCTTCTTTTTCAAAACATCTACTCACGCCTGTCACATAGACAGGCAAAATTAAAAAAAAAAGGTCGAAACTTGTATTATTAACTTTCTTAAAAGTATAAGATTTAAATAAATATTTTTATCAGATGCAATTTTGACTCAAACAGTATTATTTTAATAACAAAAGGTTCACAATTTCGGCAAAACAGAAGAAAATAAACCGTTGTATTTAGCTCAAATGGCAAGTGTTTCAGAACTGATTGTAGGGCCATTCTACCTCTAATAGATGACAGCCTTAGTGTATCCATCAGACTCGTGTATTAACTACTTATTTACTTCCCGCATTGCAATCTTTATCAACTATTTATTGTGCTATATAACTTTGGACCGAGTAACAGATAGATACTGTATTTATTACACCTTGCAGGCTTGTGTTGGCTAGGAATTGGGCATCAGCATTGGGCTCGTACGTTTTTTGGGCCAATGTTCGACTCTGGCTCTCTTCAGAGTTCAGAATTTCTCTGAAACAATCCAATCAATGCATGTGAAATGGATCCCATAATGGCAGAATGGCAACCCTAAAGCCACGTTGCCCCAGCCCCTACGCCTCATTACCTCTGGTTTCATAAAGGATATACTCTATCCTAAATTCCTCCTTTTCTACATTTACATAATTAAAAGAAACTTTGTGAACTTTATATGAAAAATTAATTATTTGGTCTTTTTTAAATTTTTCTATATTTATTTTATAAAAAAACTCTTTAAAAAAATTTTAAATATGTTTTCGGTATTACGATCTAACATTGCACTATCAAATTAAGACAGAATTTATTAATGAACTACATATATGTCACAAGTCTAATGCTGAGGTGAACTATCAAGTCAACTAGCTGCTAATGTGGAGAAAAATAATCTGCCTACACATATACATTTTCATTAGTTAACTCATTTTTAATTTTGACATTGTTATATATATATATATATATATATGAATAATCATAATATATTATAAAAAATACTCTAAAAATTTTCAAATAACAACATATGAGTTTTAAATTATGTTAATATTTGTTTGAGATATTTTATTTTTTTATTGTGATTAAATATAAACAAATTTTACATAAATGAGTTTCGAATTTAAAAAAAATAATTATTAATTTTTTCATATAAATTAATGAGTCAAAGTCTAGAATTCAAAATTTTAATAGAGGTAAAAATCCCACTAAATATGAGTCTAAAAAAAAATTGCGCCCTTTTAATATGCTACTTAAAATCAGCCTTGCTCTCATTATCTACTCTTATCTCATTGAATCAACGGCTCCAAAGAATTTTGGTTGCATGATTGAATTATGTCAAACATAGTGATTAAATGTTTAAATACAAAAGCAATTGATGGACTTGGGTTTTTTTTAATTACACAATAACATTATTTTATCAAATAATTAAATTATTTTACAACTCTAATGTCATATTATGCAAATTGTGCGCTTTTTGACTGGCTTACTATAATAGGAAAAAAAAAAGTAAAATTGATATATTCAGCCATCAAAACTTATTCTCATCATAATTAAATTTTTTAATTTTTTAATAGGAATGTGAAGAAGTAGTATCCTTTGCATTTTATTTAATAATTTTATTTTCAAAAAATTCCTAAATGCAAAGTAGGATAATCCACGTTCAGATGAATTTTTTATTTTTATTTTATTTTAAATCTATTTGAACACAAAGATGCTCTGGGTTCAATGTGGAATAGGACAGGGGTTGGATTGGGAATGGGGGGATATGAGGGTTTGTATGTAGTTATATTATATATAATATATTTTATATAATAACTGTTATAGATATTATATAAATTAAATATATAAAAAATATATGACATATAATATATATTTTACTTCTTAATACAAAATATTAAAATATAATTAATAATATTAAATTTTTAATTTTTAATTTTATTGATAAAGTTATATTTCTAATTGTACCTTAATTCTCTTTAATTTATTTTTATAAAAAAACATTTTTTGAGTTTCATTAAAAATATTATAAAAAAATCATCTCAACTTATAAGTTTTTTTCTTAATATCTTAATAAGATCTAAAAAAAGATTTATGCAAATAAATTAATTACATTATCTCAACAAATGATAAACAACCGTGTAATTTTTCTAATAAGTAAAGCACTGTTTCTTTACCCATGGCTTACCCATTAGGCCTTTTGATTCCATAATTGTGGGGGGGGGGGTTTTTTGCAAATAATATGCAGTTTTTAGACTTTTGTTATTAGTTTTTCAATTAAAAATTAGTTTTTCAATTGAAAATTATATTTAATTTATCTTAACAAAAAACTATAGTTTTTAGTACTAAAAATTGGATGCAATTTTTAGTTGAGATAAACTACATGTATTTTTTTCCCTATATTTTGAAGTGTAAAAATACTAAAAATCTTGGGAACTCATGATACAAAAAATTAGTTTTTCAATTAAAAATTACATGCTCATGCCATATCGAGCTAGGTTGACCAATCCAAGCTAACTAAGTTTGACTCAACTTCTTTTATTTTTCCTTTTCAAATTTTGAAGGACTTAATAATTTTAAATACTCATTTCTTTGTAACTGTTTGATCATTTTAAGCATATGATTCCTCATTTTGATACATGTTTGTGAAATTTTTGCAATATAAATGAAAAAGCTTGAGTCGAGAGGAGGAAAAAGGAAGAAAACATAGAAGTAAATGGTAAAACTTTAAAAACTATAAGTTGGAGTCCAATGGTCTGTTTGAGGCAATTCATTTTTTGATTTTGGGTAATTTTTAGAGACAAAAGTTATGCAAACTACAGGAGTTGGTTTGCTACCTAATGTTAACTCCTATTTATTCATATCATTTTGCATATTTTTTTAGAAAATTGGTAGTGAGTTAACAAATTTTAAAATTAAAATAGCTAATTTTAAGAAAAATGTGCATAACTTCTATATATGGCTCTATACTTGGGTTTTGATACTATATATGATAAGTTTTGGTTTAATTTTGTTTTAAATAAGAATTGATCATACTTTGATCACTTTTAAAGGTTACAACTATAAGGAAGTTTTAGCCAAAATCATCTTAGAGCTAGAACCTTTGAAGCTCAAAGCCAAGATGCGACAAAAAAGTCACAATTGAAACAAAAAGTCCAGGTTTTATCATTGTGATGCCTAAAAGTGCCACTAAAGGAAATTTTAGCACAATGGCTACAGATTTGAGTACTATAATACCCAAAAAAACATAATTTTTCCTAGTTTCACAAAATGGATGGTCTTATGACACCCAAATCCAACACCATAATGCTTGACACAAAAACACAACAAAAACATATTTTAGTCTAATTTAAAGAGTTTTAAGTAGGGTTTCTCTGCATTTTTAAAGAAGGTTAACATTCATGGTTATTTTGGAAGTTTGAGGAAAACTTTGGAGCATAAAGGAAGCAAAGGAAAGTTGAGATTGGGGAGAAGACAAGATCTATTACTAGTTTTCTCTACTTTTTTTTTCTTTGCATTTTGCTTATGTTGTTGCTTGTTGCTTTAATTTTAATGTTAGATTTTTGTGTAAACTTCTTATTTTGGAATTGTAATGAACCTTAATATATAGTAAGTTGTAATTACTCCCTTTACTTACAATTTTTGGTATAATTTGTTTAATCAATACTTGTTCTTTATGTTTCTAAATGTATGGAAATATTAAATGGTTTTAATAAGTGAAATGAACTTAGGAAAGGGATTTTAAAACTAGACTATGAATTGGGTAGTGTCAGTTCATGAAACTTGCAATATTGAGTAGATTGATTTGTTTGTATAATAGGAATATACTTATCAACCTCATATAATCACATTAGGACTTATTCTTAATCATGTCTTTTAATCAATTGCAAAAGAGATTATGAACTATTTCAAGGGAATGTCTATAAGTAATTTAAGATGTTTATAGGAAATTTGGAGTTCTAGGATAGCAAAAATTATCATTGAAAGCAATGTAGAGAGAGGCTACTTAGTTTCTTATGAAATGTTAGGAAGAATGATTTTTTAACTTCCTAATTTAGTCTAGAATGTTGTTTCCCTTTTTTTTGTTATTTTTGTGTCTTTAATTTAGTTTTATTTTCAATCTCTTTTATTTTTGGCTTAATTTAGATCAAGGTGTATAATTTTAGTATTTAGCAATTATTTGAGTAACAAACTCTCGTGAGAACAATATTTTATTTATCATTATAATACTTTTGTGATATTTATATTGTGTGTGCACTTTCATAATGCAACACTTGTTTCTCCCAAAATGCATGTTTACTATTTCAATTTTGAGATTTTTGCTTTCAACTCCCAAAATGTATATTTTTCATCTTATCTTCTCTTCTCCAAATATGACAATCATATTCACGACAAGATTGGAAGAGGCCTTAATCTCTATGGTGTTTTTTTATAGTTTGTAAAATGTGTTTTACAAATTTTTAGCAAAAACTACAAAATAGCCTTAAAAAATTTTCATTTAAGCTTTTATAAAATTACATATTAGTCCTTAAACTTGTGCAGTGTTATCTTAGTGATGGGCTAAATTGGCCAGCATGGGTATCCTAGTATTTGACCTAGCTTAACTTGGCTTGGCCATGCAACTTAGTCCAATTTGGCCAGTCTTTTCTTTTAAATAGGCCTAGCTTAACTCAATTTGATTGGGCTAGCCCGAGCTAGCTAGGTCGGTGTGTATCCCTATCTAGTATACCTACTATTATATGATATTAAACGAGTGAATGATTGAATATATTATAACAAGAAAAATTTATATGCAAATCTATACATATATATATAATCTCTAACCTTTGCTTTCATCCAAAACACTTATTCGTAAGTCAAATAAGACTATTCACAAGCCACAGCCTACATGCAACTCCATTTTTTTTAATTTGTCTTACTCTTACTCACAAGACCCACCGCCTAGTAGTAATAAAAATATATAAGAAAGAAAAGGAGAGAGAAAAGAATTAATGTAGTAAAAAAGTTATTATGAGAGATTTTGAAAATGGTAAATGAGTATAATAAAGAAATGAATGGCTCAGAGAAAGAAAAAGTTATATTGCTTCAAGATATAAGTATTATAGTAAGAGTGTTAAAGTTGTAATGTTAAATTATACAAGAGTAATATATATTATGAAGAATGTGTCTGTTATAGTGTGATAAGGAGTCTCACTTATACTAAGGGAAAGACAAGTTAATCATAGTTTCAATCATGTTGGTTTTAGCTAAGTTATGCTATTTGGGGCAATTTGCCACTAGCAAAGTCACATTCTTAAGGCAACTTGTTGGCTCAATTCATTACATGTAAGTTGATGGGATTTTAAGCCTTTGTGAGTGAATGTTTTCTAAACCTTAGTCATGTGGATTTGGGTAGTTCTTAGGTCTAGAAATTTAAGGCTTATAAAGCACCTATAACATTAGAAAAGATAAGAGAAAATAAATAAATAAATAAATATATAATTATTACAAAAAATGATAAGATGAGAATTTCTTGAAGAGAAAAAATGAGAAAATATTTCAAGAGTATATATATGTTGTGATATATAATTTGGTTTTTTCTTCCTCTAAAAATGCCAAAAATGAATATATTTCTTACTTTGCAATAAAACAAAAAGGAAAAAATTAAAATGTGAAAAGAAAACTAATAATTAATTGAATCTTGAAAAAATAAAACCTAGATCCTATCCTATTTTGTTCTTCATCCTATGGGAAAGAGAGAAATACAATAGGTAAAGCCCGATGGGACATTTGTGCATCGGTTCCACTACTATGTCTCTTTCTCTCTCACAAGATGAAAACAGAATAGATAAAGATCCATAAGCATAAATATGTCATAAACAACTAAACTTATTAATAATTAGTAGGAATTCCACTTCCAAAGCCAATGATGGGTATATTGCCCCTTGAATAGTTAGTGTGTGATGGGTGAAAAGTCTTGGATACAATTGCTTTTCTAAAAAAATGAAAAAAAATTAAATTAATTGTAATTATAATTATAAGTATAATTATAATTATATATAAATGTTAGTCACACTACAAAAATTGTAGTTGACATATTTATACTTTTGTTTATAATAAAACACAAATTCATAATATATATATATATATATATATATTATCTTTTATCAATTAAGCTAATACTTTTGTATTGTATATTTAATTTAATTTATTTATTGATTTCAGTTGAAAAATATATTTTAAAGCCTCTAGGCTAAACTTTGATTTGCACTCATTTTGTTTATCAAATGGGCTAAGTAGAAGTATGCATTTAATAGTTTTAATTAGAAGATAAGAGAAGGAACCCTCCACCTCAAAAAAAAAAAAAAAGGAGAGAAAAAGAAAAGAAAAGAAAGATATGATTAAATAGTGATTTTTTCTAATTTAATAATTTTTTAAATTAGAGAAAATTAAAATTATATGGATGAATTTAGAAGTATTTACAAAATTAGTTAAAAATTCTTCATTCTCATTCTTTCCTTATGTTGTAATAATAATAATAATAATAATAATAATAATAAGCAATTGATTAAGGCAAAATAAATTATCTTAAAATGAAAAACATTTACAAATTATTTTGAATTAAATTTTAAAACATAAAAATTATCTTATAAAGTCATTTGAATATTTATTTGATATCTAACAAGATCTTTTTATATCCCAAACGTTGTAGATAGATTATCCTTATTAAATCTAAATATTTATAAGACTTTAATTAAATTTTTGAGCCTAAAAACAAATTATCTAACATCTTATTTTAAGTCAAATAATAAAAAACCTTATATCCTTATCTTTTTCTCCCTTTCTCTTTTCCTTTTCCTTATTCACTTTTGTCATTCAACCTTTAGCTTGCCATCCACCATCACTCTCTTGTCACCATTAGCCATCCTAGCCACTAGCTCAAATTCTAGTGGGAGCTTGCCATCAAATGCTAATAAAGGAAGGCGTCATTGTTGATTTTCACCTCTTTTCTTCTCCTTTCAATTTAATGGTTTTCTTCTCTTATTGTTCTCCCATTGTTGTTACCTCTAGGTTTCATTAGAAATATGAAATTTCCATCTTCTTCCTCCATCAAGAATGATCATAGAGTGAGTTTCAATTTTGGGGCTTTCCAAATCAAGTCTCTAGTGTGAAATCCACAGTCTAATCTTCAATCCTTTACTCTATAAGGTAAATTTTGAATCTAATTTGAATTTGGAAATTTTTAATTTGAAAAAGAAATCTAGATCATATTAAAATTGGAATTTTAGTTATTAAAAGTTTTGTTTTTTCAAATTGATATTATAAAGTATCAATTAGATAGTTAGTTGATAATTTTATACTCAATGCAATTTTAGGCATTGCCAAGGATATCCTATTAACTGAGAATGTGCCTTAGATCAGTAAGAGGGACTTTTACTATTGGTTTTTAACAGTGAGTATGCAAAATAGTAAGGTGGCATCTTTTGTTTATACCTTTATGATTTTTTTTTTGCGTCAAATATCATTTTAAATAATTTTTATTCTATTGTTATGAAGAAGCAAAACTTGAACTTTTGAAAATCTTTAATTGCAAAATATGTAGTAAATAATGGTAAACTTTATAAATGTGTGATATGAGAATAGTAATATTCTTATAAGTACAAAGTATAAATGATGGTAAAACTTCTCATATATTCTTTTTGATAAGAAATAAATAACTAATTTACGAGAATTAAGAAAGTTCATTAAAAACAATTATTCTTATTAATTTTACGTCAAATTTTTCAATAATATCCCTATTTAATATGTGTATTTTTTCTTTGAAATTAATGACAGCTACTATTCATAATAAAGAAGGACTCATTTAATGGATGACATAATTGAAATACTGTAGTTAATATACTATAATTAGTAATTTGTTTATTATAATTTAGACCAAATCAATTATTAAAAAAGTCTCTTGTATATAAGATCAGAAAGAGTATTATTCTCTTTCCTTTTTACATTACAAAATTTTATTTAATTTTTATATTTTATAAATTATTTTTCTTATTTTAATTTTTCTTATATAATTTTCTTAATGTTAATTTGTTTCTAATTAATTGGTAATTATGAAATATATTTGAATTATCTTTATTTTTAATATCATTTATTATTTATTTATTTATTTATGATATAATATTTATTTACATTATTTAAAATGTAATAGTGTTTTTATAAGTAAAGGGATGAGAATGATAAATGTTTATTTTGTTATCTTATATTTCTATTAAAGTATCTTTAATTTTATGATGAGATTTATTTGTATGAATTATATTAATTTTTTTAAAAATCATTTATCCTTGGTGTGACATTTAAGTACAATAATTATTTCTCTTTTATTGTGCCATGAAAACCTAAGCTCTATATCAAGTAATATGGAATGTTTGTATAGTGTTATTTTTTTCTTTTGATAATATTTTTAAGGATAGATCATCTATACGTCCTTAAGTCTTATTATTAATTTATATTAAAGAAGTAATATATGAGATATATTGTGAACTTCATAGCCATTAATGAAGGTAATGGCTTAGGTGCCCATAGCTAGATTGAAATGTGACAAAAAGTGTTATAACACTATGAGACTTGATAAATAGTGCGATAATATTATGAAATAAAAAAAATGTGGTAGCACTAAGATGTAAAATAAAAAAAGTGTAGTAACACTATGAAGAGTAAGGCAATGACATGATATCTTACACCATATCTATCTAATAAGTTTTATTTATTTGTATTTTTTAGCTTAAAAAATATTATTTTTTGAAGTTGATTATTACTTACATAAATTTATTTAACTTTTTGAATATTTATAAACTTGTACATATATTATTTTATTTTATTTTATTGTTGTTTAATTTTACTTGTTTTCAAAAAATTCATGTACATATCTTGTTTCTTCTTCTATGCATTTCGTTATTGATATATTTATTGACTCAATGGTAGACTCACCTCACTTCTAATGTTTACTTCTTCTTCTTTTTTTTTAAATAGTCAAATAAAGTGCTTTGAATTAGCATACTTCTCAAATGGTTTAGACAGTCTCTGTTAGTTGCTTGGTGGTAATAGACTCTATGATGATATGGCTACTAGACATAGAGTGGGATGGATAAGGTAGGTGTTGTGATGATGGTAAGTTTTGTATGGCTATAGTTACTTTATGTTATTTACATTTATTTTAAGAAAAAGTGTTGGTTACTGGATTGTGACTAACTGAACAAATTCAAAAACATATGATTTTTAGGGGATGTTTTGCAAGATTTTAAACAACCCAAGTAACTTTTATAAAGTGAAAGATATGTTTTAAAAGTGGTATAACTTTTGAGATTTTCTTAGTTTTTATTATGATTAACTGAATGCGATATGTTAGGCTTGCTAGAATTGATTGAGCTAAGTTGGTTTAATCTATATATGGGTTATAACTAGAAATTTGGATTGCAACATCTTATAACAAAACCACAAATTAAAAAAGTTTCAATAAAATTTTTTTCTTTATATTCATTATCTTTCATCCAAATATTACTTTAATGATAACATTCTCTGGAGAAGTCTTTGTGACTGATTTAAAATTTTTGAATTTGACAGGTCATCTTTTGTGATAGGATATTGCAGTAGACTTTAGTTTGAAAAAATTGGATTTAAATATAAATAACTTTTTATATAAAAATGTCTATAACCTCATCCAATATCGTTGCTATATTGAATTGAAGTCGCTCTTTCACGCCAACCAGCAATGATATCTAGTCCTATTATAATCTACCTGAAAATAATAGATTCGTCCTATTATTTGACCAATGTTCTCGATCAACTACTAATCAATAGGACTTTCATTGAAGAACAATACAAGTACAATCACAGTCTCACGCAAAGCAAACTTCAACCATATCTTATCAGATCTATTTTACAACATCACTTGCAGATATTAGCATCTACAACAACACATAAAACAAACATAACATAGAGCATCACTTTACCTAGGATATGGTTCTGAATTTAAGATCCGAAAGAGTAGGGTATTGGTTGGAGATAGAGTGGTACTTTTTTGCTGACAGTGAGCCCGAATGTCTCAGTCATGTCTATGTGTTGAACAGTGGCACCATTCATAGGCAGCTTCCAATCAAACCAATACAAAAGATTAGCCAGCATAGATTCCACAGAAGCAATCCCAAACATCATTCCAGGACACTGTCTTCTTCCAGAACCAAACGGTGTAAAATGGAAGTCTTGGCCTTTGAAATCAACATCATTGTTTTCAAATCTCTCGGGGAGGAACTCTTCAGGCCTTTCCCAAAATTCAGGATCCCTTTGGATTGCCAATGAATTGATATATACCATTGTTTTAGCAGGAATAGTGTACCCACTGAGTTTCACACTTGATCTTGCTACTCGAGGAGGCACAAGAGGAGTTGGTGGATGCAATCTGAGAATTTCTTTGACTACACATTTCAAGTAATTCATTTGATTGATGTCATATTCTTCTACCTTTGATGACTTGCTCCCCACAACCCTTCTTACCTCTTCCTGGGCTTTCTTCATTTTCGTTGGATTTCTCACCAGCTCTGCCATGGCCCACTCCATTACTGCTGAACTTGTGTCTGTTCCTCCCACAAACATATCCTACAATTTTGGAAATGAAGAATTTTAGGGGATATGTTTGGTGCAAAGATTTTAAATTTATCACAAGGAATCATTTCTTCAGTTAATATGATCCCAGGAATCAAATACCTTAACAATCAATAAAATGTGCTTTGATGGGAAAACAAAAATCTCATATATATATTTGGGATTAAGTTGTTTGAATATTGTGGAAGACTAAATTCGTGCCAAGATAAATTAAGATTCTTATAAAACTATATTAGAAAACTTCCACCAGAGTGCCACAAATAATGTTCGTAGTAATTTCCTAAATTTAGTTTTCCGAAAGACTTGAAAAATCTCACTACCAAATGCAACCTTAAGCTTATATTTTGAAAAATGAGAGAGAGAGAGAGAGAGAGAGAGAGAGAGACCATTAGGATTGATTTGAGGTCGTCTTCGGAGAAATTATAGTCAAGCATGCCATCCTGTTGGAGTTTGAGGAGAATACCAAGCAAGCTTTTCCTATTGGAGAATTGGACATCGCCCTTCTTCATTCTGATCCTGTGTTCTTCAATTTCATGATCAAAGAAATCATCTAACTCTCCAAAAATGGCCTTTAACTTTGGAATGAGGCCAGTGAGAACATCAACCCAACCCAATGAAGAGAAATAATCTCCCACACTGAAGGCCATAATGTGAATCATCACCTTCCTCGCTAGCTCTCCAATCCTTCTATTCCCCTCTGTATTAAACTTATTCCCAAGAACACACCTACACACGATGTCGTTCGAGGTAGCTATCAGCAACTCACTCAAATTCACAGAACCTACACCCCTCATGGATAAATCACGTATCTTGTTCACCAACTCTCCAGCTTCTTGTTCTCTGATGTTCTTGAACGATTGAACCCTTTTCAGGCTAAGAAGTTCGCTGACACAGATTTTCTTTTTCTGTCTCCAATTTTCACCATAGTTTGCAAAACCAATGCTAGTACATCCGTAGAGTAAGATTTTAGGACAAATGCCTTGGGGTCGATCCGCGAAGGTGAGGTCATGGGTTTTCATAATTTCGCAGGCCAAATCTGGAGAAGAAACCACCACAGTTGGAGTCTGACCCAACTGCAAAAACATTATAGGCCCATATTTTTTGGAGAGGGTTCGGAAAGAGTGGTGTGGCAGTTTGCCTAGCTGATGAAGATTTCCGATGATGGGTAGTTTTGGTGGGGATGGAGGCAGATTCAAATTCAACTTGAATTTGCCTGTTCTAGCTCTGAGATTAAACAAAAACAGAGCGATGATGAAGCAAAAACAAGAAACAGATAAGAGTGGGGCGTTTAACTCGTAGGGAAAATATTGTTTGACAAGTGATAGTAGAGCCATTGTGATTTCTCATACCATCTTGTATTGAAAAATAGAGAATATTTATAGGGGCTGTGTATGTGTATGTGTATGTTTTCAATAGAGTGGACAATTCGCGTTTTGTAATAATCAGTATCCTTCAACTCGAGTTAAATCGGCCAATCTTTGAAATCTATTAGAAAAATGAAAAAAATTAAAAAAAAAAAAAGAAAATATAAATGATACGGCATTGGTGATAATTCAGATGGCATTGGTGGTGATTTTTAACATGGACCGCCACGTGGCACAGTCTTATTAGAAGGAATTTAGTGGGAACAGAAGCTTCTGGGTGGGAATGGGTTTTCGCCTCGAGGGACGTGTTGCTTTGGATCGCAATCAGCAGTTTGATTATTTTATTCAGTTTTAGTGGCTATAGAACACCAAATCTTATCACTAAAACTTTGATGGAGAGAATTTGACTTGTTGTTTTTTTGGCGGCAGAATCTAACTGATATTGTGGCGTCACGCATATACGTTTATAATTATATTCTTAAACCGCTACTAAGATTTGCGTACACGTATGTTATAAATTTAGTCCATTTAATTTATTCGGCAGAGTAAATCATGGGACGTAAATTTCCATGTTCACAATTTTCTAAATTACTTCTAATTCACGACTCTAATAGAAAAACAACAACAAACTCATCCTAGTTCAAAAAGTCAAAGAAAAGTAACTGGAATGCCTATTATTCTGTTTCATTTACACTGACTCATCTTTCCCTTATCTGCTTTGCTTTTCCAACTGATCATTTAGAAGTCTATATGACTACTTATTTATTCCCAAGCCGTTCTTAGCTTAGTTTCTTATTAAAAATATAAGCAACAATCCATTTCATTTTATTTAAAATTTTACTTTCATCTCTTGATTTTTTTAAATCAATTTCACTGTATAATTTTACTTCATGTTTTATTTTTTTTCCTAATTTCATTTAACTTATATTGAGTCTTTTAATTTAATTACAAATTTTACTTTTGTACTTAAATTTTATTTTATTTTAATTTAGTTCTTTGACTTTCAAAATTTACTTGAATGTTTCGTTCTCTCAAACATTATCAAATTAAAATGCTTAATAAAATGTCCTATTTGTCTCCTTTGTGATTTAACTTTAATAACATTTTTATTAAACGATTTCATAGTGTTAGAAAGAAGGAATAATTGAGCTATTTGTGTAACTGAAAAAATTAAAATTAAATTAAATTAAATTAAGAGATAAAAGTAAAATATAAAATAAAATTAAAGACCATATTAAAAAAATAAAATAAAGAGATAAAAATAAAACTTAAGATTAAATTAAGAAATAAAATAAAAAATAAATTTTAAAATAAAGTTAAAAAAGACTATGTCAGCTATGTTCATGCCACTTCTTGTGCTCCTTTAACCAAAAAAGTCTTTAACACCCCCTCGCTAAAAACAAACGATGATGAATGAAAATATGAAATGCCTTCAATGGTCAACAAGCTACTAGCATCATCATCCATAATAGGACCCTGTGATTAGTCGCTGGTGTTACTTTTAATTAAGGCAACCTATAATATATGTTTTCTTTAATAGTAATCTCAAATTATTTGTTATAATTGTTTTTTTAATGTTTTAAAATTAAAAAAAAATCTGTACCACTGCTAAAATGGGCCCTTGTTAGAACAATCTGCTGACTGAAAATGTGATGCTTAATTCAATTATTAAATCTTTGATTAATATATGTTAGGAAAATAAATCAACCTTTAGTTATATGTGAAAGGTGGCAAGAAGATGCATTAATTGTAACCGAATTTCATGATGAGCTACACATGAGCTGAAAATTAGAATTGAGTGTAGCTTTTTTTAGTACTTCATTTTGAGTTGACCACTTTGTGGTCCAATAGAAAGCTTTATTTTGTGTTAAGTTTTTAGTATTTTATTATTTTCTGATTTCTATGAAAGTGAGCATTATAATTGTGCCTATGTAATGTGTGTCTTTTTGGGATTAATTGAGTTAATACTTCTCCTCTTCTCTTTCTCTTCATGCGGCTGTGTGCGTGAGTATATTATGTCACACTCATATCAATGTACTATATATGAGAGTTGATAAATTGTATAAAGTGTTCATATGTATGAATGGAATAATATAGATTAATTACTATAAATTGTATGAAGTAATTAATGGCCTTGAATTCTAAAATTTGGGCTATGACAACATGAACCCAACCCATGAATGCGTTTGTCACATTGGCAATACGATCGGGGAGATGGAATGTTCAAAAGAAAATTAATTTTTAAAATGAAGTTGCTATTTAACATTATTTTTAAAAAATTAAAAATTTAAAAAGAAAAGGGTCTGCCAATTAAATTTTGATGCAAAAATCTAATTACACAAAAAAAGTGTTTCACATATCACGACGCCTTTTTCATAGAACAGTTACTTTAAATAAGTTATACAAAACATTTGTTATGACTTTAAATATATTTGCATCATTCTTTATTAAAAAAGAGACTATAAAGAAACAAACTAAAAAAAAATGAAAATATATACAACGTAAACCTCACATAAGATAAGAATTCCTATTAACCTTGTAATAGGAATCAAAATCTATACGGTTAGAATGGTAAAAAACTGTTTGTTTGTACGTAGGTGAATTTTAATTCGCGACGAGATAAGAAATTGATAATTAAATTGATTTTATAAATAAAATAATTTGATGATTGGTTGATATGTTTTTTTTCCCAAGTCTTTAATAAAGTCTCCCCCAAGATAGCAAGTATATATATACACGCATTTGTGTTGTATAATAAATTTATATGTAGTTTTTATATTTTTGTTATTAGATTTTTAATTAAAAAATAATAAGTATATATTTTTATAGAAAAATTTATATTTTTTTAATAAAATCTTACATTTGTTATCTTATTATTAAAAAATTATAAACTTATTATTTTTAATTAAAAATTTTAGTATAACAATAATATAAGAAATTACATTTATTTCTTTTTAGATAACTAATTTTTTATAATATAATTTTTCTTTTTTTGGTTCAATAAAGTTATATATTGTTTAACTAGCTGACATGTTAATTAAGATAAAGTCCTTCCTTAAATAATTTTAAAAACTCATCTTATAAATTCTCTTGAATTCTTACCTCAACATTTCAATCCAAAAACTATACCTCCTATATCACTAGACAAATGACATGTGAATTAATTTTTTTAATATAATTTTAAAAAATACATAATTCATTGTCGACTATATTTCAAGCCACTTGTTATCTTGCTTTTACAAAAAAATCTAACCCCAGTTGTTGGATCTACTTTTTTTAATTGAGGCAACCTATAATATATGTTTTCCTTAATAATAATTTAAAATTATTTGTTAGAATTTCTTTTTAAATGTTTAATATTATTAAAAAATTTGCAACACTATTAAGATTGGCGTAGCTAGAACAATCTATTGACTAAAATATAATACTTAATTCAATTATTAAACCCTATGATTCTATTAGACTTTGACTTTTGTAATTTTATTTATCATTTAGAGAGGTTTATGTTAAAATATTATAATAAATTTAATTAATATATTGAAATATTCTAAATAAAGATAAATTAGGATATTTCATATCTTGTTGATATGTTAGGATATTTTAAATAATGTTAAATTAAGATATCTTATATCCTTTTTGTACTTTAAATATAGAATATATTATGATTCGTAGTCTTTATATTAAAATGTAGTTTTGCTACATATGCTTTAAGCAATTAGTGGGAATATTTAGTTGTTCTATAAATTGACATTCCTTAACAGGAGGGTAGTTGATCCAATCAACTGAAATTTGAGAAGATTCCTAACAAAGAGTGGTTTTTCCTATTGAGAAACCATTGCTCTAATTACTATATTTGTCAGAAATTGCCTTGATTAATAGCCCTTTTTTTCTATTGTTTCCTGGTGTTTTAGTTCGCAGATCTAAAAAGCCCATTTGTTGAAAAGGCTTTTGCAAAATTAAATAAAATTATGAGATGGAATTTAACTTGTCAAATTATATAAGGTGAAACTTAGATGGTACTTAGTACTCACTCTAGGCAAATATCTATCTCTCCCTAATTGCATTTGATAGGTTTAACTTGCATAGATTTTTTTGGCCCAAAGCTTGTAGAATTAGATTGCATTAACTAAGAAGTTAGACTTGCATAATAAAATTTTATAACCATAATACTTGTTTATAAACACATTTAACATTGGACAAGGAACACTGCTTTAGGTGCGATTATAAAAATATCTACACAAATCATTAAATTTCGTCACTATTTGTGTTTGTCTCTCCGCAGCTATATCTGATGCAATGTGAAAGAGGATCCTATTATCTAATAACATCACAATATCAACTCATAGACCGCACATAAGGCATAGGATATATATAGCACATACAGGCCATAATTAAACCACCATAAACTAGCAAGTAACAACGCAGTTTACTAGGAACAAGAGAAGAAAATAGAAAACTTGAAATAAGCTCTCTCATTCCCATTGTTTGGCAATTAAGGCAAAAACAAAAGCAGCATTTATGTTCTCTCATGCAAGAAACATCATTGCGGGTGAAAAGCAAGATAGACAACTTATGACCAGTTTGTACACTGTTACAGACATCTATTGTACCAAATGTGGTGGGAAGTTAGGTTGGATGTACATAAGAGCTTACGTGGATAGACAAAAATTCAAGGAAGGAAGGAAGGAAGGAAGGAAGGAAGGTTCATAATTGAGAAGGCAAAGATTGTCAAGGAATACAACACATTCTGTGAAACCTATATATAATAATTCACAATAATGTATCCAAAAAAATATGCAAATAGAAATAAGCCTGCTATCATTGGTCCATTTTCCCACTCTCCTTTTCCTTCTTTCAGTCGCATTTCTTTTAAAACAATCAAATTAATTTTTTAACTTTTTTTCTTTTTTTTTTTTGGTCATGAAATGCAAGAAAACATCCAAAATAGGAATTCTCCTACCAAACCAGAAAGGAGTAGAGCAACCAAAAAAGAATGGCAACCAAAAAAGAGCAAAGCACGAGGAGGATATCGCTGGCGTTGACTTCTATCTTCATATTTGAGCAAGAAGTGCATACCATTGGCTTCTGATCTTTAGATTCAGACCATCACACTTCAGCCTTCAAGAGTTTAGGTTTGGTTCAGATTTAACTTTAGATTCATCAAATTGAAGCTCTCTTTATTGTCCATTGTTTGTTGTTACATATTTGTTGGCTTTTCTCTTTTGTTGTTTGGGAAAAGAAAGCTAGGGTTGGCTCTATTTTGCTAAAATCTATGTATTTTGTTGCTCTTTTTGTATGATGCACCGCAATGGAATTGCAACACCATTTTGTTGTAGCTGCAACATTGTCATATCATAGTCCATTTGCGTGATATCTAAGCTCTTTGCCATTTCGGGCTGATGTAGATGTTGGTTAGGATGTATCTGCAATATTGTAGCCACATTTTGTAATGCAAGTTGCAATTTGAAACCCTAGTGCTTAACTTACTATTCATTCCTCTTAGTGAGTTTAAGTGATTATATGCTTTTTGTAAGCTATTGGGGTTGTACTCTTTGTTGACTGTTATCCATTGTACTTATAGTGAGTAATTCCCCATATTCTATATGAGTGATCTTGTGCTCTTAGAAAGCTTTTGAGTTATGCCTTTTGTGAGCTATTGAATTGTACATTAAATGATCATATCTACATCTATGCTCTTAGTGAGCTTTGTTGTTTGTCACCAATCATCTAACCCTATATCTACTTGAGTTTATAGGTATTTTAGGAAAGACCTAAATTGTTAGTAAAGTAAAAGTCTTAGGGTTAAACCTTGGATAACAAGCTATAAAAACACTTGTAATATCTCTTAATTTTTTTGTGTCAGGCTATAGAAACACTTATATTGATTCTTAGAGGTTACTTTATGATTGGGTATTAAAAGCCTAGAAGCTGAGTCTCCTAAAAAAGTTGTCTTATGAGTAAGTGGTAAAAGCTATAAAATCTGAATCTATGTTAGATTGTGATTCTCCATATATGATAATTCCCTTGCTTTGTATTTGAGGAGTAAATATAGGATCACCTTGATTCAACCCATTATAAAATTGTTGTGTGATTATATTATTCTACTTATCTTGTTTACTATCCTAAATCGCACTTTTGCTAAAAAACATTAATGCTATGTTTGGATGGGGGAGGAGAAAAAAGGAGGAAGAGAAAACTAGAGAGGAAAGGGAGAGGAGAGAAAAGTGGAGAGATAATGTTTTCCTTTGATGCATTTAGATGGAAGGAGAGAAAATGTAGGGACAAAAAATATATTTTAAATATAAATTAATTATCTTAAATTTAGACATTTTTTTTAAAAAAATAATAAATTTTAAAAAAATTTATAAAAATTATTTTAATATTTCTTAAAAAATTAAGTGAAATAATAAAATAAAAAATAATTACAAAAAAATTAAATAATAAAAAAATTATTTAAAAAAATAATTAGAATAATTTATTATTATAAAAATGAAGCTTAGATTTTAAACAATACATATTTTACATTAATCAAAATTTTTTTAAAAAAATAATTTATTCATATTTATTTTAATATAATAATATAATTTTTTTATTTTATAAATTTATAAATATTATTTTAATATATATTAATTAATTTAAATATAATATATATAAATATAATAAATATTTTTAATTTAATATATATTATTATATTAATATATATATATATATATGCATTGCCACGTCAATGGCAATGCTTATAGATATAGGATGGGATGATAAATCATCCCATCCGACGGAAAGGCAGTAGGATGATGTTCGACTACTTTTTGGTTATACTGGAAATTGATTGGAATACAGTCGATTTTATTTTTTTAAATTATAAAAATTTAATTTATTGATTTTATTTTTAAAAAATATATAAATATTTTATAAAATATATTTATTATTTATTAATTTTATAATAAAATTTTAAATAAATAATTATAATATTAATTAATTAATTAATTAGTTAAAATTAATTTTTTTTGTTTATGATTATGTTTGGGTGTAACTAATTTATTTTTTTAATAAGAATATAATTTACTAATAATTTTAAAATTATATATTTTTATTTTATAAAGTATATTTATTATTAAATAATTTTATAATAAAATATGCAATGAATAATTATAATATTAATTAATTAAAATTAAAAAATTACTTAAATTAATTCTTTTTTATTTACGCCTCCTGAATACATTTTTTCGACTGTCATGTAGTCGGAATATGCATGCGTGTCCCATTTTCTTCCCAAAATCTCTCCAGTTTTGGGGAGAAAATTTTTTTGTGGAACCCACGTTTGTTTTCACCGTACTTTTCTCTTCTCTTGGTTCTTTTCCCCCCATCCAAATAGGGTAAAATCACTTTTCTCCCCTGTTTTCTCCCGACCTTTTCTTTCTCCCCTCCTTTTCACCCCATCCAAACACAACGTAAATTTATACTTGTTAGAAAATCACTTATATTTCAAGAAGTTGTTACACCTATCACATTGCTTGCTGAAAGGCTGATATTTGAGTTCTGAAACTTGACTTGCCTTGATCAGTAATATTGTGAAAATTATTTTTAAATAAAATAGAGGTTTTCTGAATTCAAGTATTTACAAATGGGGTAAAGAAAAATTTGTCAAGATGCCAATTCAACCCCTCTTATGATTTTTTGAACTAACATCTCTACTTCAAAATCTCAAACCTTATTTGAAATTCAAAATTCAAAATTTTGCTCGTAACTCATAGGACTCTGTTTAAATGACTATAAAACAAGAACTTAATGAAGTACATTGATACAGAATGTCTACATCAAGAGAACATATCAATAGGCAAGAAGCCTAGTAGCAATCAACAAACGTAGAAACAGTATATGTAAAGAAACAAAACGACAGAAATAACAGCAGAAGCAAAGTAAAACAAAGAAACCCAGATTTGCAGATCTTCAACAAACTACGTCACGCCAAGAAAAGGTAGAATTAAAATCAATTTCTTTATAAAGTTAAAAAAATAAGAAAAAAGAGTTGGTGGGCATAATTAGTAATGACAGTCCGAAGTGAATTTGAGAATCTTTTAGTTTCTTAACACTTTTTTGCAATTTATTATTCTTTCCAATTTTCTTTTCTTGATTTATCTTACCTCTTCCTTCTCCCTTTCTTTTAGAAGTGATACAGACCTTTTTTTTTTTCTTTCCAAATGATAGGGACGAGAAAAGAATAATTTTGAGTTGCAGAAATTCGAATTATTTCAGAAACACAGTGAGCTATTTTAACTTCTAAGTCCTGTGTTTCTTTGCGTTTTTCCTATTCATATTAGAATGGTATTGAATGCAGTGTCCCATTTAGAGTTGTCGATGTCTTTTGAATTTCAGACTGTGAGATTTTGATTCCAAGCTTTTAACTGAGGTTAAAATTGAAATATATGAGAGAAGATTTCAAATTAGGGAAATAAGGTGGATAAGATAAAGGAATGAGTAATTTTGTAATTGGAAATTATGGCAATTTTATTGAGTATGTGGGTTGCACATGAAAATTTCAAGTTTAGAGATAACATTTTTTTTTTTGGTGGTAGGGGGTAATTGCCATAAGGGTCAATTGTTATTTCTCTTTAAATTAAGGGAGATATAGCAATTAAATGCAAAATTCAGAGTGGGTAAACGTAATTTCCTCTAACATTTTAAATATTATGATATAACATGATAAAATATTAAATGCAATAATCCTTAAAATTTTCACTGTTTATAAATAATTAAAACTAATCAAAGAAATACTATAATTAATATTTTAAAAATATTAAAAACAAAATTTAAATATACCGTTAAATTTTAATTAAATTTTATTGATATCATATTATATATAATTCTAAAACTTAATACGTACATAGAATTGTGATATATGAATAGTCTCAGACGTTTTATTTTAGTTAACTCTTCATATACTGTGCCTCCTGAATGCGAACATAGATGTTATTATGTAGATGTTTGTCAAACATTAAATATATTATCTAACGTTTAAAAATTAATAGAGAGATAAGTTAAAAAGATAACTAAGTCTACATACATAATGATAAAGGTTATTTAAGATATCTACATACATAATGGTAAAGGTTATTTAAGATATAAACAAAATATAGAGATAATTGTGTAAAATAAATAAATAAATAATTATATTAACTAAATGAAAGAGAAATCTATTTTGATAAGATTAGTAAAATTTACACTATAGTACAGAATTATATCAACTATACTGTGAAGATCAATTTCTGATTTACATTGTTGTTGAAGGGATAACATCATTTGGACTCATTAAAACCAAGTATGCCGCAAATCTTGTCTCCAAACGTCGAATATCCTCCCTTAGAAATTGCAAATCCGACAGCAAAGTAGTATGGAACTGCAGAAGTTGATAATGTTACTTTGTGAATACAAAAATCCGTAATAGGTAACCTCCAAGATGAGTAACAAGTGATTGTTTAGATATGAGCTGCAAAGAATACCTAACAGCATCCAGCATAACTCTGATGATGCGTGATGATAGTTTTAACTTATCCAACCATACCAATTTCCTAAATAGTACAATACTGAAACTAAAAAGAAATTTTCAAGTGTGTGTGTGTATATATATAGATGTATATGTATATGTATATAGATATTTTCAATTTTTTATTATTCAAAAGATATGACTAGGGCGAGTATGGTCGCACAATATTTAAAATCTGTTTAACAATTCCTATTTCAATTAATTATTATTTTTTATGTTTACCTATAAATTTAAAGTAATTTAATAATATATTTGTATATATCTATGAAAACTATTTATATATATTATTGATAGACTTTCAATTTCTAGCATAAAAAGAATTGATAGTAAATAAATTCTTTCACTTACAAAATCACTGATAACTGTGATTTTACTTTTCTCGTTCATGTTTATGTCCTGTACAGCCCCCGTTCATGAAACTTCTTATCAACTTATATCATCTCAAAATTATGGTGATAAAAAATTATTTTATTGAAATTTTTAAAAATATAATAATAAAAATTTATTCTTTTAAAAAGTCAACTCTCAATTTAAAAAAGAAAAAAGAAAAAAGAAAAAAGCCTATGAAAATATCGTCAAGCGCATCCTCATGAGTTCTCCTGTATATTTCTATTGTTCATTTGCTACATACGGCAAATTGTGTTTCTGAGCATCTAGATATTTCCCAACAATGACCTCCTCCAAACTCGCATCAACAACGCTTTTAATTATGTTGACTAATTATTTTCCAGTATACCTATATATAATATTGTACTCGTGAATATATTATAACAAAAAAAATTTATATGCAAATCTATATATACACATATAAAATTTCTAACTATTGTTTCCATCCATGACACTAATTACAAGTCAAATAACACTGTCCACAAGCAACATGAGACTCTGTTTTTTTTTTCTTTCCTTTTTCTTTGTTCACTTTTCCAGCTTTTTCCTCACGTCTCATGCGTTTGTACAAGGCCCACCGCCTAGTAGTAATAAAAACATATAAAAGAGGAAGACAAACGAGACCCACCGCCTACTAGTAATAAAAATATATGAGAGAAAAAGAAAGAGATGAGAATTAATGTAATAAAAGTTTATTACAAGAGATTTTGATAATGGCAAACAACTATAATAAAGAGATGGGTGGCTTAGAAAAAGAGTGTTATATTGCTTCAAGATATTTACAAATCATAATACTAAATGATACAAGATAAATATTAAAATACGATGAGGTTTCCTTTTTATACCAAAAGAAAAGTAAATTAATTATACACCTTGTTTAGTATGTAGAAAGTTAAATATAAATATAAAAATAATAATTTTTTATATATAAAATAATTTTAATACTCTTATTTTAATAATTAAATAATAATTAATAGATAATGTTAAATAATATTTGAATAATGATTATAAAAACAGAATAAGCATTTCAACCAAATTTTCATTGCTTTTCTCATTTTTCACCTCATACCAAACATGCCGATAGTTTCAACTAAGTTGATTCGTCTCTTTCAACTAAGCTATGATATTCAGAACATTTTGCCATTAGGGAAACCACACTATTAAAGTAACTTCTAGTCTTAGTTCATTATATGCAAGTTGATAAGATTTGAACCTTTTTGAGTGTAGGTTTTTTAAACTTTAATCATGCGGATTTGAGTAGTTCTTGGGTCTGTAGCCCATAAATCACCAATAACAATAGAAAAGATTAGAGGAAAAAAATTATATATTACAAAATAAAAAAAAACTGACAAGATGAGAATTTTTTTAACAGAAAATGGGAAAAATATGTCAAGAGAAAGAGAGAGAGAGAGAGTGTGTGTGTATATATATATATAATTTGGTTTCTTCATTCTTTGAAAATGCCAAAAAATAAATTTATTGCTCGTCTTGCAATAAAACAAACAAATGATTAAAAATGTGAAAAGATAACTAATAATTAATTGACTTTAGGTTTAAAAAAATAATTGACCTATATCTCCTCTTATTTTGTTCTTCATGTGGGTGAGTTAGAAATATGGTAAGTGAAACTTTAATGAGACTTTATTGTATGTGTGGGCTCCGCCCACTATATCTTCCTTTCTTTCACAGGATATAGACAGAACAGTCGCAGATCCAAGACAAAAGAACGTCATAAAGAACTGATCTTGTTGGTAATTAGTAATACTAATCATCAAGCTCCGGAGTACTGCACCTTGAGTAGTCGGTTGTGATGGCTGAAAAGTCGTTGATAAAATTGCTTTTAAAGAATGAAAAAAAAAAAAATTATAATTATAATTATATAAAAATGTTGGTCGTACTAATATATACATATATGTTATTATCTTTTATCAATTAAGTTGATACGTTTGTACTTTTATAATTAATTTAATCTATTTATTGATTTGAGTTAAAAAAATATTTCTTTTAAAGCCGCTATGGCCAGCTTTGACTTGCATTCATTTTGTTTGTCAAATGGCCTAAGTAGATATATGTATTGAGTTTTAAGTAGAAGATGCGAGAGAGAGAGCGAGAGCGAGAGAGAGAGAGAGAAGAGTGAAAAGAAGATATGGTTAAATTGTAATTTTTCTTTTTTTTAAAATTTTTTCTAAAAATATTTTAAAATTAGATGGATGAATTTAGAAGTGTTTACAGAATTAGTTAAAAATTCTTCACTCTCATTCTTATAATAAATTGACAAATAAAAAACAGTTTCAATAAATTTTTTAATTATCTTTCATCCAAATATACCTTTAAAGATAATATTGTTTAAAGAAATATTTTTGTCTATATTTAAAATTTTTAAATTTGACAGGTCATCTTTTGTGAATGAATATTGAAGACTTTAATTTAGTTTTAAAAAGTTGGATTTAAATATTAATAAATTTTTATATAAAAATGTTTATAACCACACATCCAAGATAGTTGCTACTATTGAATTGAAGTTGCTCTTCCACACGAACCAGCAATGATATCTTGTCCTATTATAATCTACCTGAAAGTGATAGATTCGTACAATTATTTGGCAAATATATATTATTTGCCATCAACCAATGATCTCAAGCACTAATCAATAGGACTTTTCGTTGAAGCACATCACAAGTACAATCATAGTCTCACCTAAAGCAAACTTCAACTATATCTTATCAGATCTATATTACAACATCACTCGTAAATATTAGCGTCTACCACAACACATAACAGAAAACAAACATAAAATCGAGCATCACTTTACGATGCAAAAGAGCAGGGCATTGGCTGGAGATAAAGTGGTAGTTTTTTGCTGACAGTGAGCCCGAATGTCTCTCTCATATCTATGTGTTGAACAATGGCACCATTCGTAGGCAGCTTCCAATCAAACCAATACAAAAGATTAGCCAGAATAGATTCCACGGAAGCAAGCCCAAACACCATTCCAGGACACCCTCTTCTTCCAGAACCAAACGGTATAAAATGGAAGTCTTGACCTTTGAAATCAACATCGTTGTTTTCAAATCTCTCAGGGATGAACTCTTCAGGCCTTTCCCAAAGTTTAGGATCCCTTTGGATTGCCCATGCATTGATATATACCTTTGTTTTAGCTGGAATGGTGTACCCACTGAGTTTTACACTCGATCTTGCTACTCGAGGAGCCACAAGAGGAGGTGGTGGATGCAATCTTAAAATTTCTTTGACTACACATTTCAAGTAATTCATTTGATTGATGTCATATTCTTCTACTTTTGACTTATTCCCCACAACCCTTCTGACCTCTTCCTGGGCTTTCTTCATTTTCATTGGATTTCTCACCAGCTCCGCCATGGCCCACTCCATTGTTGTTGAACTTGTGTCGGTTCCTCCCACAAACATATCCTACAATTTTGGAAGTGAAGAAATTTAGGGGATATGTTTGCTGCAAAGATTTTAAATTTATCACAGGGAATCATTTCCTCAGTTAACATAATCCCAGGAATTAGATACCTTAACAATCAATAAAATGTGCTTTAATTTGGAACAAAATTAGAAGAAGAAGATACAACGGGAAAACAAAAATCTCATATGTATTTGGGATTAAGTTGTTTGAATATTGTAGAAAACTAAATAATACCTAACAAGATAAATTAAGACTCTTATAAAACAATGTTAGAAAACTTACACCAGACATAGTGTTCTTTGTTTCCTAAATTTAGTTTACTGAAAAACCTAAAAATCTCACTACCAAATGCAACCTTAAGCTTATATTTTGGAAAATGAGAGAGAGAGAGAGACCATTAGGATTGATTTCAGGTCGTCTTGGGAGAACTTATAGTCAAACATGCCATCCTCTTGGAGTTGGAGGAGAATATCCAGCAAGCTTTTCTTATTGGAAAATTGCTCATCGCCTTTCTTCATTCTGATCCTGTGTTCTTCAATTACATGATCAAAGAAATCATCCAACTCTCCAAAAATGACCTTTAACGTTGGAATGAGGCCAGTGAGAACATCAACCCAACCCAAGGAAGGGAAATAATCTCCCACACTGAAGGCCGTAAGGTGAATCATCACCTTCCTCGCTAGCTCTCCAATCCTTCGGGTCCCCTCTGTATTAAACTTATTCCCAAGAACACACCTACACACGATGTCGTTTGAGGTAGCAATCAGCAACTCACTCAAATTCACAGAACCTGCACCGCTTATGCATGAATCGCGTATCTTATTCACCAACTCTCCAGCTTCTTGTTCTCTGATGTTCTTCAACGATTGAACCCTTTTCAGGCCAAGAAGTTCGTTGATACAGATTTTCCTTTTCAGCCTCCAATTTTCACCATAGTTTGCAAAAACAATGTTAGCACATCCGTAGAGCAAGATTCTAGGACAAATGCCTTGGGGTCGATCCGCGAAGTTGAGGTCATGGGTTTTCATAATTTCGCAGGCCAAATCTGGAGAAGAAACCACCACAGTTGGAGTCTGACCCAACAGTAAAAACATGATAGGTCCATATTTTTGCGAGAGGGCTCGGAAAGAGCGGTGTGGCAGTGTGCCTAGTTGATGAAGATTTCCGATGATGGGTAGTTTTGGTGGGGATGGAGGCAGATTCAGATTCAACTTGGATTTGCCTCGTCTAGCTCTGAGATTAAACAAAAACAGAGCGATGATGAAGCAAAAAAGAGGTGAGAGTGGGGCGTTTAACTCATAGGGAAAATGTTGTTTGACAAGTGATAATAGAGCCATTGTGATTTCTCACACCATTTGGTATTGAAAAATAGGGAATATACATAGGGGCTGTGTATGGGTATGTTTACAATCATGTTGCTGTCGAAGGGGGCCAAGTCATGAGTTGTAATTAGGATCCTTGGCGACGAGATCTTATGCTGGAAAAGGATTTACTGCACGCTGTGCAGTAATTTATTTTGGCTTTTTTTTTTAGGTATGAAAAATGATGTGGATAATTCAAAAAATATAATTCAAAAAGCAAAAATTTTAACTATAAAAAAAATTTGTACAATATCGTAAAATTTTTTTATGTATAACCTTTTCTCATAATCAAAGTTTTTCTTCTCCCAATCACATTTTTTATATGCCCTACATTATTTTTTAATTTTTAAAGAAAAAAAGTAAAATGGCGTTACTGTATCCCTGCAATAAGATTCCTTATTGCAAGAGATCCAAACTCTCCTCAAGTCGAGTGGGTTAAATAGACAAACTTATTTAATTTATTATAAAAATAAAAAAAAGTTATATATATAATATTTATTATAATAATAAGTATTATTTAAATTCTAAATAATTATCCTAAATAATTAAATCTAAAATTTAAATGTTCAAATAATTTCTTCAAATTTTAACAATAAAAAAGTAATTAAAATAAAGTAGAATAAACAATAAAATTTCTCAAATTTTTTCATTAAGAATATTTGAATCTTGTTTTGATTTAGTTCTCCTAATAAAAGTTAAAATATTATTCTAATTTATAAAATTAGTTAAAAAAATATCAAATTACGTAAGTTAGCCCACTAAACTTATAGGTTAGCCCACCTAACTTGTAAGTTAAGCAAAGCGATAAATATGATTTTAAAATTATACAAATGAAAAAAAATTTAAGTCCAATTTATTAAAATAACAAATTAAATGGGTCAATCCAAGAAATTTAAACTATTTTAACAACTTTAAATACTGCAAACCATTTTAGCGTGGCAAGCCAAATCCTCTTCCAAGCTCAGCAACTCATTTAGTTTTGTGAATGGAAAAGGGAATATAAAAAAAATGATTTTATTAATAAAAAAAATTGTGTCGTTTCTTTAATTTGAATTTAAAAAGAAATAAACATTGTTAAATATTAATAAATAAAAACCAAACTATCAAGTTGTTTGGTTGTGTCTATTTGTGGTGACCGGAAAGCCCGAAGGCTATTCCCCTCCCTGTCAAGGGAGATGCCAACCATCTCTCCTTTCAAGGAACACTTGTGTCCATCCATTTATTCAATAAATTTAGAGGCCAGAATTTGACACGGAAACCTTGAATGGTTCAGTTAGTGCATGCATTATAATTCCCGGCATGTGCGGCTGTTTCTAATTTAACACGTAGCACCTTCTTACTGGAAGGAATTTCACGGCCACTGATGATTTGTGGCTGCGAATGGCTTTTGACCTTTGACACATTGGTCCGTACTGCAGCGTTGGCTTTCCACCTTCAACTGGTTTTGGACGGCTCAAGAAGGGGAACACTTGATCTTATTATTAAACCTGATACTTGTGTTATAAATTTAATCCATTCAATTATTGAGCAGAGCATATGATGAGACGTAAATTTCCATATTCACAATTTTCTAAATTACTTCTACTTACTCATTAAAAAATATAAGCAGAAATATATTTTTAATATATTAATTTCATTTTAAATTTTATTTTTATTCCTTAATTTCATTTAATTTTAAATTAATTTCATATGTTTACTTTATATTTTAATTTTATCTCTTAAGTTTATTTTAATTTTAATGTAATCATTTAAATTTATTCTTTTTTTAATTTAATTTAATTTTAATTGTATAAATTGTATAAATTGCTCATACGAACGAAGTAATATAGATTAATCTATTCTATATATTAAAACTCAATTTTTTACATTATTTATAATTTACTAGCAATAAGAAAAAAAATGTGGATCTCATAGTTTTTTTTTAAGTATTGATGAATAGTATAACACAATGCGTAAACAATATAAAACAACAGATAAACAGTATTAATGATATAAACGGTCTATAAATCATGCCAAGTGAACAATGGTGATCCCACAGCTTTTATGTGCTCCCTCCGGTCTCAAATATAAGTCACTTATTGGAGAATTGTTTTGGTCCAAAATATAAGTCACTTTTTGGAATTGTCTTGATCATTAAATGACTTTTCCTTAAGTACCCCTAATTAAATAGAGAGTCATCAAAGCTAATGCAATTTACTAAGAATAAAGGTAGGCTCTTTAATTAGGAGCAAATATGGAGAATTTTTTTGCTTTGATACAAATTTAATTAGTTAAACTACCTTTAACCAATTTTCTTAATATCTGTGAGGTAGGTATTGGTGACTTATATTTGAGACCGGAGGGAGTATAAAAAGTAGATTCTTAATGTGACATTTTCTTCTCCACACATTTTTTTCTATTTTTTAAAAATAATTTTCTGTTTCTTGGGGCTCCGCACGGGCTCCACCTAGTTACTATAAATTGTATGAAGTAATTAGTGGCCTTGAATTTTGGAATTTGGGCTGTGAGAACTTCAACCCAACCCATAAATGTCGCTGTCATGATGGTAGTACAATTTTTTTTTTTTTGGTTTTGATTCTACTTTATTTTAATTACTTTTTTATTGTTGAAATTTGAAGAAATTATTTGAACATTTAAATTTTAGATTTAATTATTTAGGATAATTATTTAGAATTTAAATAATACTTATTATTATAATAAATATTATATATATAACTTTTTTTCATTTTTCTAATACTGCACACCATTTTAGCGCGGCAAGCCAAATCCTCTTCCAAGCTCAGCAACTCATTTAGTTTTGTGAATGGAAAAGGGAATATAAAAAAAATGATTTTATTAATGAAAAAATTGTGTCGTTTCTTTAATTTGAATTTAAAAAGAAATAAACATTGTTAAATATTAATAAATAAAAACAAAACTATTAGGTTGTTTGGTTGTGTCTATTTGTGGTGACCGGAAAGCCCAAAGGCTATTCTCGTCCCTGTTAAGGGAGATGCCAACCATCTCTCCTTTCAAGGAACACTTGTGTCCATCCATTTATTCAGTGAATTTAGAGGCCAGAATTTGACACGGAAACCTTGAATGGTTCAGTTAGTGCATGCATTATAATTCCTGGCATGTGCGGCTGTTTCCCATTTGACACGTAGTGTAACATCCAGTCCCTTCGTAAACGTGAGAAACGCAATGTTCGATTTCTTCGTAAACGTCAGAAAGGGGCCAAATATAAAAGGAAGTCCTCGAAATAGAAGGAATTGGAGCCAACTAAAATTATGATAAAATTTTAAATATTAGAAAATGAGGATTTGAGGTTTGAGATGCTCAAAAACTAGAGCCAAAAGAGTTCAGAAATTTGCCGAAGAAAGTAGGGGTATTTTTGTAATTTTTGAAAAATTTTGAAAACTCACAGGAGAGCTTTTTAAATGGAAAATTTAAGCTTTTCAGGGTTCTCAAAAGCCCTGAAAATCATGGGAACCCCTAGAATAGTTGAAACCCCTTCGGCAAGCGATTTCGGCAAAGGTTGACTAAAACTTTGACCGAACGGTTCGGAATGGTTTCAGATCCTTTTTGAGTGATCCCAAAGGCAATTCTTATGATTAGGAGCCTAAGGAATATGATGAAAAGACGGATTTTAAAAAGGAGTTAATATGAGTTTAAAATGAAAAAGCCAAGAAAAGGACTAAAATGGAAAAGTAAAAAGTTGTATAAAGTGCCTTTTAGCTCCTTCTTATCCACGTTCTTTCTCTCCTCTCTAAGACCGACTTGCTTCTGCCCAATTTCAGAGGAAAACTCCAGCTTCATAGGCGCACAAGAGGAGGAGGATTTTGGAGGAAGAGATTCAAGAAAAAGGTAAGAAACTTTAAGAAATTTCATATCCTTCCTTCTTGAAACTTGCTCCTCTCCTTTCAAGCTTTCTTTCTATGATTTTAATGGAGAGTTTGGTGCTGTTTTTTGGGCAGAACAGAGAGGGAAATTTCGAAAATTGAGGGAGTAAGCCAACCAAGTGGAAGAACAAGCCAAAGGAAGCAAGAAAACAAGGTAAAACTTCCATTCTTTGGTAGTTTCTCCCTCCCCCTTCCTCTTGCACGAATTTGGGCATCATGAGCCCAATTTTTAGGGGCTATTTTCTGCCCAATTTATGGAAGGATTAAAGGTTTTAGATGGCAAGGATTAAGAAGGAACCAATAGAATCAAGAAAGGGGCATTAGGAAACAAGATGGAACCATTGGGGATCCAAATGCTCCCTTGGAAATCTGATTTTATATGAATGTTCTTATACTTAATTGAATGTTTAAACATGCTCCTAAGACCCCTAGATAGCTTCCCACATGCACCTCCCATCCAAGAAAGCAAAGAAATTGCAAGAAAAATTAATGAACTCTAAGTAGAAAAGTGTAGAGCTCTTGAACACTTTGCAAAAACTGATTTGATATATGAGTTTCCTTGCATGTGTGAGTATTTGATTGAGCTCCTAAGACCTCTAGGAAGTCTCCCAAGTGTGTCTCCCATCAAGGAAAAATCAAGAAGGCCATGAACTCTTCTTCCCCCCCTATAGTCTCGGCCTAGGCAAGTTCCTATAGCTAAGGAGAGTTTTAGATTTTTCTAAGGCTATTCTTGAGTCATATGTGATGAGTGAAGATGAGTAGAGGCCTTAGAAAAAATTTATAACTCAAAGAAAGTGAATTGGTGCCATAGGTTCCATATTAGGACCTAAAGAAGCAACATGATGTTAGGCCCTTTGTTTTAATGATGTGATGACTCCAAGAGGTTTAAAAGGAGTCAAGAATCATAATTGAAAAGAAAGAATGAGGTCTAGAAGTCATTTGATGGGTGTTGCTTCATTAGGTATGATTATGGACCATAATGGAGCTTATAGAGTAATCTAGGGTTTAAGCAAGTTGCATGGCCCTAGACATTGTTTCATGAACTTAATTGGCTCCCATAATTTGTGTCTAGGCCAAGAGACACTATTTCCACTAACTTGTGGGTGTGTGGCTAAAAGAGGAGGCTTGAAAGCTAAGGAAAAAGTGTGTGAAATTATGCAAGGTAGCTCTCTCCACCTTCTCTCATGCATGGATGTGTGTTTAGCTTATTTTAGAATGCGTGTATGTGTATTTTCAAGCTAAGAAAAGTATGCTAGCATGCCTTTATATGCCATGATGCTTGATGCTATGTTATATTTTCAAATAATTATATGATGTTTGTGTGAGTTTGCTTGAGTGTGGAAAGACCAAGAACTCTTCCCTTTGGTGAGGATGAGCCAAGAACCCTTGAGCTTGGTTGAGATAAAGTAAAGAGTCTCTCAAAAGCAAAGTGGGCTCCCAAGAGTATGGTTGAGTCCAAAGTGCTTAAAGAATGGGTGAGGCAACCCCAAAATCCATGAGGAGAAGTGTGAGGCCAATCCAAAAACTTAGTGAACTCTTGAATGTCTTGCATGATTGATTCACATGCCAAAGTTGCTTTAAAATGCCTATGATTTCTACTTTCTCCATGCATGCATATATGAAACTTGCTTGCACATATTATGTGTGATGGAATGGGAGATGAGCTATTGGGATTCTTTGAATCTCATTCCCTCCTCTCCAATACTCTAATATGCTAGGTGGACCAAGTAACTATGGTGAAAGGAGCCAACAACCATGAAAGAAGGAGATTGACAAGCTTAGGCCTAGTTTGTATTCTTTTTGAACAATAATGATGTTCAATGATGTATATGATTATTGTAAATGGCACATGACCCTTGAGACACATGTAAATATAATATTATATGATGTGTAAATGTATGAATATGATGTATGACTTCTAGCCTACATTTTGAACATAAGATGCCAAATTATGCAATATGAAAGTATGATGGAAGTGTACATAAATATGGGTTGAATGGCCAAAATGAGATGCATGAGGTTTAGGACCATTTAGGCAGCTCACACAAGTCTTAAATGTACTTTTAGACTTGCCCAAAAGGTGCCAAGACCAAGGGAAATCCATTTGGCAATTTTGGTACCCAATATGGAGCCAAAATTGACCATAATGGAACCCTATACCATTTTTTGGCCAAATGTGTTAGTCTTGCCCTGAAACTTGGCATGCACTTAGGTCTCATTAATAGCTTTTTGGGAAGCTAAAGATCAAGTCATTTGGAGGTCTGTAGTATTTTCTATGATTTTTCAAAGTTGGTATCAGAATTTCGGATTTTCAGAAATACTGTTCATTTGGTCAGTTATGGAATTGTGTCATCCGAGGGGCAAACGTAGTCCAATGGATACGAAATTTTATAGGCAGAAACTAAACAGTCACAGTAACTTTTAGAAACTAGAAGCACCTCATTTGGAGGTCTAGAGAGGAAGATATGCATTTTCGAAGGTTCTGCCTAGTATCAGACATCTTGCCAGACCCGAGGTACTGTTCCATTAATTTCCGGGAGTTTGGCTTGATGAACTGATCTGGAGATATTTTTCTTCTCTAGTTAACATCCACATCTTTCCATAGTGGTATCATTTGTAAGCATTGGATTTTTGTGGAATTAGTTAGACATTTTTGAAGTTCATATTAGTAAACTGTGATAGTATCAGGAACCCCTCCGACCTACAGTTGATTTAGCGTGTCAAACGCGTTATGTGTGGGATTTTATGACTTTTATATATTTTCACCATGAATTAGACAGTCTAAGCTTTCCAGAATGACCAAGAGTGCATGTTTTCGATTTTTCTAGATTTACTTATGAATTTTCCAAGTTTGCCCAGAAATGGGGCCAAGTCTAGCTGAGGAGAAATATGCATGTCCCATGTCTCCCTTCGGTTTCCATGAGTTGTGAGCTAGTTTTTGTGATTGAAATGAGTTGTAATTGTGAAATTAAATATGAGGATGCATAGAATGAGCTCACACGGTCCACGTGACACCGAATGGGTTTTTGGATAGGATGACTTACAAATAAAAGTTCAAATCTTTATGCCTCCTTTATGAGAATTATGTGTATGTTTCATGATAATTATGCTATTCAAAGGCATGAGATGAGCTAGAATGAAGGTGTTACACGTAGCACCTTCTTACTGGAAGGAATTTCACGGCCACTGATGATTTGTGGCTGCGAATGGCTTTTGACCTTTGACACATTGGTCCGTACTGCAGCGTTGGCTTTCCACCTTCAACTGGTTTTGGACGGCTCAAGAAGGGGAACACTTGATCTTATTATTAAACTTGATACTTGTGTTATAAATTTAATCCATTCAATTATTGAGCAGAGCATATGATGAGACGTAAATTTCCATATTCACAATTTTCTAAATTACTTCTACTTACTCATTAAAAAATATAAGCAGAAATATATTTTTAATATATTAATTTCATTTTAAATTTTATTTTTATTCCTTAATTTCATTTAATTTTAAATTAATTTAATATGTTTACTTTATATTTTAATTTTATCTCTTAAGTTTATTTTAATTTTAATGTAATCATTTAACTTTATTCTTTTTTTTAATTTAATTTTATTTTAATTGTATAAATTGTATAAATTGCTCATACGAACAAAGTAATATAGATTAATCTATTCTATATATTAAAACTTAATTTTTTACATTATTTACAATTTACTAGCAATAAGAAAAAAAAATGTGGGTCTCATAGTTTTTTTTTAAGTATTGATGAATAGTATAACACAATGCGTAAACAATATAAAACAACAGATAAACAGTATTAACGATATAAACAATCTATAAATCATGCCAAGTGAACAATGGTGATCCCACAGCTTTTATGTATAAAAAGTAGATTCTTAATGTGACATTTTCTTCTCCACACATTTTTTTCTATTTTTTAAAAATAATTTTCTATTTTTTGGGGCTCCGCACGAGCTCCCCCTAGTTACTATAAATTGTATGAAGTAATTAGTGGCTTTGAATTTTGGAATTTGGGCTGTGAGAACTTCAACCCAACCCATAAATGTCGCTGTCATGATGGCAGGACAATTTTTTTTTTGGTTTTGTAGGAGAGGGGGGGGGGGGAATGAAATATGTTCAAAAGAACATTAATTTTTAAAATGAACTCGCCATTAAAATTTATTTTTTAAAAAGTAAAAAAAAATTCAAAAAGAAAAAGGTCTGCGAATTAAATTGGATTCAAAGTTTTAATAGCACAAAATAAGTGTTAAACATATTGCCATACCTATTTCGTAGAATAGTTACTCTTTATCAAAAAAGAGAAAAAAAAAATTAAAAAGATATATATATATATATATACACAGTAAACCTCACTTAAGATGAGAATTCCTATTAAGTTTGTAATAGGAATCAAAATCTATACAGTTAAAAAGGTAAAAAAAAAAACCTCTCTCCTTGTGGGTGAATTTTAATTCGTGGTGAGATAAGAAATTGATAATTAAATATACTTTTTTAGGCTTTGTAGTTGATATATTTTAATTTATGAAAATACATGAATTTTACTTTTTTGCTCTTTTTTTTAATTTTTTAAAAGTAAGATTTTTATTTTTTCAAAATTTTTGAAAGAAAAGGAAGAAAAAAGAAAAAGGCAATCTCCTAAAAAACTTTTCCTATACAAGAGAAAAAGATTTTTTTAAGAAAATTTATATTTATTTTTTTATTTTTAGATTTTTGTAAAGTATGATTTTTATTGTTAAACATTTAGCAACGGCTGCTAAATACCGATTTTCTTGTAGTGCAAGGCACAGTTCATGGAAAACTCCTGCTGTTCAATTCGTACTTTTAAGTCTTTTACAGTGTCCCTCAAGATAACAATTTTTTTTTTTAAGGTTGTGTAATAAGGACGTTTTGGGGCCAGCTTGGCTAAAATTGTCATTTTTTTATTTTAAAAAAATGTATATTTAATTTTTTATATTTTTCTTATTAAATTTTTTTATTAAAATATAATAAGTATATAATTTTTATAAATATTTTTTTTAATTTTTAATTAAATCTTATACTTATTATATTATTATTGAAAAAATCATATATTTATTATTTTTAATTAAAAACATAACTATAAAGATATAAAAAAATTTATTTATTCCTTTTTAGGTAACTAGTTTTTTAATAGTATAATTTTTCTTTTTTGTTGTTCAATAAAGGTATATATTCTTTAACTAGCTTACATGTTAATGAAGATAAAGTCCGTCAATAAATAATTTTAAAAGCTCATTTTACACATTGGCTAAATATATTTTAAAAAATAAATTTCTTTAAATTTTTATCTCAACATTTGAATCCAAAAGTAATACTTCCTAAATGATTAAACTTCGAATTATTTTTTTAATAAAATTTTTAAATATTTCAAGCCACTTGTTGTCTTGCTTTGAAAAAAAAAAATTCTATCCTCAGTTTCAACCTACAATATATATTATCCTTAATAGTAATTTAAAATTATTTGTTAGAATTGTTTATAAATGTTTAATATTATAAAAAATTTGTGTCACTACCAAAATAGGCCCTAGCTAGAACAATTTATTGACTAGACTTTGGACTTTTGTAGTTCCCTTCCCTCTCACATCGGGCTCGAATCTTCTTGGTTTTCCCAGCAAAGCTACTCATGCCCAACTTTTTTAAAATGGGGGGATTATAAAGGGAGGTCCAAAATAAAAAAAAATATTTTAAAAAAATTTATTATCACTAAATTTAATTATTTTTTATTAAAATTTAATTAATTTTAAAATAATAATAATAAATTCTTTAAAATATATTTTTTTAAATTTTAAATCCTTAAATATAATTCTTTCTTTTAAAAATGTGTTGTATTTGGATTATTTTTTATTCATACTAATATATAATTGACTAGTTAATTGGTCCGAATTCAATTTTAATGGAATTAACAGATAATTTAGGCGTAAATTTTGTGAAGACAAGTTTGTATAAATATCAGAATTCATTAGTAGTGTGCCGAATACAGTAGTGCACTCTATATAGTGGTCATGACCCATGAGAGGTTCGCTACTTTAACTTGGGCGGTTCTTATTTATTGATGATATTCCAAGTTTTACCCCATTGCTTATATTCATGTGCAAAGCCGGCTACTTAATCATTAATTTTAGAAGCAAATATAATTATTTGTATGATCAGACCCTGTACTATGTTTCTGCAATTTTCCAAGTATTGCTTTGAAATACATGTACTCAGAGCTTCAAAAAGTCATTTTCTTCCCCCAAGCTGAAATTATGGAAATTCTTTATATATATATATATATATATATGCTCATTTATTTAGGATGGTTAATGATGATTCAATTTAGTGCTAAGTTTTAGTCTGACATACCATCAATGCCAATTGGACCATTTATCAATTTTAATAGAATCCTTTTTGGCCACGAGAATGTAACCCAATCACCCCGCTTTATTTTCCGAATTCTCTGGTCAAAAGTGAGCAATCAAGAGTCTTCCTGAAAGATGAAGAAACTACAAATTCCAATTTAAAACAAATCAAACAACGAATCCACATTGATGAGAGATCCAAATAATTAATCTGTCATGGAATAGATCCAAATGAGTATGGAATTGCCTCAAGATGAACTGGTACTTTGATTAAGACCCATATTTCTGACTCATGTCTAAGTAATCCACAGGCAGCTTCCAATCAAACCAGTATAAATTAAGGATTGATAAGCACATATATACTCAGTGGAAGCCATTCCAGGACCGAACCGCATGGGATAATATAAATTGAAAGTCTTTCCCTTGGCCTTTGAAATCTCTCCGGAATGAACTCTTCTGGCTCCTCCCAAAATATTTTGGGTCCTCTGGACTTAAACGAGGAGGCCAAAAAGAGATGAGAGTAGGATTACTCATGATTCATGTTCGTTATGTTTTCAATGCACGGCAAACTGATAATTAAGGTCGAAACATGATACTATATAGGATCACTATTAGGAGAGCCATTCATCTTCTTGCCATCTTCCTATTCCTTTAAGGTGAGAAAGAAAGTGACAAAAGTAACGAGAGTTTTTATGAAGTTCACTTTTTCTATTTTTATCTACTTTTTCTTTTATCTCTCTTACTTCAGAAGCTTTTAACTTTAGAAAATCTGGATTTATATCATTTTATACTTATTATTATTATTATTATTATTATTATTATTATTATTATTAAGTTGTATTAGGTTCTGACGCTCTTTTTGTTTAAAAAATTATATTTGGTTCTCCTTCAATTACTTGCTTGTATTAACTTATACAAATAAAATATGAAAGCAAGTAATTAATCATAAAACTTTCAAATTTTATATATAATAATATTGATTTAATTATTTCTGTAATATATATATCTCAAAATTTCAAGACGTCAATGCAATTTTTGAAATAAAAGAATATTAGATATAAATTAACCAAATTCAAGAGAAATTAACGAATAATTTAATTCCTTTTTCATATGATAGTATATAAATTAATTATGCAAGAGAGTTATTCCCTTTTTTATTTAATTATTTATGGCAGCATTGTCCAATCACAATTTGATAATTTTTTTTTCCTTTTTTATGTATGTGAATTATTTTGTATTTTAGATCATTTCTATACAAGAGGGGATCTTATAGGAGAGAATTAAGTGAATAGGACCCAATAGGACAATTTGGATTTTTCCTACATGGTGCAAATAGGACATCATCCTATTAGCCAGGGGAGATACATAGAGTGAAAAGAGAAAATGGATAAAAAGAAAGAAAGTATACCTCATTTACACTCTCATTACTTTATGTCCCTCACTTTTTATCTCTTTCCAATAAAATGGTGCACCGCATAGGAAATGACTCCACTCTCACTCACTCACACTCTCTCTATCACAGGACCCCTTCGAGAATCATGATTAATCATTTTGACAATTAAAAAAAGTGACAAAAGGAATCACATGGGCATTAGATTTGTAGCATTGAAGATTTGATTTTTTTTCTTTTGTTAATTTTTAATAAGAATCAATACAAGATATTCAGGTAATATACTACTAAAAAGAAATTAGATTTTAGCTATAGCTACTTAACTACAATTAGATAAACTATAGCTAAAACATAACTTAATGATGATTATTTTAATCGTAGTTAGATCTATGAACTAACTACAATTTCTAATAATCATAGTTGGTCTACCATGAACTAACTATGTTTCTAAGTTACTCCCTTGTTATTTTTACAGCACCCACCCCTACAAAATTAGTTTTGCATTTTAGATCTAGAGAAGCCACTAGAATGACAAGCGTAGCCCTATGTCCAACTAGCCTTTGTCCATCATTGAGAGTGTTGTCACCTGGGGTGAAGCCTCCATCCATAATTGCCACCTTCGTTACTCCATCTTCCTCCCTTTTTTCTCTTGTGTTCACTTTAGAGTCAAAACACAAGGTAAGTTAGATCTCAAAGATTTAGGGTTTTCAACTTAAGCAACAAGAATGAGTTTACAACCACACACAGGGAGCTTTGTTTCATTCCCACAACTATGTTATTGCGTTCTATTTGGCTCCTTTGATTACCTCTGTGCATTTCCATGTGTATGAATATGCTTTCTTGCATATGTATATATGTATTATAAGGGATTATTAATGATGGGTGTTGTGAGTTTAATTTTTCAGTTTGTGCATTTGTTTATATTGGTGTTTGTTTTGTGTTTGACATTCCCTACATTAACTAAATCTAGTTATATAGCATGTGTTGTTATTGCTTAATTTAGTCTACACAATGAGTTAAATTGCCAATCAACCTGAATGCTCTATACAACTCAATGCATATATCTATGCCCTTATAGTTGTAGGCCAACAAGGTTTATGGTGAAAACTTGTCATGGATTGCTCTTTAGAGCTTTTAATATACTTTTAATTTTGATTAATGTCGAGGATTAAGCATAGTTTGGTTTAATATAATATTTTTCATTTGCCACGTTGATCCTTTTTAATATATAAAAGACTTAGCTAGTGATTGATTCAAGTTTTACTGATTATGGGCTTTTGGGAAGCTTTTTCAAATGTTTGATTTAAGTTTAATTTCATCCTATCATTGAAGGTTTGTTAGTAATCCAAACACACCATTAATCATTCATTTATCTTATGAAAGCAAAATAAATCTTTGAGGCTAAACTTGTTTTGAAATACTAACTTAGTAAGCCCTCAATCTCTTCAACCTTATAACATGCTCAAGGTCCCTTAGTTAAAGCTACTAGAAGCAAACAACATTGCATTTTTTCCTCTTGTTTGTTTTTCTACTTATTCCCCTTTTATAATCCTTCATTAGACCATAGCTAATTAAAATGATTAGATAATTATAGTTGCTAGTTTATAGGTTGATTCAAGTGCCAATTCTGAATTTTATCCCTTTGGTCTTTTACTTTGTTCAAGTGCCATTAAAGAGATTAAGTTCTTTGTCTTCTTCTTAATCTCACTTGCAAATAGAGTCTCTTGTAACAATAACTTCTCTTTTGAATACTTTACTTGTTGTATATAATTGAGATGGGACTAAACATTGACCTATAATGGATCTACTGCAATGGATCTCTATGCTCTTCAATTGCCTCAACAATTTGATCTAGTTATAATTCTAGATTTTGATAAGTGATTCACAATAGATGCACCAGAAAAAATTGGAATAGCAAAGAATAATTTCTCCCCATGATTGTTCTTTGTGTAGAGTCTATGTCTTGCCCTGAATTGTCTTTCACATATAAGCACAAATTTAGAACACATACTCACAAGCAGTTTCACAAGAACTCACATAATTGTAAAACTGATTGTCACATTAATTTTTAGTTTTCTCACAAATAAAAATTGACCATTTTTTAATTTCAATATTCATATTAATTAATTAATTAAATTAATTAACTTCTAATTAATTAATTTAATTCATTTTTAGGCTTTGCTATGGACTTAGATGACCCATTATGGGTAGTTCAATAGTCTAACATTTTTCATTCCCATATGATGGTATGAATAATATAGATTTTTCTACTACTTTTGGCCTTTCATACTGGGTGCTCTGTTGTGACCACTAGGGTACAATATTTGGGAGCTTTTATATTGGAAACACTATATTATAGGACCAATATAAAAGATTACTACCCTTAGGTGCATGTTACACATTTATTTGTGTGTCTCAAATGCCTTAGATTCATCTATATATATTTTTCCTCACAATAAATCTAATTTCTTCTAAATTTAGTGCTACTCAAATTTCTTTCTTATATATATAGTATTTAGCTTATGTTGTTCCTAAATTAACTTTATAACGGATATATTTTATACATTAGCATAGTCATGTATATTTTATGTAATTTTCACCTACATATTATTTAGATCAAAATTAGCTATTTTCTTGGTATTAACCCTTTAGGTCAAATTTATTGTGACCATATAATATATCCATAGTAGCAAATGCTAACTTATTTCTTTATAATATTGTCAAAATCATAAGGGTATATATATATATATATATAAAGGATTTTTTTTTTAATTTTTGGGACTTACACAGCAAAGTAGAGATTTATTCGCTTGTTTTTCAATTACAATTCTTAATCACATGAAGTGTGAATTGCATGCTGGGTGCTTCTCTTATCATGTAAGAGTGTATGATGATTTAGCTTATCTATTACCAACGTATATATCTTAATCTACTATAAGAAATCAAGGCTTTTTCTTGCAAAAAATTCTTGTGAAATTTGTTTAGTGAAAATTTCTTGTGAAATTTCTAGTGAACTTTATCTTAGTTTATAAGTTTTTCACAATTATCGCAACAAATTCTTGTGGTTTTTTTTGTGAGAACTTCTTAAGAAAATTTTGAGAGAAATACCATCACAAAAGTGCTACAATATGATGAGAATAAGACGTCAACAATTTTTGGAGAATTTTTTTATGAGAATTTTTTTTTTCGCAAACTTTGTCATAGTTTATAAAATTTTCACTATTCTTGCAAAAAAATGCTCGTTTTTTAAGGACATTTTAAGAGAATTCTAGTAGAAATACTATTACAAAAGTGCTATGGTATGGCGAGAATGAGACACAAAAAATTCTTGCAAAATCTTTCTATGAGAAAAAAATTTAACAAATAATGTTTTTTAATCCTTATAGAAAAATATTATGAGAATTATGGAAAAATAAAATTAGATTTTTTTTCACTATGCTTACAATAAATTACTATGAGAATTAAAAAAAAGTAATTTTTTGTCTTTACAATAATTTATCATGATAATTTCAAAAAAATTTGGAAAATTAAAAAGAAATGTGTTTTAATTCTCATGATAATATATTATGAGAATTAAAAAAATATAATTTTTTGATTCTCATAAAAAATCTATAAAAATTAAAAAATTGTAAATTTCTTTTATTCTCATCATGAAAAATTAAAAAAGTGGAAAGTAGAATGTTTGAAATTTATTTATTTTTTTTGGTTTTCATAAAAATTTATTGTGAGAATTTTAAAAATTGTTGTGAAATGTAGGAGAAGAAACATATTTTAATTCTTGCAAAAGTTTTTGCGAGAAATAAGTTTTTTAATTCTTATAAAAAATTGTGTGAAAATTCAAAAATTATAATTTCTTTTAACTCTCACAGAATTATTCTGTAACAATGGAGAAATTAAAAAGAAAAAAAAAAAAGAAAAGAATGGGTTAACACGGTTGCTTTTTGCCCCATCAGTCGAGTGCTTTTTGCTCAAGAGTAAGATTGGGACCAGAATAGTGAAGTGCATCGCCCTTCTTCCAGATCCGACGCTTTCTCTTCTTTCAATTTGGATCTCCATTATCTTTCCTCCATCTTCGCCCCCATCCAAATCTCAGTTTGTCCTCGCATTTCGAAGTGACTCCGTGAGCTCTCTATCTCTTTCTCCCTCTCTTCTGCGTTGGTTCATGGAGAATCTCATGGAGGAGGTGTTGGTTGTGTAATTGGTGGATGGCCTCCTCGTCTCCAGCTATTATCCCACTTTGTTTTTGATATATATATATATATATATATATATATTTGGAGAATCACAAGGTCGGTTGCTTCACCAGGGGCCAGAGGCATGGCTATGGTTCATGACAACTGGGAGAGATTGGTTTGAGCAACGCTGAAGAGAAAGCAGCAGAGAATTGCTGAGCAACATTGTGAAAGAACCCCAAGTGAGATAGCCAGAACTGTGCCACCTTCGCTTGCTCAGACAATGAACCTTGCACAGAATCCATTAATGAAAGACTGGACTCACGGAGCTACAAGTAAGTGTGCCCATCGGCCAAATTTTGTTTGTTATTCTTACATTTAAGGGATTGTTTGGTACATTGAATAGTTTGTATGATTTGTGTATAATTTTCAAGACGCATAATTGAGTTTGTATGATCTGTTGTTCCTTACTTAATCTGTTTGTTGCAGATTAGAAAATTGATTTAGCTAAGTGATATGTTAAAGATGGGAAAATATTGTATTCTCTCTTATTGTTGGCATATTGAAGAAAGGGATTTGTTCTTTGGCGATTGTGTAACCCAACTCAGCTGCTCTCACAACTAAGCTGGTTATACTTTCTGAATCTTTAGTGATGGGTTGATTTTGATATAGTTTCTTTTATCATTCACTTTATACTGTATTTGGCTGTAAATTCAAGGTCAATGATTCATTAGTCATTGCCCATTAGTCCTTTAGAGTCCTTTGATTTCTTTTGCAATTTTTTACTTCAAGTCAGTTGGTTTTAGCTTGGCTTTTGTGTGAAACCTTTTTTCACACACAACTAAATGGGCACAGTGTCTCAACCTCCCTTCACCTATATGATTTTTAATAGGTTCTATTCTATCTGTGCATTCTAATGATGGATATCTGTTGTTCCAACTTTTCATTCTTAGAAATATTGGGATAGGGTCTCATCTTTTTAGGTTGCTTGAGGTGAACTAAACGAATCTGACATTGTATCTCCATCCCTTCTCTCTTAACAAACTTGTAGGTTTAATTGAAAATATTTGGGTGACAGACGAAGGTCCTCTATTCCACTTGGATTGTATTGTGTTCTATATGATTGCTGCTAATTAGATCCCTATCATTTTAGACAGAACTCTTGGGCACCGATGCAATTTTGATAGCCTACAGAACAATAGTCTGACAATTAGATCAAACAAAAACAAAGGGTTCCTAATTCTTCAGATATTAAAGGTAGCAATAACCATTACAATAGTATATTGTGTGCAACATTTCTACTTTATCTCATAAGATGATCATTATTTCTCTCACACAACATCGACATCTAATCATATTAATGTATAACTTTGTGATTTTTTGTTTTTAATCATTGAAATGTTATTAAAAAATTCAATTCTTTCGTTATTATATTTCAACATTCACCAGTGTCATTATCTAATATATAGATATATATGTAGTGTTTTTTTTTTCTGTCTTCATAAATTTGGTACATTTAATAGGATTTCATGATTCTGCACCTCAAAAAATTTAATTTTCCTTCTTCACTTTTCTGTATGCTTCAGCTTTTTATCCTACTTTGGTTGAAGTTCCTTATATTCTTTTCATTTTCAGTTTTTATATTTGTTTCATTAGGTTTTAAACTGTCTTTAATATAATTTCTCTTGTTGTCTAAACTCTGAATATAATAATGCAACTGATGGTGATCGGATTTGGCTTACTAAATTATGCTTCAGATTACATAAAATTAGTAGGCAATTTATTTCCAAAACAAAAAACTATATGTGCGCTGTGCCTCAACTTTTGTATTACTACTTTAGATGAAGTAGACTCAGGAAATTCTTGAAGGCTATAATTTAAGCAACTCTCAGGATTTTGAAATTGAAGAGATAATCATGACTGCAACAATATAGGTCTGCTAATGATATTGAATATGGAAATATTATGTATTTTGGCGTCGGAGCTACGTTCTTCATTCTAAAAATTTTGGCATTTAATGAGTGCATTTGATCCCGTCTAAAAGTTTTTAATATAGGTATAGCCTTGTGGCTCTGTAATTTAATATCATTCTCCAGCATATTATTATGTTAATAATTTAGATCTAAGTATTTCAATGTTTCTGTGTAAAATTTATTGCTTAAATGGATGGAATGTATAGGGAATGGTTTATATAATCACATTGGATTGGACATTTGCAAATTAATGTTTGAAAAATATCTTGATAATTGACTGCTTTAGCAGCTGAATCTGCTTTTCAGATGTAGAGATATTGCTGATTCATAAATCATGCCTAACTTTTAAGCAGCTAATGGCTTTCAACGTTGCAATCTGCAGGCCTCTTCGATATACGTAGGTAGAATATTCAGTCTGTAGGCCCTTCCAATAGTACGGTCCACCCAATTTGAATCATGGGAGGATGAATTTCCGAATCCTCTTTTCTTTTCCCCTTTTCCCCATAAAGTGCAATAAATATATATATTTTACTAATGGCTTTCTTTACCCTTTTGTTCTGCATAAACGCATACATGCATATACTTTTGTTTTTCCTTTTAAGCAGCTAATGGCTTTCTTTACCCTTTTGTTCTGCAAGTTCATAGGGTACCTTACAACTCTGATTATCATCATGAGATATTTTCAAACCACTTTTAATGTAGGTTATTCTTCTAATTAATATCCTTAGGATATGTTTGGGAGTTTTTTTTTAAGAGAGGAATGGAGTGGGATGGAATGGATTTAGAATTTTTTTTAGGGGTGAGTGAAATGGTAAGAGATGGCCTTCTAAGCCATCCCTAGCTATTCAAAACTCATTTTTTTTGTGCTCCCAATTTAGGAAGTCAATGATGGAATGGCCACATTTAAATACTTAAATTACAAGATTACCCTTTAACTTTATTTAACCAATGCAAAATTATAAAAACTTTAGTATAGATATATTAAAATTATTAGTTCTAGAAAACATTAATTTTAGAAAAGTGAATAAAATATTTTTTTACCTTTTTGTTAGTTTTTAATTATTTTAAGATTAGGTATGTGACTTTCAATAAGATTATGATTTTATATATTTATCTTTTATTATTAGAAGTTATCTTTCTTTTGGATTAGAATTAGATTTTTATAAATATAAATCTCTGCATTTGTACTAGTTCAGAATAGTACAAATAAACATTATTATTATTGAAATATATTTTTACCTCGTTATTGTGTAGTATGAGAAGAGTTTTGAGAATTTATTCGCATTTTTTATCTAAAGCAATTTATAAGGATAATATTGAAAAAAATAGTTTTTATCCAGTTCATTCCATTTATTTTATAATAACTCTTAAACAATGGTCCAATGAAACAATTCTATTTCCCTGTAAAACTCCCAAACAATAGTATGTTCCGTTAAGCTCCACTTCATTCCGTTCCATTCTATGATATTTCATTAATGTCCGTTTCATTCCATTTCTTTTTAAAATCCCAAACATAGCCTTAAACCTTAATATCAATACCTAAATCAGATTTAAGCGAGTAAATAAATCACGGTTGCCAGTTCAAGCATTAAAACATGATAAAAATGTGAGATTATTAAAGCTTTTTCAACCTTATGTCTGTACTTAAATCATATGGCTAAGCATTTTGGTCTACAAAAAATTTGGCAGCATAATGGCTAGAAATTGGATGTTGTCCAAGCACTTGACTCTCCCTTATAATGAAATCCATTACTTGCATACAATTTAAATAAAGTATACTTAATTCTAGATGTATTAGGGCTTAAGTATTTGCTTGCCTTTAGACCCAAACTATTTAAATAGTTAAGAGTATTGAATGCTCATAAATACATCAAAATGACATTTGCATTACTGGAAATAATTATACACTTTTTAATCTATCTCTAAACTATCATATTGATAAGTCTCTAATTTATTATATTTTTTTATTATTTTACGAGACTTATCATATAAATATAGAATTTATTTGATGTTTTTAGTATATTAAATTAATAAATTTTAGTTAAGTTAATATTTATTAAGTTTTGGTTTTATTTATTTAGTTTTAATCTCATTTTTTGTTTTAGTTAAGTTGTATTTTGTGCTTTTATTTATATTTTTAGGTTGCTAAATTATGTAATTTTTGTTAGTAGATTATAAATAGTAATCAGATGAATTATATATTTTTATAGGGTTGTAATTATTAAAAAACAAGATTGGAAGTTTTGGAATGCAAAGCAATGAAACTTGAGAAGATTTGTTAGAAAAGAATCAAAAAGAAAAAGAAAAAGAAAAAGAAAAGAATAAAAAGAAAGGAAAAAGAAAAGAAAAGAAAATAGAGAAAAATATAGTGCTCAAAATTGCTGTTAAAAAAATGTAGTGCCACGATAACAAATTTAAACATTGTGGTGCCCAATGAAATAGAAACAAATTGCATCACAACATAAAATTCTGCGTTGCTGCCCTCTTGACTGCTACATATGCAAATTCAGCAATGCTGCCGCAACGACAAAATGTTAAACATATCATTTTTAACTGTGTTTTTTTAGGGTTTTAAGGGGGGGTTTTTTAACCTTTCTTTGAGAGAAGTCGCCATTTTGAAGATTTTGGAGAGAAGGAAGGATTTGGAGCTTTATTTACCATGGGAGAAATTTGGGGTTGAAAAAGATTCACCGATTAAATTAATTTTTCTCTTCTTTCTTTATTTTTCTTTATATTTCTTTGCTTATATGGTTTATACTCTGTTCTTAATGTTATTATTTTTTGTAGTTATGAGCTAAACTAATTAATTTGGGATTGTGATAAATTCTAGCTTGTCATATGTTATAATTACTCTATTTATTTACAATTAATTATGTGATTTAATTGCTCAATTTTTGTTCTTCATGCTTCTAAGTGTGTGAAAACTATTAAATAATTTGGGTAACCTAAATGAACTGGAAAAAAGGGATTTTATAACTTGACCATGGATTGGGTTGTGTGGGTTTATGAAATTTGTAATGTTGAGTGAATTGATTTGCTTGTAGGATAAGAATATACTTGTCAACCTCACATATATTAGGACCTATTCTTGATTAAGCCTTTAATCAATTGTATGAAGAATTATAAATTGGTTATGGGAATGCTTATAGGTAATTTAGACGATACTTATAGGTAAATTAGAGTCTTAAGTTATTAATAACATTAAGAATAAGATGAAGAGAGGTAATTAGTTCATATGAAATACTAGAATGAATCATAATCCTAAATCCTTTTGCTTTCTACTTTCATCTAGAATGTTATCTCTTATTTATTTTGTTATTTTTATATCCTTAGTTTAATTTATTTTCTTATCACTTTTATTTTAGTGACAAATCCTCGCAGAAACAATACTCTATTCATCACTTTATTATTGTTGTGATACATATACTTGTGCATATGCTTTTAAAAAAAAGCAACACATGTTTAAGCTCAAAATGTATACATCAATATTATTAAATACATATAAGTTTTAAAATACAGTCTGACAAGATATGTACAACAAAATACAGCAAATACATATATCATCATAGAGCTATAGACTTTCTTTGGTCTAGTATGTTACTCTCACTTGACAAAAGGATTAATGGATAAAAGAGTGAGATTCTAAGGAGAATCCCAGTTGGATAATCTTATTCTAATATGTATTAACCACTCAAGCACATAAGTATATGCATGTATGCGTTTATGTAGCTTTCTCTAACATCTAAGGTTTCTAACATGTGAAAATATGCATGCATGTGGCTAAAATCTAGCCAAGATTACTAAACTCTCTCATAAATGGCTTTGATACTTAGCATAAGGAAGAATTATTATACTCAATTCCTTGGCCCTCTTCTCTTAGCCATTATTAGGTAAAGCTTCATTTGCCAGACCACTAACTTATAGAAACCACATAAACTTATATAACTCATTCAAACACATCAAGCAAATAAAACATACAAACAACCAGGTACTTAAATAGTCAAAAACATGAAAGAGAGGAGGAAAATATTACTTGTATTAAGGACTAACCCCAATGTTGCTTAATCTTGCTCTTGTTCTTCTTAAATTACTTTTCTCGGTCAGGCAGTGACAATGAGGCCCTTTGTCACACTAGTGGCCTAAAACATCACTTTAATATTCATATTAGTGCTAAAGTCTAAATTTACTAACCACATGTATTGCTATGCCCTATATGATGCATTTTATGCCATTTAGAAGCACTTTAAAACTCAATTTCTAGAGATTTTCTTTTTTAACCACTTGACCATATTTTTAAGGTTCACATTATTCGCTTTTGGGATAAATTTGGAGCTTGCTAGTACTTCAAATGACTTGCTTATTTAGCCTTTTCCCATTGTCTTTTTCTTAGGCCCTAATTTAGGGCTTCTCATCAGCAAGTTTTCCTAGATAATTTAAGCTCCTTAAATTCTTATTTGAACCCAAAATTAGTATTTTACTATACATTTAGTCATTACACTATTTTTTTGGTCATTTCTCATTTTAACATATTTGGTAACTTTAGGCTATTTTTGTTAAACTTTATTCTATGTCTTAAAACTCCATTCCAACATCTAAGATAGCTTTTTATGCTTCCATTAAACTCACTAGAATGTTCAAATACAATGCCAAACATAAGTATGACCATATACTTGAGTTAGGGTTTCTTAAGCACTTGGAGAATTTGATTTTCACAATTAGTTTTTATAATTCAAATTGATACTTGCCCTAACCTTTATAATTTGCTAGAGGACCTTTAAATTTCTTAGAACTCAAAAACAAGCTCAATTGACTCACTTTTGGAGGGGTTAGCTGAGAGCATCACTAAGGGTAGCTACCTGGAGTTTTCTTGCTTCTTATGGCAATTTCTCCTCATTTCTTCAACCTAGGTCAATTTTATATCCTCCATATGATCAATTGCATGCAAGGGAATAAAGAAAGATAGAGAGAGAGACTTTCTCTCTCTAGGCATGATGAGTGGAGGGAATGACTTGGAAGCATGGATATGATGATTTTGGAGCCGTACCCGTACTGGGTACGTATCTGGCATGGATACGCGTGCTGTACGAGTACAAACATATCTTGTACATTTTTTTTCTTCCGTACGTTTCAAAATGTTTCTTCCCATACCGAATGTAACACCATAATGTCTTCACCTCAATTAATCTTCCTTTAGACTTGATTCCATATGATTTCTAATGAAAATGACCAAAACTGTAGTATTTCAATACTTTAAGCCGGGGTTTAAACAGTCATATTTTGCTCCTTGGGTCCCATGACCCCATCATTCACATTTTCTACTCAAAAACCAGTTAAAAAACTCATACATAGCCCCAAACAACCTATAAACCAGGATATGAAGCCAAAAATTGAGAAAATGCAATTTCTCAAATGGGCCCAAAAGTCAGATTTTTTGCTCTAATTTTGGAAAATTATAACTAATTATAAAAAAATGAGAATTAAGCAAACCATAGCTTTATGGAAAGCTCTAAGTGTTAACTTTACATAAAAATACTTTCCAACCACAATCTCAGCGTTTGGACCCTATTTGATATCGAAAAAGAGACAGAGGTCCGGTTGTCCTTGGTACTGGTGCAGCTTGCTATCATGAAATTCAAAAATTCGTAACTAATTCCACAAAAATCCAATCGGGGCAAACAATACCAACTTAGAAAGATATAGATGTTAACTAGAGGAAAAAAATAAGTTCAGATCAGTTCAATAGCCCTTGGAGCTTGAAAATTGATGGAATAGTAATGAAGGTCGGATGGCTTCCCTGATACTGACACATAATTTTAGAAAGTCATTTCTCCCTCTACAGATTTCCAATTGAGGTGCTTCTAATTGGTATAGGTTACTGTGGATATATAGTTTATGCCCATAAAATTTCATGACAATTGGACATCATTTGTTCCATGAATGACACAGATTTAATTTTGGACCTAGTTGCACAATACAATAACCAAAACCAGAAAATTCTCCAACTTCAACAATTCAGCAAATATTCCCTAAACCTCCTAATATTACCCACTTTAGCTTTTCAAGAAGCCCTCAACAAGCTCTAGAGGCATGCCAAATTTTATATCAAGAAGAGCTCATTTGGTCATACTTTGATGGAGCTCACAAATATGGCAATTTTGGCACCCAAAATGGTTCAAAATGGGTCCAAATAGCCTCCCACATGTTCTAACACCTCTTGAGCAAGTTTTAAAGCATAAGTATAGTATATATGAAATACTTAAGTGTAACACCTTCATCTCTAGCTCTCATGCATCACGCCTTACATGCTTATATACATATGGGAAGCATAAAAGGGAGATCATTTGCTTTGGATTCATATTCTTACTAACATGGCATCATGCATGGTAGTGTCACATGGATCGGGTGAGCTCTTTATACGCATCCTCATGTTACATTGCATCATTACAACTCATTTCAATCCCAAAAGTATGCTTTAAACCCATGAAAAGCAAAAAGGGAAGCGAGACATGCAAATTCGTTTCGGCAGATTTGGCCTCATTTTTGGGCAAAGTTTGGAAATTCATAACTAAATACAGAAAAATCGAAAACATGCTCTCTTAGTCACTCTGGAAATATTAGACTGTCTACTTCATGGAAAAAATATGTGCAAGTCATAACATCCTACACACAGGATGTTTGACACGCAAAAGCCTCTGGAGGTCGGAGGGGGCTCTGCTACTGTCACAGTTTACTGATATGGACTTGAAAATGTCTAACTAATTCCACAAAAATCCACTGCATGCAAATGATATCACTATGGAAAGGTGTGGATGTTAACTAAAGAGGAAAAATGTCTCCAGATCAATTCATCGAACCAAACTCCCGGAAACCGATGAAACAGTACCTCGGGTTTGGTAGGATGACTGATTCTGGGTTGGAACTTCGAAATTGCATATCTTCCTCTCTAGACCTCTAAATGAGGTGTATCCAGTTCCTATAAGCCACTGTGACTATCCAGTTTATGCGTATAAAATTTCGTAGCCATTGGACTACGTTTGCCCCTCGGATGACACAATTCTCCAACTGACCAAATGAACAGTGTTTCTGAAGGTCCGAATTTCTGATGCCAACTTTGAAAAACCATAGAAAACTCTATAGACCTCCAAATGGCTTGATCTTTAGCTTCCCAAAAAGCTCTAAACAAGATCTAGTCACATGCAAAATTTCAAAGCAAGAAGAGGTCATTTGGTCAAGCTTGGACATCATGTGCAAAATGGCCACTTTCTTGTTTTAAAAGGGGCTAATGGGACCCAATTTGGGTTCTCCTACCTCTAGGACTCTTTGAGCACATGAGAAAGTATCCATAGGGGCTATCAAACATAGCTCAAGTGTCTAACAACCCATATTGGAGAAACTCCCTATCCCACACCCACTTATACACTCATGTGGCCAATACTAAAATCATGCTTTTCATAACAAAACTTGCTTCTTCATTCAAAATGGTCTCATTCTCATATATACATGATAAATACATTGGTTTACAAACATTCAGAGGTGCTACATCATATACATCATTAACATTCCTTTAGCTTAATTACATAGGGTAATAAAAAGCTCTTTATACTTTCTTCACCAATCTCCCTAACTTCAAGCTTGGTGGCTCCCATCTCTTGCCTCACTTGATCCACCTAGCATGTTTGGATGGTGGAGAGGGGGAGTGAGATTCAAAGAATCTCAATAGCTCATCTCTCATTCAATCATACACACAAAGCATGCAAACAAGTCTCACAATATATGCATGGGCATGTTAGCATATAAAATCATAAGAAAAGCATTTGCAACATCTGAGTTGGCCATACATAAAAGGGAACATTTTCAACATGTGAGTAGGCCATACATAACATATTAAAGCTTGCCAAGTAAATGGATTAGCCTCACCCACTCACTTGTGGATTTTGGACTTGCCTCACCCATTCTCTAAGAGGTTCTTAGACTCAACCCTTACTCTTTGGGAGTCAATCTCACTTTTGGAAGGCTCTTTACTTTGTCTCAACCAACTTGAGAGTTTTTGGCTCATCCTCATCATGGCTAGGGGGTATTGGCTTTTCCATACTCAAGCAAACCCAAAAAATCATATAAAACATCATTAAAATACATGAGACATCGTCATGCTAGCATGCTTCTCATAGTTCAAAACATACATACACATAAGTAAGACAATGTAAACACACAATTATGCATGAGAGAAGGTGGAGAGAGCTACCTTTTTAGCTACTCACAACTTTTCCTCTCAACTTGTCTCCTCCCTTATGGTTTTCACAATCAATTCTAGATGGGAGTGCTTCTTGTAACAGCCAAGAAAAAGAAAAGAGAAAAGAAAAGAAAAGAGAAAAGAAAAGGAAGGAGAAAAGAGAAAGTTGAAATTTTCAAAAGGCTGAAAATTCTAAGTCTTTTCGCCACAGCCCGGCTATAGCGAATTCAGCTTCTCGCCATAGCGAGAAATGGCCTAGCTATAGCGAGAATGCCTTCTCGCAATAGCGAAAATGCTCATAGCTATAGCGAGTGCGAGTATTCCATACAAAAACCAGGGAGTTGCTCGCCGTAGCGACGTCATAGCAAAGGCAAAGGTCTGGTACAAACACGAGCTCGTCGTAGCGAAGGCAATGGCTCGTTATAGCGAGTGTAGTCCGGAAAAGTGAGAAAAAGAGAATTTGACTTTTTAAAAGCTTCCAAATCCCTTCTTTCTTCTCCTAACCGACTCAAGCTCACTTTAGGAGAGAGAAAAGGGCGGAGGAAAGAGAGAGAAGCTTAGGAGAAGAAAAAAGGACAAGAAAGGTAAGGATTCTCATGGCTTTTCTCTTCACATGTTACCCTTCTCCCCTTCCCCTCTCTTTTCACGGTTTTGGTAGCTAAGATGGTTAGGTTTTGAGCTGGTTCAGAAGAGAGAGAGTGGGAAACCACTGTTGAGAGAGGTTAGAAGTATATAGTCTTCTCTTTCTTGCTTTCCCTTTCTTAAGAGCATGAGAGTTTGAGAAAAGAGAGGAGATAGCTTATGGGTTCTAGTGAGAGAAAGAAACCTAGTTTAAGAAGCTCAGTGGGGTTGATTAGAAAGAGATCCCTAGCTTAAGAATCAAGTATTAAGGAATTAATTCTATGCTTTTTGTGTGGTTAGGCTTAAGAGAAGTTCTCCCATCTAGAAGTGGTAGTGAAATCCACAAGAGAGGAGACAAGTGAAAGAGGAAGCTGTCAATAGCTAATAAGGTAGCTCTCTCCACCTTCCTTCATGCATAATTGTGTGTTTACATTGTCTTACTTGTATGTATGTATGATATGAGCTATGAGAAGTGTGTTAGTATGATGATATGTTATGCATTGAAATGATGATTATGTGATTGTTTTGGTTTGCTTGAGGAATGGAAAGGCCAATAACCCTTTAGCTATGGTGAGGATGAGCCAAACCCTTAAGTTGGTTGAGACAAAGTAAATGGTTTCCTAAAAGTGAGGTTGACTCCCAAAGAGTAAGGGTTGAGTCTAAGAACCTCTTAAGAATGGGTGAGGCAAGTTCAAAAGCCACAAGTGAGTGGGTGAGGCTAATCCATGTACTTGGCAAGCTTCTAAATGTTATGTATGGCCTATTCACATGTTGAGAATGTCTTTCTTTTATGCATGGCCAATTCACATGTTTCAAATGCTTTTAGTATGATTTTATATGCTAACATGCCATACATGCACCATGAGACTTGTTTGCATGCTATATATGTATGATTGAATGAGAGTTGAGCTACTGAGATTCTTTGAATCTCACCCTCCCTCTCCACCATCCAAACATGCTAGGTGAACCAAGTGAAGTTAGAGATGGGAGACACCAAACTTGAAGCTAGGAAAAGTAATGAAGATTTGTAAAAGAGCATTTTTAGTTACTATGTTGTATATGAGATATGAAATGTAAATTGATAATGTATATGATGTAGTCCCTAACAGTATTTGTAAGATAATGTATGTATGATGATGTATGCATGTATGAGAATGAGACCCATTTTAAATGAAGAAGTAAGTCTTGAATGTGAAAAGCTCCATGCTAGCATAGGCCACATGAGTGCATAAGTGGGCATGGGGTAGTGAGTCTCTCCAATCTGGGTTGTTAGACACTTGAGCCATGATTGATGACCCTTATAGATGCTTTCTCATGTGCTCAAGGAGTCATAGAGGTAGAAGAACCAAGATTGGACCCCATGAGCCCCACTTTTAGCCAAGAAAAGACATTTTTGCACATGATGTCAAAGGTTAACCATATGACCTCTTCTTGTTCTGAAATTTGACATGTAACTAGATCATGTTTAGAGCTTTTTGGGAAGCTAGAGTTCATGTCATTTGGAGGTCTATAACATTTTCTATGATTTTTCAAAGTTGACATCAGAAATTAGGATTTCAGAAAACACTGTTCATTTGGTCAGTTTGAGAATCGGGTCATTCGAGGGGCAAACGTAGTCCAATGGCTACGAAATTTTATACACAGAAACTAGATGGTCACAGTGACTTGTAGGAACTGGAAGCACCTCATTTGGAGGTCTAGAGAGGAAGATATGCAATTTCGAAGTTCCTGCCCAGCATCAGGCACCCAACCAGACCCGAAGTACTGTTTCATCGGTTTTCGGGAATTTGGCTTGGTGAATTGATCTAGAGATATTTTTCCTCTTTAACTAACATCCACATATTTCCATAGAGATATCGTTTGTAAGCATTGGATTTTTGTGGAATTAGTTGGACATTTTCAAAGTCTATATCAGTAAATTGTAACAGCAAAAGAGCCCCCTCCGACCAGTGGACGATTTTTGATGTCAAGCGCATGATATGTGAGATATTGAGACTTCTACATATTTTTACATAAAGTAGACGTCTTAAGCTTTCTAGAATGACCAAGATCATGTAGTTACGATTTTTTTGTATTTAGTTATGGATTTTCAAACTTAGCCCAGAAACGAAGCAAAATCTGCCAAGAACGAAAATGCATGTCTCATATCCCTTTTTGCTTTCCATGAGTTTAAAGCATATGTTTGGGATTGAAACAAGTCTTAATAGTGCAATTAAGCATGAGGAGGCATAGAAAGAGCTCACCCGGTCCATGTGACTTCAAAGTAATTATCTACCCATGCATAATGCCAAGAAGAAAGAACACTAAGGTAGAGTTAATCATCTCCCTTGTAAGCTTAACATGTGCATATGAGTATGAGGGCATGATGGGTATGAGCTAGAGATAAAGGTGTTACACTTCTCTTGAGCCTAGCCACACAAGAAGTATAGAATTATTCTTTGAATACTTATTCATGAGTTAGGGATTTCTTTTAGCAACCCTACTAAGTATGTAAGAGCTAGGGTTCTCTCTCTCACTAGAAACTCTTCCACTCTCCTTCCTCTCTCAAGCTCTCACAAAGGAAGCAAGGGAGAAGTAAAGATGTATGGGTCTTAGTCTTCTTCAAGAGGGGTTTTCTACTTTCCCTCCTCTGAACTAAGCTCAAAACATGGCTACTTTAACTACCAAAACCGTGGGAAGAGAGGATAAGGAGAGATGAACAACATGTTAAGAGAAAAGCCATAGAAATCCTTATCTTTCTTGTTCTTCCTTCTTCCTCTAAGCTTCTCTCTCTCTCCTCTACTCTTTTCTCTATCTTAGAGTGAGCTTAAGTCGGTTACAGAGTGAGAGAAGGAGTTGGGACGCTTTAATAACTCAAATCCTCTTTTTTCACGTTTTTTTGGACTAACCCTCGCTATAGCGAGCCATAATCCTCGCTACGGCGAGCTCGAATCAGTCCCAGACCTCTGCCTTCGCTATAGCGTTCGCTACGGCGAGCAGCTCCTTGTATTTTGTATGGGGTGCCCGAACTCGCTATAGCTAGAAGCATTTTCGCTATAGCAAAAAGGCATTCTCGCTATAGCTAGACCATTTCTCGCTATAGCGAACAGGTACATTCGCTATAACCGGGCTGTAGTTAGCAGACTTAGAAAATTTTCAGCCCTTTGAAAATTTTCAGCTTTTCTCTTTTCTCTTTTTTTTTCTTTTTTCTTTTCTTTTCTTCTTCTTTTTCCTGGTTATTACATTAAGTGGTCCAAATTAACACACATCTCAAACTCATTATGCTACGGGCCAAAATACGCTAAAAGTTCTTACCTTTCTTCCTTAGCTTCCCTTTCTTCTCTCTTAGTTTCTCCTAGTTTCCCTCTCTCTCTCAAGCATTTTTTCTATGCTTGGATGAAGTTTAAGTCGGTTTAATGGGAAAGAATGAATCTAGACACTTTATAAAGTTTAATTCTCTTTTTTCACGCTTTTTCGGGCTTACCCTCTCTATAGTGAAGAATAACCCTCGCTACGATGAGCATGTATCAGTCTCAGACCCCTGTTTTCGTTATGGCGGCACTACAACGAGTAGCTCCCTGGCTTTTGTATGGGATGCCCGCACTCGTTATAACTAGAAGCATTCTTGCTATAGCTAGAAGACACTCTCGCTATAAGTAGACCATTTCTTGCTATAGCGAACAGGTACATTCGCTATAGCTAGGCCATTTTTCGCCATAGCTAGCAGACTTAGAAAATTTTAGGACTTCAAAAAATTTTTAGCTTTTTTTTTTTTTTCTGGTTATTACACTGAAACATTTCGAAATGCCTGTGAAACATTATGACATTAAACGATGTCATTTTGTGCCTCATTTAACTGGGGTGTGCTGATCCGTCGAACGCATCACTTCTTCCTTGCCTCTGCTTCTCTGGATTATTGCTGTGTCTCGCTGTGCATCACCTATCGTTGCTCATCTCCTCCCATCGTGCTACGTCATCTTCTCCGGCAAGCCGTCCGTTCCTCCGTTGTCTTTTCCGGCTAGTGGCAGGTGCGTCTTCTTCTTCAATGGCAAAGCTTCTGTTTTCATTTTTTAAAAAAACTTGAATGTCTTCTTCTCTGGTGCGTCTGATCCTCCATTGGGATTTATTGATTCTTGCTAGTGTTTGTTGATAGCAAATTTGATTGTTTAGGTGTTATTATGCTTCTGCTTCATTGATTTTTTTTAATTCAGATAGATTCTAAAAACTAAAAACGGAAACCTAAGAAACACGATTTGAATGCAAACTAAAAACCATATATTGTCTTCTTGTTATGTTCGAAGTTGCTAATAATATATATATATATATATATATATTCTTGTACCCGTATCCTAAAATTTTAAAAATTGTCATATCCTACGTATTTTATCGTGTCATACTCGATACATGTATCCATATCGGTGCTTCTTAGCTTAATACAATAAAGCTTTAAATATAGCAACATATACCTTAATCTAAAGCTCTTTAAGCGTTCTCTAATTTTTCCTTATTAAAATTTTGAAAAGAACACTCTTTTTCCCCTTACGCTTTGTTTGGGTCAACGGAGGGAAGTGGAGGGATTTCAATGAAGGGGAGGAGAGGGGAGGGGGAGGGGGAGGGAGGGGAGGAAAAGGGAGGGGAGGGGAGGGATTTTAATGATCCCTTGTTTGGATTGATTGGAGGGGAGGGGAGGGGAGGGATTTTAATGATATCTTATTTGGTTTAGAAGGGGAGGGAATGAGAGCTAACTAAAAATTGATTGTTTTGCCTTATAAGATTTAAATGGATTTTTCTCTCTTTTCTATTTTATCAACATATAAATATGTATAATGCAATTTATTAACTTTGACCTGCTATAGTAAAAATTATTTTTGATCTCTTATCTGAACCAAAAATTTGGACAAGAATTAGGATTATAAATTCTATACCAATTTTATCAAAAAAACAATAATTATAATTTTGTTTTAATTGAACCAACATTCGTAAAAAAATAAAATTGAAAGAGCTGATTGAACTTGTCTGCCAATATATATATACTGCAATTAAAATAAACATTCATATAAAAAGAGATGCAAAGGTGAATATCATTCACGTTAAAAAATGTTCCAACACCAATATCATTACACAAGATTACTCCCTAATAAGGACATGAAGATCCAAACACCATGTCCATGATTACTGCTTTGCAAGCTGGAGGTGGGCATTGAACAACTAATCTCAACTTGTCAACATCACTCATAAGATATTTATAAATTTGGGGCTTTTTGTTATCATCAAATTCACATTCAGTTATCAAATTCCAAATTTCTTCACCTGACATAGGTGGAATCTTGTGGCTAAAACTCTCTCTTTTTATGACATTTGACTCGTGCAATAAATTATTTCTCTGGTTCAGTACGTCATGTATTAAATCATGACCTCAAGCCAATGCTTCATTGCCTTCTCTGATTGTTGTTGCCATTTCAAATACTACCCCCTTCAATGTGTTGAGATTAGTATCCTTGTCTTTAGTAGGCTCTTTCCTTCTCCTTTTACCACAATCACTAGTTGCTCCTTGTGATTGCTCAGGAGGTGAGAGATTTACTTGACCAGTATCACCATCACTAAACATCTCAACACCATTTAATGTGACCTCCTTTTGTGAGATGAGTTAATCAAGCTCATTGATAGTTTCATTATCTTCTTCCATATAGGTTGATTGACTCAGTTTTCGTAGCTCTTTTGCTGTCATAGACTCCTCTCCACCAGCTCTATTAGCTCCATACAATATGATCATCTTGTTATAGTTAGGAAAAGGAGTAGTTCGCCAAATTGCAACCTTTAGTTTATACTGAAAATATATATACATATTAAAAGAAATACAATTTAAGTTCCACAAAAAAAAGTGACCATATACAAGATGTAAAACTCATACCTAAATTAGAGCCTCCCAAACTTGAGGCTCAGTATCCCATAATTGAGTTGAAGGATCCCAAGCAAAATCGCTCAAACCATTTCCAATTATATCATAAACTTATGAAAAATTTCTTTTCAACGTCTTCCAATGATTCTTAATTTTCTCCTTGTCAACCTTTCTACCAAATTGTGCACTTAACACTTGGACAATGTTTTCATAAGCTGTAGTGGTAAATGTTCCATTAACTTTTCGGCTGTGTTCATACTCATACATGAAGGCATTAATAAGAGCATAATCCATAGCCCTTGTCCAATTGAGCAACTCCCTGCCATTGTTTTTTTTTTGCCATTCTATGGGATCTATTCATTATAACATAATAAAATTTAAACAAAAATAAACATAAGTCCAAACTCAAAGGAATATGAATAAGTTGTACAAATGAAATTCAATCAAATTAAATTACTATTATAAATCAGTCCAACAATAACATATCAATAGGTAATACAAATAAAACTCGATCAAATACATCAATTAATCAATTTTTATTACAAAAAAATAATAGTAGAACATATTTCAACCAGCTCGAGCTTGATAAGCTACCCACATTTGATTAGATATGTTTTCTCTAACAAGCTCTCCCTAAGCAGCCTTTGCATCCTCATTATTTGAAGCACGACCAGTATCATCATTTTCATTTAGATTTGCAAGTTCTTCATCAACTTCAGCAATAAGATCTTCATCAAGTTCTACGGTCATCAAGTAATTATGAAGAATGCAACATGCAAGTATTATCAGTTTTTGAGCTTTGACCTTATAAGTAGGCTCTGATGAACTAGATATGATTGGAAATCATTTTTTCAATGCACCAAACGCTTTTTCGATTGCATTACGTAATGATGCATGCCGAAAATTGAATAATTCCCTATGATTTTAGGAGGAATTTCTTGTTGAATATTTTTTTAAATGATATTGAACCCCTCTATAAGGTGTAATAAGTCCATTTGTCAACATGAAGCCAGCATCTACAAGGTAATATTTTCTTATAATATATGAAAATAATTATTATGAGTGTGTGACAATACCTTGATTAATTGGAATAATTTTAGCAATTAATCAAATAGTTACCTTGGGGAATTTTAAGCCTATCTTCTCATGTTATGCATTTTTTAAAATTCTTGAGTCAAATGTGGTGCCTCCCAACTAGGAAGCACATAAGTGAACCTTAGATTAAATGTGCATGCTGTTAACACATTTTGTGTTGGGTACTCTTTCCTACCACGATATCAAGGGGCATCTGCTAGAGGCACTTTAGCACGAATATGTGTTCCATCTATTTCTCAAAAAAAGGAAAAAATTTACCACTGCTATGGATTATTTCAGGAGGCACTAAAGAACCATCAGGTTGTACTAAAAATTTCCCTTCTAGTTCAATTATAGCATCCAACACTTTATGGAGATGATGACTAATTATCTCACCAGACCATCGAAAAATAAAGTTAAGTACATGATTTTTTGCTTTATGTGCTAATATATGAAGAATCTTGGCAACTTGTTCTTCCACACTTGAATATCGTGTGGCTTGTAAGCCACCCTCTCTCTCTAACATACCACATAATCTTAAGAAAGCTTCAGGACCCATTCTAACCATATCTCGACCATTTCTACTACTAATTATTTGACTCATTACTTCTTCACAAACTCTTTCTCTCCTCGAACTCATGCTGTAGCATATTTTTTCCTTATTAGACATATGAGTCACATAGTACCATACAAAAGCATAAACAACTTGAACTACAACTCTTCTACACAATTCCAAGTATCGACGAACCAACATAAAGTATTGCATCAACATTTGGTGAACCAACATATATCTATGCCTTACCAATTCCATCTAGTAAAACCAAAAACCAAATCAAAAATATACATTTAATCAAAAGATAGATGCCATAAAGTGCAATTAGAACAATAAATATGAATCAATAGATTTGGCTAATCAATAAATATATATCACTAGTAAAAATTCTCTCTAGAATATACATATATACGCATATATATATTATATACAAGAAAACAACATAAGAACAAGCAAGATATGGAGGAAGATAGAAGGCATGGATACAAAGAAGAGAAACCCCAGTATCAAAAGGCAATATGTAGTGAATCTAATGATGGCTTCTATATCAATTAAACCATTCATGCTAAACACCCAAAAAAAAAAAAAGAAAAGAAAAGAAAAGAAAAATACAAAAAAATAGATGGCGTTTTTAAAGTCACAATCTTGACCCCAAAATAATATATCTTGCCCAATCTTCCTTACCATACAGTTTTAGATATTATTTTGGCCCAAAAAGGATTGAAAAGATATATATTTATTTTTACTTTTCATTTTGTGATATATTTTTGAAAAAATAAACACAGCCAAAGAGTAATTTTATACAAATTAAATCACTTGTTGTGCACACAATATGTTATATACAACAGATGAAGTGTTAAAAACATAAGAGTTTATAAAATCCAATAAAATCTCTTTAAAAAAATACAATCTATATATAAAAATTAAAAACTTAAGACCAAGTCCAAGTCTTTATATATATATATGAATTAATTATTAATATATAAAAATGTATATTATTTTAGACATACTAAATTGATTTATCCTCATATACCCCTAAATAATTTTTTTTCTATCCAATGTTAAATCCCAACCTATATTACAAGCTCCATAACAGTTACTATTTTTCCAGAATTGATGTGAACAAAAATTGAGTAGAGGCCACCAAGTTGTGAACAAAAATTGATGCTACTTAAATCTTCAAACTGGCTGCACCAGACACTTCCCAGCTCAATATTAGTCCTGGCTAAATCCAAATAAAAAATAATAAAGACAAGTAGTCTTCCCTTCTTCATTGTTGCAATCTCCCATTCCCTACGAAAGCCAAGGGTTTTTAGATAAAATCTGACATAATGAATTTTTTAGATTGGCTGCAACCAAATAAATAGGAATTTTCTTTCACCATAGATCAAAGCCAGAAAATAATTTATGGAATTGTGAAAATTAATCAAGTAGTTGCCCCTTTTGATGTGGTAGAGAACCTAAGAGTAAATGAAACGGCAAAATCCTACATCTCCACCATACCTCATAAAAAAATTATCTACTATCAACATCTTACACTACCAGAGAGAGATGCATAACAAAATTCAAAAGATTTGCAAAAGAAGGTGAGAATACTACAAAACAGAAATAAGACAAAATATCCAGAGTTTGACAGGAATTGTCACAGTCCAAAGTTTTCAAAGCCAAGCACACAGGATAATCATTATTTTCCTCCCTAAACACTAACTGCAAGCCAGACAGGAGAGCGAGAAATCTTGACACTCTAAATGAACCTAAAAAACTAGCATGAAAAAGTTGAATTCAAATCAGAATTTGGTAGAGATCACCTTAAATTGTGCATCAAATTCAATGCCATGTATATCTTTAAACAATGTTTTCATAAACACACTGTCACCAAGCTGCCCCAAAATAAATTCCCAATTCAACACCAATACATCTTTACCAAAACCTAATACAAAAATTAAGCCGATAAATTGAAGATATCAACAAATTCAAAACCTGGTTCTTTCACAATGGATCAGGTAAAATAAAATTCCTCAAGTTTATCTAAGTTGATAAATTCTCATTTTGGTAGATAAATTCCTCAAGTTTAACCTTATGCCGTTTTCCTGATGGAGCCATTGGACCAATTGAATGCATTCCATTCTTTCTATGACTTAGGTTTAAAGCCTTGCAAGCAACTACTATGAACCATACTCACCAACAACACACAGTCAAAGTTTAAGCTTACTAGGAATTCAAGATTTCAGTTTACCTAAAACTTACTTCATTGAATTTTCTCACAACTCACTTTCCACTCATCAGAAAAGCTTTAAAAGAAATTTGAAATAATTTTTAAGACCCCTGTATAAATCATCCCACTCTCACGGCTCAAAAGCTAGATAAAAGTATAAAACCAGTGGCTAAGTTTAGAGATAAGAAAAAAAATGGAGTATGATAGCTTGAATGCTCGTTTTAGTGCGTTTCACTTCTATCATTCTTCTCTTGTTGCTGACTTTATATAGATTACTTCACAATATAGTCGTTTGCATTTTGACTTTTCTTTTTATTTTAATTGTGATTCTGCAGAATATGAAAAACAGAGCAGTTTCATTTAACTTGTGAATAGCCATTGACAAGATACCAGAGTTGACATAATGAGCATTGATAAAAGACTTATATTCCCTGCGCACATTGCAGACCTGCCCACCGCATCACGTAGGCATTCACTCTAACCGAGACCCACTGCCTCCCATAGAGCTCTTCGAGGAAATTCGCGACCACCAAAGGCTCTTCTAGCTCTACAACAAGTGGAACTGGACACAACACTCTTTGGCCACCGCCAACCCCAAGCAATGCCACTAGGTGTTGTCGTGGGTGGCACGAGAACTTAACTCGTTTCAAATTATCGCATAGCTTCAAGACAAAAACATGATCGATAAGCTCTGAGTCTTTACTTCAAAAGCGGCACTCAAGCAAGGAAAATTGAAAACAAATAACTCAGGGCAAGTCGGAACAACCAGATAGAATGAAAAAAATAATAAAGAGCGGAGAGTATTTGCCCTGAGCAACCAGATAGGATGAAAAAAATAATAAAGAGAAGAGTAGAGAGGGTACAGAGCAGAACCTGAATTAAGAATGGGTATGGCGGCAATAAGATGGCAGCAATGATAGAAAGTAATTAATATATTAGGGTGTGATTAAATTTAAAAGGGTAAAAGAGAAATTATATTATTTTAATAAGGTTAATTTTGTAATAAAAAAATTTATCTTTCATTTTTCCCTAAAAAATCCCCAATTTTGGAGGAGAGGCTTGGAAAAGGAAAAAAAAGGAAAAGACTCCCCTCCCCTCCTCAAAAGTTGTCTCATCCAAACAAGGGAAGGGAAACAAATCCCCTCCTTCTCTTAAAAAATTTGCCAGCCAAACGAGGGGAGGGGGAGCAATCCCCCTCCCTTCCCTTTTAAAAACATCTTACTAAACATAGTGTTAGTGGTGGCCAAACTTGCTCTTTTTAAAATTCTAAAAACATCAATGGATAGCTCTTGAGGTGAGGAATAACCTTTATAACCATCAAGAGGAGAAATGAGAAAGATTTCATACCTATTTTGCTTGGTTTTCTTTGTTTTTTTTCCTCTCTCTTCTTCATTGACTTTAAATATGATTTTCTAGTACTTTCAAGCTTTACCCTCTTGTTTTGCAAGTTTATAGGATACCTTACAACTTTGATTATCACCGTGAATTTGTTTTCTAGACTAAGACCAAGGACATGGGTGATAGTTATAGAGATACAAGGATGGTTAATAATATTTGTTTAAATTTGGATGATTACAAAGCTGTAAGGATGGTTAATAATATTCATTTAAATCCTTGTTATTGCTTAAGATGTCTTGACAGTTAACAAAATCATTGCTCATGAATCTTTATCTTTTTTTGTTCTAGGTTAAAAAGATAGTTTTTATTTATAGTGATGATGAAATGCAAGATAATGAATTGATGATTGATGGAATTGTTGTGCCTCTAAAGATGCATTATCTTTATGAACTTAAGATGAGAGGACTGATAGCTCTTGTCTTTGTGAGTGATTTTTATGTCTAACATGCTGGAGTTCTTTAAATTAATTATAAACTATTTTTATTGCAATTGCATTTGTCAATTACATACTTATGTATCTCCATAGTGGAAGTGCTGTAGTTGTGTGTATATTCATGTGTTAAAACTTAAACCTTTGTTGCTATTCTTATGATTGAGTTAATGATTATTATATTATATCTATGACAATTTAGCTAGAGTGCAAGGTAACAAGCTTAATCTGGGCACTTTTTATGAGTTATCCCTCTCCCCCCTCCCCTCTGGCGGAGCCCCTAAAAATTAAGGTTTAAATTTAGGTTTTGTTTGAAGGTAGAAAATATAGATATATTGATATTTGATATTTTGTATTTTACTATGAGGAGAAGGAGTATATAATTTTGTTATAGTAACGTTAGAGTTAGTAAATAGGTGATTTATTTAAATCCCAATCATCTTCTCCTATTCCTCACATATTGTGGCCTAAGTTTTACTTGTAACCTGTCACTTCCTCTACATGTAAAGCTGGGAAGTGAATTAAGAAACCACTTGAAAGCATGGAAAAATGGTACATATAACATGTTCATTTTCATTGGGAGGCACTTGGTTTGCAGAATCTTACATTTTTAGGCATGATTACATTCTTGAGAATTTTAGAAATCATAATATGAAATATATGACATTCTCATGTTTGAGGCATCATAAATATGTTTAGGAAAATCTTACTGCATTTTTCAGAATATAACATTCTCAATAATACTTATTATTAATTTATGTCTATCCTATTTTTTGTTTCTTCTTGCATAAGATTTTTTGCTTTTGATAACAGCTAATGATGTTTTACAAAGGATTCTTGATCCTTAGTTACGTGATTTGTAGCCTTTAACTTAATTTGCTTAGTGTAATCATAAGTAAAATGATTTACTTTTCAGTAAATATAATATTTGATATTTACCATGTCAAGTCTTTTTATACCATGTTTGTCTCTTTTTTAGATTTTTTCTTGGCCATCTTAAAATGTTAGTCAATTCTTTTTTTATTATAAAAGTGTTATTCTATTTATGCTTAGACTTTAAAGTCATAACAATCTCATTCATATAAGCATGTTTAATAAGATCTCACAATTTTGATAAATGCCATTTTTATATTATTTATTCCTCTTTATTTGGACTTTTTAATAATAAATTATGACTCATTGGATTTTATTAAATGAGATTTGATTTGATTGGCTATTTTTACACTCTAGGAATTAATTTGTAAAATTCTTAGTTTTTAATGCATAAATTCTTTTTAAATAATTTTTTAAAATTTTTTTCATTTAATATTTTTTATTTTTTGTGCAGATTTTTAATAGGTAAATGGAATTTAAATGGTAGAGATTAATTTGAAGAAGAATTGAAGGCTACAAGATTGAATCAAGAGCTAAGATTTTGAGATGGAAATTATATTTTTGCAATTTAAAGGTGGGAATAAATGTGCATATATTTTTAATGAATTTTAAAAAAATAAAAAATGAAAATTGGAAAAAAAGGAGATGATTTGGATGACTATTTCACACAAAAGTGCAATGCAATTAGCCCATTTACAAGATTCTCATGGACAACCATTGCTTCCTAATTCACACATCTAGGCATGGATTGGATGGGACATTGAGGGGACATGCACGGAAATATTAAGCAACGTCATTCTCCCCTTTTTGAAAGCTCTCATGGCCAAATGCTATCATAAAAAATTTCTCCATCAAATGTAGTTAATGGAAGTTTAATCCTTTCATGTAGCTAGCCTGGGATGAAAGCCTTGAAGTGCATATTTGAATCTTAGAAAATTGTTCCAAGATTTGGCTAATTTTCTTTTCCTTTTCTTCTCCTTTTTAATTGCAATTTTCTAGTTATATGAGACTAGGTTTAGCTTGTATTAACTTGATGATTGTGGTTGTATTTTTGAATTGGATTCTTGGGCTTATTGAGCTAGTAAATAGACACTTTGGAGATTGAATTAGAAGATCAATTGTTCAAATATTTTTCTATTTTATAGCTACACATTTTGTTCTATTTTTCTCTTACATTTTAGCTTGATTAATGCAATGTTTATTGTATGAATTTGTTGGATTTCTATGCTTAATTTTTGATTTGAGGAATCTTAATATTTAATTGGTTAATTAGGCATTTAGGATGAAAGTGCAGAGGTTTTAAAGAATTAATTAATCTCTATTTTTAGTGTGTTCAATGAGTTTAATTCAAGAATTAGTAAACTAGTGTAGTCTGAAGGTTTCAAGAATTATTAACTTGCTAGTTTCTTGCATTTTTAAGTGGTAACTTGAGAAAACATATTATGAATACACTAAAAGAATTAGGTTCAGACTTTAGTAAAATATAATTTGGGTGATGATAATTGAATTTCAAGGAACTCACTCATGGCTAGCGTTTGTTATCACTTTCTTTAATTTTATTTAGTAGTTGCATTTTATTTCTTGAAACATTTTTAATTTCAATCATTAAACCCCTAACAAATCTTTGAAATTGTTAGTTATTAGGTTGACTTTGACATTTAGAAAGTTTTCTTTAGTAATTGGAATCCATTTTTCGTAGGAGATAATCTTGGTTGCATCACTATTTACAAAGTTATTTTCATAACCAACTATTTGGCAATCATTATCAAACTTCTAAGTATTTATTCCCAAGTTCTATATGAAAAGCAAAATTATTAAAATAAAGGTGTTATACTTACGAATCAAATCACTTTCATATGTTTTTAGTTGACAATAAAATATCTTATAATAGCCTTAATTTATTGTTCATTAATAAGGATATGACTAGTTGACTATGATTCCTTAATTGTCAATTTTCTTAGTTTGGTTATTGATGCTTGTCTTTAAAAGGCTATCCACATGGCTAGAATAGTCAAATATAACTTATATCACACGAGTTTATTAGCCATTGTGCTCAATACCATTATATGAGCATTATTGTTCTTTCTTTTCCAATCAAAGATATCTATGAGTCATTTGGTATATAAAAATTTAAATATAAAAATAGAAATAGAAAGAAAATTTTAGATATGAAAAATGACTTTGATATTTTTGCTTTTAATGATTGAATAATACTTAGTAGATAGTGTCAAGTAATAATTGAATCATAATTATAAGAATAAAATAGACATTTTACATGAACTTTCCTTTCCTTCCTACTTTCCATTACTATACCAAACAAGCCCCTAGATCTCTCTTTCGTTGAGTTGTATTTATGTATTTAGACTCCTATATGACATTTATAAATGGTTTCCTAGCATTATATTCTCTTTTTAGGATGTAAGGTTCTTACAGTGTCAACTTTTTTAATTGATACTATCTAGCTTGTCACTTTTTATCAAGCTAAATAGCAATGTTTGTTAATAGCTATAATTGTAATCTAACTCCTACATAAATTTTACAAAATGCCATGCATCTACAAAACTTTGATTAGACCTACAATGACATTATAAGGCTCATGATTGGAAGTCAATATTTATTCTACTTCTATCACATGTACCCCAGACAATATTATTATTTTTCTATCAAATTTATGTGCATTTTTTTTTAAAATTTTAATTCTCAAGTCTACTTGTTTAGGAATTCTCACTCAATATAGTATCTTCTTATTAAATTACAAAGTTTAATTCTCAAATGAGTTCAAGTCTACCAATCTAAGAACTCTTATTTCATAATGTCTTTTTATTATATAAATATTTAATTTCCTTAATACAACGTATTTTTAATTTGTGTTAATATCAAAAGTCACACTTCAAAGGACATAACTCTAAGGATATGTTTCTTCTTAAAATATCTTCTCTCTAGACATCACAAGCCTAGTTACAATTGCTTTTGGCCATCAAAGGCTTCCAATTGTAAGGATTATATAAGCATATATCATAGAATATGCTTCGCAAGTTTGATCATTTTCTTATAGTGAATAATTTTATTTCATATGCATTATTCATGATCAATTTTTCAATTAGATTGATCTCTCTTTTATTTAAATTTTAAATTAAAAAAAATCAAAATTTAAATTCAAAAATTAATAAGGTAATAATTGATAATTAATAAAATCTTAATTAATTAATCAATTTTCCCTTAAGAAATTAGGTTGGTTCATGGGTTGGCTCATCAAGGGTATCCCATTTTCTTACATAATAGCTTAGTAAACATTTATGATAACACAATATTCTTTACAAATGTTTATCTTTGGTGTACATAGATTAAATGACAAAAAACTTGTCTAAATTTACAGCTTTCAAATTTGTTTTCTACTAACTCATTGATTAATGTCTATCAAACATTATTTGGGAGTGTCTTGATCAAGCTTAAAACCCATGTCAAATGTAAAAAAAATTAATTCATTGTATCTTTAGGTCAATCACCAAAAAAAAAGTCTCATTCTTTAGACGTGTTTTTTTTGATGTGCTTATGTGTCTAATGAGGTGTTGCTAGGCTCACAATAACCTATTAAGAGAACACATAATTTTATAATTCATAAATCTAATTTTTATGAATTTTTTATGCATAGATTTCACACTTTAAAGCTTAAAAAATAGTGAAAAGATGACCAACATACCTTTAAAATAGGTAAATTATATATCAAAGTGAATCTTTTGGGAATTTTTAAAGCTATAAACTAGACCAAATGGACATGGCACATGTCCTATCTTCATGTGTGGTTCAAAAAATGCTGAAAAATTGAAAAGAAAAATGGAAGCCAATTTACCAAAGCTGGCACGTGGGCTTCACAGGCATTTTCTGATGATAAGGTTGCCATTGTTGGATACCTCCCTCCTTCTTCTTTTTGTTGGTTCAGATTTTAAGTCGAACATGGGTGGATGTAAGTTACACTCTCCGCCCTTGAGAGAGGACAAGTCACTTCTCCTTTAACCTACCATTTTTGCAACTTCTCTTTAAATTTATAAAAATGTCATTTTTGCAAGACCAATTTTGTAGCTTCATATTTCCCTTGTTTTAACCTCAATTCAAGCAAATTAGGTGTCGTTGAAAAGCTTTTTCAATATGCTTTTCATTTGTATATTGCTTGCACCCTAACGTGCAATCTGTGGAGAATGACAACCCTTGAAATATAGCTGTCTGGCCATGTGAAATCCAAGACTTTGAAATTCAATTTCTCTCCAATGGAGTCTCAGTTTTTCTTGAAACTTTTACTGCATATTCTCTTATTGATGGACTACATATGGTGCGAATTGTGTGCCCTATGGTGGTCTCTTAGCATATCTATCATTAAAGGTCATATCATGTCTGAAAATGAAAATTGTACAATCCAATTTAAGCATTCATAAAGCCTCTCCTAATCATGCTAGACAACCATGGACAAGTAATTAAAAGATTCCAACTTGGCTCTAATAACATTGTTGCATATAATTGAGACTGGATCTGGCACTTACTTGCAATGGATTTATATGCTCTTCAATTGTCGGTTCAATCTGATCATTATTATGGACTTTGATATGTGATCTACAATAGGTGCCAAAAAAAAAAGAAAGAATAGGAAAAAATAATTTCTCTTTGTGATTACTCTCTGTGTGGAGTTTGTGTCTTGCCTTGAGTTGTCTCTCACATATAAGCACACACTTAGAACACACACCCATAAGCAGTTTCATAAATAACTCACATAATTGTAAAATTGATGGTCACATTAATTTTTAGTTTTCTCATAAATAAAAACTTATCACTTTTGAATTTCAAAATTCAAATTAATTAATTAATTAATGTTGAATTAATTGATTTAATTCAATTAATTTCTTCCTAAGTTTTGTTATAGTTTTAGGTCAGCTTACCATAGGCAGTTCAATAGCCTAACATTATTCTTAAATTTAATTTACTACTTTTTTCCTTTATTAATGGTTCAAACATTTAAGCTTGGGAACAATGGGTAGCTTAAATTTGGTTGGCTGATTTCCAAACTTGTTCTTTTACTTTGATTTTGGACTCAACTTAGACTTGCTTAGTGGGTGTATACACACACACACACACACACATATTTAAATTGATAGTTTTCATTGTTTGAATTATACACATGTTTTTTAAATTATTTTACCATTTTAGTGTGACGTAACAATTGGATTGGTGATCAAATAAGACCTCTACCAAGTCAAATGGCCAATTCTGATAAAAATGCTTTCCTTTGCTTCACTTTTCCAATGTTCAATTTTTTTGGGGGGGGGGGGGAGGGAAGTATTGCCATCTTTTCCTTCTCCTTTCCCTTTTTCTTGTTCTTTATCTTTCCTTTCTAGCTCTTCACCGAAGCCAAAAAATTCACAACCAGGTATAAACAACACTTTTTTTTTGTTACATATGAAAGAAGTGGTAGAAAAAGATCCCCTAAAAGGTCACCAAGATGCCAATATCATTGTCAATTTAAATTATTTACCTTAGTACTTAAATCAATTCTTATATGCATCATATTTAATTTATTGTGGTTTATGCTTGCTATGAGATGCCATATATTATTTTTAAAATCATCTCTTAGTTGTATTTTGTAACACCATAATTTCTAACTCACATCTATAATCATTTACATGCTCATGTGATATATAGTAAGAAGGAAGTGAGAAATTTCATAAAAAATAACACACTTTCTTGCTTCGCGTCATGACTAAAAATTTCATTCGGTGTCACGTAGACCATGTGAGCTTATGCTATATATTCTCATATTTAATTACATCATTACAACTCATTTATATCACATAAACATGCCTACAACTCATGGAAACCAAATAGGAAGGTGGAACATTCGTTCCATAGAGGAAGCAAGCAAGGAGAAGCAACAAAACAAGAAGGAATACCTTGGTTTCTTAGTTTGTTCTTCACTTGGCTAGCCTTCCCTCACCAAATTTGAAAATTCCACCTCTGTTCTGCCCTCCATACATACCCAAAAACATAATCAAATCCATGGAAATAAAGAGGAGAAGAAGGAAGAGCAACTTGCAAAAGAAAAAGCTTGAATTTTCTTACCTTTTCCTTGCTTTTTCTCTCTTCAAAATCTCCTTTCCTTGTGCGCCTAAGAGAGCTGGCTTCCTCCTCTATTTTTGGGGCAGAAACAAAGTGTGGAATGGGAGCTGCTGGAATGTGGATAAGAAGAAGAAGAAGCTAAAAGTCACTTTATGCAACTTTTTACTTTTTGCATTTTAGTCCCTTTTCTTGGCTTTCTTATTTTAGGCTCATGTCAACTCCTTTTTTAAATCTACCTTTTCCATCATATTCCTTAGGCTCTTAATCATAAGAATTGCTTTTGGAATCACTCAAAAATGATCTGAAACTATTCCAAACTATTCAGTCAACTGACGGTCAAAATCGCTTATCGGAGATGTTTCAACTGTTCTAGGGGTTCATATGGTATTCAGGGCCTCTGAGAACCCTAGAAAACTCAAATTTTCCATTTAAAAAGCCCTCCTATGAGATTTCAAAATTTTTCAAAAATTACAAACATGCCCCTACTTCCTTCGGCAAATTTTCTAAGCTCTTTTAGCTCTGGTTTTTGGGCATCTCAAACCTCAAATCCTGATTTTCTAATAGTTAAAATTTTATGATAATTTTAGTTGGCCACAATTCTTTCTATTTCGAGGACTTCCTTTTATATTTGGCCCATTTCTGACGTTTATGGAGAAATTGAACCTCGCGTTTCTCACATTTATGGAGGGACCGGATGTTACATATTTGGTTTTTGCAGCTTACTCACTCTCTTTATTACCAGTTAAGGATGAGTCAAAGTTTGAGTTTTATGCATTTAGAAATTTGTTATTAATATCATAGTTGTTAATTTGGGTATGCTTGTGGACTCATGTTTCATTAATCATAAGTTTTATTTTATATCTAAGGTGTTGACAGTATGAGAATTTATGTACTTGGATTTGAGAAAATGTAATAATTGCATTTTTTAACTAGCAGAGGCTTTACTAAGGTGGTGTGAGACATGTTCCAATGGATGTAATTTGACCTCTCCTGCTTGTGAATTTAATGAACTCCTCGTACAAGACATTAGTTGCATAAGGATATAGTTCAACTTGTCTTACATAGCCTGCCTATTACTAGCACTTTTTGCTATTATCCTTATTAAACTTTCCTTCATGCTACAAATATAGATGAACTATAACTATCAAGAAGTAAGCAAATTTAGAGTTTCTTCTCCTCTTGGAGCAATTTGTGGTTTCTGTATTTGAGTGTAAGCTTAATGTGTTGTGAAATATTTAATATCAATGTGTAATATTTTGCTTTTAGAACTTTCATGAGCGACAACACAGAAGGACAATTTAGAAGCTTATTAGGCATTGGATATATTTTGGTGCTCTTAAGCCATTCTTTTAACTTTCTAATTATCATGTGTCTAATTTTCAGGAGCTATGAATTAATGGAAGAGACTCTCAAAGTGTATATATGTAGGGAAGGAGCAAAACTAGTATTGCATTCGCCATTTCCAAGGGGAATATATGCCTCTGAGAGAGATGGTTTAGGAAGCTGATGGAAGCAAATAAAGATTTGTTGCCAAGGATCCAAAAAAGGCCTACTTATTTTACTTACCATTTAGTTCTCAATTGCTGGGGAAAACCTTGTATGTACAAAATTCATATAGTCATGAGAACTGATATTATTAAGCATAATGTATATTTCATGTTATTTTAGTATTTCTATAAATTGTATCTTGAATGTTTCCAAACCTTTCAACCCTCTTTTGCTTCCATACATATTAGCAGGTTTGTATCGTTTTATAACCAATGATTTTTTTTTTAAAGTGGCCTAGGGAAATTAATGTACAGGTTGTAGGATTCAAATAATAATAATAATTATAATAATATAGTAGCGATTTAAACTACTATTAACAAATTTTAGTTTAGTCACGGCGATCACAAACTATAGCTAAACCTTAGTCGATTGTGCTTAAAACAGGAGCGGCTGCAAAACCAAGGTTAAACTAACGAGGAACCGTGGCTTCCAAAAACTGTAACTAAGCCCATTAGCTATGATTAAAACTACAATCATGCTTCAAAATAATTGTGACTTGGACAGTTCTTTTTCTCTTTCGGTAGTGATAAAAAATCTGTCTTTAAAAGATCAATAAATTTATCATTCAAGATCATATCAAAGACTATTAATAAAGACTTTTGTGTGTTAATATGTTTAATTGTACCATATATAATTGTATTAATCCAAAGAGTTAACTAAATAGACAAGGATGTTTGTCTTTCATACAAGCAAGTAATTAATCATAGCACTTTCTTATTTCATTTCTGTGTAAAGTCAACATTATTAAACTCATCAGTAGTGTAGATAAATACATAAGGAATGGATGGATGCATTCAGAATATAGCTATCCTTTTTTGGAGGAAATGGATCTAGAATCATTAAGAAAATGTATGTTTTGGTTTACTATTTTGTATAAACTGTTTTAGGTACCAAATGCGTGATGCCATCTGTTATAGCTAATACAATACTTCAACATAAACATGCCAGCATTAAAAAGAAAAGGATTTTTTTTCTATGGGGCAAACTTTATCTAACTAAATTGATCAATGACAATGTATCAAGTGACGGGCTAAATGTAGCCTAGCTAATACCCAAAAAAAAAAATTCAGAAAATGACATTACGAAGAAATCTTTAAATAAGCTCGATGTACCCACAAAAAAAAAAAGAATTAAACAAATTATAAAGAAATATATAAATTTTTCAAATAAAGTTTTTAATTAAAAAAATTTTGTTGCACATTTATATATCTATTAATAATTATTCTGACTAATTTATTTTTTATAAAATAAAATTATCTTCAAAAAAATTTCACAAATCACCTGTGCAATCCGCACGATTCTAAATTTGGAAGTGGTGGTAAGTGAAAATGTTTGCTTGTTCTGCCAGTTCGAACTCGTGGCTTGATAGGTGAAAGCAAAATGCTCTCGTCAGCAAGCCACAAACTCAAAAGGCAAAATATAGAGTAAGTGAAAATGTTGATACTGGAGAATTGACAGGATTTTGCTTAGGTACGAAGAGTCTGATATTTTGGGAAGTCATGACTCTTTATTATTGAATTATTTTGAGATTAATATGTATGGCATCAAAAATTATTTTAAGCAAATCTAGAAAAAATCAACAATGAGAGAGCTCCATTGCCTTATTTGATTAGGTCAGTAGCAAATGTAATATTAAATAATGGTTAAAACCGTGACGCGGGCAAGGTAGCGTCTTCGTTCGTCTATGTGACGAAGATGAAATTATATGAGTGAAGAAAAGAAAATTTGAGTTCTTTTTATCGTTATTCAATACGTGCCGAATCACTTTTATCCAAGCATATTGCTTCTTGTTCAATAAAGATTAAAGTATTAAAAAATAACTATTAACAAGAAACTTCTTTTTTTTTGGTGGAAAATTAAGGAATTTTATAATATCAAATATGGTGTATACACAATAATGAAGATATCTTCCTCGGTTCAAAATTGAATTAAATAGTTAATAAAGATTTCATTAAGATAAGAAGTTAAACAGGAATGTTATATTTCGTTTCAGCTTCATGCTCCATTATAAATTAATAAACTGATACAGAAAGCAAACGAATGCACAACCATTTGATACACGTATTCAAACTATACTCTATGCAGGAAGAATGGCACTTGAATCAAACAATTGCCTCATCGTTTTACCTCTCTCTCCCTTTTGCCTCGTCGTCGCCTTCTTTGTGTTTAAGCTCGCAACAAGAAGAAGCAAATCCAACTTGCCTCCATCCCCACCTAAATTACTGTTGAAAACAAGGTTGATTTTAAAGGACAAGCCGTCCAATTTATACCATTCGGTGCAGGAAGAAGAGGATCCCCTGAAATGTCATTTGGGCTTGCAGTGGTTGAATATGTGCTTGCTAATCTTCTATATTGGTTCACTTGGAAGCTGCCTGAAAATTGTGCATCTGTGGAGGACATAGGCATAAGTGACACATGCGATTACTGCCAACAACGAAGTACCACTCCCTCTTAAACCAATACCACACTCTTTTGGATCTAAAATTTGACTATTAAATCCATTTCTTGACGCATCTTTTCACGCACTTGTTCTATTGCAGAAGAAACTCTAGACTCCACTTCATATTCGCCGATGCTTCTCTTTCTCGAGGGTTTCTTCCCATATCCCTTGCCACGCACATACCCCAATCTCTCCCCCAGTACGGTAGCTAATATCTCATCTCTAATTAGGCGTGCCTCTTCATTTGTTATTTGTTGTTGAATAACAAGATCGTGAATGCGTGACTGTAGTGCAGGACATAAGTTAGAAGTATGAAAAATTGTACAAACAATTTGTTTAAAGTTAATGAATTTGAGAACATTACATGGATCTCTTGGCACTGCGGATCAGCCCATACTATCTCTCCTTCTTTTGTTCGACGAGTATGTTGTGCCTCCTATACTCGGTCAACTGTTGCTGGGTCCCCTGTTTCTGGGTCCCTCTACATATTTTTCAGACATTAGTATTTAAAGCTTTTTAGCATGAAAAAAAATAGTAGTGAATATAGAAACGAATTTCTCTTAAAATACAATGAGATTACAATGAGATGCTCACCAAAGACTCTTCAACCTCTGCAAATGAGCGGGTACCACATGTATGTAATGTTACCTGCTTTGACCTATTTCTACTATTTCTACTACTTGAAACCTGCATATAAAGCCAAAGTGTTGTTAATGATAATTTTAATTAATAATAGTACAACTACAATAAAGTTTGAACTAAGGACCTGAAACTTATTGGACTTAAAGTGCTGAATTAGCCAATCCCAATCTTCAAGGCTAACATCCTTTGGTTTTGCTGCTTGCCTTTCCTCGTCAGTCATGTAGTTCTTATATATTTTTGACAACGAAGACTTCCAATTCTTAAAGAGTCGTTGCATCGAGTCCATGCAGTAAGACTTGAATGCCACCTCCTGTTGAGGATCGCGAACTTCAAATTTGTCCTATACATTAAGAATAGAATAGCAAATTCAAATTATAAGCAGTTATAATTGCAAATATAACATAGGTATTTGCATATTAGTTAAAGATATGCATTTAAAATATGTAACTTGTTACCTTCACTTTCAACCACATGGTGTCCCCATCTTTATTTGCAATATCTTTCCAATCACCATCTCTTAAGGACACAGTAGTCCGCACCACCCAACCAATGTAACTAGATAAGTCTCGAGCTCCATCTCCAATCGGGCGTTCAGTAGTCCTAGACATGGTAATTAAGATCTTGTTGCCAAATTTTATTTTAAGATCAACTCCTAAACACTTATACTTCCCTCGACCCTTTTTAACAGTGCTGCAAGAAGCTGAACAATATAGAAAAAGAAAACGATTAGATGATGATACATAAAAAATAAATATACTTATATATGACACAAGGCAAAAAATTAACTAAACACTTATATTGTTTCCCTTGCTTACCTGCACTACTCTGATTTTGTGATGGTTGGGTAAGAGGTGAACCATTTTGTTCTTGTTCTTCCTCACCAACTGGCTCTAGTGGCAATGGAGAATATTGAGCTTCTAGAGCTTCTAGTGCATCATGCTCAAGTTGCCCTCTCGTACGTGGTGGGGATGCAACATCACTCGTATTATTCTGCCTCCCCTATCCATTTCCACGTCCTAAGCCTCGTCCACCTCGTCCAGCTCCTCTCCCACTCCCAGCACTTGACATTTTCTATATCATTCCACATTTATTATGAGAATAAGGTAGTTGAACAATGTCAATTTGTAAAATTATAAAACTTTTAACCAAGAAATGAATTATAAGAAGGGAAGTTTTAAAAATTTAAAACAATGATAATAATAATAATAATAACAACCTTATAGAAACTGTCATAATTATCACTTATTATGTGTTATAACTTATTATGATCGAAAACCTTGTTGACAAGGTATTGGTCAAGTCAACAAGATCTTGGCTTTTATAAATTTCTCAATTAAAGAATACCTTGTTGTAAGATAACAAATCCTGTTGACAAGGTTTCAAACTTCTCTCTATTGAATTCAGGATCTTGTCGACAAGATCTTCAATTGTGTCAACAACATATTATCAAAAAACTCAATGAAATAGGATGCTATCTACGAATTTAATATTTTAGTCATTTATTATACGTACCATTAAATATCATAGAATCTTAGTTAATCTTGGTTTGTATCTGTGATGTCAGTATCGACTTCATCATCCTCCCTAAGTATGTCTTTTGAATCTCCTTTGTCAGTGGATACATCCTCATCATTGTCATCAATGAATTCATATTCTGCATTAATTGCACTTGGGCATTGTGTTCGTAGGCGTTCGCTTGAATGGTTTAAAGTCTCTGGAGCAACATCATCTCTCTGCAACTGGACCACAAAGTCATTTCCCACATTATCGTCAAGGACCACATATAGTTCGATCTCATCTTGTTGATATGCCTCATCGATGGACCCTCCTTCAAAGTCCCCACTAACGTCATCATCAGTCACCTCAGGCATATTGAACAGGTCACGAGGATTTGTCTTGACAACAATGAGCCAATTTGCATCAACTATGTCATTTAAATAGAATACTTGTTCGGCTTGATATGCTAAGACAAATGGCTCATTAGAGTTGAGTGAATAATGGGTATTCACGCTAGTGATTCCAAATTTATCAACCTTGTATCCTCTTCCTAGATGAGCCACATCCCACCAATGACACTTGAATAAATGCACTTTTTTATGCCCAATATATGACAACTCATATATGTCATCTAACACACCATAGTACTCTTTATTCTCGTCTTCATCATCACCTTTCACAAGTATTCCACTATTATCTGTTCTTCGGCCTAAGGCGCGATCTTTTGTGTGGAATCTAAAGCCATTCACTGTAAATGCTGAGTAGCGGTGAACCACTTTGAATGGGCCAATTGCTAAACTCTTGAGGTCATCACTAGCCTCACCCTGTGCGCTTAACTTTGCAACCTACAATGAGAGATCACCATTGAAAAATTCTGTTATGATCAAAATTTATCACATAATTCGTACATTCCTAACGCGGTGTCCAAAAACTAACCTGTTCACGAAACCATTTTGGGAACTCTTTAACTGTTGATCTATGCATTTCCATCTGCTTCTTATGCTCCCTGCAATGAATAACATAATTAAGGTAACAAATTCTTGAAGAAGTTATTATTTGGAAGGAGTTACCAAGCTCCACGAACGTACTCTATGAATGGCCAAACCTCTTCACAATTGTGGAGCACATACATACAAGCTTGATTGAACTCCACATTAGAGAGGAATCTTGATTCGTAACCTCCTCGGACTTGGCCACTTTTATTGAAGATGGATGTCTCATCATTTCCCATAAGTCCATCATCGTTTCTGACAGGCCTATTGAACTTGGTGGGGATGTCTTTCAAGTAACGGGAGCAAAAAGTAAGACATTCATCTGCCAAATATCCTTCGGCTATTGAACCTTCTGGTCGAGCCTTATTGCGAACATATGTTTTTAATGTCCGCAAATACCTAAATACATAAGAGGATTTGAATAAAGAATTTAACATAGAGTATTAATAAAATTTATAAAAGGCATATCTAGTGTAGTAAGTTACCTCTCGATAGGGTACATCCACCTATATTGTACGGGCCCTCCGAGCTTTGCCTCTTTTGTCAAATGGATAGGCAAGTGGATCATAATATCAAAGAAGGCTGGTGGGAAAACCATTTCTAATTTACATAATGTGCTTGCAATTTGGGATTCAAGATGATCAAGAGCCTCAGTTGTTAGGCACTTGGAACATAAATTCTTAAAGAATTTACCCAACTCTAATATAGGTTCAGATACCTCATCGGGCAACAAGCCACGTAATGCTATAGGGAATATATCTTGTAACAAAACATGGTGGTCATGGAACTTCAATCCATAGATTTTTCTGTCACGAACATTAATACATCGTGACAGATTTGAAGAGAAGGCATCAGACACTTTCAAAGTAGCTAGGAAGTTACAAACTTTTAACTTTTCTTGTGGGGACAATGCATAGCAAGCAACTGGAATCAGAACTTTATTTCCTTCTTCTATCGGGTGTAATTCAGATCTAATTCCCATGTCAACCAAGTCATACCGACTCTTTACTGTATCTTTTGTTTTTCCAGCTAATGCCATAACAGTTGACACGATGTTATCTGAAACATTTCTCTCAATGTGATAACATCAAGGTTGTGTCGGATCAATAATGTTTTCCAATAAGGTAAGCAGAAAAAGATACTTTTTTTTCTCCATTTAAATGCCCCAGTGACATGGCCACGCTTTCGTTTTTGACCTTTCCCCAAAGTTACATTACCTAGTACTCGTAATTGACAAAGTGCCTCATCACCGGTTAAAGGAGAGGGTGGAACTCTATGCTCAACTTTTCCATCAAATGCCATTCGATTTCGCCGCCATGGATGATGGGTTGGTAGGAAGCGACGATGGCCCAAGAAGCACAACTTATTTCGTAACGAAATAGAATATGTATCTTTATGGCAATAGGGGCATGCAAGTTTTCCTTTTGTAGACCATCCTGATAGGTTCCCATATGCTGGGAAGTCATTAATTGTCCACAATAATGCTGCACGTAACTGGAAATTAGACTTCTTATAGGCATCATATGTCTCTACTCCTTGCTCCCATAATTCAAGTAACTCTTTAATCATTGGTTGGAGGTACACATCTATGTCATCACCTGGACTTTTGGGGCCTGGAATTAAAAGAGTCATCATAAAATATGGGTGCTTCATACATTGCCAAGGTGGCAAATTATATGGAACTAATACAACTGGCCAAATACTATGATTAGTACTCATATTTCCCCAAGGCTGAAACCCATCACTTGCTAGGCCCAACCGAATATTTCTTGGATTACTACAAAATTCTGGATGCTGCTGGTTAAATGATTTCCATGCAATAGAGTCAGCTGGATGCCGTAAAACACCATCATCAATGCGTTCCTCATTATGCCACCTCATCTCCTTAGCTGTATGGTGAGACATGTATAGCCTTTGTAGCCTAGGCTTTATAGGAAAATATCGTAGCACTTTATGAGAAATTTTCTTTCCTCTATGACTGTTTGACGTCCATCGAGGCATATTGCACTTAGGATATGACTGAGCATTGGTATGCTCTTGCCAATACAAGATGCAGTCATTCTTACATGCGTCAATCTTAGTGTAATTCATTCCTAACTCTTGAATAACTTTCTTTGCTTCGTAGTAGGAGTTAGGTATTAATGCCCCTTTCGGAAGAACATCCTTAAATAAACTTAGTAATGAATCCATGGATTTGTTGCTCCAATGGTTAAGGCACTTAAGGTGGAGTAACCTAACTATAAAAGAGAGTTTAGAAACTTTGTCACAACCTGGATAGAGGTCAGTCTGAGCAGCCTACAAGAAGTCAAAGAACTGTTTTGCCTGCTTATTAGGTGGCTCATAGTTCTCTGACTCACGGTTCCCTTTATTTGAATCTTCGTGACCATATGCATCATGGAGCATCCCAATAATATCATCTTCTTCATCGGTTTCATCAACTATATCATCAGCTACCTCACTACCATTATCTTGATGCAATGAACCGGAAGCACCAAGACGAACTTCTCCATGTGAGTCCCACACTTCATAACTTAGGCTGAAACCCTTCCTTAATAGATCTGCCCTTACCTCAATGCGAGTCTTCCATTCTGTATTCCTACACCCCTTGCATGGGCATCGAATCATATTTGTCACCCTTGGCTGATTAAAGGCCCATTGTAAAAACTCATCAACTCCTCGTCTGTATACTGGATTAACTCTATTATTGATCTTTATCCAACTTTTATCCATCTCTGTTACTTCCTACATTTTAATCAACATCATTGCAAGTTAAGTTGTGGACAAGTCAAATCTTTTTACATGTAAGGAATTATATATTTATGTTAAGTCCATGCCGTCACATCTCTGCTTAACTTTGTTCTAGTTACATGTAAAGAGTTACATGTAAAGAATTATATACTTATGTTTTAGTTCAGATCTCTAAGTTTTAGATCTGAACTAAAACTAAACTTTGTTCTAATATAAAACATAATGAGGGAAATTGATAAGTTATAAGATATTGTTGATAGGGTAACAGACCTTGTCGACAAGATAAGACCTTATCAACAAGATCTCAAATTTAACAAAGAAAAATTGAAGACCTTGTTGATTAGATAAAACTTTGTCGACAAGATCTCAAATTTAGTAAAGAAAAATTGAAGACCTTGTCGATAGGATAAGACCTTGTCAATAGGATCTTCTACCTCATGACAGAATAATCTATAATTGAGAAGTTTTGAAGAAACTCAAAGTTGGGCAACTCCTTTAGAATCTTCTTAATAAGGTCTTAACTATAGAAAGGTAGAATACATAATGCATGATGGTATGACACACATAGGTATGGAAATAGGACAAAATGTAATTTGAACACTAAGTTTACAGCACTTAAAAAACTTAAGCACCATACTTCATCCTAAAAAAAAAAATAGCAATCCTCAACAGTATTAAGGCAACAAAATTGGACCAAATCTCTAAAGTACATATAAGAACTTAAAGGCATATATCGGAGTTTAGGCACATATAAGAACTTAATGGCATATATCAGAGTTTAGAAATCTATAGAACTTATAGGCATATATCAGAGTTTAGGCACATATCAGAGTTTAGGAATCTATAGAACTTGTAGGCATATATCAGAGTTTAGGCACATATCAGAACTTATAGGCATATATAAGAGTTTAGGCACATATCAGAACTTATAGGCATATATCAAAATTAACACCAGACTTCAGCAGTATCACAGCAAACTATCAAGGCAACAGAATTGGACCAAATCTCTAAAGCACATATCAGAACTTAAAGGCACATTTCAGAATTTATAAGCACTAAATTTATAGCACTTACCAAACCTACAGCACTTATAAGCACCAAACCTACAGAACTTATGGGTCTATATCAGAGCTTAGGCACCAAATTTGCAGCACTTAAAAACAACCATTGCACCCTCAAAAGATTTAGGCACATATCAGAACTTATGCAGGTACACACACAGGTAGAATTATTGAACCAAATCTTGTTTAGACACCAAATTTACAACACTTAACAGAACCATTCCACCCTCAAGGCTTAGGCACACATCAGAAATTAAAACCATGTCATTTGTATCACAGCAAACTATCAAGACAACAACAGAATTGATGACCAATGTCATAGCAAAATATTACAATTCCAAGCTTGATATAGTTCACTACTTTAGAAAAATAAGACCTTTATGCTTCAGTAGCTACAGTAAATATTTGAGGAGCCACAGTTGATTTGTTTGAGGAGCTAACACTTGAGAATCTGCATTGTATTCAGTAAGTTTAAAACATAAGAAATTATTTTCAGATGTTTAGCAAAATGTACTATAAATTTACATATCAGAAGAGGAAAGAAGAAATTCTAAAAAAAAGAAAGTAAATTCGATTCAAAATTGGCATTATTCAGTTCTGCTAGCCACAGCCACAACACTTAATCAATTGCACAAAGAAGGACCAAATAATAGACCAGAGAAGAAGCAAACAATAGACCAGAGAAGGAGCAAACAATAGACCAGAGAAGGAGCAAACAATGAACCATAGAAGAAGCAAACAATAGACCAGAGAAGGAGGGTAAAACTTTAAAATGCCATAACTTTGTGTACCGTACTCCGTTTGAGGTGATTTTTTTTTTGATTTTGGGTATTTTTTTGAGATCTACACGTGGCGAATCGCCAAAGGCGATTCGGTCACTTATTTTTCTTAAAAAAGTTTGTTTAGGGCTTTAATTTTGTGATTTTTATTTTTTACTATCTTTCACTAACATTAAAGCAAGTTTATAATTATATAATGCTTTTTATAATTTACTTAAGTTTTATTCTATTTAAGTTTTGAATTCAAGTACTTGATTAACAATAAAAAGAAGGTAAAGATTAAGAAATATAAAATTGAACTCAAAAATTAATTAAGAATTTAGAATCTTTATTCTTCAATAGCCTAATGTATCTTTTTCTATGATCTATCTATTATATATTTTTGTTTAAACTAAAACATTTGAAGTTTTTAATCCTAAATATAAATCATCCTCCAGCTTATCTCTCTAGAATTTGTATACGTGGCTGTCTCAACAGGAAATGTATGTTAAATCATTACACTAGGACTCATTACATTACAACTAGGCTCATCTTCATAAAAAAAAATCATTTAAGATCTCTCCAAGTTTAAAGTATCAAGATTGAAGCTCTAAATTCACATCCATGGTTACCCCCTCACCAAAAAATCCATAGAAATCATTATATTTTTGCTTTCATTATAAAATATCAAATTTAAAGCGGTAGAACATGAGGGAGAAGAAGACATTAATGGATGAAGAAGAAGATAGAATAGGAATTTAAAAGGATTACCCAACTAAAATTAATGTTGCAATGATAAGAGATTAAGGTGGAGTTCAATTTTTTATCCATTATTTTTTTCTCTTTCATTATTTTTTTCTTTCTTTCTACCTCTTTGTTGTTTACGTCGCATTCAAAAGTTGAAAAGGACGCATTAATAAAATAAATCATAGAAATAAAAATTAAAATTTTAGATATATGGATTCTTTGACATATGAAATGTTAGACATATTAATTTCGTGAATTATAAAAATTAAAATTCTAACTTCTTAAATCTACTAAGTATTTTAAAATTAATAAAAATTCTAGTTTTATTTTTTTAATTAATGATCATAATTAATGACTACAACTAAAATTTTTTTTTAGTCTTATATATTTCTATATATTAATCATTAACTTTAAAAATATTTTTTTAACTTAAAAATATTCTAATTAATTTTTTTATCCTGTATATTTGCATATATTAATTGACATGTATAATTTATTTTTTAAAATTAAAAATATTCTAATTTCAAATATTTTTATTTATAAATAAATTACAAAAATATTTCACGTAAAAAATTTTAATAAATAAAAAAATTTACGACAAAACTTTTAGTGGCGACTATTTTAGTCGCCGCTAAAAGCAAACTTTTAGCGACAAATAAAATCAGTCGTCGCTAAAAGATTTAGCGCAAATATTTTTATTTGATAAAAAATTTGGCGCCATAACTTTTAGTGGCGACTAAGTTTTAGTCGTCGCTAAATCACACTTTAGCAACGACTAAATCTGGTCGTCGCTAAAAAGTTTATCACATAGATAATGGATATTTGGACTTTTAATTACGACCACCTTTAGTCGTCGCTAAATCACACTTTAACGACGACTAAATCTGGTCATCGCTAAAAGGTTTATCATAGATAACGGATATTTGGACTTTTAGTGACGACTACCTTTAGTCGTCGCTAAATCACACTTTAGCGACGACTAAAACCAATAGTCGCTAAAAATTATGTTTTAGCGACGACTAACGCTAAATCACACTTTAGCGACGACTAAATCTGGTCGTCGCTAAAAGGTTTATCACATAGATAATGGATATTTAGACTTTTAGTGACGACCACCTATAGTCGTCGCTAAATCACATTTTAGCGACGGCTAAATCTGGTCGTCGCTAAAAGGTTTATTACATAGATAATGGATATTTAGACTTTTAGTGACGACCATCTTTCGTCGTCGCTAAATCACACTTTAGCGACGACTAAAACTAATAGTCTCTAAAAACTATGTTTTAGTGACAACTAAATCTGGTCGTCGCTAAAAGGTTTATCAGATAAATAATAGGCATTTAGACTTTTAGTGACGACCACCTTTAGTCGTCGCTAAATCACATTTTAGCGACGACTAAATCTGGTCGTCGCTAAAAGGTTTGTCAGATAAATAATAAACATTTTGGACTTTTAATGACGACTACCTTTGGTCGTCGCTAAATCACACTTTAGCAACGACTAAATCAGGTCGTCGCTAAAAAGTTTGTCAGATAAATAATGAATATTTTGGACTTTTAGTGACGACAACTCTTAGTCGTCGCTAAATCACACTTTAGCGACGACTAAAACTAATAGTCGCTAAAAGTTTTGTTTTAGCGACAACTTAATCTGGTGGTCGCTAAAAGTTTTGTCAAATAATGGGCATTTGGACTTTTAGTGTCGACCTATTGTGTCGTCGCTAAATGTTATATTTTAGTGGCGACCAAATCCTGTCGCCACTAAAAGGTTATTTAGCGGCAACTATGTCGATGTCGCCGCAAAAAATATTTAGCGACGACTTTTTTATTGCTACTAAATAGTTTTAGTGACTTTTTTTTTTGTTGTCGCTAAAAATCTTTTCAGAAATAAAAATATTTTTTTAGTGACAATTTTTAGTGACAACTTAATAAAGTCGTTGCTAAAATTTTTTTTTAGCGACCATTTTTTTAAGTCGCCGCTAAAAGTCGTTACTAAAGATCTAATTTTTTGTAGTGCCTCTACTTAACGAAGATGTTGGCCATTTTGGCATTGATAATGTGTAAGAGAAAAACTTAGTGCTAAATTGAAAGATATACGTAGCTGGTATCCATTTTAATAAAGTACAGGCATAAAATACTCTTGCATTGTCATTTGGGGAAGTTAATTCAAGACTGTTGAATCATTGTTTTGGGTGACAACATTTCGTGTCGGTTAATAATATGTCTTCATGGCATCCTAAATAACATTTCATGCTGGTTAATGCTATGTTTAAGGAACCAAAATACTAATTAGTCCCAAATTTATGAAATTTACTCATTACAAAAAAATGCGTATTTAACGTCAATCATAACAACCGACGTAGGTAGTGCAGCTGGAACCTTTTTAACGTCTGTTACCTACAACTGACATTAGCATTTGTTAAAATTTTTTAATTAAATAAAACAATTACTTTACCAAATCTTCATCCCGTGCTATCCCGCGCTTTGCTGCTCACTGGTAGTCCTAAATCCCTAGATCCCAAGTTGCTTCCCCCATTCTTCAAACAAAACTATGAATCTCTCACTGTGAAAATCGAAGTTCCAGCTTTCTTTTTACTTGAACTCAACCCCATTCATCTCACTTTATTACATGTTGCTCCTGACGTGTTGGGTGATTATCATTCTCGTTCTGAACCAGTTGAAGAGGATTTGGTGAAAGGATTGTTGCGAATAACAAATTTCAAACTGCAGTAAGGAGCCCCAGAATCCTATCGCATTCGTTCCTCCTGTGACCCTCTTCTTAAATCCTCTACTAAGCGCAACCCTGCCCGCATTTTCGTTTGAAGGGGACCGAAGAAATATCTGCACCTGCTCCCAGCGTTCAATACTGGGTTCCTAGTAGAGTTCTTCGATGGGTTCCTAGCATACAGAAGAAATAAGATGATCTTGTCCCAGTATTAGAGCTTGAGTGAGCAGTTTTTCTTTCTCCCAGCATTCATTGCTTGCATATTATCACCTCCATTTTCTCCTTTTTTTCAGTATCGATAGCAACTATAAACTAGAGTTCATTAGTTTTCTAAAGACTTCTCTACCCTTAAAAAAAAATTTAAAATCCTTATGATTTGTTGGTTTTTATTAAATCAAGCAATGTACTCATCTTACGGGTAAAGACTAACTTACTTCAACTAAAGAAAGGAATGTCTCGGCATTTTGGCGCCTATTCTCTGGTTAAACTCTATGTTAGGTTACATACCTTCACCGGTGAACTGTTGGATGTTCTCAAGTAGGCTTTTTTTTTATTGTCGGCCCAGCTTTCATGCACTAGTTGGTTGAACTGTGGGTGGCAGACCCATGAAGCCAAGAACTTGAAGGGCCTCTCTCAATGTTATTCTCTGATCTTTCCCTCTTCCTGTACTTTCGCGGGTAGGGACTTCCACTTCTAGTAGTCAGAGTAGGGGCTTTGGTATGTGACTAATGATGTCGCTATCCTTCCGTCAACCACAAAAGAAGACATGGCAGTTTCATATATATATATATATATATAGTAGGGTAATCTATTCCTGCCCTCTCCCCTGACTGAGTCATCACTTTGAAAGCTCTAGCTGGTTGAATATTAATTTTAACTCTCTCTTTTGGAAAAACCCAAGTCTTGTAGCTTTCAAAGTGATGGGATCAAGCAGTTACTCGATAAGTTATCTTCCGTTATAAACCCAGAAAGGGGTTAGTTGGTCACTTTGCTTTTTTCCCTTGATCAGATAATGGGGTTAGGAGACGTTACAAGAAAAAGCATATCCGAACAGCTTCCCCAAGTCGTGGGAAGACTACAGAACTAAACAAAGAGCTAAATATGTAAGCAATCCCAATTCTTGCTTTCCCCGAAAAGGCTATAGTCGCAGACCCACGCTGAGCCAAAGCGTATTGGTTGCAATAGCTTTAAGGTAAGCCCTGGTAAGCCCTTCTGAACCTTATTACCTCTAAAAGCACGTAAGGAACTCCATGCCTAGGAGTACCAGTTGATTCAGAGTGGACATGAGATATGAAAATTGAGATATATAGTAGTAATTATGATGGTGATAATGAAACTTTACTGGCCCCAACAATGGGGCAGCATGTGCGAACACAAAATTGGCAGACCATGAGTGGAACCCACCATTAATTAAACAATTTTAACTAACAATATATATAGATATATATCTAATATATGGGCATGTTATTGTTAATCCTAAGAAGCCTAATTTCTTTTTGGTCCTATTAATTGCCATCAATTAATTGGTTGAGAAAAAGTATGTTGAACACAAAAGTTGGCCGCAAAGCTTGACTTTGCTGGCACAAGCATGTCACATTTCTTTGAGTGCAGTGCACTATATCACTCTTCCAAGCCTTGGTTGGTGGTGGACCCTACAGGTGTTCTTGAAATAGGGACTCTTGTTTTTGATTATGTATAGTGAATCTTTAAGTTTAGTAGCAGATGCACCTATTGTTAATCTTTAGGTTTCCTAGTTTTTTTTTTCCTTTTTTCTCTATGGAAAACAATGAACAAAACTATTTAGTGATGGCCATAATGATGACCACAGAATATAATTATTTGACCATTTAGATTAGTTTGGTGATTTTTCCTTCCCGCTTTTGACTTGAAATAGTTCCCATAAAGATTGAAAGATTCAGCAAAGTAGATTATTTGGTTAGTCCCCTGCATAATTAGGCGTACTCTTGTCTATGCCTGGGACTGACATTATATGTTGTTCCTATGAGACATGAGACAAGTGGTGATTATCTAAAAAGTGCATCCCACACTTTGCTTACAGTTCATGGATATCCTTCCAAAACTCCCATTTTACTATGACTAGGATTTTTATTTGTAATAGCAATCATAGGACTATGCCTTTACTTTTGTTCCCTGTATTTTATATATTTAATATGCTTGATCATATTCAATGGCATATTCTTTGATATTACAATTTGTGTAGTCAAGAGCTCTATAGCATTCTGAATATTTTTCTTGTATGGCATTAAGTATTTACTAGATGAACCATATATTTGCAGGAGAAGACAACTTTGGTCTTGGTAGGATCATGTCTGAGGACTTTTGAGTAACATCCCATCAATATTTTTGGTAATTGCTACTCAGGTATAAATCTTTTTAATGTTTAATGACAATGGTTATTCAAGTTATTAGGTATGCTCACTCTTGTAGACATTTTTTGTGGGACCTAGCTATACAATGATATAAAGACTCACTGATATTTAAATATATAAACCATTACTAATGTAATGGTTTTTTTAATTTGATTTGTATGTCTTTTTGTTTTTTTTTCGCTTATTTTCTTCCCTTCTTTTTTTGCATTAGGCCTAAACTTCTAATTGTAAATAAATCTAAAAAGAAGTTAATAGACAACCTTAAATTCAATAGAGGCTCTTATCTTTAGCACATGAAGAAAGGAATAGATTAGAAGAAGAAAATACACTTAATAAAGTATTGGTACACATGAGATTATAAAATTCTGATTTGACTCAGTCCAAGTCCAATTTTATTTTTTAGAGACTGTCAATATGTTAGTTTGACCTTTTTTTGCTATCACTGGTGTTTTGCTCGCACCTCTATGCGCTGGTGAAGCTCCATGTTTGTTCTTTGTCCCCTATGCTCCATTATTGCCTCTAACTCACCATTAACCAAGTTTTTGGTGAATGATTTTCATACCCACGTCTATTTTCTACTGGTTGACCTTTGTACTTTTGTTGATTTTGGCTTTAACTTTTTTCAACCCATCTTCCTTGTATCCTCCACTCACTCCAGAAAGTAAGTGAACTCCATGAAGCTGTTACCCTCTTTTTGTCTTGATTTTCTCATTCCCTTTTTTTCTCCTACTGTGTTGGATGAATAAATATTTTGAAGTCTGTATTTTCCTATAGATTGAAGAATATCTATTTATTAATTTAGTTTTCTTTGTTGTTCTATTTGGGTTATCATTTGATCTATTTTATCAAGTTGCTTTTCATGGCAAATCAAAATGTTTATAATCTTTAAAAAATACAATTTCTTTTTGAAGGAGGCAGGCTTTTTTTTTTATAATATGGGACAAATTGCATTTAGGCCATTAAAATTCTTAAATCCTTTCACTCAAGTCACTAAAATATTTCAAACAAGTCATTCTCTTTTATTTTTATCATGAAAATCAAAACAAAATTAATTATAGCAATTAATTAATTATTATGAAAGAAAACAAAAAGACAATGTGAATTTTTGCTAGCCCACTTTGTCTTTAATTTGAGAATTAAACACAAAAAAGCCAATGTCCTTTAAAAATTTGGATGCCCACGTTCTTTAAAGCAAAAAAACTATCTCCCATCAATTCCTTTTCCACCATTGTGTATTCCATTACGTATGAAACTAACATTTTCAATATAACTATTTTAGGCTTCTCCACATATTTTTTTTTAAAAGAAAAAGACATTGACACTCACTATTAAAAAAAAGAGTATTTAGTATCGATTATCTAACATCGATTATCACAACATAGACGTTAAATAACCAATGATCTTGGTAAAATTTTAACACAATGTTAGTGTATATGTGTAGTCTAATATATACAATTTTCATGATTTTTGTAACTCATTTAGGTGTACAAATATATTGATTTTTGGATGTTGTTCACATGTTCAGTTTTTGTTGGTTTTTTTACATAAAGTAAGCTTTGTGGATTTTTCTAGAGCTGTGTAGGATTGATCTTGCTTTGAATTTTTGTCACATTATTTGTATATATGTTAAGTATGTTTTGTAAAATTTTGGTGAATTTTTGAGTTCATTTTCTTAGGTTAAAGCAGTTAATTCAGTAGGCTGTACAGATGTTCTATTTTGCTGTTTTTCTAATTTTGTTAGTTACTTTTTTTATTTTCCTATACTCATCCATGTGGCATTTTAAGCTGAATTTTAGTTAATACATGTTCTTTGATATGTCTTTGATGCTGAGAAAAATTGATTTGAGGTTTTGATTTCATTAGCTATGACTTCTTATTTGAGGACCATACATGGTTTAGCATTGTGTCAAAATTAAACAAATTAATTTACTAGGAATTTTGGGAGTTGAATTTTGCTGAGATTTTTGGAGTATATGTTCATCTGTATGTCTATTTTATTGATGTTTATTTTTGCTTATTTTTAGAGGCATCTTGGATGATTAAATTTCCTTATTCTCAAGTTAAGTTCAATTTGTCCTATTTCTGTTGATTTTTTTGTTGAACCATAACTTCAAGAACTTATTGCAACTAATACAGACATGATCTTGATTTGAAATTTAGCGTGATATTAGTGTATATGTGTAGTTTAATATATAAAATTTTCATGATTTTTGGCACTCATTTAGATGTACAAATTTATTGATTTTGGATGTTGTTCACATGTTCAATTTTTGTTGGTTTTTCACTTATAGTCAACTTTGTAGATTTTTTTAGAGCTGTACAGAATGGATCTTTCCTTTAATTGTCACACATGTGTGTCCTTAATGTCTGAAATTGTCAAATACTTTTTTTTAAAACATGCCCCTTTATTAATTTAGTTAAAAATTAGATAATAAAATGATTTAATATACATTATTATTGTCTTAATTATTTCTATAAATATGTAGGTGTCATGATGGATAAAAGTTGGATTAATAAGCCACGAACTTCACCTGAATATGTCACTGGGGTGGAAAGCTTTATTGATTTTGCATTCTCTAGGCCTAATGCAAAAGGAGTTGTAAAATGCCCATGTCGTTCTTATGGTTTTAAAAAATGCTTTTTAAGAGATATTATCTTTGATCACTTGATATGCAATGGTTTTCCCTTAGGGTATACTACATGGATTAGGCATGGAGAACTCCTTGAGGAGGAGGATGGTTCTAGTTGTCCCATAGTACAATAAGTTGAGCAAATAGGAGGGGATATGCAAGATTTGTTACATGATGCCTTTGGGGTCTCTAGAGAGAGAAACATCTATGAACACATGCCATCCCAACATTGAACTACTGAAGCACAAATAGATTCCAATACTGGGTTTAATGAGGAATCCCATAACTTTGCCACCTTAATCAATGATGATAACTAAGAATTGTATGAAGGGTGTATGAAGTATTCAAAACTTTCATTTTTGGTGAAGCTTTATCATATCAAGTGTTTATGTCGGGTGAGTGATAAAGCAATGGACATGATTTTAGAATTGTTGAAGGATGTATTTGAAAATGCAAAGCTTCCAGATTCTTTTTATGATGCCAAAAAGATCATAAATAAGCTAGGTCTTAATTATAAAAAAAATTCATGCTTGTCCAAATGATTGCATGTTATATTGGGGTGAGGATGCCAAGCGTGACAAATGTAAAAGTTCCAATACCTCTAGATGGAAGACCAATGCAAGGGTGGCTAACAATGATGACTCTAGTGGACATAAGAAAAGAAAAAATAAGCATACAAAGGTTTTGCGTTACTTTCCACTTATGCCAAGATTGCAAAGATTATTTATGTCATCTAAAATAGCTGAACATATGAGATGGCATGCAACAAACCAAAATACAAATGGCTCACTTAGACACCTAAGAGATGGTGAGGCTTGGAAGTCATTTGATGCTAGATACCCTGAATTTGCTGCAGATCCTCAAAATGTTAGACTTGGCTTAGCAAGTGATGGTTTCAATCCTTTTGGGATAATGAGCACTAATCATAGTATTTAGCTTGTGATTTTAATTCCATACAACTTTCTACCATGGATGTGTATGAAGTAAACCTTTTTCATACTGTCTATGATCATACCTGGGAAAAGAATGCCTGGAAATGACATTGATGTCTACTTACAGCCACTAATTAAAGAACTAAGTGACTTGTGGGTTGATGGCATAAATACATTCGATGCTTCAACAAATCAAATGTTCAATATGTGAGCAGTATTATTATGGACCATAAGTGATTTCCTAGGCTTGGGAAATTTATCTGGATGGAATACCTATACTGGGTTAGCATGTCCATCATGTAATTTTGATCAAGAGCCTTATAGGCTTACCAATAGTAAGAAGTGGTGTTTCACAGGTCATCATAGATTTTTATCGCCCCAGCATAGATATAGATTCAGTCGAAATTGTTTTGATGGGACTGTAGAGAGACGCGAACCACCAATTCTATTAACTGGTGATATGATACACTCTCAATTGTAACGTGTTAATGTCACATTTGGTAAGAATCCAGCCTTTGATTTAAGAAGGAAAAGACCTCATGAGAGAGATAATGAACTTGATAGCCAGCAATGGAGAAAGAGAAGTATATTTTTCCAGTTGCCATATTGGGTTAACAATAAGTTGCGACACAATTTAGACGTAATGCATATTGAAAAAAATGTTTGTGACAATATCTTGTACACTTTGTTAAATGAGGTTGGAAAGTCAAAAGACAACTTAAATGCTCGGAAGAATTTAGAACGTTTAGGAGTAAGGCCCGAGTTATGGCCAGATGCAAATGGTAAATTTAGATCTGCATGTTTCACGATGACACATTCTCAAAAAGATATTTTTTGTCAAACACTTAAAGATGTGACAATGCCAGATGGTTATGCATCAAACATTTCTAGATGTATTGACATAAAACATCGTAAAATCACAGGCCTAAAAAGTCATGATTCTCATGTACTTATAGAGCAATTACTTCCAGTAGCATTACAAAATGTGCAGATGGATCCTAAAGTTACCACAGTTGTGCTAAAGCTTTATTTATTCTTTAGAAAATTATGTTCCCATGTCTTGGATGTGAAAGATCTTGACAAACTTCAAGATGAAATAATGATCACTCCTTGTCAAAGGGAGATGTTATTCCCACCATCTTTCTTCACAGTGATGGTGCACTTGGTAGTTCATTTGGTAGATGAAGCAAAACTTGGTGGTCCAGTTCATTATCGATGGATGTATCCTATAGAAAGGTAATCTTTTATTCTTTGTTTAGTTGTCAAATGCTATTTTCAATTGCTTGATTATATGTAAGTTGGCTTGTTCATCCCATATAGGTACCTTGTGTAACACCTTACTTTCTAGCTCATACCCATCATGCCTTACATACTCATATACACATGCTAAGCATTCAAGGGAGATAATTTACTCTACCTTGGTGCTTCTTCTCTATGGCATTATGAATGGGTAGAGACTTACTTTAGAGTCACATGGACCGGATGAGCTCTCTCTATGTATCCTCATGCTTAATTTCACTATTAAGACTTATTTCAATCCCAAACATATGCTTTAAACTCATGGAAAGCAAAAAGGGATATGAGACATGCATTTTCGTTCTTGGCAGATTTTGCTTCATTTCTGGGCTAAGTTTGAAAATCCATAACTAAATACAGACAAATCGTAACTATATGATCTTGGTCATTATAGAAAGATTGAGACGTTTAATTCATGCTAAAAATACTTAGAAGTCTCAGTATCTCACATATCATGCGTTTGACATCCGAAATCATCCACTGGTCAGAGGGGGCCCTTTTTCTGTCACAGTTTACTGATATGGACTTTGAAAATGCCTAACTAATTCCACAAAAATCCAATGCTTTCAAACGATATCTCTATGGAAAGATGTGGAGGTCATCTAGAGAGAAAAAATATTTCCAGATCAGTTTACCGAACCAAATTCCCGGAAACTGATGAAACAGTACCTCGGGTCTGGTTGGGTGCCTGATGCTGGGCAGAAACTTCGAAATTGCATATCTTCCTCTCTAGACCTCTAAATGAGGTTCTTCCAGTTCCTACAAGTCACTGTGACCATCTAGTTTCTCTGTATAACATTTCGTAGCCATTGGACTACGTTTGCCCCTCGGATGACACAATTACTAAACTGACCAAATGAACAGTATTTTCTGAAATCCGAATTTCTGATGTCAACTTTGAAAAATCATAGAGAATGCTATAGACCTCTAAATGACATGAACTCTAGCTTCTCAAAAAGCTCTAAACATGATCTAGTTACATGTCAAATTTCAGAACAAGAAGGGGTCATATGGTTAACCTTTGACATCATGTGCAAAAAGCCACTTTCTTGGCTAAAAATGGGGCTCATGGGGGTCCAATCTTAGTTCTTCTACCTCTAAGACTCCTTGAACACATGAGAAGGCATCTATAGGGGTCATCAATCATGGCTCAAGTGTCTAACAATCCAAATTGGGAAAATTCACTATCCCATGCCCACTTATGCACCCATATAGCCTATACTAACACTGAGCATTTCACATCAAAGTTGTCTCTTCATTCACAATAGGCCTCATTCTCATATATACATCATCATACATACATTTTCTTGCAAATACTCTTAGGGACTACATCATATACAATATCAATTTACATTTCATATCTCATATACAACACATTTACAAGGAGCTCTTTGCCAAGTCTTCATTGGTCTTCCTAGCTTCATGCTTGGTGGTTCCCATCTCTAGTCTCACTTGGTCCACCTAGCATGTTTGGATGGTGGAGAGGGAGGGTGAGATTCAAAGAATCTCAGTAGTTCAACTCTCATTCAATCACACATATGTAGCATGCAACAAGTCTCACCATGCATGTATGGCATGTTAGCATATAAAACCATGATGAAAGCGTTTAAAACATGTGAATTGGCCATGCATAAAGGAAAAACATTCTCAACATGTGAGTAGGCCATACATAACATTTAGAAGCTTGCTAAGTACTTGGATTAGCCTCACTCACTCACTTGTGGCTTTTGGACTTGCCTCGCCCATTCTTAAGAGGTCCTTAGACTCAACCCTTACTCTTTGGGAGTCAACCTCACTTTTGGGAGACTCTTTACTCTTGTCTCAACCAACTGGAGGGTTTGGCTCATCCTCACCTTGGCTATAGGGTTATTGGCTTTTCCATTCCTCAAGCAAACCAAAACAAATCACATAAATCATCATTTCACTTCATAACATATCATCATGCTAACACACTTCTCATAACTCATATCATACATACATACAAGTAAGACAATATAAACACACAATTATGCATGAAAGAAGGTGGAGAGAACTACCTTATTAGCTAGTCACAACTTTCTCTTGCAACTTATCTCCTCCCTTGTAGATTTCACAACCATTTCTAGATGGGAGAGCTCCTCTTGAGCCTAACCACACAAGAAGCATGGAATTAATTCCTTAATACTTAATTCTTAAGTTAGGGATCTCTTCTTAATCAGCCCTATTGAGCTTCTTAAACTAGGTTTCTTTCTCTCACTAGAATCCATTAGTTTTCCTCTCTCTTGTCTCAATTTCTCAAGCTCTTAAGAAGGAAAGCAAGAAAGAGAAGACTACATAACTTCTAACCTCTCTCAAGAGTGGTTTCCCACTCTCTCTCCTCTGAACCAAACTCAAGACCTAATCATCTTTGCTATCTAAACTGTGGAAAGAGAGGGGAAGGGGAGAAGGGCAACATGTAAAGAGAAAAGCTATGAGAATCCTTACCTTTCTTGTCCTTTCTTCTTCTCCTCAGCTTCTCTCTCTCTCTCCTCCGCCCTTTTCTCTCTCCTAAAGCGAGCTTGAGTCAGTTAGAAGAAGAAAGAAGAGATTTGGAAGCTTTTAAAAGTTAAATTCTCTTTTTCTCGCTTTTCTGGACCACTCTCGCTATAGTGAGTCATTGCCCTCGCTACGGCGAGCTCATGTATGTTCCAGACCTTCGCTATAGCGTCGCTATGGCGAGCTCGGGTCTGTTCTAGACCTCTGCCTTCGCTATGGCATCGCTACGGCCAGCAACTCCCTGGTTTTTGTATGGAATGCCCGCACTCGCTATAGCTAGAAACATTTTCGCTACGGCGAGAGGGCATTCTCGCTATGGCGAGAAGACTTAGAAAATTTTTCAGCCCTTGAAAATTTTCAGCTTTTCTTTTCCTTTTCTTTTCTCTTTTCTTTTCTTGGCTGTTACACCTTGGACACTGTAAGTCATATGTAAGAAATAAGGCACAAGCAGAAGGTTCTATTGCTGAAAGCTACCTTTGTAAGGAAATATTAACATTTTGTTCAAGGTATTTACAAGACATCGAAACAAGGTTTAATAGGCCGAGTCGTAATGATGACTATGTAGTTCTTGGTTGCTTTGAAGCATGTATGTTTCCACTAGTTGGTCATCCTATAGGAGGCATATCAGAAATTCAACTCACTTCTATTGAAAAGATCTAAGCACATCGTTGCGTCTTGTTTAATTGTAAAGAAATTGAAGAGCTTGTTCAGTAAGTACTTGACAATTCTTTTTTGGTTTCAAACATGATGTTAGTCTTTGATGCTAATAATTTTTTCCTTATAGACAATATAGAGATGATGTGAACGCCAGGCTTTGTCATCATACTAGATCTACTGTGGCAATTGGCAAACATGTCACAAAAAATTTTGCCAATTGGTTCAAAGAATATGTGAGACTTATTTTGTTAAAGTTTGTATTTAAGTTAATATATTGAAGTGATATGGTCAAGCTAACATGTGAACTATTTCAGGTTGATAAGGATGATACTACAAGGTTTCCAGATGACATTAAATTTCTTACACGAGGTCCTATGCATTTGGCTAGATGATTTAGTGCATTCAATATAAATGGTTTTAGGTTTCACACATTAAAAAGAGAAGAAGGATTGAAGACTCAAAATAGTGGTGTGTGGGTAACATAAGAAACTAGATGTTATGCAAGTGCAAAAGATGGGAGAGTTGCACTTGCAGATCTCTTGTATTATGGCAAATTAGTAGATATAATTGGGTTGAACTACTATGGCCATTTTAAGGTTACTCTTTTCAAATGTCTATGGGCTAGCACTAAAGGGATTAAAAAGGATGACTTTCAATTCAATTTAGTTAATTTCTCCCGATTAATCCATACTGGAGATGTTGCAGAAGATGAGCCTTACATTTTAGCTTCATAAGCTCAGATGGTATTTTATGTAGATGACAAAACGAATCACCCATGGAGTGTAGCAATACATGTGAAGCCTCGAGACCTATTTGAAATAGGAGATAATGTAGAAAATGATGAAGCAAATAGTGGTTGCCAATCTGAACAGATATATTTAGAGTAACAAGTTAGTTCTAATTTTCCTGATGATCTTGATAGTTTACAATTAACAAGAGGCGATGAAGAACATTTTTCTAATCAACCAATTAACAACCTTGAGTTTGATAATAGCGATGAAGAGGATGGCATGGTTTGTTTAACAACATATATAGAATTTTTTACTTGTGTCTATGTTTTATTGTATACTTGTGAAATCTATTTATTATTGCATGTTTACGAAATGGCATGATTATATTCTTGGTTTACATTTGTAGGATGCCGCCTAAACTTCCACGTTCATCTTGAGCAAAGGTTGCTAATATTGCTCAAAGATTACATTAGTCAAGTCCTACTCCTACACCTACTGGGAACCTACAAACACCCACAACACCTACTACAGTTACCTTTACACTTGCTTCTCAAACACATGCAACAACTAATCCATTTACTTCAACATATGTCTCTCATCCACAACTCCAAGTAGTAATAGGTGATACTACTTCTTTTCAGCCATGTGGAGCAGCTGACAATGGTGAAACTTCTTTCCAGCGATGTGCACCAAGAGACAATGTCAAAAATAAGGATTGGATTGTTGATATTACTGGTAATTAAGTTAGTCAATTATTTTATGACATACTTAATAATTTAAATGCAATATTTACTTTTTCTCTTTTTTATGGCAGATGAAAATGGAGTAGTAAGAAAAGAGAGATTGAAAGCAAAAGATGTTTGGAATCTAGAAAAAGGGAAGAGGATAGCTTGTCCAATCGATGAGTTTGGACAACCGTATGGTGATAAGGTTGGCATACTTGGAGTTTGGTTAGGAGAGCTAGCTACAAACACTGACCTCATTCCTCTCAACTTATTTGATTGGAGGGAAGTTCCCAAAAGATATATGAAGTTGGGAATAGAACAAGTGCAGGTATAAAGAGTGATTTTTTTTTGCAATCTTCGTTTTTTATTATATGTTTTCACAAGCTCAAATAATTTACTAAATGATTTCAAGCACAGGATAAGATTGCCTTCCAGTCTAGTGATGGATTAGAATGGGCATGGAAATTGCTAGGAGTTAAGCAGAAGGAGTTTAGAAACAGGCTATATAAGAGTCTATTTAGGGAAAATGACAACAGAGAGGAAATTATGAATAAATGTCCTGAAATAATTTCACAAGACTAATGGAATAGCTTCATGGACTATCGATTACAAGAAAGTCGCATAGTAATGGTTTATCTCTTCATACATTGATGTTCCTTTGTTAACATTGCATCATTCACTTATTTGTCTTTGATTTGTAGGAAATAAGAAACAAAAACAAGGTCAATCGTCAAAAACTCAAGTATCCTCATACTGGTGGTTCCAAGAGTAATTCTAGGAGAAGACATGAGATGGTAATTTCTAATTTTTTTAATGCATTCTTAAATAAGGAAAATTGTAGCAAAATTAATCCATTTTATTCCTTGGACTGTAGGCAGTACAAATGGGTCGGCCATCAAAACGTTGTGAAGTATTTCTTGCAACATGCAAACATGCTGATGGGAGCTATGTTAATGAGGTAGCAAGAGTTGTAGGGGTAAGTGACTAAAACTTTTTTCAATGCTAAAGGGTTGTCATTTACAATAATGCACTTAAAAAATAAAGAACAATAACGATATAATCAAGTAGTTCAAAGTTTCATTATATTTAACAATTTTATTGAACATGAATTTGTGAAAGTTATTCAATAGGGAGGTAGCAGGAGTGTTACCTAAATTGGATATGCAACTTGATTGGAAAATATTCTTATCTTGTAGCCAAAAAAACAAGAAAGATTATTTGCTAGCTGAAGTTATAAGTGAGGTGTTTAGTATACCACTGTCTTTATTCTCATATCTTAGATGTCAAATCCTTCTAAAATTAAGGGGAACCAAAAGAAAGTGAAACAACATTATACTAACCGATTCTTGGGAGTTTCATTTTTGAGTTTTTTATTATAAAATTTTTATAAAGTCTAAAAAGAGGGGGGAAAAGAAAGTGGAAGAAAAAAGTGAAAATAGATCTTATATATATTTTTATTTTTTATATTACTTTCTTTTAAAATTCTATAAAAAATTTATAATAAAAAAACTAGAATAGTCCTCTTAAACATGGTAGAAAAGATTTAAATAATTTGTAATAAGTATTGGATTCAAAGCCATTTGTACTAATAAATAATATTGCTATCTTGCAAGAGAATTGTAGAAACTAGACAAGGGTTAATATGCACGCTGCATATTTAACAAAAAAATGATAAAGAAAAAAATAAACATTCTTCATTGGATCTGGATGTTGGCCCTTTTTAAGGGTATAGCTACGCTAAGAAACACATGGTGCTTTTTTATGTCTTAAACACACTTGAATAATTGGCCAATGGAGATATGACAACCACACAAAGATACTGGTATATTCCCCTAAGTAAATGATCAAACCATTTATTTGTCTTTTTTACTTTGAATAAACTATCATATATATTAGCCTGTCAAAGATACTAGTATAATTAATTGCATATTGAAAATTTATTGTTATTAATTTAGTCTTAATTAAGTAAAGATTAGGATCAAAGTGATAGAATTTTTAAAATATTGAAATTGAATTGATGTTAATAAATTTTCAAATATTAAATTATGCTACTGAAATTTTTTAAGGGCCAACATAATAAATAATTCTCTTTAGTTTTCTTTGGGCAATTTCAGATTGAGTGATTAGATGAGGTTCTTAATAAAATAAGCCTAGACAAATTTAGCAATAGAAGCAATGTGCAATTAGATGTGTCGTCACAAGTTAATCTTTTAATTAAGCAAATTTCTTGACGCACAAGGAATTTCTATATGAATTCCTTAATCCCATGGTGGTTGGCTTGCTTGATCATAATATCAAGTTCAAATTTTAATCAAGTTTTGTGTTTTTTTTTTATTTGATGAAAGAAAAGAAACTAAAGAAAATACATAAGGACAGCGTAGGAGCAACTGTACTAGGACGCTTAAGTCCTTTATTAATGATGCTAGTTTTGTTTGGATAATTATAGTACTATTAGAATTAGTCCTTTAAGGTAAATGCAAAATTTGTATTGAATATTGATAAATGCCATTGTCTTTTTATCTGATTGATGATTGAATGATAGTGAATTGTTTTATGCAAAATCCTACTGTCATTGCCGTATATGCTTAAAAAAAAATTTGTGAAAGAGAAAAAATGACATGAGAGGTGGACTTCAATGTGCCTTACTCTATGTTTTCTTTTTCTCTTTTTATTAAATCCTTACATGATATTATCTGATGGCCTTTTTATAAGTCCTGACCATTCCTTCAATTTTTTTTTTCTGTTGTGGGAATAAAGTGGATGGAATGACTTGAGTGGCAATTAAAGAATTCTGTTTAATTCAAAATAAGAAACAAAAAAGGCTGGAGAAGTATTGCTTGACTATTGGTTAACCTAATATGCTTCTGTGACTCATTGTGCTTCTTATGATAATCATTTTGAAGGGAAAGTATCACCATCTTTGGTGTATACGGTAAACTTATTTTTTTCCTCTCAGAATATTGGTCATACCATTAACAATTATAATGATAAATTATTATAGTTCAAGTGATAAATTCAAATAATTATACGAGTTTATGCTTGTTATTTTACCTATATGGTAATCTTCACTAATCATCCAAGCAAAAACTGCCCCTACTATATGTGAATCCCCTATACATTATTCATATTTTATCATTGCTTCACTAGATAGTTAATTAACTTGCATAAAAAAATTTCCAAGTTTATTAAAATTCAACCACCAAATTTACATTCGACTACCAAATTTAAAGTACTCCTAACCTCCCACGCTGGCTTTCAGGATGGTTGATGTTATGAAGTTAAAGGAGGGCTCCATTGAGTCTGGTTGTGCAGAGATGGTTGATGTAATTAAAAGGGGTGACTTTGAAATATATTGGTCTCATGTTGTAGTTTTAGAAAACATTAAAGCCTTGCTTAAGAAATTTTTGGGTTGTCTTGTTTTTTTGGGTTAGCACTAAGCATGAAGGTGAAAAGGTGACAGCTGATTTGCTTGTCAAAGTTTGGGGTAAAAAGGATGTGTCTCTAGAATGGTGCAGATATCCCTATCCTCTTTTGACGAGATTCTTGCTCACATCAGGTTTAGGAGGGAGTTCCCGATGTTTCTCAAATCTTCTATAATATATTTGCTGGTACTGCTTTTTTTTTTCCTCTCGGTTAAAGCAAAACATATATATATAAATTAAATAATATGTTTTAAATTAAATAATTCCCAATAATTAAAATAAAACATCCGATGGCCTTTTTATAAGTCCTGACCATTCCTTCAATTATATGTTTTAAATTAAATAATTCCCAATAATTACAATTAGATTAATATCTCATGTTCTCTTTATCTGTAAATTCCCATGCTAAAATGGATTCTTGGGATTCCATTATAAAAAGACTATAAGTGAAAAAGTGAAAAGGTAGCTTTAAAAGTTTATTCTTTTCTTTCTACAGTACTAGATATGATCATATTTGGTGAAGCTACTCTAGTAGAAGCCTATTGCTTTTTTTTTTTTGGATTAATGTTTGCAGTTGACAAGTAATAGTTTGAATATGAAAATGAGGGGGTTTTGTGATAGATAGGAAAAAGTTTCTTTTTGGTGTTGCACCAATTTTAGCTTTATAGATTATTATTTGTCATACATGGATGATGCATCTCTTAGCACCCTACCATGATTTATATTGTGCATTATTTTGTAGTATTAAGTAGTGACTGCTAAGTTTTAGAAAACAGTGTGAGAAGGAAGAACTACAACATGTATTCAGGAGATCTTTGATTGTGTTTTGTTGTCAATACTCAAAACAGTGAAATACCAACAGGCATATGCTGTTCTGTATGAATGCCCATTACTCTATTAATTATTGGCACATCTATTGAAGGCTTGAGGCCTTTGACCATGCACAAGTTAATTAAATTCATTTTCATATACTTCAATTAGGAATATTTTGTGCTATTGATTAGTATGAGTTGCTTTCTACATCTGTTCTTTTTATTCTGGAACTGGTATTTTTGTCTCCCCATATATTGTGGTCACTTTGACTTTTCTGCTTCTACTTTCTAGTAGTTATTACATTGTCTCTTATATGATAATTTATTGTTTGGATATGTAGGAAGAAATTTCATAGAGGCTCAATCAAGAAACTGAGACTTCACCACTTGTTTCATCAGATGATCCACTTGGTCAAGTGCTTGGAAAAGAGCGTTCTGGACGAGTACACGGCTTGGGGTTGGGTCCGTGCCCTTCTAAGATATTTGGATTACTTGCTCGTCGATTTAATAGTGTGCCTATGAGTTTTGCAGTGGGGAACTCAGGTAATGAAGTGATAACTTTAAAGAATAAGTTGGCAACAATGGAAGAACGACTAAAAACCATAGAGGAAGAGCGTGCAATGGAACAAGCTCAATTGGCTCATGAGCAAGCTCAAATGAATGGCATATTTAAATATTTAGTAGAAAAATTGGGAATGGAGCTACCACTAGATATTTCTCGCATTGCTAGGGCATCTCATTCTTAGGTAATATAAATGTTAACTTGTGTAATTATTAAAATACTATATTAAAAAGGCTTTGAGTAAATGTAATTTTTGTATTTGTTCATGCAGCCACCTAATGTTGGTAGTACAGAAGCCTCACCTACCCCTGGTCGACGATTATCTGGTGCAAGTCATGATCCATAAGGCGTTTTGGATTTTGTTGAATTTATTTTATTCTGTGGCATGTTTAAAGCCTTTTTTGAATGACAATTTATAAGGCTTAATAGTTGCCTTGTGTTTATCTTATTTAGTTAATATTTTACAATACTTTTGTATGTTGAAACTTTTATGAAGATCATATAAATAGATGTTTATTAAATCCAAATCTTTCTTATATAGCAAATTAATTTAAAATTTAATTTTATGTGAATGTTCAATTTCTTTATATATATCAAAGTATAACAGGGCAAAAGGAAAATAGCAAGATAGCAAGATATAAAAGAAATAAAATAAAATTCAAAAAAAGCATTTTCTATTGCCTAATGTTGGTCATAACTAACGCTATGCAAAGATAATTTCAATGGAAAACTAACGTCGTATTTGCAATTGCAAGACGTTAACGTCAATCATAATTGACGTTAAAGCTAAAAATCTAACGTCGGTTATAACCGACGTTGGTATATTTATAAATTCTCTGATTTCAACGTCGATACAACTGACATTAGATTTCTTCATCTAACGTCGATTACAACTGACATTAGATTTCTTCATCTAACTTCAGTTATAACCGACATTAACTCTAATGTCAGTTATAGCCGGCATCCATACAAGAATCTGATTTGATGAAGTTAACTTTGCATAGTGTAGGTTATAATCGATGTTAACTTTAATGGCAGTTACAACTGACGTTAGTGGACAAACACAAGATTTCATGTTTCATTTCTTAATGTCCGTTCTAACCGACGTTAGATTCTAGCATCAGTTGTTCCAACGGTTGATATAATGATCGTTAGTATGGTTCTCCACGTTGCCTCTAATGTCGATTTTTTTAACCGTCGTTAGCCCACCTAACGTCAATCGTAACTGACGTTAGATACTTTCTTTAACCGACGCTAGAACCTATTTTTTTTGTAGTGACTTAACCTCAAAAGTAATACCCATCACTGTTGTCTAGATCACATCAAGTAGGCACCACTTGGTTAAGGCAAAGAAAACCATATTCATATCTCTCACCTCACAAATTCAAAGCAATAACAAAAATATTAGTAGACATGACTAAGTAGTATTTCCTAAGGAAGATGAAACTTCAAATTAAAACCACAAATGACACTTAAAGTTATATTTCTCAAGGATTCAACTACATAAACAACATCACATTTTAATTAACCTTTTCCACAACACATCACAAACCAAATAGAAATCCTGAAAGTAAAATCAAATTGGACTAATTTGTGATTGGAATGAGTATGGTATAGGTTCAAAATGAAGTAGGACTTTCTTTTTGACAATAAGCCCATACTTCTCACTTATATCAATCTCACACTCAAGTGCACAAGCTTGAGGCAACTTCCAGTAAAACCAATGAAGAAGATTAGCTGGCACAAACTCAATGGAAGCAAGTGCAAATGTCATACAAGGACATATCCTTTTCCAAGAACCGAATGGGATAAATTTTAAGTCTTGTCCTCTGAAATTAATCTAGTTATTTTCAAATCTCTTAAGGATGAACTCTTAAGGTCTTTCCCATATTTCAGGGTCCTTTTGGATTGCTAATGCATTCATAAATACCATTGTTTTGGAAGGAATATCAAATCCTCCCAATTTTGCATCACATGTTACTTCTCAGGGGATTAAAAAAGGAGCTAGTGTATATAATCTTAGAGCTTCTTTGATCACAAATTTCAAGTGCTTCATTTCATTCATGTCATTTTCATCCACTTTTGATTTATAACCCACCACTTTTCTTACCTCTTTTTGGGCTTTCTTCATGATACTTGGATTTCTCATAAGCTTTATTAAAGTCCACTCCAAAATCATTGAGGTACTCCTGTTTTCTCCTAAAAACATATCCTAAATTATGGAAATCCAAAAATAACATCTTACTATTTTTCAATTGGACTAGACTTTATAAAATTCCTTAAGTATTTGCTATCAAGTTCTAGGATTTTGCTTTGAAGATAGAGGTCGAGCCTTTCACCATTAAAGCACCTAGAAATATGTACGAATAAAAAAAATATTTCATATAAATCTCAAGAAGATCCAACAATAAGAGAGCTCAACCTCTCAATTGAGTTCTCCATCACATTACATTAAAAAATATTCACCTATTATATTTTTATTAGATAACTTGATAACAAACATCTAAAGGCAATAAATAAGTTTTATTCCTTTCAATTTTCCTGTGTTGAGTGAAAATATTTTGAGGGAGTTAAAGGGAAACTGTTAAGATTGCTTTGAGATCATCTTGGTTAGGCTTAAAGTCAAGCATGTCACTCTCTTGAAGTTGGAGTAGAATATCCACATAGTCTTTCTTATCATTGTCCCTCTTCACCCCCTTATGATCTACAATTGCCTAATCAAAGAAAGCATCCAATGCTTTAAAAATGTACTCTAACTCTTGAATTTTTCTTGTAAAACATCAATCCAACCCAATGAAGGAAAGAAATCTCCCATGATCATCTCCTTCCTTGCAACTTCCCCAAATCTTCTATTACTATCCTCTGTATCATACTTTTGTCCCAATAATACATTTAAAAATTACGTTATTGTAGTTATTAGCTCACTTTATGTTTAGAGAGCAATTATCACTCACATAAGCTCTTTGTATCTTATTAAGCAATCTTGCAACTTCCTCATCCCTTATGAACTAAAAAGGTCGAACCCTTTTTAGGCTTAAAAGTTCAAGCACACATTTTCTTTTTGTGTCTTTAACTTTCACCATTGGTTGCATAAGCAATGTCCTTACATCCATAGAGTAAGGTTCTCATAGATATGCTTTGGACCCTATTGACAAAAGAACAACATTTTGATTCTTTATCAATTCTCCAGCCAAATCTGCAAAAGAGACCAATAAAGCTGAAATTTGACCAAGTTGCAACCATAAGAGAAGATTGTATTTTAATGAGAGGTCTCTCAAAGATTGATGAGGAAGAGTGCCTAATGGATGAATATTGCCAATAATAAGCAATTTTGATGGAGATGGAGGCAGACTAGGTTTAGTTTTCCTTATTCTTGTAAGTTTTAACACAAACAAGTAAGTAGTGAAGCATATTAGTGACAAGTAAAGGGTTGAATTTAGTAAAGCCATTTGTGATCCTCCAATACTCTTATTCTTGATATTGAAATGTAACATATTGAAGGATTTTAACCTAGCTGCAAATGCTAATATGCAAAAGGAATTAATGGAAGAAGGCTTAATTGAGAAATGCTAGTTTAAGAAGAGTTGTATATATTTTCATTTAGACAAAGCACATATATATACACATGGGCATTAAAGGTGATAGCTAGGAAGTAACACAACAATCATACTTCAATAATTTCTTAGAGATTTAGATAGGATCTTTTATTGAAATATTGACTTTCAGGTGAAAAAATCCAAACTTAAAAGGCACTAAAGTCCTTGCATAAATTGTAGCAAGTTATGAATAGACTTTTAAAAATATAATTGCATTCATGATTGACATGAATTCATACTTCCTAAGTTGCATATTAATCAATCTTCAATACATTTATACTTAAACGTTGTCTATAGAAACATCATCATGTAATATAGCAATAATGCCCTTATTATAAGAAGAAAAAAAAAAGTAAAGTGTAAATCAATGCATCGGGATAGCTGAATCATGTTGGGAGTGCTTAAAAACTTTATTTTTTTCTTCACATCTTTTCTAGATATGTGTTTGGTCACAATCATAACTTTGATGATATATATGTGTTTGTTAGGATAATTATCTTCATATCTCTTCTAGATATGTATTACTACAAGAAATCAATGATTTTCTTATAAAAAATTCTTGCAAAATTTTTTTGGGGAGAAATTCTCAAAGAAATTCTCGTTGAAATTGTCATAGTGCACAATATTTGTAGTATTCCCATGGTAAATTCTCATGAAAATTCTTCCATAATAATTTAGTGAGAAATGCCATAATAAATGTGCAGTGGCATAGCAGGAATATATTCTCATAGTATTTTTAAGTGAGAAACAAGGATTAAAAAATATATTTACATTTCTAATAGAGAATATTTGTGAGAAAAAGAGAGAGAATCCTTAAAATTCTTCTTGCAAAATTTTTCCAAGAGAATTCTCACAGTTTTTTTACCATGAGAATATGGAATATTACATTGTTGTGGTAATTTACTGAGAATAAAAAATTGTAATGATTTTTTCAATTCTTGCAGTATAATTGAGTGAGAAAAATTGTGAGAAATGAAAAATAAAAGTCATTGTCATGGTTTTATTTCATGCGAAATAAAAAATTGCTAAATTTATTTTTTTTTCAAGGAAAGTTATTGTGAGAAAAATAAAATTTTGATATCTTTTTTTTTCTCTAATGGTGTCAAAAATTTTCTTACAAAAATATTCCATGACAAAATGCTTATGATTCTCATAGAATGTTACTGTGAGAAAATCTTCTCACGATATTATTTTTAAAAAGAGTTTTAAATACATTTTCATAAAAATTTTTGTGAGGAATTTTTGTGAGAAATCACTTAATATATTACACCCTTTGTAGAAACTCATGTAGCCATTATTTCTTGCTTCTATTCTCTTCATTTGTAGCGTCTAGATCTAGGCTTCTTAGGGTAGATCTTCCACTACCCCTACTATCCAAGTGCTATGCTATAATTGAGGATGTCCAACCATTTACTGTAGCTCCTTTTGTTATAATATCCAGCTTTTTAGAAACTAAATCAAAACTGATATTATGATATAAGAGAACCCTAAAGCAAAATAAATTAAGGCCAATTGAGGATAGAATGCTAATTAGATTATCTAAAAATGTGATTAAAAAACTAAGAATAACCCAAAATCAGAGCCAAAATGGCTAAACAAAGGGAACGAAACACCTAATGGCAAAATTGTAATTTTGGGCAACTTTTGAGAAACTTAAAAGAAGAGGTTTTAAATGGTAAAATTGAATTTATTAGGATTTTGAAAGGCCCAAAAAAATCATAGAAACTGTCACAATGGTTAAAACCTTATTGGTGTACAATTTAGGTCATCTATTGACTGAAACTTTGATCAGAAAACTCAGTAAGGTTTTAAATCCTATAAATTTGAAATAAAATATTTTTAATAAACTAAAAGACCTAAATTTCATGATGGAAAATATGATTTTAAAAAAAGAGTTGAAATGAGCTCAAACAGGGGAATTAAAGTGAAAGGGTATAAAAGGAATTTCTAAAAATGTTATAAAACACCTTTTTTTTCCTTATATCAAACCAACATGTCCCTACCAGCCTTATAATTGACTTCAATGGCCCTAAAGCAAAATAAAAACATGGAGAAAGAAGGAGGAAGAAACAAGGGAAAGGAGGGCTCCATATAGGTACTTTTTGATGCACTTATGCTTGTGACCTTAGAACAAATCTTATTATACTTTTTCTCTTCTCTCTTTCTATGGTTTTAATTTTCTAAAAGATAAGGTATTGTGTTTGAACCCATGGTGCAAGAAGCTCTTTAAGAGGAATAAATATATCATAATAACCTCAATTATAAGCCTTTTTGAATGGTATATAACATGGCTTAGAAAACTTATTTCTCCTTGCTTTTCCATGGCTTCCTAGGTTCAGCTAGCTTGGGAAAAATATAGATGGAATTGATTCTTGGTAAAAAAAAATGGTGGAAATTGAGGTTTTGAAGCATGGAGATTAAGAATATACAATTAGAATTAATTAGGAAGTTATAGGATGCATGGTATGACTCCTAGCGTTTTGATTGCACCTTAGGGAATATGAAGCCTTAGAAAGGTATTTCAAGTTATGTAAGAGCATAATTGAACTAAGAAGCAGTCAAGGAACCTCCGTAGGTGCCAATTTCCCCAAGAATGGAACAAAAACTTCATGGAAGCCTACTATAGAGCATGTCTCAACCAAGTTAGGATTGGAGTAACTAGGGAGAGTTTTTTTTTATTCTAAGGTTATAAAGGGCCTAGATATGAATTATAAATATCAAAGAAAATATTGGTTTGAATTTAGAAGCTTTATTTTGAAAGATGAAAATTTAGGGTTACATTATGCATAAAGAAGCAACTTGGTGTTAAGCTCCTTGAATTGAGTTAGTAATAATCTTAATGAGTTTAAATGGAGTCATATAACTTATATTGGGTGAGATTTTAGAGCCAAGTTATTGATTTACAAGAGTTGCTTCATTATGCTAATTAATGGAGTCATATGAGAACTTAAAGTTTTAATTAGTTGTATAAGGTTTAAATGAGTCCAAGTGTGGTTCCATTGATAGTTTTGTGTTTCATTTGATGTGTCTAGGCCAAGCAAGTGATATCTCCCTTAGGTGTAGTTGTGAGACCGAAAGACCAAGGCAAGAAGCACAAGAGGATTTAGTGACCTCTTCTATTAAAGTAACTCTCCATCTATCCTTGCATATGTATGTTAGTTGTTTGATTGGTCTTGAGTTGCTTGTATGTTTTATTTGTTAATTATGCATGTTATTGATTGATCGATGATAATATACAATTATATAACCTTTGATTGCATTTGGAATTGATTTCACTTTTGAATGGATGAGGTTATGCCAAAAGTCCCTAGAATTGGATGAGGTGAGGCCAAAAGTTCCTAAAATTGGGAGAGACTAAATCAAAAGTCTCAATTATAAGTGAGAATAAGTCAAAAATCCCTAAAAGAGGGTGAGACTAAACCAAAAGTCCCAAATTATTGGATTAGGCTAAACCAAAAGTCCCTAGAGTTTATTTTGCTCTCAGTAAAGCCATGTGATCCATTATGCATGATTGTGATTGATTTTGGATTGTGTAACATGCATACTTGCTCTCCTTGACCTTGAATATGCCATATATGTGCACTTGAATGATGAATGAGCTATTAAGATTTTTTGAATCTCATCTCTCCCTATATTTTTACTAAAAATGTCTAAGAAATTCTTATGGAAGCAAAAATGATGAGTAAAGAGCATGAGAAGCATCACTTAGACACTAGTTTGAATTTTGATGAGTATTTTTGCACATGTAATGATGTATACATATATTATGAGATGTAATCATTCCCACACACCCAAAAGCATGAGACAATGATGTCTAAACCACTTTTGGATGTAAATATGTGATATAATGTAATTTAACCATATGAGTTCCATGAAGTAAGCATGTATAATGGTAAGTGGAAAAATGATTTTAAGTTGTATGGCTTTTGAGGCATGTTAGACTAACCAAATATGCTATAATTATCAATTAAAACTTGCTCAAATCTTGACTTAATATGATATGGCTCAAAATGAACCATTAGGAACCTAAAATATGCATTTTTGAGCCATAAGTGACTCCTAAATTAAAACCAAACTAAATGGATGAATTTTGAGCTAAATTTGGCAGGCATTTAGAGCTTATCCATAGCTTTCCATAAAACCAAAAAATATAATTTTTAGAGCTTTGTAGAATATTTTATGAATTTTTAGAGTTGGTCGAATTATGCATATTAGTCTCTAGTACTGTTCATTTGGTCCAATTTTGGTTTTTCATGTTTTTGTGGGGTCAAATGAATTCATTTGCTCAAAATTTAGGCTAAAACAAGTCATAACCAAGTTAGGTTGACCCAATGTTAGAAATGACATAAACAAGTCGCATTTGACCAAAATGATATGTCAAATGTCACCACTGACAGTGTTTTGGGCTATCACATAATTGACTTGAAGTTTCAATTTTAAAAAAAGAAACTAAAGGATGCACGAAATGCAACTTTTAATTAATAGGTTACTGGGCTTAGACTTAATGTGTTTATATATTGGCTTGTATTTGACATTTTCGGCTGTATGCTATTTGGCCCTTCTATTAAAAACATATGATTTAAATAAAATACTTAAAAGGGATTGGGCCAGTAGTAGATTTAGGCTCATTTTTATCAAAAAAGTGGATGTTGAGCATAAATTTTTAGGCTACGACAAATGGATTTTGTGCCATTTTTTTAGCATTTTCCACTATTTTTTAGCAAAAAAATTAGTTAAGGCTTATTTTGGGTTTTTAGGCATTTTTGGCAAAAAATTGTTATGAGTTTTTGGACAAAATTAATTTAGATCATTTTAGGCATCTTTTAGTTAGTTTTGTCAAAAAATGGGATGCTTAAATCATATTTTTGGCCCACAAATTTTGTAAACTTTATTTTTAGTGTCATTTACTTATATCTAAATTTGAGTAGTGATTTTGGCCATTTTTTTAGGGCACATTTGGGATAATTCAAGAGAGAAAATTTTTAGTTAATTAGTCACAGAGTATTTATTGATTAATTGATTATTTAATTTTCATAAGATAATAATTATTTAGGTGCACATATTTGTTTAAGTGTACTTTATGATATTATGTCTTGTGATTAGCATAGTTCATTAAGGAATAGCCACAACATTCTTATATAACTATAAATATGCATACTTTGTAGTAATCACATTACAAATAAATGACATAAATTCAAATTGGGTGTGTGCGTATAATATGTCTTTATCGAAGATGGTTATATTTGCATACTTAATTAGGATAAAAAAGGAATGCCTTATGTTTCTAGGTAAGATGTAGGTATTAAGAAACACCAATACCTTCTAATTTCATTATAAACGACATGTAAATTTATAGTATGCTAAGGTTTTGGCCCATAGGTATATTTAAGTGATATGTAATTTATGTTATTGTGTGACTTGCATTGGTGAGCATACTCTTGATTGTGATTATTAATTGCCTCAAATAATGTTATGCAAGCATATAATAATATAATATATTTATTTTGCAACATTTTCTACATCTCTTACATTAGTTGATTTTTTTGATAAAATCACTTTGAGTGAGAATACAAATAAGGCATCAAAGGATTCTATTGTCCTTCATTTTGGTATCCTTGACTTGGATTATTCTCTTAGTAAGGATGAGCCACTGATGACCACAAGTGCTAGTATCTTTTCTAAAGTGGCATTATGAGAGTATTGGGAGCGATTTAACAACATCATCTTGATATTAATTAAGTCATATATACTAAGTATTATTCACGAGTCCATTCTCGATTATGCCACGACCAAGGACTACATGAAGGCCATTGATGAGCAATATGCCTCACAAATAAGTCATTAGCTAGCACATTAATGGCTTAACTGTCATTTATGAAACTAATCAATGCTAGAGCAATGCATGAACATATTATGTAGATGAAGGACATGACTGCACAGCTTAAATGTCTCGAGATAGAGATCTAAGATTTCTTCTTAGTGCAATTAATCCTTAACTCATTACCTTCTTAGTATGGGCCATTTAAGATGTCGTATGACACGTATAAGGAAAAATTGTCAATAAATGAAGTATTGTCCATGTGTGTGAAAAAAAAAGCTCATTCTGAAAGGTGTTGGGTCTTAAATGAGGCACATGGAGCTATAAGCTTTGAAAGGAAGGATTGTAAAGGGAAAGACAAGAAAAAGGGACTTGCTACTCTTTGTAAAATAAATAAGGAGATGCTTATTTTGCAAAAAAAAAAAAAGCATATGGAGAAAGATTACCTTAAAAGAAAGGCCTGGTTGGAGAAGAATGGTACACTTTTGTCTTTTGTGTGTTTTGAATCTCATATTGTTGATATTATTCATGATACTTAGTGGCTGATACCTTAGTGGGTTGATATCAAATCTAAGATCCATGATTACCATGTAGGGTTTTCTCAATCAAAGGACATTGAGCCCAACTAAGCATAAAATTATTCCTATAAATGGAATTGGCTCACTTGTGGAGGCATTATAGACAATGTAAGTTTATTTTAAGTCCTAGCTATGTATTAGTTTTTGAACAAATTATGTACCAAGTTTTTTTAATAATTTTATTTTAATTTATATACTTATTCCCTTAAGTTATTTTATTAAATATTTGTGGATTGACTTTTAATTTAGTAAAAAATTTAGTATTCGTTAGAAAAACTACTTTGAATAGTAGTTTGTATAAACTTTATACTAGCATCAATATCTCTAATGCCTTAATATCTATGTATGGTAAAACATATGTTAAATCCTTTTAACTTTATTGACTTTGATTCATATGTGGATTGCATAAAAGGGAAGCAAACCAATATTCATGTAAAAGGCCTAGACGAAGGTTTAAACTATTAAAGAATACATACCAATATAGGTTTTAATGGTTAGAAATAATTTATTTTCTTTATTGATGACTACTCATGTTATATGTATATCTATATGCTTTATAATAAAAGTGAGGTACTTGATGCCTTTAATGTCTATAAAGAAGAGGTAAAGAAACAATTTTATAAACAGACTAAGATTGTGTTGTCTAATAGAAGAGGTGAGTACTTTGTTATGTACATTGATGGTAGACAAGCACTTAGTTTATTTGCTAAATTCTTATAAGAGCATGGTATAGTTGCATAATATACCATGCCTAATTTACCCAACATGAATGGTATAGCAGAATAAAGTAACCAGACCCTATTAGACATGGTGAGAAGTATGTTAAGTAACTCAAAACTTTCTACCTCTTTGTGGAAAAAAAGCACATAAGGTAGCCATGTTTATTCTTAATCGAGATCTAACAAAGGTTATTTCTAAAACACCTTTTAAAATTTGTAAAGGTTGGAAACCTACTTTAAATTACTTATGCCTATAAGGCTATCTTACCAAGGTTAAAGTGTACAATCGATAAGAGAAGAAGTTGGATCCCAAAACTGTCATTGCACATTTTGTAGACTAAATAGTGAAGTTTAAAGGTTATAAGTTTCACTATTCATCACATACTTATAGGTTTGTAAAGTTTAAGAATGGTAAGTTTCTTAACAATGAAATCATTAATGGGAGTAATTAGTCTCATGGATTAGTTATTAAAGATGATCCTATTCTTAAAACCACTAGCAGTTGTGCAACTATTGATCTTTATAATCCCTATCCAATAAGGGTGGATACATTATGATATTTCACAAGTTCAAGTTGATCATGTTGTTAGTCAAGAGAATCTATAACAAGCAAGCAATTTCTTATAATGTTGAAGAAGTACCTCAAATTGTGGTAGATGAATCTGTTATTGTAGAGCCTCAACCTTTACAAGAGTTTGAATTAAGTAAATAAACTAAAACCAAGAAACTAGTAATTTCCAGTGATTATATGGTGTATCTTAGTCTAACTATGATGTAAATATTGAAGATGACCTTGTTACATTTTCATAAATTATAAATAGCGTAAATTCCAAATTGTGACATGATACTTGATGAGATGGAATCCATGGTAAGTAATAACATTTGGAAACCTATAGAATTGCTTAGTGAGGCCAAGGACATTGGTTGTAAATAGATCTTCAAGACCAAGAAGGATTCACTAGGAAATATTAAGCACTACAAGGCTAAACTACCTACTAAGGGTTTCACTAGTTGAAGAGAATTGATTATAAAGAGATTTTTTTTTTAATATCAAAGAAGGATTCCTTCTACATCATCATAGCATTGATTGCCTATTTTGACTTAGAATTACACTAAATGGATGTAAAAATGACTTTCCTTAATGGTGATCTTGAGGAAGAGATATATATGAAATAACCTAAGGGTTTCAATTCAAGTGTCAGTGAAAACATGGTATGCAAGTTTAAGAAGTCCATTTACAAACTCAAGCAAGCCTTATGATAGTGGTACTTGAAATTTCATGATGTAATCAGGTCTTTTAGTTTCATTAAAAACATACACTACAGCAAAAATGCCATATACCCATAGTCAATTTTTGTGGGTAAAAGGTAAAAATCCATGGGTATAACCTTACTTAACTTATACAAATGATTTAAACTTCCGTCGAATTTGCTTTACTTTTACCTGCAGTTCACAGTTTCATAAGATGTGGATATAATTTTAAACCTTTTACCTACTGATGCTTTATTGTTACTATATCTGATCATAATATTTTTATAAAACCTTTACCCATAGACATTTTACTATCACTAAATCCTTTATCCCTAATATTTTATTATTACTAAAACTTGTAAATGACAATTTGATAAAACTTATACCCATATATATTTTAATGTTACTAATCCTTTACCGATGATTTTTTTACTACTATTATCTATAGGTGTTTTATTGTCACTGAAGCCTTTATGATAGTAATGAGTCCATGGTTATGAGATATGATTATATCTTTTAACATTCTAAACTTAGTTTTCAATATATTGGTGCTCATTTAATTTACACAAAAAAAGTAAATATACATGACATGATAAACTTTTAAGTAACTAAAAATTCATTTTATTATACAAAAAAAGGAGTCCATCTATCCACTCTTATACATACTTTTCCAAATCACAAGATAAGAAACCAAAATGGGCAGTATATGTCAAGTTAATAGGTGAATACACTTATGGATAATACTTCTAGTGTTGCAACATAGCCCATATCTTATATGCCACCTTTGAATAAGGCTGAAACTTGGTTTTAGTCTACTTATGGAAGTCAATGATGTTAATGTTAAAAATGACATTATGAAGTGAAACATAACCAAGTTTTGAGACAACTAACTTTAATTCAATTAATGTATATATATATATATATACTATTTTCATTAGAATTGCTTAAAGTTGAAGATCTTGGATGGCCATTAAGAGCATTGTTACCATTTGGCACTTATATAGAAAGAAAAAAAAAATCAAAATTCTATTAACAAGCCATTTATATGTAAAATTTTTCATAGATGTAATATGAAAAATCTAATCAAACCTCTTGAGATGCTGCCTCTATAAGATCATTAACTTTACCTTTAGAAAGTCATTGTTGAATTATGGTTAAAACATTTGTCAATAAAGTTTCAACCTTTTGGAATCTGGCTTCTACCCTTGTATCTAATAATGAGTTGGTATTAGTGCTCTTGGTAGTTAGAATTTTTTCCAAATAGCGCACACGTCCTCTCTTTTCAAGTCCTAAGACTTTAAAATATGCATAATCCTTCCAAGATGTGCATCTTTCAATGTTTTCAAAATTTTGTGAGCAGCCTTCTCCATCCATGACCTTTTTTAGCTCATTCTAAATTTGTAATGGATATAAAAATTATAGCACAAGTTAACCAACTAACCAATAAACATAACAAAACAACACCTAACACTTTCATTAGAATTGGTGCTTAAATCAAGTTTAAGAAAAGGGATAAATGCATGTCGTGACACATATATTAAGAATTTTAGTTTGAAATTACAACTAAGGCATAGGTGAAATCAACATAGAAGTAACCATAGCATATAACACTTGTATTCCTACAATTGTAATCTTATAACATGATCAAACTCATCCACATCTTTCACAAAAATCAAGTTTATTAATAATGTATAGACTAGAGCTTGTAATCAGTAAATACATCCACACATCAATAATTAGCCATGCACCTTGTCTAACCCTTTTCCAAAAGCTAAATCACCACCTGTAGTACCAATCAATCCAACATCATCAATATCAACATTATGAACTATAAACAAAAAGAGTAGTAGAAAACTAATTAAATTAGTAGATTAGATTCTAGTTTTTGTTCAACATAGATCTTAGAATTTGAAAAGTGTGACTTGTCACAGGAAAATGAGGCACATCATCCTTAAATTTAAAGTGGAATAATAACCCGGTCCTCATTCACACACTATTTTAGTCTCAAATCATTATAATTATTAGCTTGCCTATGGGGTTCATTTACAAACACTAAATGCTATGTTTGAAAAAAGAGATTCCTAGAATTAAAAACTTATAATTATTCTAGTAGCTTGCCTAGTAATTACTCTTCCATTCTTGTGAGTTTGCATATCAATGTAAATTTCTACACGACTGGGTTACTTTCTCGCTCCTTGTTTTGCCTTAAATTTTAAAGGTAAAAATCACTTAATCTAAATAAATTATCCTTTTCAATAAAAACCAAGAACCAACATAGAGCAAAAACTACGAACCAAATAAAATTTTATTAAGATAGTAGTAGCGACAAATTGAAAAATGATAAAATTTTCAAGGAAGAAAATAAACCTTTTCATTGATGAATCTTGGGAGACTTTTTGTGCCCATGTAATGAATATCTTCAAGCTTTGCATGATTTCTTTTATTAATCTCACTTAATTTCTTATTTTAAATTAAGTAAGAAAATAGAGAAAAAAAGAAAGTAAGATATTGTTGCAAATCCACATGTGAAAATCTATCAATTTAATAAATAACTTACTTTTCTTTTATTATAGTACTAATAGTGAACCAAATCTCGATATTGAAGAGGATCAACCCTTTCATCTGATACATTGGCGACCATTTGCTCTTCAATCTTGCTTAGGTCATATCCCATTTTCTTTAAATCATGCTTCCATTGTCTCCATTTGTCACATATCTTTGACTTTAGCATATTTGTCCAAATTTCTTCTTTGTTCTTATCCAACTTAGGAACAAATTCAAATCTTGTCTAAACAAGTGGGGCAAAGAGATGACAATTAATGTTCAAGTAAACAAAGTAAGAGTTAGACATCACAATTCAAAAAAAAAAAAAAAGGCTATAATACCATTATTGTTTTCAACATTAACTGTTTGTAGTCATCAGACATATTTCCATATTCATAATTAATTGGAGCACATTGATACTTCCTAAACAAGTTACCAATGAACCAAGTTAAAGTTCTTCCTTCCTCACCAATTGGGTGAAAAAGTAAATCCAATTCAACAATAACAAACTCATCTTCTGGCATGTCCCATATATCTAGCATTCTTGTAGGACCCCTTTGTATTAGCATGACCCCTTATACCAAATTACAAGTTATAATTTGTATTAACCAACATAGAACATGAATAGTGTGTGACTCACGCCTTCTCTATTTTGGACATCTGAACCTTTTAAAAGTTTATTTTCTCCCCTATTGACTTCTTCAGTAGTAGGAACAGGTTGGGTTTCAAATTGAGGCAAGATGCTTTCATTTGAGCAATCCAAATTCTCTAAATTATAATTAGCATGATCTTAATGTTCTACATTTTATGGGCCAGTGCGATGACCAATAGTCAACCTTTTATGCTTTGCCATGATTTTCTTACAGTGTAAAATTCCAAATATAAAATCTGCATTAAAGGCATCCATATGTGTACAAGAAGAATATAAATTTTCACATTAAACTATTGATTATATACCTTATTTGGTACAACATCTAATATAAAATGCATTTTAGCACTAAAAGAAATTCTCTTTACCAAAATCTTCCAAGTCATCTTGTACATTTGGTATAATGTCTAATGGTTCATCATCATCAACCACTTCCTTAATCCATGCATCTTCAGTATGTGTATCATTTGTTGTATTTTTATTTGATTGTTCATTCCTATGTTTGAACCATTTGTTCAATTTCATTGGATTTCTCATCACCCATGTCATACATATCCCTAACTTTGGCATTTACAACCGCAAGCCAATCCCCTTGCCTTTTATCCTCCACATAGAATACCTTTTGGGCTTAGGATGCAAAAATAAAAAGGTCATCACAAATATCATCACCTATATGCTTCAAATAATTAAAATTTACAAGAGTCATTCCAAATTTGTCCACTTTGCAACCTTTGTTAAGATCCATCTAATTGCATATGAAAAACACTTTCTCATATCTATTGGAATAGTCCAATTCAATCACATCTATTAAGGAACCATAGTAGTTTAATTCATATGATCTACCATTTGTATTTCTTACACTAGAATAGCTTGTAATATAAATAGCTACAACAATCCCACTATTTTGAGTTGTCAAACATCTTTCTCTCTTTTGTGTATGAAACCTAAAGCCATTAACAAGATATCTAGTATACCTCCTTGCTACTTCAAATAACATAGAGAACTAAAGGAGGCATATGACTATAAAAGAAAAGGCAAAGAGCATACACACACACGCACACTCTTTCTTTTATGACTCTAGACCTCACCACACAAAGCTAATACAAGAGTTATTTTGTTGTAACTTAAAAGGATGGCCTCAATCTTAGCCCATTATTGTAATTCCTTGCTCCTATTTTTAATGTGTGTGTGTGAGTGTATAAATCTTATCTTTTTTGGTTTTTCCTATATTGTTACAGATTTTTTTGGGTCTTCTTTTGACTTCTTTTCCAGGTGCTTAGTCATTATTTATCTTCTTTTTCTATTTTTTTTTCAAGTGAACATAGTCTTTGATTTATATTTATAACTAATTATATACCAAGAGGTTGAGGGTTGAGTTGCTAGTATTTCCACGATCATAACCTACAATTGGTCCATTTGTCTCACTTGTCTAATAATGACTATATAGTACTCTTCAATTTATTGCAACTATTTTATTAGAAATCAAGTCTAGATATAAGCTTGAATATATATATATATATATATATATAATATGGTTAAGTAAACATATGGCAAAGTGTTATCTTGAGGAATTTGTAGTGAGGCAAAGTATATTAATTGACGCATCTTTGATAAGGGTCTATCTTGAAGATTAAAAATTGTTTCTACAAGCAAATATTTAAATTTATTGCTTAAATGATGAAATCCACCTTCACAAAAATGCTCCAACTCTATTACAATGAAATCTTTCATTTGAAGAAAAGAATATATTACATCACATCTTTCATTTGAAGAAAAGAATATATTACATCACACCTGATTGTCTATTGAACTACAATGAAAAATAGAGAATTTTGACCATGTTCAACGTTTCGAGAAATAGATAGTTCCTAATTCTACCACATGGCAGCTACAATTTAGAGAACAAATCATATAAGATGGCAAGAAGTGTAATTTGATTTGCAATTCTGCATTTAATAACAATTGTTTTGATAAGTTCAACTAATGATTTCAATGGTCATAGGGCCCTTAAAAGAAACATTTAGAAATAGTGGGAGGAATAGTGATGGGACAAGAAGAATGAAAATGTGATATGTTAGACAGTACAAATGAATAGCTTTACACTGCATTTCTTAAATGTAAAGCAACAAAGGGTTCTTATAAAAGGAGGCCTTGTAAGTTGTAACCAAAAAAGCATGATGGCTTGAAACACTAATAATTTCCACTCTTCATTCACCTAAGTAAAATGAATTAGGCATTAGGTATAAATGTTACGAAAGGAACACATACCAAATTTGACTTTTGTATTCATACTTATGAACACACATCCTTATAAGTAATACATGAAGGAAAAGTACTAAAGAAAAAAATTTAAATATACACTACTAGTGTTCTAAGTAATATCACAATACTTTTAGTCAATGAGTGCAGTACAAAGAGTGTAACACCTTAACCTCTAGCTCATACCCATCATGCCCACATATTCATATACTCATGCTAAGCTTACAAGGGAGATGATTTCTCTACCTTGGGGCTCTTTCTCTAAAGCATATTGTATGGGTAGAGATCCACTTAGAAGTAACATGGACCGGTTGAGCTCTCTCTAGGCATCCTCATGCTCAATTGCACTATTGAGACTTATTTCAATCCCAACTATATGCTTTGAACTCATGGGAAGCAAAAAGGGATTGGAGACATGCATTTTCGTTCTTGGCAGATTTTGCTTCATTTCTGGGCTAAGTTTGAAAAACCATAACTAAATGTAGAAAAATCGTAACTGCATGATCTGGATCATTCTAGAAATCTTGAGACGTCTACTTCATACTAAAAATAAGTATAAGTCTCAATATCTCACATACTCTGAGTTTGACATCGAAATCGTTCACTGGTCAGAGGGGGGGCTTCTTTGCTGTCACAGTTTACTGATATGGACTTTGAAATTGTCTAACTAATTCCACAAAACTCCAATGCTCATAAACTATATCTCTATGGAAAGATGTGGATGTTAGCTAGAGGAGAAAATATCTCCAGATCAATTCACCTAGCCAAATTCCCGGAAACCGATGAAACAGTACCTCGGGTCTGGTTGGGTGTCTGATTCTGGGAAGGAACTTCGAAATTGCATAACTTCCTCTCTAGACCTCTAAATGAGGTGCTTCTAGTTCCTACAAGTCACTGTGACCATCTAGTTTCTGTGTATAAAATCTTGTAGCCATTGGACTACGTTTGCCTCTCGGATGACACGTTTCTCAAACTGACCAAATGAACAGTGATTTTTCTGAAATCCGAATTTCTGATGTCAACTTTGAAAAATCATAGAAAATGCTATAGACCTCTAAATGACATGAACTCTAGCTTCCCAGAAAGATCTAAAAATAATATAGTTACATGTCAAATCTCGTAACAAGAAGAGGTCATATGGCCGATCTATGACATCATGTGCAAGAAGGCCCTTTCTTGGCCAAAATCGGAGTTCATAAGGTCCAATCTTGGTTTTTCTACTTCTATGACTCTTTGAGCACATGAGAAAGCATCTCTAGGGGCCATCAATCATGTCTCAATTATCTAGTAACTTAGATTAAAAAAACTCACTATCCCATGCCCACTTATGCACCCATATAGCCTATGCTAAAGTTAAGCATCTCACATTAAAATATGCCTCTTCATTCATCATAGACTTCATTCTCATACATTCATCATTCATACATACATTATCTTAAAAATACTCTTAGGGACTACATCATGTACATCATTATCAACTTACATATACAATTCTTATATACAACATATTGCAAAAAGTCCCTTTGTACAATTCTTCCTTAGCTGCTCTAGCCTCATGCTTGGTGGTGGTTCTCATCTCTAGCCTCACTTGGTCCACCTGGCATGGTTGGATGGTGGAGAGGGAGGGTGAGATTCAGAGAATCTCAGTAGTTCAACTCTCATTCAATCATACATATATCGCATGCAACAAGTCTCATTATGCATGTATGGCATGTTAGCATATAAAACCATGATAAAAATATTTAAAACATATGAATTGGCCATGCATAAAGGAAAAACATTCTCAACATGTGAGTAGGCCACACATAACATTTAGAAGCTTGCTAAGTACATGGATTAGCCTCACCCATTCCTTTGTGGCTTTTGGATTTGCCTTACCCATTCTTTAGAGGTCCTTAGACTCAACCCTTACTCTTTGGGAGTCAACCTCACTTTTGGGAGACCTTTTTCTCTTATCTCAACCAACTTAAGGGCTTGGCTCATCCTTACCTTGGCTATAGGGTTGTTGGCTTTTCCATTTCCTCAAGCAAACCAAAACAAGAATATAAATCATCATTTCAATTCATAACACATCATCATGTTAACACACTTCTCATAGCTCATATCATTCATACACACGAGCAAGACAATGTAAACACACAATTATACATGAGAGAAAGTGGAGAGAACTACCTTGTTAGCTATTCACTACTTGCTCTTTCAATTGTCTCCTCCCTTGTGGATTTCACTACCACTTCTAGATGGGAGAGCTTCTCTTGAGCCTAACCACACAAAAGCATGGAATTAATACCTTAATACATGATTCTTAAGCTAGGGATCACTTTTAATCAACTCTACTGAGCTTCTCAATCTAGGTCTCTTCCTCTCACTAGAGTCCATTAGCTATTTTTTTCTCCTCTCTCAAGCTCTCAACTCTTAAGAAGAGAAAGCAAGGAAGAGAGGGCTACATGACTTCTAACCTCCCTTAAGAGTGGTTTTCCACTCTCCCTCCTCTGAACCAAGCTCAAAACATGGCTACTTTAACTATTAAAACTGTGGGAAGAGAGGATAAGGGGAGAAGAGCAACATACTAAGAGAAAAGCAATGAAAATCCTTACCTTTCTTGTTCTTCCTTCCTCCTCTAGGCTTCTCTCTCTCTCCTCAGCCCTTTTCTCTCTCTTAAAGTGGGCTTAAGTCGGTTACAGAGTGAAAGAATGAGTTGGGATGGTTTAAAAAGTCAAATTCTCTATTTTCACACTTTTCCGGACTAACCCTCGCTATAGCAAGCTGTAACAGCCAAGAAAAAGAAAAGAAAAAGAAAATAGAAAAGAAAAAGGAAAAGAAAAAGGAAGGAAAATAAAAGCTGAAAATTTTTGGAAGCTGAAAATTTTCTAAGTCTGCTAGCTACAGCCTAGCTATAGCGAATGTACCTGTTCGCTATAGCGAGGAATGGTCTAGCTATAGCGAGACTGCCTTCTAGCTATAGCGAGAAAGCTTCTAGCTATAGCGAGAAAGCTTCTAGCTATAGCGAGTTCGGGCACCCCCATACAAAATCCAGGGAGTTGCTCGCCGTAGCAAACGCCATAGCGAAGGCAGAGGTCTGGGACTTATTCGAGCTCGCCGTAGCGAGGGTTATGGCTCGCTATAGCGAGGGTTAGTCCGGAAAAGCGTGAAAATAGAGAATTTGACTTTTTAAACCATCCCAACTCATTCTTTCACTCTGTAACCGACTTAAGCTCACTTTAAGAGAGAGAAAAGGGCTGAGGAGAGAGAGAGAAGCCTAGAGGAGGAAGGAAGAACAAGAAAGGTAAGGATTTTCATGGCTTTTCTCTTAGTATGTTACTCTTCTCCCCTTACCCTATCTTTCCACGGTTTTAATAGTTAAAGTAGCCATGTTTTGAGCTTGGTTCAGAGGAGGGAGAGTGGAAAACCACTCTTAAGGGAGGTTAGAAGTCATGTAACCCTCTCTTCCTTGCTTTCTCTTCTTAAGAGTGAGAGCTTGAGAGAAGAGAAAGAATAGTTAATGAATTCTAGTGAGAGAAAGAACCCTAGCTTGACATGCTTAGTAGGGTTGCTAGAAAGAGATCCCTATCTTAAGAATCAAGTATTAAGGTATTAATTTCATGCATTTGTGTGGTTAGGCTCAAGAGAAGCTCTCCCATCTAGAAGTGGTAGTGAAATCCACAAGGGAAGAGACAATTGAAAGAGCAAGTAGTGAATAGCTAACAAGGTAGTTCTCTCCACTTTCTCTCATGCATAATTGTGTGTTTACATTATCTTGCTTGTATGTATGTATGATATGAGCTATGAGAAGTGTGTTAGCATGATGATATGTTATGAATTGAAATGATGATTTGTATGATTGTTTTAGGTTTGCTTGAGTAAATGGAAAAGCCAATAACCCTTAAGCCAAGGTGAGGATGAGCCAAACCCCAAGTTGGTTGAAACAAAGTAAAGGGTCTCCCAAAAGTGAGGTTGACTCCCAAAGAGTAAGGGTTGAGTCTAAGGACCTCTTAAGTATGGGTGAGGCAAGTCCAAAAGCCACAAGTGAGTGAGTGAGGCTAATCCAAGTACTTAGCAAGTTTTTAAATGTTATGTATGGCCTACTCACATGTTGAGAATGTTTTCCTTTATGCATGGCCAATTCATATGCTTTAAATGTTTTCATCATGGTTTTATATGCTAACATGCCATACATGCATAATGAGACTTGTTGCATGCGATATATGTATGATTGAATGAGAGTTGAACTACTGAGATTCTCTGAATCTCACCCTCCCTCTCCACCATCCAAATATGCCAGGTGGACCAAGTGAGGCTAGAGATGGGAACCACCACCAAGCATGAGGCTAGAGAAGCTAAGGGAGAATTATAAAAAGGGACTTTTTGTAATATGTTGTATATGAGAGTTGTAAATGTAAATTAACAATGTTTATGATGTAGTCCCTAAGATCATTTGTAAGATAATGTATGTATGAATGATGAATGTATGAGAATGAAATCTATGATGAATGAGAAAGTAAGTTTTGAATGAGAAATGCTTAATATTAGCATAGGCTACATGGGTGCATAAGTGGGCATGGGGTAGTGAGTTTCTCCAATCTAAGTATTAGACACTTGAGACATGATTGATAGCTCCTAGAAATGCTTTCTCATGTGCTCAAAGAGTCATAGAAGTAGAAAAACTAAGATTGGACCCTATGAACCCCACTTTTGGCCAAGAAAGGGCCTTCTTGCACATGATGTCATAGATTAGCCATATGACCCCTTCTTGCTATGAGATTTGACATGTAGCTAGATTATGTTTAGATCTTTCTGGGAAGCTAGAGTTCATGTCATTTAGAGGTCTATAACATTTTCTATGATTTTTCAAAGTTGACATCAGAAAATCAGATTTCAGAAAACACTGTTTATTTGGTCAGTTTGAGAATCGTGTCATCCGAGGGGCAAACGTAGTCCAATGGCTACGAAATTTTATACACAGAAACTAGATGGTCACAGTGACTTGTAAGAACTGGAAGCACATCATTTAGAGGTCTAGAGAGGAAGTTATACAATTTTGAAGTTCCTGCCCAGAATCAGACACCCAACCAGACCCGAAGTACTGTTTCATCGGTTTCCGGGAAATTGGCTTGGTGAACTGATCTGGAGATATTTTTTTCCTCTAGCTAACATCCACATATTTCCATAGAGATATAGTTTATGAGATTGGATTTCTGTGGAATTAGTTAGACATTTTCAAAGTCTATATCAGTAAACTGTGACAGCAAAGAAGCCCCCTCTGACCAGTGAACGATTTTGATGTCAAACGCAGAGTATGTGAGATATTGAGACTTCTAAGTATTTTTAGCATGAATTAAACGTCTCAAGATTTCTAGAATGACCCAGATCATGCAGTTACGATTTTTCCACATTTAGTTATGGATTTTCAAACTTAGCCCAGAAATGAAGCAAAATCTGCCAAGAACGAAAATGCATGTCTCTAATCCCTTTTTGCTTTCCATGAGCTTAAAGCATATGTTTGGGATTGAAGCAAGTCTTAATAGTGTAATTGAGCATGAGGAAGCATAGAGAGAGCTCAACCAGTCCATGTTACTTCTAAGTGGATCTCTACCCACACATAGTGCCATAGAGAAAGAAGCATAAGGTAGAGAAATTTTCTCCCTTGTGAGTTCCGCATGTGCATATGAGTAAGCGGGTATGTTGGGTATGAGCTAGAGGTTAAGGTGTTATACGAGCCATAACCCTCGCTACGGCGAGCTCGAATAAGTCCCAGACCTCTGCCTTCGCTATGGCGTTCGCTACGGCGAGCAACTCCCTGGATTTTGTATGGGGGTGCCCGAACTCGCTATAGTTAGAAGTTTTCTCGCTATAGCTAGAAGGCAGTCTCGCTATAGCTAGACCATTTCTCGCTATAGCGAACAGGTACATTCGCTATAGCTAGGCTGTAGCTAGCAGACTTAGAAAATTTTCAGCTTCCAAAAATTTTCAGCTTTTCTTTCCTTTCCTTTTTCTTTTCTCATTTCTTTTCTATTTTCTTTTTCTTTTCTTTTTCTTGGCTGTTACAAAGAGTCTATAATTTTTACAACTTATTTAGTGTATAGAAATTTAAAAATAAAAATAAAAATAATTTTGTAGATAAAAAATAATTTTTATTTCTTTATTTTAAAAAAATAATAAAAATAAATATTATTCAGTAATAATGATAAAAATATAATAGATACTATCTATTATTTTCTCTTTTTCTATGACAAATCAAACAAGCCATTATAATATAATAGAACAAAAAAAAAAGTAAGTTATGGGCTTTGCCTTTTCTATAATCTTTTTCCCAAGTTATGGACCTCTCACATGGCCAGAAAGAAAAAGCAGAGAGTGGACCTAGAAAGCCACACAACACAATGTATAAAATATAAGCCCTCTAGCATGGAGCAAAATTTTAGTGTTCTCTATAAAGACTAAATTATTAGCTCTTTTGATAGGTTATTTAATTTCTTGTTAACTATAGAGACTAAACTATTTATATCTTTACCATGCTAGTCTGTAAATATGATATAATCACCACATATAAACATACTCACCCATTTGCATTTTTTGCAATTAGACTGGCACTTTTGAGAATCAAAAGCTAAACCAAACAAAAATTACAAAAAGGGAGAGAAAAAAAGAAGATAAATGGACTTTTAACATTAAAACCAACACTATAGCCATTTTATGCAAGTTCATCAGGAAGAATAATTAATAGAAACATACTTGATAGCATTCACCACATGCAACATAATGGAAGGGAGTGTTCCCATCACCTGCAAGTAAGAATAGACCCAGTTACTTGGTGCAAAGTGACAAAATCATCCCACACTTGTTATTTTTAATTTTTCTTATTATCTTAATGTATACATAAATATAATGAGCCATATATGCTCAGCACAAAGGGCCTAAATTCAAACGTAATATGTATTTAACAAAGCATAAGACATTTACATTCAAATTAAATAGCAAATATGACCCAAAATTTTTACATGTAGAAAGACAAAGTAGAATCCATCATTTTCATCTAATGTTTTAGCACAAAGTTGAGTTTAAAAGTAACACCAAACCATGCTAAACCCATAGGATAGCAAGCAATACCTAAACAGAGTTTAGACTTATTTTGAAGCTAGAATCTAAGCCATGCAAAGTTTCAAAGAGAAACAAACTTCTAACCTTGTGATACCCATCTTATAGCAATTGAACTTGTGTACCCTACCAGCACATCTTACAGCTACAATGTATAACAAGGCTTTTAGTAAATATATTGTCATACAAAAGTGCTATAAATAATCCCCCAAAATAATCATGTGATACCCAAACACAAAAGAGGACAACAAGTCATTAATTTGTAACCATAGAAACCATTAACCGACCAAATTACTAAATTATTTTTCATAATCCCATAATGTGCACAAGAAAGCCTATCAATTAAAAGGTAAGAACATACAAAATGCAATCCACTAATAATGTCCTGGAAATCACAACCCAAACTAAGAGAAAATCGCATTGAACTCTGATGCAAAAAGGAAATGAAACAACATTTTGGTAACTAAGAAAAGTAGTCAAAGTCCCAATTAGTAACACATTAAACTCAAATGGATTAATATGATCTAGAAGAAAAATGATTGATAATTGACTATAAAGAATAGTAAGAAATTTAAATCCTAAATAGAACAAGTTGAATATTCAAATTAATATGGAAATAAGAAGATTCAACAATAAGGATTATCAACCTAGAACCATAAGAAAACTCACAAATCAAAATGCTTAATAACAGTTAAACGAAAGAAGTCAAATTCCAAGATTTGAATCAAGAGAGTTCAAGAAATATTGAAAATCAAACATAGAGAGAGAGAGAGAGAGAGTGTGTGTGTGTGTGTATCCTACCCCTCAACAATGCATGCTTGAAATTTTACCCAAATTTCAATCAAATTAATCCTTATAGGATCGAGTTACTAGATGAGAAAAAGCCATCACCAAATTACCTAAAGCAAAGAGAACAATATAAATTTCTAAGACAGTTAATAGAGAGTTCAACAATATAAATTCCTTTCCTAATGCAAATCAAGCAGAAAGTGAAGAAATAGACACATTAACATAAGAAAATTATAGCAATTTTTTTTGGGAAAAAATTAAAGAAATCGAAAGATCTTACCTCTAGGCTTTAGCTGTTTTGATTTAAGGAGAAAAATTGCTCTCTGCCTAGCAAAAGAGACTTAACTAATGAAGATCTAGAAACTAAGGCGTGCTTTGCCTTCTCCTCCTCATGTGTTGAGTAAAATCAATGAGTGAAGGAAATGTTTAGATGGAAATGAAATTTTCAGGGCCATTTGGAGGGAACATGTTGGATGGGTGGAGAGTGAAAATCTGAGCCTATGTTTTTACCGACACTAAATGGTTATGGGTAAAGTGGAATAAGTTTTAACTCAAACTTTTATCCACACTTTCTACTCATAGGTAAAAGTAATTTTACCTATACCTATAGCTATTTAGATTGTTTGTAAGTATAGCTTATTTTTACCTATAATTACTTTGTCTGTCACTAAAAGTGATTGTGGGTATATGGCAATCTTTTTGTAGTAATCATGGATTAGTGTATATATCTCAAGGTTAGTAAGAGTAAAATCGTCATCTATTTAGTTCTATACATGGATGATATCTTACTTGCATCTAGTGACTTAGGGCTATTATATGTGGAGAAACAATTTTGGTTTAAAAACTTTGAAATGAAAGATAGGGGTGAGGCATCCTATGTTTTAAGTACAAGGGTCCATAGAGATAGATCTCAAGGTATCTTGAGATTGTTATAGAAAATCCACATTAATATAGTTCGTGAAGATTTTTGGATTAAAGATTGTTCATTAAGTGTGGCATCCATAGTGAAAGGAGAAAAATTAAATTTGTTTTGATGTCTCGAGGATGATTTATAAAAGAAAAAGTTGGAGAATATTTCATTTGCTTTGATGGTTAGAAGCTTGATGTATGCCTAGATCTATATAAGGCTAGACATAGCTTTTGCTATGGAAAATTATGAAGATACGAAAGTAATCTAAGCTTGGATCATTAGAGAGCTACAAAAAAGGTTTTGAGGTACTTGCAAGGTACAAAAAATTACATGCTTACATATGGAAGAATTGATAACTTAGAAGTTGTTAGTTATCCTAGTTTAGATATGGCAGGATATATTGACACTAAGAAGTTAACTTCTAAATACATTTATATGCTGGCAAAAGGAGCCATTTCATGGATGAGTGCAAACAATACTTGATCACTACATTCGCCATGAAAGCTAAATTTATATCCCATTTTGAGGTAAATTTATAGGGAATATAGTTGAAAAATTTCATCACTGATCTTCAAATTGTGGATTTAGTCTCTAAGCCTATTAGAATGTTCTAAGACAATACAATGGTTGTCTTTATAGCTAAGAATAATAAGAGTGGTAATTAAAGTAAACACATTAACATAGAGTATTTGACCTAGAAGGAGCACGTAAAAGTAGGTTAGGTGGTAATAGAATACATATAGATGAAAGAAATGCTTGTTGATCCTTTGACTAAAGAGATGCATCTGAAAGAATTTAAGGATTGTGTATCTTGTATGAGTCTTGAACTACATTTGTCACCATTTATCTAGTCGCGGTACATTTGAATGATGAATTTTGAATTATTGGTTTGTTATCTCTATTTTATTTATATTTACATATTGTGAGATTAACAAACATTTAAATTGAACATAAATAAACATTTGAGGTTTATTTATAAAATATAGATACCACTATTAAATTCAAAAGTATGTTATAAGTGATGCATGGAAGGTAATACTCATTACTTAGAAGACTTACTGTTATGATCCTTGTAATACATTTTTGGTTTTGGTTTATATTTAAGAAAGTAATTTCTAAATGGAAGGATTGTATTCAATCCAGATAAGAGAATGTTGGAACCAATAGTCATCCATTACTCATTAATTATTCCCCCTTAATAGTCCATGATAGTTTTTTATAATTATTGGGTAGTTTTAATTTTGGTTTTATGGCATTTTATGAGGAGTTAAAACTATTGATGGCGGTTGTATATATTCCTTGATTGGCTATATATAGAAGGTTCCTGACTGGGGCCATATCATATCAATTTCTTTGCTCTTTTAAATGTCCATCACGTGAATCATTAGTCAGAAAATCTTTTCTCTGCAAAAAACTGTTATTATGGTTGAAGGTATACAATTTCCTATTTTTGCTTAACTATATTTTATCTGCTGATTGCAAAGATGAACATATGTATTTCTTTTTATGATAGCCTTACAAAAGACTTTAAACATTTTAAATTTACAATAGCCATAACTATTTTTAAAAGTACGGGTGTTTCTCAAAACCAGCTATAACTTTTAACAAGTATTGAAAGAAATATTATCAAAATATTAAACCAAACATAAATTTATTACCTCTGCTATTGAGAATACTAAAAACAAAGCCCCAACAATTTTAAACCGCCTTGAACATTAGGAAGAATCTCTTTCTCTCAAATGCCAATAACTTATTGCGGTAATATAACGATTAAGGCATTCCCATCAACCCGTCGACAAATATGATCTGTTCAATGGCTTACCTAACGACCTTGTCATTTTCATTCTCTTCAAGATCTACTCTACTGCTTCTCCTTTTCATCAATATCCACCTAACGTAAGTTTACACCATCATAAACTTAAATAATCAATGCTTTCTTTTTCTTCTTTTTAAATAAAAGATGATGGTTAAGGGGAGGTTTGATTTTTTTTTTGGTAAACGGATGCAAAAGATTTATTTTTTGGACCAAACACAATCCAAAGCATGGGATAAAATATTTGCATTAATGAAAGTTCAAAAATATCCAACTTCTTATATTTTTGCTATTAATTTTTTAATTAAAATAAAATAATTATATAATTTTTTAATAATAACATAACAAGAATATAATTTTTATAAACAAATATATATAGTTTTTACAACTTAACTCATTATTTGAGTTTCTTTTAAAAAATTTTTTTTACACATTATAACATTATTGAAAAAAATGATGACAAAAATGTTTACGAAATTCACCTAATTCTAATAATTGAAAAAAAAGGTCAAAATATGCCCACTGGCTCCTCAGACAATCTGTCAACACAGAAACATCGATGCCTCTTACATTCTCATAATGTTCAGTGCATATTGCAAACAATATCATCTCTCTATCACTATTACAAAGGAGAAAGAAAAGTTGTTTTTTTTTTTCTTTTGTTAATTTTTAATGGAAATTAATAAAAATAATTCTGGTAATAAAAAATCTGGCTTTAAAAGATTAATAAATTTATCATTCAAGATCAAATCAAAGAGTACTAATAGAAACTTTTGTGTGTTAAAATCATTATACCATAAATAATTAAATTAATCCAAAGAGTTAATTTAATAGTCAAGGATGTTGTCTTTCATACAAGTAATTGATCATATATAACACTTTGATATTTCATTTTTATGTAAGTCAATATTATTAAACTCATAAATAGTGTAGATAAATACACAAGGAATGGATGAATGCATTTAGAATATAGCTATCCTCTTTTGGAGGAAATGGCTTTAGAATCACTAAGAAAATGTATATTTTGGTTCACTATTTTTTACAAACTGGGTTTAGGTAGCCAAATGCGTGATGCCATCTGTTATAGCTAATACGGTACTTCAACGTAAGCATGCCAGCATTAAAAAGAAAAGGATTGTTTTTGTAAATTTAATATAACTATTCTTATCAATCAAGGTATCAAATGACATGCTAAATATAGGCTAGCTGGTCCAGAAAAGAAATTTCTTCAGAAAATGACTTTACGAAGAAATCTTTAAATAAGCTCGATTTACCAAAAAATAAAAAATAAAAAAGAAAAATATATGAATCACACGAATTATAAAGAAATATATAAAATTTTCAAATAATTTTTTTTTCATAAAATTTTTGTTAGCACATTTGTATATCTATTAATAATTATTCTGACTAATTTATTTTTTATAAATTAAAATTTATCTTCAAAAGAATTTCACAAATCAACTGTGTAATTCGCACGATTCTAAACTTGGAAGTGGTAATGAGTGAAAATGTTGATACTTGGGGCAACAAAAATTACTTTAAACAAATCTAGAAAAAAAAATCAACAATGACAGAGCTCCATTGCCTTATTTGATTAGGTCAGTAGCCTATGTAATATTAAATAATGGTTAAAACTGTGGCAGCGACAAGGTCGCGTTATGGTTCCTTTATGTGACGAAGATGAAGTTATATGAATGAAGAAAAGCAAAATTGAGTTTTTTTTTAATCTTTTACTCAATAATCGTATGCACCGAATCATTTTTATCCAAGCATATTGCTTCTTGTTCAACCAAGATTAAACTATTAAAAAATAAAAATATTATAATTAACATTTCAATTAAGAAACTTTTTTTTTGGGGGGAAAATTAAGAAACTTTATAATATCAAATATAGTGCATACAAGATAATGGAGCTATCTTCTTCGGTTCAAAAGTCAATATAATTAATAAAGATTTCACTAAAACAATGAGTCAAACAGGAATGTTATATTTCGTTTCAGCCTCATGCTCCATAATAAATTAATAAACTGATACAGAAAGCAAACGAATGTACAACCATTTGATACACGTATTCGAACTATACTCTATGTTGGAAGAATGGCACTTGAATCAGTTCTGAAACAATCGGTTATAGAAGAAGGGGATGCCCTGGAATATCATTTAGAGTTGCAATGGTTGAGTATGTGCTTGCTAATCTTCTATATTGGTTCGACTGTAAGCTCCCTAAAACTTGTAAATTTGCACAAGACATAGACATGAGCGAGACATATGTGATTACATCCACCACTCCATCATGCAGTTTCACTTTGCTTTTGTAACTTAAAGTGGCAGATTCTAATGAAATGTTGTCGCCCTTGCAATTCCACTAACAGTAGAAGCATAGTTTAAGCTTTTTTAAAAAAATAAAATAAATTTTGTGATTTCATGTTTCTTCTGTTAAGAATAAGATTCTAGCTATTCGATTTAAATTGTGTAAATTATGTCAAAATAAAACATATATCAATTGGTCAAAAGTTATCATTAATAGTTGATGTGTAATTATACATTTTAAACTTTTCATAGGATCAGAATTTATAATCAATAGTTAGAGTTCACTTTTATTTTTCTTAACTTTTTTTAGAACAGATGTCAAAAGGAAATTAATAAACACATCAACCTCTAATTAGCTAAGATGTCGGCCATTTTGGCATTGATAATGTACAAGAGATATACTTAGCGCTAAATTGAATGATAGACATAGCTAGTACCCATTGTAATCCTATATATATGTATATCTTGGCAAGAAAGTAAAGTAAGCCCAAAAATACTCTTGAATCGTCATTCATGGAAAACAATTCAAGACTGTTGAATCGTTATCCTGAGTGACAATACATTATAAAAAAAATAATAGTAATAATAAGAACACATTTGCCCTGGATCATTTAATATTTTTTTTTTGAATTATCAATCAACAAAAAGAAAAGAAACAAAAATATTAGAATATAATGAGAGGAATCTAAATTGAAATTGAGAAGCTATTGTTAAGATATTATGCTTTTAGCTGAATCATCAATATCTCTCGGATCTCTTTTATCCCTCTCCCGGCAATTTTTGTGATTTTCTTTCACGCCTTAAACGCCAAAAAAAGACATTTGACCAAAGGGTTAAAGAAGTAGCTCCTATAACTATTAAGTGGAGATAGAAGACATATCCAAAATTAATAGCAAAGTGGGTCCTCAGGAAGTGATTGGTACACCCACCAAAGTCAATTTCCTGCTCAATCTTTAGCAAGCTGATTAAGGGGTAGATAGTATGAAGGCTGTAAACCATATCGATAATGATGTCCATTGTTCCCCATGGCATTCTAAATAACATTTCATGTCACTTAATGATACGTCTTCATTTCAGCAAAAGGAAAAAAAAATCAATTCGTCTCAAATTTATGAAATTTACTTCATACAGACAAACACCAAAAGTAATACCCATCATTATTTTCTATATTACATCAAGTAGGCACCACTTGTTTAAGGCAAAGCAAACCATATTCATACGTCCCACCTCACAAATTCAAAGCAATGACAAAACTATTAGTAGATTCCTAAGGAAGATGGGACTTCAAATTAAAATTGCAAATCATACTTAAAGTTATACTTTCTTAGGATTCAACTACATAAACAACATCGCATTTTAATTAACTTTTTTCACAACATATCACAAACCAAATATAAAACATAAGAGTAAAATCAAGTTGGACCAGTTTGAGAATGGAATGAGTATGGTATAAGTTTAAGACGAAGTGGGACTTTCTTTTTGACAGTGAGCCCATATGTTTCACTCATATCAATCTCACACTCAAGTGCACAAGCTTGAGGCAGCTTCCAGTCAAACCAATAAAGAAGATTAGCCAACACATACTCAACTGAAGCAAGCCCAAATGCCATACCAGGACATATCCTTTTCCCAGAACCGAATGGGATAAATTCAAATTCTTGTCCTTTGAAATCAATATGGCTATTTTCAAATCTCTCTGGGATGAACTCTTTAGGCCTTTCCCATATTTCAGGATCCCTTTGGATTGCCCATGCATTCACAAATACCATTGTCTTGGAAGGAATATCATACCCCCCCAATTTTGCATCACATGTTGTTTCCCGAGGGATCAAAAAAGGAGCTGGTGGATGTAATCTTAGAGCTTCCTTGACTACAAATTTCAAGTACTTCATTTCATTGATGTCATTGTCCTGCACTCTTGATTTATAGCCCACCACTTTTCTTACCTCTTCCAGGACTTTCTTCATGGTACTTGGATTTCTCATAAGCTCTGCTAAAGTCCACTCCAGAGTCGTTGATGTAGTCTCATTTCCTCCTACAAACTTCTCCTAAAATTGTGGAAATGCAAAAACCAACATCTTACTTTTTTTTCAATTGGACTAGCTAGATTTCATAAAATTTTTTAAGTATTTGTTAACATCTGTGTGTATAATAATTAAAAATTGTTTCATACAGACCTCAGGAAAATCCAACAATAGGGGAGCTCAAATTACCTTAAAAACATCCACCAATTATGTTTTTAGTTGATAACTTGATGATAACAAACATCTAAAAGCAATAAATAAGTTATATTCCTTTCAATTTTCCTACGTTGAGTGAAAATATTTTGAGTGAGTTAGAGAGAAACCGTTAGGATTGCTTTGAGGTCATCTTGGTTGGGCTTGAAGTCAAGCATCTTACCCTCTTGAAGTTGGAGCAAAATATCCACAAAGTCTTTATTATCATCATCCCTCTTCACCCCCTTATGATCTACAATTACCTGATCAAAGAGAGCATCTAATGCTTTAAAAGTGTCTTTGAACTCTTGAATTTTTCCTGTGAGAACATCAATCCATCCCAATGAAGGAAAGAGATCTCCCACGATCAATTCTGCAAGATGGATCATCTCCTTCCTTGCAAGCTCCCCAAATCTTCTACTACTATCCTCTGTATCATACTTTTGTCCAATGATACATCTACAAATTATGTTGTTGGTGGTTGCAGTTATTAGCTCACTTATGTTTACATGGCACTTATCACTCAAGAAGAATCTTCGTATCTTATTAACCAATCCTACAACTTCCTCGTCCCTTATGAACTGAAAGGATCGAACCCTTTTCAGACTCAGTAGTTCAAGCACACATATTTTCTTTTTTTGTCTCCAGCTTTCACCATAGGTTGCAAAGGCAATGTCCTTACATCCATATAGTAAGGTTCTTGCGGATATGCGCTTTGGACCCTGTTGACAAAAACTACGTCTTGATTCTTTAACAATTCTCTGGCCAAATCTGTAGAAGAGACCAACAAAGCTGAAATTTGACCAAGCTGCAACCACAAAAGAGGACCGTATTTCAGTGAGAGGTCTCTGAAAGAGCGATGAGGAAGAATGCCTAACTGATGAATATTGCCAATAATTGGCAATTTTGGTGGAGATGGAGGCAGATTGGGTTTAGCTTTTCTTGTTATTGTAAGTTTTAACACAAACAGGAAGGTGATAAAGCACAAGAGAGACAAGTAAAGGGCTGCATTTAGCAAAGCCATTTGTGATCCTCCGATAATTCGATTCTTCATGCCAAAAGGAACATATTGAAGGATTTTAACTTGGCTACAAAAGCTAATATACGGAAGGAATTAATGGAAGAAGGCTTAATTGAGGAATGCTAATTTATGTAGGAAGAGGTGCATATATTTTCATCTAGACAAAGCACATATATATGCAGACCTGAACGGTGACAGCTAGGGAGCAACACAACGGACAATCATACTACAATAATTTCTTGGAGATATGGATACGATTTTTTACTATTGAAAAATTGACTTTCAGGTGAAAATTTTCAAACAGAAAAGGCACTAAAGTCCCATCATTGCATGAATTGTAGCAAGTTAATTATATATGGATAGACTTTAAGAAATATAATTGTATCCGTGATTGACACGTATTCATACTGTTTGGGTTGCAACTTAATCATTCTTCAACAATTTATACATAAATATAGCGTATATTGAGGCATTATTGTGTAATATAGCAATAATGCCAAGAAAGAGAGTCGAGAATAAATCGGTGCGTCGGGATAACTGTGATCTGCTGGGAGTGCTTGAAAAGAAAAAGAGAGAGAGAAGAAGAGGATTGAGATAGGGACCAGTGGGTAGCACTTTGCTCATACGGCAATTGGGTCAGAACTTCTGTTCCCACCATGCATAGCGGAACATAGAGTCATCTATGAGAGGTACTAGTTTTCAGGGGGACAGACCACGTGACATGTGTCGACTTGGAGCTTAGGATGATTTGCTCCGCTGCTTTTTTTTTTTTTTTTTCTTCTGTCGTTACTTAAAGCAAGGAAAACTATAATAGGTTGTCCAGAGTCGGTATCTGTATTCGTATTTGGCATTTACTAGACTATGGATTTTTCCTAAGAGAGTTATGTTTTGTCTGGAACTCGGAATGGTGCTAATCGGAATTAATCTGAAACCAAGAAATGTCAATCCCTCGTGCCACAATATATTGACTGGTGAATATGAAGTTACAAGCTCCATATCCCAATTGAGCTATAATTATCTTTATATCTCTTCTAAATGTGTGTTAGGTCGCAATCATGATGAATCATTGAAGCATTTTAATTTTTTGTCATTTGATTTTGTTTAAGCATTGTGATTTGATTCGAATCTTACAATTCGGCTAAAGAATATTCTTAATAAGTCATTTATTGGATTGAGTATTGGTTCAATCAATAGATATCAATTTATTTTACGAAATTACAGTGTTAATTATTGTTATATTAGACAACATTTGGTATGCAAGAAACCAGTTGGTTATAGAAAATAACCAACAAACTGTTGTCTTAAAAAGAAGCAAATAATAACAAAACAAAGTAAAGGAATGAATATTTAAAGTGTGTGATTCAATTCAATAACTACCTTTTATATACGTTTTACACCCCCCGCCCCAAAAGGGCTCACTCTCACACGTTCTCTCTCTACAATTCCGCTAATCTGACTACAGTACACCATGACTCCTATACTAACCCCACTAACCATTTACTAACAAATAGGATCCCTATAACCAGTAAAATAAAACAAACTGAAAAATAACAAAATAAAATGCAATGGCTAAAAGACCCATTAACTCATTACTTCCTAGACACTCCGGCAACAACACCTTTAAATCATTCTTCCACACAAACTACTCCGGAGGTTTTATTCAGAACCAAAAATCAGTGGAAGGTGTTGGAAATTTAAAATAGTAAGCTATTTTAATAAAGCTAAAGAAAATATGTAGAAGTTACTATTCTACTGCTTTACTTTATTTTATAATTGAAACTGTTTATTTAAAAGTTTGCAAATAACTAAAATATAAAAATAAATGGTAACTAAAAGTAGAAAATTATAGAAACTAACTACTATTTGATTTAATTTAAAATTAAATAAAATTTTAAATTTTTAACTAACTAACTAACTAAAAAAATTCTGCAAAAATTAATTATAATAATTTTGAATCATATCTCCAACACTCTTCCTTGATTCAAAATTGCAAAAAATTCAAATTACATGGAGCACTTTTTTTTCACATTTTTAGATTTGTGAAGCATTTCTTTTCACTTTATAATGCATTTCTCATCATCTTGTTGATGGAATTTCTCACCAACCTTCAATTGTTGGAGCACTTCTTATCGATCTTTAAAAAAGAGTTTCTTCTTCAACTAGAAAATTAGAGGTAAGAGAAGGGTTAGTCATTCACAAGTCCTTTAAGATTTATGAAAATTCTGATATTATGTTAAAAATTTAAAATAGTAGGCTATTTTAATAAAGCTAAGAAAAATATGTAAAAGTTAATATTTTACTATTTTACTTTATTCCATAATTAAAGTTACTCGTTTATAAGCTTGCAAATAACTAAAATGTAGAAATAAGTCTGCAAGAGTTGGCAAAGGAAATACAAAAGGGTTGAATGGGATGATTACAATCCACCTTGAGAATGCCTACTGGAGGATGATTTAAAGTTGTGCACTGGATGGGTGTAGAGAAGGAACGGAAGGATGTTCTTCTTTTTAACTCTACTAAAAGCATACTTTTTGAGTTCTGTGCAAATAGGAAATGTTTGTCTTAGGGGATGATAGGTCAATCTTATGTAAGTCTATTCTTGAGGTCCCCTTCCTAACCATGAAAATTACGGACCAGGTAAATATGTACTACACTTGTAATCGTTGACTCTGTTATAATAAAAAGAGAGAAAAAAAAAAAAAAGAAAACCTGCGCTATAATTTGGTTACAAAATTCTTAAGTTTCTTTTTATTGAATTAAATTTTTTTCCTATCTAACTATTGCTAATAAATGATGCAAAAAAATTATAAGTGATATATAATTAAAGTTTAATAATGATACTATTTATAATTATATATTGCAGTATAGTTCTTAAAATGAATCAGCCTAATTAGAAAATTGCTACTTATAAAAATGTTTAAGTACTATAAGTGAATAAAAGGTTAATTAATTGTTTAAAAAAATAGGCATGATAAATAAAAATATTTGCTATCAATAAAGAGAGTAACGGGTTGTTAGATTGTTCTTCACTCTTTAAAAAGTTTTAAAAGATTTCTTATTATATTGACATACTTTTCATTAAACTAAAAATATATATAGAATGATGGTTGCAAATATAAAAATAATTTTTTTGTAATTACATATAATTTTCTCCTTTAACTTCTTTCATTTTTTTTAACATTTTTTAAATCTATACAAATTTTTGGTTAATTTCCAAAATGTTTTAATTTTTTTTATAGTTATTAAAGTCAGATACTTTGGACTTTGACCAAGCTATTCTCTCTCAAGGCAATTTTAAGACACATTCCTTTACATTGGCCTAATTCATTGAAGATTTTTAATCTCAAAATGTTCTCAAGAGAAATTGAAACCCAATTTTTCAGTAAGAGATACTTCCATTTTTCAAATTGAATATAATAATCATAAGCTAATTTACAATACCTACGAAAATTGAGGGTCAAATTTAACCACCCTTATATTTTGAAGGAAAACTTAACTATCACCTTGTTCTCTTTATTAATAGTAAATATTTTTTATTTATCATAACTATATTTTTCTTATTATAAATCAACCTTTTACTCACTCATAAAATTGTTTAAAATTTTTTATTTATAATAAAAATAACTAAGTGCAACATTTTTGAAATTGGGACAATCATTGAACTAATATAAATACTAGTTCACAATTCACTTATTTTATTGTAGTTAAACTTTTGTCAAATGAGACCCAAATTGTGCAATAGTTAAAAATGTAGAAGACTAGGGCAAAAATTTGGCATATGCAGTATTTTCATATGCAAAACACAACCCAAACTATGCATCCATGAAATGCAGAATTTTGTGCAGAAATTATGACTAAATGTAGTGCTTTTTATATGGAAAACAGAGTCAAACTATGCAACAATTATAAAGTTGAAAGTTTGCACAAAAACAAAACTAATCCAGTATTTTAAAGCCTAAAACAGAGAACACGTATCCTTTGAATTTAGATTATTTGTAAAGTGTTTGAAGTTTGGTGTTTCTCTTTTTTACTTTTTAATTAAACCTCCCCACCCCATTACAGAAAGTGCCTTACTTGAGAGGATCCCCATTCAAAACAGAGAACACGGATACTTTGAAGTTAGAGGATTCACATGTGAAGCGTCTGAAATTCAGTGTTTTCCCTTTTTTTTTTTTAAATTAAGACCCTCGCCCTATTATGTAGTATGCCTCACTTCAGGTGCAATACAAGGGGATCCTCACTTAAGAGGATCTCCATTCTAAAATAATGCCAACATATGCAGAAAATTTATGCAGTGAATTTGTACATAAATGAAACTACATGCAATACATTGTAAGCCTAAAATCGAATGCCAACATGTGAAGAAATTTAACATAGAATTTTGCACAAAAATATGGTCAATATGTCGTGATTTTTGGCCCCAAAATATAATACTAATACTTGAAGAAATTTAACATACACTACAAGAAAAATAGAAATTAGCAACGGAATTTTCCGTCGCTAAATGTGGATAATTCCGTTGCAAACGAATTAGCGACGGAATTAGTGACGGATTTTTTCTGTCGCTAATTTCATCGTCACTGATTCATTTGTGATGGAATTTATAATTCCGTCGCTAATTAGTGACGGAATATTCCGTCGCAAAAAATAATTCCGTCGCTAATTATTAGGATAATATATTCCAAGTTTGTGACGGATTTGTGACAAAATATTCCATTACTAATCTTGTGACAGATTTGTGACGGAATAGTCCGTCGCTAATTAGTGAGGGATTTGCGACGGAAAATTCCATCATTAATCAACGACGGATTTGTGACGAAAATTCTATTACTAATCAACGACGGATTTGTGACGATAATTTTCGTCACTAATTAGCAATGGATTTGTGACGAAAATTCCGTCACTAATCAGCGACAGAATTGTGACGGAAATTTCGTCGCTAATCAGTAATAGATTTGTGATGAATTTGTGATGGAATATTTTGTCGCTAATGTAATTTGTGATGTTATTAAATAATTTGTTGAATTTAAGCTCAATATTACTTTATTACCTATCTAATAAAATAATTTGTTGAAAATAACATTATTATTAAATAATAAAATTTTAAGTTTAAGTGTTTTTCCCTATCCAGTAAAGTATAATAGTGCAATAATATTAAAAAAAAGTGACATATATTAAAATGATTCTCAATTAAATGATAACCATTCTAAAGCAAATTATAACAATCCTCAACAAAACATATATCTTAAAATAAGAGAAGAAAAATAAAATCATCTTTATGATGGAGGACAATCATCAGGATCTGATAGGGCACGAGATAATCGTGATTCAAGTTCTTGCAATCTATTAAGTGTTTGCTGATGCTGGTTTAGTAGAGACAAGATATGTTGATTCTGCTCTGTTATACGTTGATTCTGCTCTCTAAGCTCTTGGTTCTCCTGTCTCAAAGCGGCTGTCTCTGTGGCAATCCTCCTGCGCAATTCCTCTTCAAAATCTGAATGAAGTCCTAAGTTATGAACGGAAGAAGAAGCTCCACGAGAACAGCTAGCATCAATATCTTGAGCCTCAGATCCTATCCCAAAAATGCGACCCTTCTTATTTTTACCACCAATAGCCTCCAACCATAAGGCGACTTCATCATCATCTTCTACATCATTTGATGCTATGCCTGTTGAGTCCTGAGTCGAAACTCTGACATTCTTAAGCCTTAAATAATTAGCCTGTTAAAGGAAGTAAAGAAATGCAATTTTACAATTAAAAAAAAACAATGACAGTAAGTCCAAAACTAAAAGTATACACATGTTTAAACATCTTTTCTATCATATAGTATTAACATAAAGTGTGATCATATAATAAGAAATAAGTATCGTAAAACTACAAATATATTCAATCATTACAATTAAAGCCATCAAATATTGAAATTACACAACTAGGTACATAGAAAAAATGTCATTTTGATAGCCACACAACAATTAACATAGTAAAAAATATTAAATAAAAGATCACACCATCCTAGTGACTAAATTAAAAATGAAGACTCACGCTATAGCTAATCAGGCCTTTGGCCGTCATCACAAGGCCAGTGATAATTAAAATAAAAAAAGAAAATTCACACTACAACTACTTAGGCCTTTGATCATCGGTACAAGTATAGTGACAATCAAAATAAAAAATACAGACGCACACTACAGCTAGTCAAGCATCCGCCCATCAGCACAAGTTTAATGACAATTAAAATAAGAAATGAAGATTTACACTACAACTAGTCAGGCCTCTAACTGTCAACACAAGTTCAGTGACAACCAAAACAAAAAATGAAGACTCACACTATAACTAGTCAGGCCTTCGGCCCTCAGCATAAGTCCAGTAACAATTAAAACAAAAAATACAAGACGCACACTATAACTAGTCAAGCCTCTGGCCATCAGCACAAATCCAGTAACAATTAAAACAAAAAAGACAAGATGCACATTATAGCTAGTCAGGCCTCTGGCTGTCAGCACAAGTCCAGTAACAATTTAAACAAAAAAAACAAGATGCACATTATAGCTAGTCAGGCCTTTGACTGTCAGCACAAGTCTAGTAACAAAAAAATCAGCCAAATAACATTGTATTGATTTTAAATTATATTAGTAGTTATTTAAGATATTAATTTTCTTCCCCAATATGATTTTATATAAATAAATTTTAGGAAAAATTATACATATCTGCTTTGATATTTGTCTCCAGTTGCAATTTCCTTTCTGATTAAAAGAAAAACAAGTCACAATCAATCCTCTAATCTATTTCTTCCATTGCAATAAACTCCACATTGTGTAAATTTAAACACTTTAATTATATAAAATTACTAAGTAACCTTCTTAAATTTTAATTTATTTCACTTTTGTCCTTCTCGTCATCTTCCCAATATATCTATGACGATCATATTTAAAATCTATAATACCAAAAATTTATTTTGAATATTTTCATCAGATCCTTTTCCTTCAACACCTAAAACGACAAAAAGATGACACGCGCACACACACACATATTTTTTAATTTTTGCCTAGTTTATCAAACATTAATAAAAGAAAACGAGTCTAACTGCCATTTAGTATGTCATTGGTTAGGGAGAAAAAAATGAAAAATTATGGGTAATGTTTATTATTATTAAATTATTTTTATCTTCTTTTATTATTTTTTAAAAATAAAAATATAAGGATTATTTTTTTCATAAAATTATTTTTTATTTATTTTTATTCTTAACTTTTTTTATCTAAGTTATAAGAACGAAAAGATTTACGACATAGAGGAAGCAAAGGGGAACTCAGAAAAGTGTATTAAAACGAGAAACATGAAATCAACGTCCATTCCAACTTACATAACTTAATAATAATATCATATTTTTAATTTCAATTGTCATATTAAAAAATAAATAATACTATCATCCTTCACATTAATTACATGAGATATTTCATTTTTTAATAAATTTGTATTTATCCAATTTTGTTTGTAACAATAATTTATATTAAAAGATTTTTTTTAGGGTCAAAATTGTATTGAAAGATCATAATGATAATGTTTTGATTCGTTTATGGAGGTGCATTTGTTTTGGAGTTCAATTACGGACTATACTAATATTTATTAAATTTTTTTAATTAAACATAATAGATATATCATTTTTTAATTAAAATATAATAAATCTATAATTTAATTAATTAATCATATACTTTTTTACAAAAACCATATATATATCATATTACTATTAAAAAAATTATATTCTCATCAAATTTTAATTAAAAAACTTGATAAAAAAATAAATCCCTATACTATATATATTAGCTATTATTATTTTAAAATTACCCTTTTTCATTTCTTTAAATAAGTTTGATAATTTGCCATATTTGTTTTATTTTCAGTTTATAAAAAATTACAAATAAAAAGTCATTCTATTTACTAGAAATACATCTTCTTCTAATCAAATTGATTTATGAGTTATTCAATTAATTTTTGTTAGAGGGATGTTATTCAATTAAATTTTAGTTTAAAAGTATGATGGATTTTAAATCTCAAGTTTCTAAGTTTTTATTAGGAAAAACAATTATTCATCCCAATAAACACAAATTATTCTCTCTTTTTTTGAAGTAAAAAAAGTATCTTCATTTCATAATAAAGTAATAATAGTTAAACTTATTATCAAAATTAAAAAGTTATTAAATAATAAAAAAATGTTAGAGCACGACCAATAACTAGGTTAATATTCATTTATTATATCAAATTCAACAACTTCCATATTATCATATATATATATATATATATAAATTAAAAAGCTTACACACTTTAATAAGAATATGAGCTTAACTCCAATTTAAGCAAGATTAAAAAACTTTCAAAGTATATTGAGAGAATAGAAATTATAAACTTTTCTTCTACTATAGTATATAATTCCAACTCACACACACACACAAAAAAAAGTATATATTAATTAAAGTACTAAACTTAGGTAAAATTCTATAGATATTTATTTTCAAATCCCTTAATAAATATATAATACAAAAGGAAATTTATTTTAAAGTCCAATTGTATAATATTGAATTGTTAAAAAAATTACTCATACTTAAGGCCAAATCTCAACATAAGTTATTAGCAGAGTGAAAATTAAAAAAAAAAAAGTCATGAACTCATAATTTATATAAAAATTTTACAGTAACAAAATTATATGTAACATACCTTTTTATAATTTAAAGACATAAATTACTATGCTATGTAGTCTACCAAAAAAAAATTATTTTTCATATTATTTAACGAATATAACATTATGTTATAGTAAAATTTACTACAACTTATTTTTATTTTTTATAAATTAGAAGTTGGGTACTTAAATAATTTACTTAGCAAGATTTAATAGATTGGAAAACAATAGTTAATAGCATATTATGATAATTTTCATACTAAGAACAATCATTTTGACAAGTTTTTTTCCTTTGTTAGGAGGGGAAAAAAAGCTTTCTTATCCCTTGGACTCTCATGAGTAGGAAATGAAAAATTATTGCAAATGTAATTGGAAACAAATATGAACCAACAAAAATCAAATCTCAATTGAAAATGAAAGAAAATAAAAAGGATATTAATTATGTTTTTGCATATAGTGTAATTAAAAGAGATTGGGGGGGGGGGAAGGAATAGGTGTAAAAATAAAGTAAATTGGATACATACTCTTTTATATTATTTTTCGTTTCTAACTACATAACTATATAATATGTATTAGATTTTAGATCATACTCTCTATTTCTTTTTTGATTTTGCACCTCTCAATATTTAGTCTTTATTTCTTTTGAGAGAATTTGAGAGATTTGATATTTAAATAAGAGAAATACTTAGCTTTTGAATAAGGAAAAACCTTGACACGATCAGTTAAAAAAGTGCTAACAGAAATAGAGAAATACCACGAAAAATGTGTGAATTTAACTGAGAGTTTATACCATGACAAAGAGAGGAAACCGATTAGGAGCACAAAGAGGTAAGAGACATGATGTGATTAAAGAATAATAGTTGAGTGGAATCATTTCTAATATTTATAACATTTTGGAAAATAGACATGTCATAATTTTTTTATTTCATTTATTTTTTGAATTTTGTTGAGTGAACTATTTATTTTACTTTTATTTATGTTGTATTTTTTTCAATTATTCCTTATACACAGTTGTTTAAATCATGATTTTAAATTTGCAAAATTTTTTACTATTTTTATTTAATTAAATATATTTTATATTTATATTAATTTATGACTTAAAATAAATAAATTATACATTTTTTAATTTTTGAACAAGAATGGAGGCCTTTTATTACTTATAGAATAATTAACCACATTACTATTTATCAAATTTTACTATTTTCATATTGAAATTATTAAATTATTAATTTAAATTATAATATATGAATTATTAAATTATAATATATATATATACACACACACACAAAATTAATAATATTTAACTAATTTGCAACGGTTTCATATGTACATATATATTTAAGTCATTATATCACATAAATCATTAAAAAAAATATTTAAATAATTTGTGACAGATTTAGCGACGGAAAATTTTGTAATAGAAATTCCATCACTAATTCCGTCGCTAAATTAGTGACGGAATATTCCGTCACAGAATTCCATCACAAAATTGGAATTGGCTATCACGCTTAGTAGTGACGGAAAGTTCCATCACTAAATTCCGCCACTAACTAGATTAGCGACGAATTAGCGACAGAAATATTTGCGACGAAAAATTTCCATCACAAATTCCGTCGCTAATTTCTGCGATAGAATTAGTGACGGATTTGCGATGAACTTGCGATGGAACAAAATTCCGTCACTAAATTCCGTCGCAAATTTGCTGTTTTCTTGTAGTGATAGTATTTTGCTAAGTAGTATTGACATTTGCTATGATTTTTTGCCTTAAAACAAAATACCAACATTTGTAAAAGTTCAATACAGAATTTCGCAAGGGCAGGAAGTGCCTCACACATTCTCAAGAATGAAACTCAAAGGAGTTGACGGGTGCCATTCTTGTTAGGTCAATGAGCCTGAAATAAATAAACAAGTGCTTGGCTAATACACTAATCAATATTCTTAAAATTGTAATAAAAGACAATAGGTATCGAAATGCCCCAATTCTACCTCTCACATTATCCTCACTTTTTTCATGCCTTGTAAGTAATATTGGGCATGGTGTAAGATGAAAATTTACTTGCAATAAATAAATTGAGGTTGATAACCAAACACATATGTATGAACATATATAAAACGAGAATGTCAATTTATTATAAAAAAACTTACAAGTGATATAAAGTTAATGATAAGTCCTTTGAGTTAAGAATCTTAATCTAATAATGATTAATAAATTATAATTAATATGTCTCTTGGCCTTAGTCTATAACTATCTCATTCCTTTAGAGTGAGTGGATTAGAAATTTAAAATTGAAGTTCAATTATTGGAAGTTTTTATTCGTTATTCTCTCTATTTTGATTCTTCTTTGCTTTTTTTCTTTTCAATTTATATTGCTTTTCTTTCTTTCTTTCTTTCTTTAAAGAAAAAAAGAGGAGTTTGGGCTTTTCATTGATTAGGACACCACTATTAACAAGATAGAAAAGAGCAAAATATTTCAACCTTTGTATGTAAATAGCAATATGATGATGATCAACACTTAATAAAAATAAGATACAAATCATACGATAAATTAGCTAATTAAATTTGTCTCTATTGAAAGAAGGATAAAAAGCATAGGTCTTAGGGCTTTAAATGGCTCTAAAATAGAGAATGAAAAATATATTGGTTATGTATGCTTACTCATGCCTCTTCTTTAACTTCCATATTGTAGCAGTATAAATAGTCTTACCTTGTCAAGCCTCTTGGAACCCTAAGAAATTGAAGCTTTCTTGTAACTGAACTTCAATTTATATCCATTCCCCGAGGAGATTTGGTCTTATTAGAATTAAAAATGCCATATTTTGAAAAAATTGTGAAATGGTCATAATATAATCGATAGATACAAAACTAATTTCTAGCTCTTCTCTCTTCATCTATCATCAACCAAAGAAGAGATGAAATCATTCTAATAGGGATTGAGTAGTGTGAGATACCTAAATCCTACATTAAATAATATGAGATGCTTAGTGTGATACTTAAGAAAAGTGATTTTTCTCGCTTGATTGCATGCACTTTTAAAGGTGGATTCCCCACACCTCTTTAGGTCCTTTCATTCTTGTTTACTTTTATTGATTTTCACATCTTTTGATGAGGGTCCTATCATTCTTGTCTACTTTGTATCTTTGAAATAAGGATTCTCCTTAAATTGTAAAACATTAGTAATTTAAAGATTTTAGAGACAAGGAAGAAACTTAACTTCATGATTTGTACTCTATTCTCTTTGATTTCTAAATAGGATCTCGATTTAAAGAATGCTTGATGATTGTTGATTGAGCATTGTATGCTGATGGCTGTTATAATAAAAGGAATGTGAGTACCAAACAAAGAAAGGAAAATGAAAAATGTTGCTCTTGCTGGAGATGACTGAGATGTTGGGTTCTAATTAACCATGAAGGCTTATATGTAGATTATTGTGCATTAAAAGCTAAAATATTATATCAAGCCTAATTAAAGTGATCTAATAAGGTTTGGATAATTTTAGGCTTTAATGCATCTAATTAAGTGTGGGCTTTTAAGTGTAGATGTTAAATTGTTATTTCTAATTTTATGATAGGCTAAATTAGAAATAATAAATGTTAACAAATAGTTAACTTATATAGGTTTATGGTCTCTAAATCACACACATGTTCTTTTCTTTCTAACGTGTCATCATTAGAGAGAAACATAGTGAATTCTAAAGGGGAAAAAACTTAAATGACTCATGTAGATTTGGAAGACAAATTGAAGAAATTGTGATTATCTTCCACTATAGTTGATTCAAGTATGCTTCCACTTTAGTTCATAAATTTTTAATGATCAACATCAATGATTTAGTATTTTGATGAAGCTTTTCACCCTAATCATATTTTTTAACAAGTGGTATTAGAGTTTGGTTTATGTTGAATCATTGAGAACTATATTTTAGTATTCTTATATAATGGATATTTGTGTGTTCTTGAATTTAAGAATTTTGGACTTGGTGTTGATAGATTTAAGAATAATTTTAGCTGATCTTTTGCAATTATCTTCCAAAATTATGGATGCAACTGGCTTTATTTTGGTTAATTTTTTCAAAAATTTAGACTTATGAATTTGGTTTCAATAAAAATTTCAATTTAATTGATGATTAGTTTTCATCAATGGAACCTTACTTCCTTATGGATTTCAATGGTGTTATCAATTTTAGATACAATTACCTTTTTTTGTTTTTAATGATAAATGTGGGATATTATTAAAGGATATGGCTTGTTATTAAAGGATAAATAATAGATATAGGTTGTTATTAAAAGGATAAATTTTGATTTTGGTTGATTTAAGGCTATTATTATTCTTTTCTTTTATTTTGTTTTGCTTGGTCAAAGAGATATGGGTTTGGTCTCTTCTTCCTTTTTTTCCCCCCTTTTTATGAGCCCAAAAAATCACAGCCTAACTTTTGGGCTTAAAAAAAAGTCCATTAAGGACATGGGCAATAGGTTTTGTGCTGAATAAGGATTCATGTTAGGTTGACTTGACTTAGTCTAGCATTGACCTGTTGACTTTGATTGATTAACTATGACTTTAACTAAGTGACTTAAAAAAAATTTAGGTTCAATTTAAATATAGATCTTGGTAATTATATTTTCGCTATAGATGTCTAATATTCTAAAATAAATAGATTGAAATAACATGTTACCAAACTACCTTCTCATATGGAAGTAATTTATTTTGGAATGTTAAAATGGTTGTGTCCATGTAATTCATGGGAATTTTAACTGGCCAAAAGGAAGATTGATATTTAGCCAATATACATACACACTTATAGCGATAAATATATGATAATTTTTGGGTTTTCCATGTGAATAATAATTCGGTCCAAAGAAAGACTTAACTTTTTAATAGGAATTGATTATTAGTATTTGATCTTACACCAAGCGTATCACTTACAGGTTGATATTTTTCCCAAAGACAAAGTGTCAATGTTGTGCTAGGTATCTTGTGATAGGCCATACCATTATTTGAATTTATTAATTGCATAATACGATGCTTATGTGAGCTTTGTTTTGTTTTGTTTGATTTGTTTTCTATTCAGTTATTAGTTCTGCTGGAAATATCTTTGCTAGCATAAATTCTATTCCTATGCTTAATGGCACTAACTTCAAAGCATGGCAAGAAAATTTCTTGATCATTCTCAAATTCATAGACCTAGACCTTGTATTAAGGATTGATTGACTTGTTACTTTTATTGACAAGAGTACCTCTAATGATAATAGAGAAATTTAAAAGTGGGAATGATCAAATCACATAAGTGTAATGGTCATGAAGCATGCTATTCTAAAAGCAATTTAGGGCATTATGTCTAATAAAGTTGATAGAGTTAAGGGTTTCCTTAAGGATCTTGAGAAGAGATTTTCCAAGAATGAAAAGGCTAAAACTAGTACAATTTTGGCAAACCTAATCTCAGTGAGATACAAAAGAAAGGGAAAAATAAAAGGTACATTATTGAAATGTCTTAACTTGCTTCAAAACTAGAGGTACTCAAATTGGAATTATCTGAGGACTTATTTGCACACATGGTTTTGATATCCCTTCCAACATAACTCAGTCAATTCAAGGTGAGCTATAATTGTCAAAAAGACTCCTAGTCCCGTAATAAGCTTATCTCACACTATGTCCAAGAAGAGAAAAGGTTGAAACATAAGAAGGCAGAAAGTACTTAGTTAGTCACTACCTCTAAAGATAAGAGGATAAAAAAAAGAAAGAAAAATAAGGGAGCTACGGGTTCAGCACCATAAAAGAAACAACAAAAGGAACAAATTGAGGATGCTTGTTTTTTCTATGGTGCTAAGGGTCATAAGAAGAAGCAAGTACTAATTATCATGCATGGCATGCAAAGAAAGGTGTTCTTCTTAGTTTTGTTTGTTTTGAGGTTAATTTGACTTTGGTACTTGCACACATGTGAAGGATAGATTCTAGTGCAACAACTCACGTTAGTGTGTGTATGCAGGGTCATTTGAGTTGCCAAAAGCCTAGTGATAGTGAAAGATACATCTACATTGGCAATGGTAAACGTTGGCAATGGTAAGTTAGCGGAGGTTGAGGCAATAGGAACATTTAGATTATTGTTAAGAACAAGATTTTATTTGGATTTGAATGAGATGTTTGTTGTACCATTATTTTGACAGAATTCAATTTCTATTTCTGCTTTGGACAAAATTGGATATTATTATTCATTTGGAAATAGCAACTTCAATATTTTTCATGATTCAAAATTGGTTGTTAGTCTCATGATAATCTATATTTTCTTGACACAATTGCTTCTTTTAATGAATTCTTGCATGTTAATACATGAAGTTTAAAGAGTAAATTAACCAACAAGAATTCATCTTCTTTGTGGCATAAGAGATTAGGTCACATCTCTAAATAGAGAATTGGAAGACTTGTGTTCAATGGTATTTTTAATCCTCATGACTTTATAGATTTTTATATGTGTGTTTATTGTATAAAGGGGAAACAAACAAATATTAGGAGATTTGGTGCCAACAGGGCTTCACAAGTCTTAGAACTTATACACATAAACATTTATGGGTTATTTGCTTTAGCTTCTAAGAATGGTTAACAATCTTTCATAATGTTCATTGATGATTTTTCACAATATGGCTACCTTTATCTCATCCATGAGAAATAAGAGTCACAAGACATGTTCAAAAGTTATAAGGCTGAAGAGGAAAACTAACTCAGTAAAAAGATAAAAAATGTTAGATATGATTGTGGTAATGTTACTATGATAGATATGCCAATTTGCTAAATTCCTAGAGGAATGTAGTATCATCCTATAATACACCATGCGAAGTTCACTTACTATGAATGTTGTTGCTGAGAAATGAAACCAAATATTTAAAGACATGGTGAGGAGTATGATTAGTCATTCTACCTTGCTAGAATCACTTTAGGGAGAAGCATTAAAGACTACAACATATCTACTCAACAGAGTTCCAACTAAAGTGACTGCAAAGACCTTTTATGAGCTTTAGATGGGGAAGAACCCTAGCTTGAAGCACTTACACATTTGCGGATGTCCAGCTAAAGCAAGGCCTTATAGGCCAATTGAAAAGAAAGTGGACTTAAGGACTATTAGTTACTATTTTATTAGATATTCTGAGAAGTCTAAGGGTTATAAGTTTTATGACTCCATAATTAAATCAATTTTCAACATGATAAATGCTCAGTTCTGTAAAGATGTTTATATTGTGAGGGGAGAAAGGGTTAAGGACTTTGTATTTGAAAAATGGATGTGTTGATATTCCTATAATTGCCATTGATAATGATCAGGATTAGGTTACTATCCCTAACATTGTTCAAGAAGCAACTTCAAATCTAAACAATGTCATTGAACCTCTTATTCAAATTCAAGAAGTTGTTATAAAAGAATAAACTCTACAACCTCAAGAACCAATGCCATCAAGCAGATCTAAAGAGAAGAAGTGTGGTTTCAAACAATTACATCATATTTCTTCAAGAACATAAGGTTGACATTGGAGTGATGGAAGATGATCTAATCAACTTTTGTCAAGCCATAGAAAGCTTTAACTTTCAGAAGTGGATTGATGCCATGAATGAAAAGATCAAGTCCATGTAAGGCAATGACATATAGAAACTTGTTCCATTATCTAAAAGTGAAAAACCTATTGGTTACAAATGGATATCTAAAACCAAGAGGGATTCAAAAGGTGACATAAAGAGATACAAGGCACTTCTTATTGATAAGGCTTTATAAAAAAAAGGTACAGATTATGAAGAGACTTTCTCTAAAAGACTTTTTCAAGACAATAATGGCGCTTATAGCTCATTTTGACCTAGAGTTACATTAAATAAATGTAAATAATATATTTTCAATAGTGACATTGATGAGATGATTTATATAATGCAACCTAAAAACTTTATTTTAGGAGATTCAAAGCAAATGGTATGCAAATGAAAGAAATTCATCTATGGGGTTAAATAGGCATCTCATCAGTGGTAATACAAGTTTCATCAAGTTGTTATCTCATTTGGTTTTGAGCTACACTCTTTATCCTCGAGAGTGGGCAAATTACTTCTCCTTTAACATTCTATTTCTACAACTTCTCTTTAAATTTATAACAATGCCATTTTTGTAAGGAAAACTTTGTGATCTTATATCTCCTTCATTTTAACTTGATTCAAGAAAATTAGGTGTTGTTGGAAAGATCTTTCAACAAGCTTTCCATTTGTACAAAGCTTACATCTTGAGTTGCATTATGTGGAGAACGACAACATTCGAAATATGGTCGTCTTATTATATGTAATCCGAGACATTGAAATTCAATTTCTCTCCAATGAAGTCTTGGTTTTTCATGAAACTTTTACCACATATTCTCCTACTCATGGATTACCTATGGTGTGAATTTTATGCCCTATAGTGGTCTCTAAGTATATTTGTCATTAAAGGCCATATTATGTTCAAAATCGAAAATTGCATAATCCAACTTAAATATTCATAAAACATCTTCCAATCATGCTAGAAAACCATGTACAAGCAATTAAAAGAGCCTAACCTGGTCTGATACCATTGCTGCATATAATTGAGACTTGATGAGGCACTTGCCTACGATAGATCTATATGCTATTCAATTACCCCAACGGTTTAATTTAGTCATAATTCTAAACTTTGATCAGTGATCAATAGTAGATGTATAAGAAAAAATTGGAATATAAAAGAATAATTTCTCTCTTTGATTGTTCTTTATGTAGAGACTGTGTCTTGTCCAAAATTATCTCTCACATACAGCACACACTCATAAGCAATTTCATGATAACTCTTACATAAGCATAAAATTGATAGTCATATTAATTTTTAGTTTTCCCACAAATAAAAATCTAACACTTTTGAATTTCAAAATTCAAAATAAATGAATAAATAAATAAATAAACTTCCAATTAATTAATTTAGTTCAATTAATTCCTTTTTGAGCTTTGCTATGAACTTGGGTTAACCCATTATGGATAGCACAATAGTCCAACATTATCCTTCAATTTAATTTACTATTTTTTCCTTTCATTAATGGTTCTAACATTTAAGTTTAGGGATAATGGCTGGCTTAAAGTTGCTTGGTTGATTTCCAAACTTGTTCTTTTACTTCAATTTGGGACTTAACTTATACTTACTTCTTCTTCTTTTTTGTTACATTTAGATTAACAATTTGTTTAAATTATTCATATATTTTTAATTATTTTATTAGTTCAATGTAACATAGCAATTAGACTAATGAATTAATAAGACCTTCACCAAGTCAAATGACTAATTATGATAAAAATGCTTTCCTTTGCTCCACTTTTTCAACATTCAAATGTGAGGAAAAAAAAAAGTAATGACATCCTTTTTTTCCTTCCCTTTTCTCTTGTTTTCTATCTTTCCCTTCCAACTCTTCAATGATGCCAAAAAATCCACAACCTAGTTAAAAAAAAACACCATTTCTATTATACGGAAGTAAATGGTAGGAGGAGATCTCCTACAAGATCCTCAAGACACCAATAATATTGTCAATTCAAATTATTCACCTCAGTACTTAAATTAGATCCTATATGCATCATATTCAATTTATTATGGTTTATGCTTGCTATGAGATGGCATATATTGTTTTTAAAATCACCTCTTAGTTGTATTTAGTTTTTGTAGCTTACTCACACTCTCTATCACCAGTCAAGGATGAGTCAAGGTTTGAGTTTTATGCATTTAGAAATATGTTATTAATGTCATAGTAGTTAATTTAGGTATGCTTGTGGACTCATGTGTCATTATTTATAAGCTTTATTTTATGTCTAAGATGATGTGGAATATGTTTCAATAGGTGTTGAGAGTCTAAGACTATATGTACTTGCATTTGAGAAAATGTAACAATTGCATATTTTAACTAGCAAAAACTTTACTAAGATAGTGTGGGATATGTTTCAATGGCTATTAATTTAACATCTTCTAGTTATGAGTTTATATTAACTTCTTTTACAAGAAATTAGTTGCATGGCGATATAGTTTAACTTGCTTACATAGCCTACTTGCTACTAGCACATTTTACTATTATCCATATTAAATTTTCCTTCTTGTTATAAAATAGATGAATTGTAACTATCAAAAAGTAGGTGAATTTGGAGTTTCTTTTCTTCTTTGAACAATTTGTGGTTTGTATATTTGCATGTGAGTTTAGTATGTTGTCAAATATTTAATATTAATATGTAATATCTTTCTTTTAGAACTTTCATGAGAGACAACAAAGAAGGATAATTTAGAAGTATATCAAGCACAAGATATATTTTAGTGCTCTTAAGCCATTCATTTAACATTTTAATTGTCATGTGTTTAATTTTTATGAACTATGAATTAATGGAAGAGACTCTTAAAGTGTATATATGTTGCTTGTTTGAAAGCATACATGGAAGTATATGTATTGCAACAGTAATAAAAGTGATGAGAAAAGATCATTTCTTTAAGGATTTGTTGTCAAAACTTGTCAAGACAAAAATTTACACCCTTGCATAAATTAAGTGAATCAATTTCAAGTGATTGTATAATACAAAGCAATTAAAGACTATATACTATGAAAATGTGGGATCAAAACTTATGTGTAGATTATCAAGTGAATAAAGGCATCTAGAATTATTAATTCTTCAAGTATTTCAAAGCAATTTAATTCAACACTCTTTGATTTTGCTCTTAAGAGTGATATGTGTTAGCCTAAGGTTCAATTGTTTATGTAAGTATCATTCTGAATCTCATATAGGGTTATCCAATTAATTTCATAAGTCCTTACAAAATCAACCAATACAGTTTAGAAGCATAATCCCTAATTTGGCTATGTGTAATTATGCGAGTTTAATGAGTATATTCCTATCTTATTAACAAAGCCATTTACTTATTCTAGCAAGCTTCAAGTACTCACACAATTTAACTCAAGACCTAATTCCACTTTTCCTTTCCCAATTTCAACTAAAAACAACAAATCAATCCATTTGTTGGTTAAGAAATTAGAAAACAAAAAGTATAAAGCTTAATAAACATATAGTCACCACTAATCATAAAGCAAGAGGGAGAAATAATCACTAATCTATACAAGAGTTCATATTAATCCTAGATTAAGAAGTTCAGCTACACATATTTATGAAAACCAATAGCAAAATTGAAGCAAGAATCAGAAACATCTAGACAAATACAAAGAAAAGAATATAGAGAGAAAACTAATGATGGATGCTTGTCTCCTCTTCAATCTTCAATGCCTAGTACTTTCTTGCTCCAAAATTCCTTCAAAAGCTCTTTCTCAGCCTTGCACACACTTACAATAATGGCTCAATATGAATGGAATGATTATATGTTACAAAACCCTTAAAATTTTGATATAAAAAACATTGCATTTTGGTAAGTACAACTTGTGCCATGACTTAAATATTCTCACGGTAGCATAATTTGCTTTTTGATGAAGTAGTGCAGCAGCTTGATGAAGTTGCATTTTGGCACTAGTGGCTTGAAGAAATTTTGCTGCAACATAATTTTTCTCACTATGGCACAAGCTGCTCTTGATGACATTTCTTCTATTTCTTTGAATCACGCCATAACCTAAAGATTTCTCACCACATTACACTTCCTTAAATCACTAAAACCTTCACTTTGAAGCCTCTTAACTTTGGATTTCCATTAATCTCATTTCAAGATGACTTTGGTTCCATTTTTCTTATGTTTGTAGCCTATAAAAAGAGCAAAGTATAAGTAATTCACAATATACCCAAAACTAAGCCAACACTTATCATCTAACGTGTAAAAACTGAGAATGGAGTTGTTTATCCTAACTGTGCATATTTTTCCTATAATTAGTACTATTTACCATATAATTAGAGCATTAAACACATATTTACCAGAAGAAAATATGCAAAATAACATGAATGATTAAGAGTTAACACACTTCCAGACTTAAAGTTTTACTCATCCTCAAGTAAAGTAAATAAGAAATAATACTAAAATGTCCATAGGTCTACTAAAAATCAATGTCTACTAAAGCCCTTCTTGCTACATTAGACAATATATTTAATAGGAAGAGTAAGCAATAAATGCTAGTGAGAAGGTTCAAATGATAATGATAATACTTCCAATTATTTTGAAGTGAGTGTGTGTTTAGCCAGACCTTCATCTCAAAGCAAGTACCAAAATCAATTTTCTACACTCGAACATGCATAAAGCATTGCCAAATATAGAAACTTCATAAGCTTGCCTTTTTTCCTCTCTCTTCACTAAATTAGGCATCACATAATCACAAGATCAGAAGGACTTTCAAGCTTGTAATATGGCTAAGGCTATGGCTAAAAGAATGGATAAGATTAATGCAAAAATCTTAAGTAAATTCATATGACAACATACATACAACATGAACAACAAATTTTCTCATTCTATTTTTCACAATTCTTTTTACTGAACCATATTTAAAAAAAAAGAACTTACTAATTCTCCCCCAAATTTAGATCCTTTTGATCTTATAAATAAAACTTTGAACCATTTTTTTCCTTTTTTTTCACTTTTTTTTGAACAAACATGTATATCTATACAACTTTTGAATAAAAAAGGGGTTAACACAAACTATATAATTTACACTTCATTTATCATGCAAGCATTTACCAATACATAACTTCCTCAATCGACTTCAAAGTTTCTTTTCACAATGAACATGCTATAATTTTCTAAAGAAAAAGGGAAAAATTATTGGCTTTCTGATGATTGTGTAGCAACCTCAAATAAATTAGGTTGAAAAAATTTGTAATATAGGGTGCAACCTAGATTGTTTTCCTTGAAAATGGATTTCAATATTTAAAAGAAGCCCTCTAAATGTGAGATGAATCTAAAAGCTACCTAGTTAAAGGGGTTTTGAATTAATCAAACGAACTAGATTTAAATTAACTTAAAGTTCCTAACTACTACCTAAACGCATGAATTAAGAAACAACTAATAGACATGTGACTAGTTTTGTATTTATCCCTTGATATTCACTATCTTTATCCTAATTCAATTATCATTGGTTTTGATTTAAGAATTCCTATTTGTGTTCATGGCAAGTTATCTTGAATTACTATATAAGATTCAAGAGACTAGCAATTTGATATTGAATTAAGATCTCAACTCCACATTAAATTACTAATTCTTGTGATTAAGATCTTTGAACACTTAAATTGAGTGATTAATCAATTAATTAGCCTATGAATTTCCACTATAGGATGTTCAATTAACTAATTAAACTCCAAGGAAATCTTAATTCAAATATTAAGCACACAATTTTTTAACATGCATTTCATCAAACACCTTGATTGCATACATGAAAAATTAGAGAAAAATAAAAAATTTAGCACTTCAATCAATCCATTAATCATCAAATGCTCTCCTAATTAATGTCTAACTAGCCACTAATTACAAACAACACCAATCTTAATCAATTACAAGCTCAACTAAGCAAGTACAAGGACAAGAATTGATGTAGAAAGGGAGAAAAAATGAAATAGGAATCTTAGCCTAATCCTTTGACAATCTCCATGGATTCAAGCTTCAATCATGGTCTTCATCCTAGCTAGCCACAAGATGGAATTAGTGCTTCATGGAATGCAAAATGATGGAGGAGAAATGGAAAGATGAGCCATGGCTTAATAGATGAAAATGGATGATGGATGAATGGATCCATGCTCTCCCTACTACCTGAGCCTTTTTTTTAAAATCATGTGCCCTCTTAGCTAAATATTATGGGCCTCTGATTGTAGCATTTCACTTGTTATCTCTCATGCTTCTTCCTTCAAAAACTCGTGGCTTCATATTGACTTCCACGTAAGCTGTCCATGGCTATATGTGTGTGCCCATGTGATATTTATTTGCATCAAACCTGTGCCTGAACATTCATATAGTTGTGGACTATAAATGAGGGAAGCAGCATAAATGGAGCCTTCTATAACTGTTGTGCTTCATGTGAGATGAAAGCTAGATCTACTACATGAAAAGCCCATGCCTCATGTATGCTTCTTTTGCCTTTCTTCTTTAGTTTGGACCCTTTAACCCAGCCTCCAACTCATGTGAGAATCCCTTGCATGTACATGGAAGAACAACATGAGTGAATGGAAGGTGTGAAGCCCTGTAATGATGTGAAGCTTCCTTCTGCAGCTGCTATGTATTCGTGTAAATGGGTCCATTTTGAATCACATGTCTGCTGCTTCCTTTTTAGAATCCCTAAACCCGAGTGTATGAAAGAGTGTGCTGGAGCTACGTGTTTGAATGTGGAAGAGGGCTAAGCTTGAATGTGGAAGAAGTGTGTCAACATGAGATGATTTAGTAAGGATATGTGACGTGGTTGAAAGACACCTACAACTGCTGCATGAGGCAACCCGTGGAGTGTGTTTATGAAGCTGCTCTCGAACTAAATGAAGATGGAATGAGTTATGGTTATGTGGATGGAAGATGCCTTTCATGTGTGATTACAAGTAGCCTGTGTAGGTGTGCTACTCATGTATGCTTACTTCGTGAGTCCATGATGAAGAAACGATGCATGTGACTTGGAGAGTAGGGTGAGTTGGACGTGCTAGGTGTGCTGGTTGTGTGTGCTTACTTGAATGGATGAGTGCACCTATGCATGTGAGTATGAAACGTGTGAGTATGTGAGGCTGTGTTTATGAGTGTGTGCCTCCTTTAACATGCCAATCATGCTCTCCTATTCACATGTGTGTTTATCTTAGACCCTAAAGTGTTATTCCATGCATCAACATGTGAGAGATAGGAGTGACATGTATGAGAGAGCCTGTGCCTTGGAGTGAACTGGACGTGTGTGTGTGTATATGGAAGCTATATGTGTCAATGTGCCTCGTGCTGGTGTTTCCATGTGAGAGTGAATGAAGTGAGCTGGAAAATGGAATGGGCCATGTGTGCGTATGTGTGTGAATGATCCATGAAGCTCCTCCTCTTCTATATATTTTTCATTTTTAATTCCTTAAAATTTCACTAAAAATTTTGCCCAAATGTTCTCTCCTTTAAATTGCAAAATGTGGCTTTTACCCTTAAAATCTTGGCCTTTCAATTGATCTTGTAACCTTATATTCTTCTTCAAATTTCTTTCCACCATGAAACATCCAATTTCCCCTTAAAACTCTACACAATTAAAAGAAAATTTTTAGTATGAAACTTTTTTCAAAATTATTTAAAATAAGATTTATGCAATAAGAACCCAAAATTGTGCAAGTGAATTCTTAAAGTGCAAAAATGACTATTAAAATAAAATCTCATCTAATTAAATGCAATAAACCATATTTAATCATCAAAGTGTCTAAGTTAAGAAAAATAAAATATATGAAAATGGCATTTATCATTTTCTTAAGTTGAACAGGCTAGGTATCAACATGGGTAATCTAAACAAAGCACAACATTATATTGTTTCTCTAAGTACACTCAAATAGGTTTCAAGTGTCAATATAATTAAATAAAGGTCAGGTTTGAAAGGCACAACCATAATTAAAAAAAAATGCCTAATTATCTCTAAGGGTCATGCAATACTTGCTAATTTGCCTAAAGAAAGTAAAAGACAAGTTCTAACGTCTTAGGGTTGAGATTGAAGATATAAATTACATTGCAAAGGTTTTCTCCTAACACATGCATTTGACTTGTGTTTGGCTAAATGGTGTACAATATTTTTCAAAATTGCTAGAAGACATAACTTTACACATTTAAACTAAGTACAAAACACAATTAGCGTTGAGTTCCTACTAAACATATCTTGATACATTACAACTATCATTAAAAGCAAACAAAATCTTCAGCAAGCAAATAGACAGATTGACTTAAAAATTGACAAATACTAAATTAAAAGTTCAAGCACAAAATTTCATGTTATTTAAGCTATCTATACTACCCAACCCCTAAACCTAAAATCAACATTGTCTTAATGTTGAGGGACAATGAATGCCTAAGGTAAAATGTGAAAGGGTAATATGCACATAGCATTATAATTAATTTTTTTAAAAAATAAATTAAAAAACAAATAAAGTGAGATAAAACAAATAAGGTGAACTTATAAAAAGTAATTGAACTAGTAAACAATGCAAATTAAAAGTATAACATAAAATAAGCATAATTTTAAAGACAACACACAAAGTTTATAGTTATAAACAAGACAACTCAAACAATAAACTAAAAAAATACAAAGAACAATAAGAGAAGTCAAATGGCTAGCTCATTAGTGGGTGGATCCTATGATGGCTCCTATGGTGGTTCGACATATGGCTTAAGGGGATTGTGTAAAATATCTAGTGGTGGAGGAAGCTCAAATGGGTCCCATTGAAACTTACTAACTAAATGCCTCTAGCACTAATAGTTCTATCAATCCATGGCAAGTGAATGGTGCTCTAGTTCCATAAATCACCACTCACTCTGTAACAACCCAGAAAAAGAAAATAGAAAAGAAAATGAGAAAAGGAAAGGGAAAGAGAAGCTGAAAAATTTTCGAACAGCTGAGAATTTTCTAAGTCTTCTCGCCATAGCGAGATATGGAATCGCCATAGCGAGAATGCCTCTTCGCCGTAGCGAGTATGTTCCTAGCTATAGCGAGTATGGCATTCCATATAGAGACCAGGGAGTTGCTCGCTGTAGCGACGCCATAGCGAAGGCAGAGGTCTGGAACAGACACGATCTCGCCATAGCGAAGGTCGAGAATAGACACGATCTTGCCGTAGCGAAGCCATAGCGAAGGCAGAAGTCTGGAACAGACACGAGCTCGCCGTAGCGATTTCACTAACTCGCTATAGCGAGAGCGGTGCGAGAAAAAGAGAATTTGACTTTTTAAAAGCTTCCAAATCTCTTCTTTCTTCTTCTAACCGACTCTAACTCGTCTTAGGAGAGAGAAAAGGGCGGAGGAGAGAGTGAGAAGCTGAAGAGAAGAGGAAAGCACAAGAAAGGTATGAATTTTCATGGCTTCCTCTTAGTAAGTTACCCTTCTCCCCTTTTCCCCTCTTTCCTATGGTTTCGATGATAGAAAGGGTTAGGTATTGAGTCTGGTTCAGAGGAGAGAGAGTGGGAAACCATTCTTGAGAGAGATTAGAAGTAGATAGTCTTCTCTTTCTTGCTTTTCCCCTTTCTTAAGAGTGGAGAAAAGAGAGGGATAGCTAATGGACCCTAGAGTGAGGAAGAAACCTAGAGTGAGAAGCTCAGTAGAGCTGATTAGAAGTGATCCCTAGCTTAAGAATTGAGTAGTAAGGTATTAATTCCATGCTTTTGTGTGGTTAGGCTCAAGAGGGAACTCTCCCATCTAGAAGTTGTTGTGAAATCAACAAGGGAGGAGACCATTGACAGAGCAAGTTGAGAATAGCTAGCAAGGTAGTTCTCTCCACTTTCTCTCATGCATAATTGTGTGTTTACATTGTCTTGCTTGAGCTATGAGAAGTGTGTTAGCATGATTATGTGATATGATTGAGATGATGTTTTAAATGCTTGATTGGTTTGCTTGAGGAAATAGAAAAGCCAATAACCCTATAGCCGAGGTAAGGATGAGCCGAAGCCCTAAGTTGGTTGAGCCATGTCTCCCAAAATGAGGTTGACTCCCAAAGAGTAAGGGTGAGTCTAAGTACCTCTAAAAGTATGGGAAGGCAAATCCAAGAGCCATAAGGGAAGGGGTGAGGCCGATCCAAGTACTCAGCGAGCTCATGAATGTTATCCATGGCCATTTCACATGTTTTAAATGTTTTTCATCATGTTTTATATGCTAACATGCCATACATGCATAATGAGACTTGTTGCATGCAATATATGTATGTTTGAATGAGAGTTGAACTACTGAGATTCTCCGAATCTCACCCTCCCTCTCCATCATCCAACCATGCCAGGTGGCCCAAGTGAGATAAGGGATGGGAGCAACCACCACCAAGCATGAGGCTAGGGATAGAGATGAAGAAGAATGTAAAGAATTCTTGTATATGGATCTTGTACATAAGATGTAAATGATGTATATGATGTAGTTCCTCATAGTTTTGTAAAACCATGTATATATTAATGATGAATGTATGAGAATGAGATTTATGATGAATGAAAGAGCATGGTTGAATGAGAAAGAACCAATGATAGCCTAGTAAATATGGGTGCATAAGTGGGCATGGGGTAGTGAGTTTCCCCAATCTGAGTTATTAGACACTTGAGGCATGATTGATAGCTCCTATAGATGCTTTCTCATGTGCTCAAAGAGTCATAGAAGTAGAAAACTTAAGATTGGACCCCATTAGCCACACTTTTGGCCAAGAAAGGGCCTCTTTGCACATGATGTCATGGAATAGCCATATGACCTCTTTTAGCTATGAGATTTGACATGTAGCTAGATTATGTTTAGAGCTTTCTGGGAAGCTAGAGTTCATGTCAAATAGAGGTCTATAGCATTTTCTATGATTTATCAAAGTTGACATCAGAAATTCGGATTTCAGAAAATCACTGTTCATTTGGTCAGTTTAGAAATCATGTCATCCGAGGGGCAAACGTAGTCCAATGACTACGAAATTTTATACACAGAAACTAGATGGTCACAGTGACTTGTAGGAACTGGAAGCACCTCATTTAGAGGTCCAGAGAGGAAGTTATGCAATTTCGAAGTTCCTGCCCAGAATCAGACCCCCAACCAGACCCGAGGTACTGTTTCATCGGTTTCCGGGGAATTGGCTTGGTGGACTGATCTGGAGATATTTTTCTCCTCTAGCTAACATCCACATATTTCCATAGATATAGAGTTTATGAGCATTGGATTTTTGTGGAATTAGTTAGACATTTTCAAAGTCCATATCAGTAAACTGTGACAGTAAAGAAGCCCCCCTCTGACCAGTGAACTATTTCGATGTCAAACGCAGAATGAGTGAGAGATTGAGACTTCTAAGTATTTTTAGCATGAAGTAGACGTCTCAAAATTTCTATAATGACCCAGATCATATAGATACTATTTTTCTGCATTTAGTTATGAATTTCCAAAGTTAGCCTAGAAAAGAAGCAAAATCTGCCACTAGCGAAAATGCATGTCTCCAATCCCTTTTTGCTTTCCATGAGTTCTAAGCATATAGTAGGGATTGAAATAAGTCTCAAAAGAGTAATTGAGCAAGAGGAATCAGAGAGAGGGCTCAACCGGTCCATGTTACTTCTAAGTGGAGCTCTACCCACACATAGTGCCATAGAGAAAGTAAGCATAAGGAAGAGAAAGTGTCTCCCTTATGAGTTCCGCATAGCCATATGGGCTAGAGGGCACGTTGGGTATGAGCTAGAGGTCAAGGTGTCACACACTCTCTACTAACTAGAGAGAAAGCTTGTGAACTATAGCAAAAATATTGCCTAAGGTGGACCTTTGTGGATAAAGTGGTGGCAGAACATTAATCGATGGAAGAAGTGGTGGTTCCGAGTCTCTTGGCTACTCAATTGTCTCATCCTCATCATTGTCTGGGCTACTTATTGTATATATACAAAATAATTTCCTTAGCAGAAGTAGCTCCTCGTATGGCAAAAATTGAACCTTAACATTAGCATACAACTAAGTAATCAAATGTCAATAGGCTAATATTGAAGAAATAGACTAAGATACCCTCTTTGTGTTTTCACAAATAATATATCCAACATTAATAGGTGTCCCTATTATAATCAAGTAAATGAGAATGGCCTAATTTTCAATGAAATCGCTCATGTGAGCATTTAGGAGCAAGTTAACACAAATAAAATGAGCTGAATAACATACTACTCTATTAAGATTTCCTCTAAGAATGGCCTTGGTCACCCCATGTGATGTCCTCCATTGGTTATGTCTCAAGAATGTGAATTCAATAGCCATATCATCCAAATCAAGATTCTCATCACAAGACTGGTATGTGCAATACTTATAATTAGGTACGGTTAAGAGATAGTAAAGGTCTCTAATGACTTGTTCATTGATGGTTACTGTGCACCCTTGAACTTGGTGAAGATGTTCATGGCAAAAAGGTGCATTAGCATAAAATTCCTAGACTATAGGCACCACCATAACCATAGGTTTTGCATAAAAGATTCCTCATCTTTAAGAATGTATTTAATCATAAACTTCTTGACTTTTCAGAAGGTGTGGTGTTTAATACTCTTCCTAGTATTAAAGTTTTATGAGATGTTACTTCATTGTAATGTTCTTAGTCTGCTAGGGAGATGAAGCAAGTTTGATCAAAAGAAGTTGAAGAAGATGATGATGCCTTAGGCTTGGCCTTCTTTTTTGGGGCCATAATTTGTGTACCCATAAAAGAAAATTAAAATATTTAATTATTGCAGGCAATACATCAGTTGCTCACATACAAATTAGGAAAATCATATAAGGGACACAACATTTAGAACTTGGCTAATATTTCCTTTTAATCAACACAATCCTCTAATACAACCATTAGGGTGCAAATATAATTAAACAAGTAATCTAACAAGTAAGTTAACATTCATAAAGGATAACCTAACAATAAAGTATTGCCTAAAAATATGACCCCAAACCCAAATTAAATTAGCGAAAAGGAGCTCTAAAACATCACAAGTAAGGTAGCTTAATTTATCACTAAACAAATAAAGAGGAAGCCTTTCACACATTTCATCAAATAATTGGTGTGCATAGTTCAAATCCTAAAATTAAAGGCATGTTATAACCTTAACTAAAACATATTTTAGCAATCCATAGACACCTAATACTAATGTAGCATACTAACCTAAATGCGGACAAAAAAATCACCAAATCAATTAGAAACAAAAGCCATACCTTAAGACCTTAGATGGATGAAATGTGAGTGACCTACACCAACTCAAACGATGCATAAAGGGTGGAATGGAAGAGGAATGGAGGGAGGGAGGGAGGAATGAAGGTGATAATAGGGTGACATTGTGATGGATAAGAAGAGGATACCATGAAAGTCATGATGGAAAAGGCAAAAGTACCATGAAAGTTATGGTAAAGAAAGAGATGCTGTGGTGTTATGAAGAAAGGAAGGGTGGGAGGAAATGGTAGTAAAAATGGTGAAAGGATGTAGACAAGATTCACCAACTATGAAGAGAATGTTGTTTGGAATGGTGGAACTGGTAATGAAGAGTGGGGTATTAGGTAATGAAGCAACAATTGAAAACTAATGGGCTATTAGGGTATTGAGTAGGGTTTAAGATGAAATGGGTTTACTATTATTATTTAATATAAAGATAAGGGATCATGTCATGACTTGAGTAACCAAGTCATAGATAAAATTGACTTGGGGGCAGAGGAGATTCATGTCACACTGTGACTTGACTTTTCAAGTTACGACGTAATGCATCATTAGAACAAATTTATGTCGCGACTTGGATTTTTGCATTGTGGTGACACTCGGTAACAGAAATGGTCACACTGTAACTTGAAAATTCAAGTCTCAGCACCATTAATCTTTAAAATGAGGGGTTTGATTTTTTTGCCACAACTTGATTTTTTAAGTTGCAACATTATTAATCACTTTGCACTTAACATTTTTTTCATTATATCAATGATTTTGAACTCAGTTCCCACCTTTTAAGCATACAAACCTTGCAATTTAAGAAGCAAAGGGAGGGATAAATAAGCATAATAGGGCAAGAGACATTTCCCTTTTCATAAAATTATTATTTGATGTTTTGCTTTTATCTTCCTTAATTCTTAAGCATCCTTAACCATCTTCCCATTCGTCCACTTGAAACAAAATAACCAATAATAAATCACCAAAAATAAAAAATTCAACAATATTGAATATCAAAGCTAAAAGTGAAAGCTTGGATTACCTACCAGGAAGTGCTAAGTTTGCAATCTTTATCTTGACTCCCCATTAACTTCAAGTAAAATCTCCTAATGTAATGGTGAACTTTTGACAATCAATCTATCCTCTCCAATAGTGTTTTAACCTCTGACCATTAACCTTGAACCTCCAATTTGAGTCTTTCTCCATAATTTTCATAAAGTTATGTAGAGAGAGATCCACTAATGTGGAGGGCCCCAACTACCTTGATTTTAGCTTTCTAAGAAATAACTGGGGCCTTAAATTATGAAGTAGCACTAATTTACCTGGCTTAAACCTTCTATCTAAGATCTTCTTATCATGTCATTGCTATGTCTTTTCCTTGTAGAGGTTGGAGTTTTTATAAGCTTGAAACCTGAATTCATCAAGCTCATTAAGTTACAACAACCTCTTTCTATCCGCTTTCTTAAAATCAAAGTTTAACTTTTTAATAGTCCAAAAAGCATTATGGTCAAGTTCCACGAAAAGATGAAAAGTTTTACCAATGACAAGCTTGTATGGAGACATCCTCATGGGAGTTTTATATGCTATGCAATAAGCCCCAACTTATCAAAAAAATTCTTTCTAAAAGGGCCTACAGTCTTTTCCAAAATCCTTTTAATTTCTCTCTAAGATACCTCACATTGGCTATTATTTTAAGAATGGTAGGCCAATGCTATCTTGTGATAAACTTTATGTTTTCTTAAAAGTGTTTTAAACTACCAATTGTTAAAATGAGTTCCTTCATCACTAATGATGGCTCAAGGTGAACCAAATCTAGGGAAAATATTTTTTTTCAAAAATCTTACCACTATATTAACATCATTTGTATAACAAGCTATGGCTTTAATCCATTTAGTCATATAATTGATAGCCACAAGAATATATTTGTTGCTTCAAAAGGATACAAAAGGCCCTATAAGATCTATTCCCCAAACATCAAATGTCTTAACTACTAAAATGCTATTTAAGGGAATCTTAAGCCCTTTTGAAATATTACTTGATCTTTAACAGTTATCACATTTCACTGTGAAAGCACGAGTGTATTTAAATAAAGAAGGCTTGTAGAAGCCTAATTAAAGAACTTTTGCTATAGTATGTTGCCCATTAAAATGGCTACAGTAACCTTTGTAGAATAAATTTTTCCTTCTCTTCTAGGATCCACCTTCTTAATATCTTATCAACATATGTTTTGAATAGAAATGATTCATCCCATACATAGAGCTTTATATCATGTAAGAATATCTTCTTCTTTTTTATGATAATTCAATTTTGAAGGTAGTATGTCACAAAAGATTATTCACATAATTATCATACCATGACACTTTATTGCAATCCCCATAGAATAAGCATTCATCTGAGAAGCTCTCATTTATTTGCTTCTCACCATCACTTTGAGCTTCAACATTCAGTCTCGATAAGTTATCTACCACTTGATTTTCACTTCCTCTCTTGTCAACAATCTCCAAATCAAACTTTTGTAAAAGAAAAATCCATCTAATAAGCCTTAGTTTGGAGTCTTTCTTCTCAATCAAGTATTTGATGGCAGAGTGATTTGTGAAAATAATTACCTTAGTACCCACTAGATAGGCTTTGAACTTATCAAATGCAAATACCATCGCTAGTAACTTTTTTTCCATGATGGTATAGTTTAATTGGGCATCAGATAGAGTTATACTTGTATAGTAAATTGAATGAAATTTTTTTTCCTTTTTACTACCCCAATACTGCTCCTACAGCATAGTCACTAGTATCATACATTACATTAAAAGGGAGGGTCTAATCAAGAGCCATGAGGATTGAAGTAGATACCAATCTCTTCTTCAGCTCTTTACATGCCATAAGACACTAATGGCCAAAATTGAATGATGCAACCCTTCTCAAGCAAGTGACAAAGGGGCTAAGCAACCTTAGAAAAATCTTTAATAAACCTTCCATGTAAGCTTGTATGTCCCTAAAAGCTACGAATTCCTTTGACACCAGTAAGAGGTGGGAGTTTCCTAATAATAGATATTTTTGCTTTATTTACCTTAAGCCATTTACTTGAGACTTAATGGCCAAGGACTATGCCTTTTTGTACCATAAAATGACACTTTTCCCAATTAAAAACTAGATAAGTCTTTTCATATTTCATCAACACTTGCTCCAAGTTAGTGAGATACTCCTCAAATGAATCTCTAAAGACTAATAAGTTATCTATAAATACCTCCATAGGTTCCTTAATCATCTTAAAGAAGATAGGAATCATACATCGTTGAAACGTAGCCAATGCATTACATAATCCAAATGCATCCTTCTGAAGCTAAAGGTGCCATAAGGGCAAGTGAAAGTAGTTTTCTCTTGATCTTTTGAGGCAATAGCAATTTGGTCGTATCCTGAATACCTGTCCAAGAAACAAAAGTAGTCTTTCCCCATTTAAGAGTAAAGGAAAATTATCTTTTCTTATGGCATTATTTAATCTCTACTAATCTATGTATATATGCCACCCAATCATAGTCTTTATAAAGATTAGCTGATTGTTAGTGTTAGCCACTACAGTCATGCCTCTCTTTTGCAAGACACATTGACTGGGCTCACCCATGAGCTATTTGAGATAGGATAAATAATCCCTGCATCAAGCCCTTTCAGTATTTCCTTGTTCACCACCTCTTTCATTATAGGATTAAGTCTTTTTTTGATACTCAATAGACTTCTTGTGATTTTCTTTCATAAGTACCTTGTGTATATATATGGATGGACTTATCCTTTTTATATTAGCTATTGACTATTGCCCCACACTTAAACCTTTGCACTCCTGGGCAAAGCTCAAAATCAAAGGAAGACTAATGGAATGACAAGTGGAAAAATGAAAGTGGAAAGGAAAGTGTAGAAAGTTACAAGATTGAGAATGATCAAAACTTATTAACACTTCAACAATACAAACTAATTTCACTTGCATCAAGAATTAAGCTCTATGGCAATTTCATTTGAAAAGAATGAATCAAAATGCATAGCCTCTCACATGGTTTAGTATTTACTCTCAACTCTCAAATGGTCAAGGTATGTGTATCACTCAAGTTCCACCTATCAAAGCCTCACTACCATAAGCTTGTCAAGTTTCTAAGTCTCCACCACCCATGCTAAATGCAATGCACAAATCAAAGGACTTAATTCAAGGTTGTAGCGAGGTTAGGGGAGTGAAATGAATAGATATTCAAGGAAAGATAAACAAATGGATACCTTAGAACTTCAAGAGCAATCAATGGAGGTTTAGGATAGAGAGGAATGTGCATTCAATGCCTTATTTCCACTAGTGTAAACAACTAAAAATTCAATTCAAAAGACTTCTTTCTTTTTGATTTTCAACTGCTTTTTCTCTTCCCTTTTTTTTTTCAATCATTTTTTTTCATTGGTTTTCTTCTTCTTCTTTTTTTTAATCTCTATCTCTTCTTTTCTTTGCATTTTTTTTTCTCAAGACAATTTCCTCAACTTTTAATAACCATGGCCTAAATAGATGTAAGACACACATTCATCTATCTTGAACAAGTGTAATGCTCCTTAAAATCCCTAAGGCATCTTAAAACAAGGTGGGAAAACATTTTAAATGGCTATAAGCTAACAAGAAAAGAAAATTAAGGTTCAAAGTGGCTAAACAATGGATAAAATGTATGTAGGTTGGCTTTTTGGCTATCTAGCTACAAAAAGAAAGGAATGCCTTATCATTTTCATGCATGCAAATGCAAATGTACTCTCAACAAAGAATCAAGACAAGTTCTAGAGTGAAAGTACTAGTAGGTGAATACACACTAGAAATGAACAATTATGGCTCAAATCCTCACTAGCTAATGGCTATCAAATAATTCATTGAAATCAAATTCATTGCCACTTCACTTAAATCAAGACACAAGATTCATTGCTTATCATGTCTAAGTGAATCCAAGCTATAATCATCTCAACTTGCAACTTTCACAAAAAAAACTGAAAGGAATCACGCTATTTTTTTCAAAAAATTATTTTCTCAAAAAATAAAAAAAAATTTCAAAATAAGGAAACAAGGAAAAGATGGATGGAATCAATGACTCTCCCCCTCACACTTAAATATTGCATTGTCCTCAATGCCAGCACACAATCCAATCAACAGATAAATAACACAAAATAAAGAGTGTGAAAGGAAAGAATACAACCGGATGAGCTTGAATCGAAGATCTCAAAGTTGGCTTAGAGTCCCATGTAGCTGGTTAGCAATTTATTTCCTACAAAACAAAAACAAAACAAACAGTAATGCAGAAAAGAAAAGAAAACTAAATCCTAAACTAAAAAGAACTCTATCAAAGACTAACTAATCATAAGTATCAAAAACAAGAATTAAAACTGCTTTATTCCTCCTTAGCTGAACAAATTTAAGTCTCACTACTTTAAAGCATTTGGATTGATCATGTAGTGATGACTTATGGACTTCCTCAACCATCAGTAGTCTCAGAAAGTCATATTCAGCATATTCAGAACCAAGAAAAGAATAAAAATCAAATCTAAGGCATTTAAAACCAAAGAAAGAAAATTTAAAATCAAATTTAAATCCAGTAAAATCTAATTGACTCTCATCAGTAAGAGTCACTGCATTAACAGAAAAATTAGATTGTAACTCCTTACAGTCCTTTGAGTTCAAGGCATCTGGTAGTTGATTCTCCTCAACTAAGAGAGTCTGTGGCTTGTTGGGAATTAACTCACCAACTTCAAGAATTTGTTCTGCACTTTCAATAAGAGAAACAGTATCTTCCTTGACCAAAGAGACATCAATAGCCTCACAAAATTCTAAACAATGATCAACAACAAAGTCAAGTCTCCTACTAGTATCAACAACAGCACAAGCATCAATAGGATTTTCAACATCAGCAGTATCACTATGCATGCTCTCATCAACACTAGTATGATTAGGAGAATCAGTCTCATTAACAGTTTCAGTACAAGTAAAGGACTCTATGGATTCAACAGACTTATCAGACTCCAGAAACTCATTAATCTCAACACACACAGGACATGTATGCATATCATTACATAAGCATTCAAAAGTTAATTCTGATTCATCAACAACAAGCTGCTCAACAATTTCATTGTCTATATCATTATCACATGCTACTTTCATTGTTTCATCAGTCATACCATCATAGGCTAGTGAGGAATCATGCTGATTAGAATATGTGAGGAACTCACTAGTCTCAATGAAAGCATTAATTTGAGAGCATCTATCATATATAGTGGATTTAGCACACACACAATCAATAGAATCATTTAAATCATCTATATCACATGATCCAGATGGTATGCTATCCCTAAACTCAGTAGATGCATCATCAACAGACTTATCAACCAATTCCACACCAGGAATAGAATGATCATTACATTCTAGGTCACCCCCACACTTATCTACTACCCTAGACTCAATAGATTCATCATTAACAGATTCAGACATGAATTCATCACTACAATCACAGCTAGGAGTAGAAATTCCAAGTGCATCAGTACACAAGGAATCATGAACATCAACAAATGTGTCAATTTTGCTCAATGAGTTACCATAATCAATCAATTTAGGAGATTCAACAACAATTTCCTCATCAACTTCCTCATCATGCAATTCAGAATCAACAATATTATATGCATCAGTAGTCACAGTGCTATCAAGCAAACTAGATTCAGTTTCAACCAATTGCAAAGTACTAGAATATGGAAGGATATTACCCGATGAATAGGACTCTTCCTCCTCTATACCTTCTCTTCTAATTTGCTCTTCAATTGATTCATTAGCACTTGAAGTCAATTGATTCATTTGAAATCTTGAATCCTTCATGAGGTTATCTGCCATTTGCTGGTCTTGGAGTTGTAACCATTCAGTTCCCTGTTGGACCATTTGCTCCAATTGTTGGTTTTGGATAATACAATCTTCCATTAGCTGCATCATCCTCCCTTCCTCACTTGGTTCCCTCTGGACCTCTTGTTGCATGTACCCTTCATAATAATTATAATTATGATACTCTAGCTCTTGCCTATGGAAATTATGGTATGGCTCATAATGATGGTGGTGATTGGGGTGTACTCCATATGAATTGTTGTATGGTTGGTAGCTGGGGTGAACTTCATAAGGATGATGGTGTGGTCGGTAGCATGGTTGTTGGACTTGTTGATATTATTGTGCTTGCCATTCTTGTCTTTGTTGTTCAAAAAGGCCTTGAACCATTGTCATGGCGTCATCCAACTTCTGAGAAATCCTATGCTTTACACAAGAATCATAGACACCTTGATTAGAATAATGATATGGATTCATTTAAAGAAAATAGAATGAGAAGTTCAATCACTTTCAGCACAAGTAAAATCACTAACAAATTATAACTAAAATTAACTCTAATTTAAGAGAAAAAAAAATTCAAATGAAGCTAAGACTTAACTAACTATCAAAAACACTTCAAAACAGAGGTTGATAACACTAAAATAAACTCACAAAAAAAAATAAAGAGATTAAATCCAGAAAAATTGAAAAATTCCTTAAAAAAATTCGAAAAAATACTAAAAAATTAGAAAAAAACACCTTAAACGTAGGAATTTGGATAAAAAATGGTGCATCTAATAGCTTTGCTATTAGTTTTGCTTAAAACACCTAAAAACCTTGGAAAACAAAGTTTGAAAATTTTCTAGGCACTTCAAACAAAAATTCCAGCAAGTAGGACACTTGACGCAGAACACCGAAATTACCCAATTCCAAGTTCAAAACAGAACAAAAATTAAACCAAAACAGAACAAAAATAGAGCTAAAACACCTAGAAAACTTTCTCAAACAATTGAGAATCCAATTCCCCGGCAACGGCACCACGCAACCCTCAAAATAAAACTAAGTTGATAAAATATGCAGTTAGTGGCACAACCTAGGTCATCTCCCTTGGAGTTGGAGTTCAATGCTTAATTGAGTTTTTTAAATGTTAAAAAACTCTAAAAATTTCTAAACTAATGGGGGTTTTTTATTTACTTAAACTATTTAAAATAAAATTGAATTAAAATGACTAACTGCCTAATTGTATGGATTATGAGTGAAAGATGGTCTTGTGACTAGCTTTGGAATCATCCCTTGGTATCCACTATCCTTATCCTAATCTAATTGTAATTGATCATGGCCTAAGAGTTCCTAATTGTGTTCATAACAAATTATCTTGGGTTACCACTCAAGATTCAAAAGATTAACGTTCTAATGTTAAATTGAAACCTCAACCCTGCATTAAATTGTCAATTCTTGTTTTAGGATCAATAAACACCCAATTTGATTAATTAACTAATTAATTAGCCTCTGAATCATCATCCTAAAATGTTTAATTAACCAACTAAACACTAAAGAATTCTCGAATTTAACTTTCAAGCACATAATTTCATTCATGTATTGCATCGAACACCTTCAAGGCACACATGGGAAATTAGAGAATAATGAAAAATTCAGAACTTGATTCAATCAATCAATCAAACAAAAAGTTCCCTAATTAGTGTCTAACCAACCACTAATTACAATTTCATAAATTCCCTATCAAATACAACTTAACCAAGATAATATATGAAAGAGAAAAAGTATAGGAAAATAGGAATTCTTAGCCAAAATTCTGAGTTCATCCATGGATTCAAGCTTCTCCAAAAGCTTTCTCCTAGCTAGCCTCAAGGCGGATTAGAGCTTCATTTTATGGTGGATGGAGGTGGAGAATGGGATGGCGTGGTGTGGAGAGCGCTGGACGAAGGGTGGACTGCCGCCAATGGAATACGGTATCTGGAATGGGTGAATGGATTGAATGAGTGAATACGGCGTGTCTTCGTGAATGGACGAGGGTTGAGAATGCTTCCCACGTGATTTTTTAAGTGATTCCACGTGCTTCTCTTTAGCTCTTCTCCACGAATTCATTCTTCCTTCTTGTGTATATGAATGTGGGCCCCACCTCCTTTTATTTTATTATATTCCACATGAATTCCAGCCTTTCTGACGTCGTTTTTCTCATTTTGGCTCTCAGCTCATGCTTCGAATCTGCTCCTTACTTCTCTTCGTTCTCAGCTCCCATTCCACGTAAATCTCAAACTGCATGCTTCATGTTTCTTCTCCCATTTTTCACGTGGCCATGGCTTCTTGTTCAGCTAAGTTGCTTGCTTTTCTTTTTTGCTGTAGCCATTTTAGCAATCATGTCAGCTCCAGCATCTTCCTTCCCACTTATTTGCTTGAGTTTGTGAGCTACTATCCATGGCACTTCTTCCTTCTTCTTCGAGTTCAAATGAGTGTGTGCATGTGGCAACCTCTTTCTCCACTAGACCCCGTGGCTAGCTTCTGTTCTTCTTCATCATTCAGCTCATGACAATCCAGCTCAACAAGCATCTCTTTCCTTCTCCAGTTCTAGCCATAACCAACTCGTGCAACCCATAGCTTTTCTAGCTGAGCTTCTTTTCCACGAGTTCCTTCAACCTGTGGCAAGCTTCTTCTTGAGTCATGCATGTGTGTGATGATCACGTGACTTCATGTAAGTGTGTGGGTTGCATGGAAAAGTGCTGTACAAGTGTGTAACTTCCACGTCAAAATTGCATGGTGTTTGAAGCTCACTCCTTTTCCACATCAATTTATCATTCAAGTTTTAATTGCCTATTGAAATTCTTGAAACTCTTGAGATTGCACACTAACACACTTGAAGCCCATCTCTTCTCTTGCTTTTCTTCAATTTAATTTTCTATTCAAAGCTCCAATTACATATTAAAATTCTGCACAAAAGAGTGGGAAAAATCAAATAGGAATATTCAAAAAAAATTATTTAAGATAAATTTAAGCATTAAAAACCAATAATTTGCAAATAAATTCCTAAAATATAGAAATGGCCACTAAAATAAAATCTTATCTAATTGAAGTCTTAGAGCCATATTTAATCATTAAAATGCCTAAGTTAGGAGAATTAAAACATATAAAAATCATGGTTATCAACTATCCAATGGCTTTCTTTAAATTTTTTAACACTTAAAGAAGCTCCCTTTCTTGTTGTTCAGTAAGAGAAGAAGAAATTATCACCAATAAGGTGCATTCTTCCTAAAGGTAAGTCTATTTTAAATGGGAGGGTAATGACTTCAAGTTTAGAGATGGCTTCTTCATTGATGGTTTCAACACAAACTTTGTTCTATATGATGAACCTAGCGATTCAAACTATTGTGAAGCCTTAAAATGCTTTTTAATGGCTTCTAATAGTTTGACAAACTCCTTAACTCTATTTTCCTTCTCCTTAGTCACCCTAACCAATGATGCTTCCAAAAGGTCTTTAAGGGCTTATTCATAAAATTTTTCATGCACTATATTATCAATTAACACATAAAACAACATTCTTCTGATTCATCCAGGCTCTTCAGTGCTTCAGACATGTTGAAAGTTACTTCTTGATCATTCACCATTGTAGACAATTTTCCTTTTTACACATCAATCAATATTCTTTTTATAGCTAAAAAAGGTCTACCCAAGATGATGGGGATACCCCTGTCTTTTTTATAATTTAATACTATGAAATCTACTGGAAAGATCAATTTACTAACTTTTACCAAAATATCTTCAATGACTTTATTTGGGTAAGTTAAAGACCTATAAGCTAATTACAAAGTCACTATTGTTGGTCTAGCCTCCCTTAGCCGAAGCTTCTTGAAAAATGATAATGGCATTAGATTTACACTTACCCCAAGATCACACAAAACACTTCTAGTAAAATGTTTCCCAATGTTATAAGGAATGGTAAAACTTTTTGGATCTTCCATTTTAGGATGTAATTTCTTCTATTAGGTTAAAACACTATCTCAAATTCTCTAAACCATTTCATACTTGATAGAACATCTTTTATAAATTTAGCATAGCTTGGCATTTGTTCCAAGGTTTCTACAAATGGAATGTTAATGTGGAGTTGTTTAAAGATCTTTAGAAACTTTTAGTACTATTTGTCTAAGTTTTACTTCTTAAAGTGCTAAGGAAATGGTAACAAAGGAATAGTTTTCTCTTGACTCTTCTCTTGATTCTTTTTCTCAACGACTTCATTTTTTCCTCAACAGGTTCCTCCTTATCATTCTTATCTTCCATCATGACTCCATCTTGTCTAGACTTATTTTCTTGCATTGGAGGTGATATTCTGGGCAATTCCTTGCCACTTTTCAATGTAATGGCCTTGCGTCCCTCCTTGCTATCTTTTTTTGGGTTAGGAATGTTACTGATTAGAAGACCCTTATGTTGTCTTGAATTTATAGATGAAGCCAATTGGCTAATTTGTATTTCCATAATTCTAATTGCTAACTCATGGTTAGTCATTGCTATCTCTTTTCTAGCTAAAATAGCATCTTGCCTAGCCATATATTGCATGAACATTTCCTCCATACTTGGCTTCTTTTCTTGCATTGGCGATCAAGCTTAAGTCTAAAATCCAAGAAGGCTAAATAGTCTCACTTTGAAAGAAGATGCTTGGGTTTGATTTTGACCTTGATTCCCTGAAAAATTAAGATGGTTGCTCTAGCCTGAGTTGAAGGTATTTGAGTATGGGTTATTATGATTTTTTCTATAATTGCCCATATAATTAATTACTTCCATCAATAAAAGACATTGTTCATTGAAATGTCCTCTCCACAATGTTCATAACTAATGACTGGAGTTTGAATGTTATTCACATCATATTTGCACTAAAATGCATCTTAAATTATCAAATCTCTTATTTATTGTGGGCATTTAAGCTAAGGTTATGGTCAAAGCATCAATTTCATGAACTCCAGCCACCTTTTCCTTTTAATGTTTAGACGCAGACCATTGAAGGGAATTAGCCACCATATTCTTTAGCAAATTATAGGTAACTTAAACATTTAGATTGCCAAGGATGCTCCCATCAAATGTTGAGTCAAGGATGGCCTTTGTTTCTAGTAGCAACCTATAGTAAACTGTCTACAATTGCACCCGTTTAGGAAATCTATAGTTAGGGCATTTTTTTCAACAACTCCTTCAATCTCTCCCATGCTTTATATAATGGTTATTCATTTTGTTACATAAAGGAAGTGATATCATTTCTCAAATCCATTGATTTGGCTAGTGGAAAAAAACTTAACTCTAAATTTTATAGCTAGATTATCTAAAGTGGTCATGGATCCATCCGGCAATAAGCTATGCCATACTTTGGCTTTATCCCAAAGTGAAAGTGGAAAAAACCTTAACCAAATTGCATCATCAAAAATGCCATTTTGCTTAAAGGAATCATAAATCTCCAAAAATTTTGAAAGGTGTTTAGAGTCTTCCAAAAATTAGCCTCCAAATTGTCCTGCCATTTGGAACAATTGCAATACCACTTGCTTCATTTCAAAATTATTTGCTTAGTAGATCTTCTTATGCTCGAATGGTATTTTTGCCTATTCAATGTAGCAAAATCATTAATTATTTTAACTCAGTTTTCATCCTTTTGAGCCATATTTCTAGTTGATTCACAAGTCTTAGATTCTTTTTCTAGAGTGTGATTGGAAGCTTCTTCAAACCCTTCTTAAATAACATGACTTCTTAAATTTCAACTTCTTGCATAAAGGGAGGATAACCATTGCAAAACAGAACCCAAAAACAAAAGAGTAACACAATTAAAACTGTATACAAAGCTTAAGTTTAAACTAAATATACTAGTATTAATATTGATAGGAAAATATTTTAGCACACAAATCCCTCGTAATGGCATCAAATACTGATTGCATGTTGAAAAGCATACACATAAGTATATGTATCACAACAATAATAAAGTCATGAGAAAAGATCATTCCTTGAGGATTTGTTGTCAAAGTTTGTCAAGTACCAAAATTTACATCCTAGTTTAAATTAAGTGAATTAATTTCAAATGATTATGTAATATAAAGCAATTTAATTCAACACTCTTTACCTTTGCTCGTAATGGTGATACATGTTAACCTAAGGTTTAATTATTTCTATAATTATCTTTCTAGATCTTATATAGGGTTATCCAATTAATTTCATAATTTCTTATTAAATCAACAATGACCAATTTAGTAGCACAATTCCTAATTTAATTACATGAGATTAATAAGTATATTCCTATCTTATTAATAAAACCATTCACTTATCATAACAAGCTTCAAGTATACACACGATTTAACTCAATACCTAGTTCCATTTTCCCTTTCCCAAGTTCAAGTAAAAACATCAAATTAATCCAATTGTTTGCTAAGCAATCAAAAAGCATGAAGCATAAAGCCGAATAAATATATATTCACCACTAATCACAAAGCAGAAGTAACCATTAATCTATACAAGTTCAAATATAATCCTAGATTAAGAAGTTTAGCTATACATATTCATGAAAACCAATAGCAAAATTGAATCAAGAATTAGAAACATTTGAACATATACAAAGAAAAGAAGATATAGAGAGAAAACTAGTGATACATGCTTGTCTCCATTTTAATCTTCAATGCCTAGCACTCCCTTGCTCCACAATGCCTCCAAAAGCTCTTCATCAACCTTACACACACCAAGAATGACCACTCAAGATGAATGGAATAGTTATATGCTACAAAAACTTTAAAAATTTTAGCATAAAATATGTTGCATTTCTGTAAGTACAACTTACGGCTAAACCTAAATATTCTCACAGTGGCACAATTTGCTTCTGGACGAAGTTGCACCATGGTTGTTAAAGTTACATTGTGATGCAAGTTGCTCTTAGATGATGTTTCCTCTGCACCTTCGAATCATGTTGTGAGCTAAAAATTTCTTGCAATGGTGTACTTCCTTAAATCACTAAAACCTTCACTTTGAAGCCTTTTGGCTTTAGATTTTCATTAATCCTATTTCAAGATGATTCTGGGTCCATTTTTCTTGTATTTGTAACCTATAGAAAGAGCAAAGTATAAAAGATTTACAATATACCTAACACTAAGCCAAAACTTATAATTTAAGATATAAAAACTGAGTATGAAGCTATTTATCCTAGCTATGTACATTTTTCCTGTAATCAATATTATTTACTGTCTAATCAAAGCATAAATAACATGAATGATTAGAAGTTAATAATATATGTAGAAAAGGAGCAAGACCTGCATTGCATTCACCATTTTCAAAGGGAACATATGCTTCTAAGAGGGATGGTTCATGAAGCTGATGGAAGCTATTAAAAGATTTTGCCAAGGACCTAAAGAAAGCCCACCTATTTTACTTACCATATAGTTCTTGAATGCTAGGGGAAACCTTGTATGTACAAAATTATATAGTCACAAGAACTTTGATATTATAAAACATAATTGATTTCATGTTGGTTTGGTATTTCCATAAACTATACCTTGGTTATTTCCAATGTTTTAGCCCACTTTTGCTTTTGTATTTATTTGCATATTTGTATCATTTTATAACCAATGATTTTTTTTTTTAAAATGGTTTAAGGAATTTAATGTATAAGTTGTTGGATTTAGAAATAATAATACCTTAAATCATTGCTAAAAATTTTGGTTTGGCTGTTATTTAGGATTTAACGTTTAGGGTTTAACCAAGAATGGTTGCAAAACAGAGGTTAAACCAAAGGCAAACCATGGTTTCCATAAACCATAGCTAAGTCTAATAGTTGCAATTAAAATCACAGCTAAGCCCTAAAATAACCATGATTCAAACTTTTTTTGGTAGTGATAGAAAATTTGTCTTTAAAAGAGTAAAAAATTTATCATTCAAGATCATATCAAAGAGTATTAATAGTGATTTTTGCTTGTTAATATGGTTGATTATGTCATATATAATTTTATTAATCCATAGAGTTAACTCAAATAGACAAGGATGTGAGTCTTTCATACAAGCAAGTAATTAATCATAGCACTCTCATATTTCATTTATGTGTAAGTCAATATTATTAAACTCATAAATAGTGTAGATAAATACACAAAGAATGGATGCATGCATTCATAATATAGCTATCCTCTTTTGGAGGAAATGGCTCTAGAATCATTAAGAAAATGTATGTTTTGGTTTATTAGTATAAACTGTGTTTAGGTAGCCAAATGCGTGATGCCATTGTTATAGCTAATTACAATATTTCAACATAAACATGCTATCATTAAAAAGAAAAGGACTTTTTTGTAAATTTAATATAACTAAATTTATCAATCAATGTTTCAAGTGAGTGCTAAAAATAGCCTAGCTAGTCCCAAAAAAAAAAAGAAATTTTCAGAAAATGACGTTATAAAGAAATCTTTAAATAAGCTCGATGCAAGCCAAGAAAAAAGAAAAAGAAAAAGAATTGAACAAATTAAAAAGAAATATATAAATTTGTCAAATAAATTTTTTAATAAAATTTTTTGCACATTTATATATCTATTAATAGTTATTCTGAAAAACTTTTTTATAAATTAAATTTATCTTCAAAAAATTTCACAAATCACCTGTGTAATTCGCACGATTCTAAATTTGGCAGTGGTAGTGAGTGAAAATGTTGATACTTGAGAATTGATAGGATTTTGCTTAGGTACGAAGAGTTTGATATTTAGGAAAGTCGTGGCTCTTTATTATTGAATTATTTTAAGATCAAATACGTGTGGCAACAGTTTTAAACAAATCTAGAAAAAAAAAACAATGACAGAGCTCCATTGCCTTATTTTGATTAGGTCAGTAGCATATATAATATTAAATAATGGTTAAAACTGTGACAGTGGCAAGATGGCGTCTGGGTTCGTCTATGTGCACGAAGATGAAAATATATGGATGAAGAAAAGCAAAATTGAGTTCATTTTATCTTTATTTTACAGTCGTACATACCGAATTATTTTTATCCAAGCATATTGCCTCATGTTCAATCAAGATTAAAGTATTAAAAAATAACTATTATAATTAACATTTCAATTAAGAAACTTTCTTTTTGGGGGAAAATTAAAGAACTTTATAGTATATCAAATATAGTGTATACAAGACAGTGAAGATATCTTCTTCGGTTCAAAATTCATTACTTAAAATAATTAGTAAGGATTTCATTAAGACAAGAAGTCAAACAGAAATGTTATATTTCGTTTCTGCTTCATGTTTCATTATAAATTAATAAACTGATGCAGAAAGCAAATGAAGGCACAACCATTTGATACACGTATTCAAACTATACTCTATGCAGGAGGAATGGCGCTTGAATCAAACAATTGCCATCTGAGCTAAATGCATCCTTTTATCTCTCTCTCTCTCTCTCTTTTGCCTCATCATCGTCCCCTGTGTGTTTAAGCTCGCAACAAGAAGAAGCAAATCCAACGTACCTCCATCCCCACTCAAATTACCATTTATTGGAAGTCTTCAGCAACTAGGCACAGTTCCCCACCACTCTTTACGAGACCTCTCACATAAGTATGCTCCTTTAATGTTGTTGAAAACAACAAGGTTGATTTTAAAGGACAAGCCTTCCAATTTACACCATTCGGTGGTGGAAGATGAGGATGCCCTGGAATACCATTTGAGATTGCAATGATTGAATATGAGCTTGCTAATCTTCTATATTTGTTGAATGGGTAGCTGCCTGAAATTTGTGCATACATAAGACATGAGTGACACATGCGATTACTGCCAAAAACAAAGTCTCCATCTTAAAACAATACCACACTCGTTTGGATCCAAAATGACTTTTAAATCCAGTTTCCCTTTGCTTTTGTAACTTATAGTGGCATATTCTAATGAATTGTATCTTTGCACTTCCACTAACAGAAGCATAGATTAAACTCTTTTTTTTCAATTTTTGTGATTTCATTTTTTTTTCTATTAAGAATAAGATTCTACCTATTCAATTTAATTGTGTAAATTATATCAAAATGAAACATATATCAATCAATCAAAAGTTATAATTAATAGTCAATGTATAGTTATACATTTTAAACTTATTGTAAAGTCAAAAGTTATAATTAGTCGGTAGAACACTTTTATTTTCTTAGCTTCCTTTGGAATAGATGACAAAAGGAAATTAATAAACATATCAACCTCTAATTAACCAAGATGTTGGCCATTTTGGCGTTGATTATGTGTAAGAGAAAAACTTTGCACTAAATTGAATGATATACACAGCTGGTACCCATTGTAATGAAGTATGGCCCGAAAATACTCTTGAGCCGTCATTTAGGGAAGTTAATTCAAGACTATTGAATCGTAGTCTTGGGTGACAACATTTCATGTTAGTTTATATATATTACGTCTTCATGGCAGCAAAAAGAATAAAAAACTAATTAGTCCCAAATTTATGAAATTTACTTAAAAAAGAAAGACGGCAAAAGTAATACCTATCACTATTTTCTATATCACATCAAGTAGGCACCACTTGGTTAAGGAAAAGCAAATATTCATATCTCCTCACAAATTCAAAGCAATAACAATAGTACAAGTAGACATGACTACTAGGATTTCCTAAAGAAGATGAAACTTCAAATTAAAACCACAAATCATACTTAAGCTTATTTTTCCCTAGGCTTCAACTATATAAACAACATCACATTTTAATTAACTTTTTCCACAACACATCACAAACCAAATAGAAAACCTAAAACTAAAATCAAGTTGGACCAATTTGAGATTGGAACGTGTATGGTGTAGGTTCAAGACAAAGTGGGACTTTCTTTTTGACAGTGAGCCCATATGTCTCACTCATATCAATCTCATCCTCAGGTGCACAAGCTTGAGGCAGCTTCCAGTCAAACCAATAAAGAAGATTAGCCATCAGATACTCAACCGAAGCAAGCGCAAACGCCATACCAGGACATATCCTTTTCCCAGAACCAAATGGAATAAATTCGAAGTCTTGTCCTTTGAAATCCATTTGGCTATTTTCAAATCTCTCTGGGATGAACTCTTTAGGCCTTTCCCATATTTCAGGATCCCTTTGGATTGCCCATGCATTCACAAATACCATTGTTTTGGAAGGAATATCATACCCTCCCAATTTTGTATCACATGTTGTTTCCCGAGGGATCAAAAAAGGAGCCGGCGTATGTAGTCTTAGGGCTTCTTTGACCACCAATTTCAAGTACTTCATTTTGTTGATGTCAGTTTCATCCACTTTTGATTTATAACCCACCACTTTTCTTACCTCTTCTTGGGCTTTCTTCATGATACTTGGATTTCTCATAAGCTCTGTTAAAGTCCACTCCAGAGTCGTTGAGGTAGTTTCATTTCCTCCTAAAAACATCTCCTGAAATTATGGAAATCCAAAAATCAACATCTTACTATTTTTCAATTGGACTACACTTTGTAAAATTCCTTGAGTATTTGCTATCAAGTTCTGTGATTTTGCTATGAAGATAGAGGTGGAGCCCTTCACCATTAAATTACCTCAAAATATGTGTGTATAATAAAAAAAAATTCATAAAAATCTCAAGGAGATCCAACAATAAGATAGCTTAACCTCACAATTGGGCTCTTCATGACGTTACCTTAAAATATATATTCACTTGATAACAAACATTTAAAAGTACTAAATAAGTTTTATTCTTTCAATTTTCCTATGTTGAATGAAAATATTTTAAGGGAGTTAGAGAGAAACCGTTAGGATTGCTTTGAGGTCATCTTGGTTGGGCTTGAAGTCAAGCATATCACCCTCTTGAAGTTGGAGCAGAATATCCACAAAGTCTTTCTTATCATCATCCCTCTTCACCCCCTTATGATCTACAATTACCTGATCAAAGAAAGCATCTAATGCTTTAAAAGTTTCTTTAAACTCTTGAATTTTTCCTGTGAGAACATCAATCCAACCCAATGAAGGAAAGAAATCTCCCACGATCAATTCTGCAAGATGGATCATCTCTTTCCTTGCAAGCTCCCCAAATCTTCTACTACCATCCTCTATGTCGTACCTTTGTCCAATGATACATCTACAAATTACGTTGTTGGTTGTTGCAGTTATCAGCTCACTTATGTTCACAGAGCAATTATCACTCAAGCAGGCTCTTCGTATCTTATTAACCAATCCTACAACTTCCTCATCCCTTATGAACTGAAAGGATCGAACCCTTTTTAGGCTCAGAAGTTCAAGCACACATATTTTCTTTTTTTGTCTCCAGCTTTCACCATAGTTTGCATAAGCAATGTCCTTACATCCATAGAGTAAGGTTCTTGCAGATATGCTTTGGACCCTATTGGCAAACACTTCGTCTTGATTTTTTATCAATTCTCTGACCAAATCTACAGAAGAGACCACTAAAGCTGAAATTTGACCAAGTTGCAACCACAAGAGGGGACCATACTTTACTGAGAGGTCTCTGAAAGAGCGATGAGGAAGAGTTCCTAACTGATGAATATTGCCAATAATTGGCAACTTTGGAGGAGATGGTGGCAGATTGGGTTTATTTTTTCTTGTTCTTGTAAGTTTTAACACAAACAGGAAGGTGATGAAGCACAAGAGGGACAAGTAAAGGGTTGCATTTAGTAAAGCCATTTGTGATCCTCCAATACTCTGATTCTTCGTACTGAAAGGTAACATATTGAAGGATTTTAACTTGGCTACAAATGCTAATATACAAAAGGAATTAATGGAAGAGGGCTTAATCGAGGAATGCTAGTTTAAGAAGAGTTGTGTATATTCTCATTTAGACAGAGCACATATATATACACATATAGACGTGAAAGGAGACACCTAGGAAGCAACACAACAATCATACGATAATAATTTCTTAGAGATTTAGATAGGATTTTTTAGTATTGAAATATTGCCTTTGTGAAAAAATCCAAATATAAAAGGCATTAAAGTCCTTGCATGAATTGTAGCACGTTATGAATAGACTTTAAAAATATAATTGTACTCGTGATCAACACAAATTCATACTTCCCAAGTTGCATGTTAATCAATCTTCAACACATCTATTTTTAAATATTGTCTTTGGAAACATTATCGTGTAATAGCAAAAATGCCATTATTATAAGAAGGAAAAAAAAAGTTGAGAGTAAATCGGTGCATCAGGTTGACAGTGAGGGGTGCTTAAACTTTACTTTTATCTTTGTGTTTGGTCGCAATCATATCCTAGTGATATATTTGTGCTCCTTGTGATACTTATCTTCATATCACTTCTAGATATGTGTTTAGTCGCAATCATGATGAATCATTATTTCATTTTAATTTGTTCATGTGATTTTGTTTAAGCATTGTGATTCGGTTCAAATCTTATAATTCGTCATGGGATTTTGTTTAAGCATTAAATCCTCATTGAAAGGAAATGGCTCTAGAATCATTAACAAAATGTTTGTTTTGGTTGACTACTTTTTATAAACTGTGTTTAGGTAGCCAAATTTGTGAGATGCCATCTGTTATAGCTAATACGATACTTCACGAAAACATGCGCATTCTTTATCCGGGTTGACTACGAAAACTATCTTGCACCTTCATTCATTATATGTCCTTACGCATTGGAAGTGCCAGAATTTTTATTTAGAAACTCAAAAGTTAGAAACAAATAACCTTATTTTTATCTATTCTGTGCTTGAGTTTCTTATGTTTTTGCCCCAAATTCGAAACAAATAAAATGACAAAATGGTCATCACTCATCTGTCAGAAAATTGTCGGCTAGCTGCACTTCGAGAAATTTAGAGCTAGTCATGTAGGATCAATCATACTATCTACATATGCAAGCTACTATAATTGATTATAGTAATTAATTGAATTAATCAATCACTCTGCTTCATGCTGATGGCGGTTTTCTCCTTGTTTAAGTAAAAATTATCTTTTTCATTCCTCGTTTAATTAAATTCATCAGCAAGTGTTGGACCTTGGAGGCTGTTTAATTTATTAAACTTTTAGATGCGTTATTAAAAGGAAAAATTAAAAATGTGGAAATGATGGGGAATGCAAACGCAGCGCTCATTTTCTACCAAACCCTCGAGGATTAGATAGATATATATATTCATTTGTTACCAATGGGACTGTGGGGAAAGAGAAAGTCCTGTTTCACCAACTCCTTCAGATCCTTAACCACACCCACATTGATAATTTCTATATTCAAATCTGAAACAGAACAAGAATCATATATTAATGTATATTTAACTTTCTTTTGGTCTATATGTCCCCAATCGAATTCATAAAAATATGTCTACGTAGCTTTAACGTGATTTGCAAAACCCCTTCTCCTTCACGTAACAGAATTAACATGTGTTCTATCCATTATTATTTAAGACGCTGGAACTGCAGATCCAATGAATCAGGAGTTTAAAGTGGGGACCAGTTTGCAAGTTGGAGTGAAATATGATAACACGAATCCTGTTCTTGTACATTAATTAATTCTTCACAATTGACTAAGCTGTTGTTTTACTTGTTCTGTTCAGTGCAGCCAAGGTAGAAAGTTAGTTATAATATTTCGATAATTGATCACCCAAAACAACAAAAGATAATAAAGAATTTATTAGTTAAAAGCTCATCAACATTTGTTCTTAACAACAGGCCAGTTCAATATTGATTGAGTTTTGAGTACACTTGTCTCATAAACTGTCATGTGTGGATGATGGAATAAAAACAAATTTCTAACTTTTTTGATTAATTTTGTCATATTTCCGTTAATACAAAAAAAAATGTTTTTCTTTTGCGATAAATGAAAATATTAAAAAAAATCAACTTGGAAAGAGATACTAATCGTGTACTTTTTGTTGGTTAAATATAATTCATGGGATATTTTAACATTTATTAAAAATAACAATAAAAGAATTGTTCACTAATTTAAATTGACATTTTAAATTTTTTAAAACAATTTATTCCTGGACATAATATTTGAAATTTCATAACTAAACAGTAAGAAGTTTTATCTTTTTTAATTTATTTTTCTATTAAAATAAAATTTAACAAATATAATGAGGGTGTGGTTACCCCTTCGCTTTAAGTTTAGTACGTAATTGATAAGTGAAGGCCAAGGTCTCACCATCTCTAATCAGTTTTCAGAATGCAAGATTCAATATCAAAGTTTATGAATAAACCAATTATGCCTTGTCTACGCAATAATGATGATGATGACGATGCCTTCGTTTATAGGTTATTTTTAAATTATACAAAGAACATGCAATTCATAGATTATACCTAACATAAAAGATGGTTTCAAGAAATACTTAACAGAACTGGAGAGTTCGTGGGCTGATCAGGAAAAGCCATATCCCTGCTCCCTCTGCTTTTAATTTGAGGAAGAGAAAGAAATATATACTTATAATAACCCAAAAAAAAAAGTGAAAAAGAACCACTTGCTATATTACTCAAAGTTTCGAGCTATTTGGCTTTTATGCAAAACTTGGCCTGCATTGATAACTACTAAGAACTAGCGATAATTTTATTGGTAACAACAGTAATGTTTGTGTGTGGAGACACAACAATATAAACCTGATAGTAATTAAGTTTATCATAAAGATATATCTAGAATTGAGTTAAAATAAAAAGAGTTTAGAATTGATGGTCTTCCATTTTTCCAACCTTAATAATCCATGATAGTTTCTTATAATTATTGGGAAGTTTTTATTTTGGTTTTATGGCATTTTATGATAAGTCAAAACTACTAATGGTGGTTTTTATTCCTTGATTTGCTATAAATAAAAGGGTTCCTGACTGATACCGTATCACATTAACTTCTCTACCTTTTGAGTATCCATCACACGGAGTGATCTATTAGTTAAAAACTCTTTTTTCTACAAGGCATTGTTGCTATGGTTGGAGGTACACAATTTCCTACTTCCACTTAGCTATATTTTATCTATTTACTGCAAGGATGATGGTATGTATTTCTTTATGATAGCCTCACATGTGGTATCAAAACGTGCTTTTGCCTCCATCTAGTGTTATTTGTATGCTTCTATGCCATTTCATGTATTGTTCAAAAATTTAAAATATTTATTACAATATTTAAGTGGTTATTATTGGATAAATTTGGCATGTCTGATGGATATATAATTGTTATGAGTTTTATAATACTTCTATATTATTTTATATGTCAAGAAATGCTTACAATTTTGCCTGTGAAGGATGCATGAAACGCAACACTTCATTTTAGGTTGTTGGGCTTCTACTTAATGTGTTTATAAACCGGCTTGTATTTGACGTTTTGGGCTGCATGATATTTGGGCCATTCGTTAATAAACATATGAATTAAATAAAATAATTAAAAGGGATAGGGCGTATTTGGTCTCATTTTTTCATAAAAAGTTGGTTTTGGGGCATAATTTTTGGGCTCTAACAAAAATGCATTTTATACATTTTTTGTCTACCATTTTTCACTATTTTTGAGCCAAAAAAATTAGTTAAGGCCTATTTTGGGTTTATAGGAATTTTTGGCAAAAAGTTGTTATGAGCTTTTGAACAAATTTAATTTTGGTCATTTTGGGTTAGTTTTGTCATAAAATAGGAAGCCTAAATCATATTTTTCGCCTATGAATTTTGTAAAATTTATTTTTAGTGTCATTTAATTATGTTTGATTTTGAGAAGTTATTTTGGACATTTTTTTGGCATTTGGGATAATTCAAAAGAGAGAGTTTTTAGTTAATTAGTCACATAGAATTTTTATTGATTAGTTAATTATTTAATTTACATAAGGTAAAAATTATTCAGGTGCATATATTTGTTTGAAGGCACTTTATGATATTAGGTCTTGTAATTAGTATATTTAATTAAGGAGTAGCTACAAAATTCTTATATACCTATAAATATGAGTACTTTGTAGTGATCACATCAAGAATAAATGACACAAATTTTAATTAGGTATGTAAGTATAATATGTCTTTACCCATAAGTAGATAATTATATTTGCATACTTAATTAAGATAAAATAGAAATGCCTTAAGTTTTCTAGGTAGCATGTAGGTATTAGGAAACATAAATGCCTTCTAGTTTCATTATAAACGACACATAATTATATAGTATAGTAAGATTTTACCCCATAGGTAGATTTTAGTGATATGTAATTTATATTATTGTGTGACTTGCATTGGTAAATATATACTTGATTATGATGATTAATCACCTCAAATAATGTTATGTAAGTATATATTAATTTATTATATTTACTTTGCAACATTTTCTACATCTCTTGCATTAGTTGATACTTCTAATAAAATCATTTTGAGTGGAAAATAATTTTAAGGCATGGAAGGATTTTATTCTCCTTCATTTTGGTGTCCTTGACTTGGACTATGCTCTTAGTAAAGATAAGTGATAAGCCACAATTTATATATATATATATATATATATATATTATCTCACGTTTATCTATGATTTTAATAATGATTTTGAGTTAATTCAGACCTTTTATGCATTATTTGAATTATTGGACATTTTGAGGAAAAAGTATAAATATTGGAAATTTTAGGACAAACGTGTAAATATTTTAGGGTTTCCAATTTTTGGTTGAGAATTAAGATTCTCTATTCTTTGGTTTACTTCCCAAATTTTGAAATTAGTTGTGGAGAATTTAATTTAGAAATTGCAAATATTATTTGAAAGAATTTTGAATTTAAATAAAATACCAATATTTTTCCACTCATTCTCTCCTTCAAGTGGCAAGCTCTTGTTAATTTCCATTACATTTTATTTTGCAATTTTTGTTTTTTTCCCTTCTTCCCTCCTTATATGGCTCCACATGTTTTTCTTTTTAAGCATTCTTGGACTTTATTTAATTTTTTTGGGCCTAGGTTATATTACATGTTACATGAATATATTTTAAACCTAATCTACACTAATAGGTGCACTTTGACTTTTTAGGCCATGAAAGTACAATTAATGAAATCCTACGGTAGAGATTAAGTCTTAGGCTCCAAGAGTCATCTAATGGCTAAGGTTTTGGAAGATATTCTTAAATATCATTAAAGGTATAATGGCAAACCACTTCGTGAAAAATCAAAGGAATTGTTCTTTTTCTTTTTATCTTTTATCATATTGGTTTATTTGGAACTTGATGGCTAGGGTTTCTCAAAAACTCTCTATCCACTCTTCTAGCCATTGGATCAAAGCTCCTTCTCTCGTTCCTTCTCTAGCTGCCCCCTCCTCTCTCTTCTCTTCTCTTTATGTTAGGATCGTCTTCTTCCTCTCCTCTCCATATCTCTCATGGCTACACACACACACACACACTCCACACTCTATTAAAACTTAGGTTTCTTCTTCATCATTCACGCCACCACCATGGCCGAAGCTTGCTTAATACTTGGAGGAAGAATGAAATTCATGAGAGCTTAAGCAAGTGATGACTCCCTAATTTTGGTAAGAGAAAAGTGTATTTTATGATAGATTAGGGAGTCAAATTGCTTATTTCTTGGGTGACCTTGTATAAATTTTTATCCAATCAAAGAAAATAAATAAAATATATCATTTGTAATATTTTTAGTGGTTTTGAGTTTTATTTGATTTTAATTTTAATCTCAAGAGAAAGGTAAAGATTTGCTAGAAAGGAATGAGGAAAATGAGAGAAGTTGGAAGTTTAAAAGCAAGCTATTTAAGTCCCCTCGCTATAGTGAGTATGCAGTTCGCTATAGCTAGGATGCCTTTTCGTTGTGGAGAGGAGGTTAGTTTGCTATAGTGAAGTTGTGACTCATACAAAATCCAGGGAGCTTCTAGTTATAGCGCAAGCAATAGTGAGATCAACAAGGATCTGAAACCTGTAAGTTCTCACTATAGTGAGAGATATCCTTCGCCATTGTGAGAATGGTTACTGAAATGCACAGCTTCAATTTGTAGACTAAAAACATGATGGGCAACTAAGGATTTACCATTCTGAGCCTAGAAGGAAAGTTTCTGAAGAGAAAAATGCACCAAGGAGCTAGGGTTTAAAGAAAAAGAGCTTAGGTTAAAGATTGGAGACCGAATCAACGCGATTTCACTGAGTTTTCTTATATTCTCCATCCTTTCTTCCATGACTCTTTGTCTATTCGAATCTCTGGTTTTGTTGCAACGTGTAGAGCCATGTGTGGCTAGATTTCCTAGATCCTAGGTTTACTTGAACCTATTGCCATGTAATGAAGATTTTGCAAAGTTAATTTGAGTTGATTATTGATTTGAATACTTAATCTATCTATTGTGCTTCATTTAAGAGTTTGGCCATCTCTTTTGTGGAATTGAGGGGTTGAGATTAGCTTTTGAAAGAGGAAAATCTTAATGGACCATTTGATTAAGAAACTTAAGATTAAGTCATTCTAGTTTTGTTCTTAGGTATAGAAATATAATCAAGAGCCTTAAGTAGTGAAAAGGATTGAATACAATTAACCTAATTAATTGTGAGGGAGATATGCAATTAACTAGGATAAAAGTCTAAGTAGTTTGAGAGACACTTGGGCTCACTTAATCTCCTTAACTTTTAGATTGTTAATTAACCAGTTAATTGAGCAACTCAATTCGTAGCAATTAGAGGATAGAAACCTAGGATATTCCTTAGTGATTAATCTCATTAGAACGATTTTAATGCTCAGCATTAGTTTAAATTCAATTTTTTTAATTCCTTACATTGGTAGTTTCTTGTCTTGACTTAAACAAAAGCGAGTTTCCTTAGGCTTAATTAAGTCTAATTCAATTCTCTGTGGGATAACCTTGATTCACTATATTATAAAAGCGATCTATACGCTTGTGGAATTTATTACAAAAATAGTGGCTATCAAGTTTTCTGGCATCGTTGCTAAGGAATTGAGCTAGATTTCTTTAGACTAAGTAGATTCTTAGTAGTTTCAGTTCAAGATTTTTGTCAGTTTAGTTAATTTCTTCATGCTATCGGGACTTAACTTCTGGATATATTGTTTAGCAGGTACTATAGTTTATACCACCCAAGGCACAAAAAAAAAGTGAAAGTTAAGTTAAAGACCAGAAGCATCCAAGATATTATAATTGAGAGTTCACTTACAGAACTCACATTCAGCGAAGAAGAAGAGTTGGAACAAATTAAAACTTAAGAGAAAACTCTAGTTGAACTATAAGGAGCAGCCTATATTAAAGAAGAAAATTCAGTTCGAGGAGAAGGACAGAGAGAAGTTCCAGCCATGGCTTAAGAGCAGTATGAAAGGTTGGGAGTGAATGATTTTCTCAGTCGCAACAATCGAGGATATCAGTCAGGTATTAAAGTTCCTGAATTTCAAGCCAATAACTTTGATATTAAATAAACGATGCTGCAAATGTTGCAAATGAATGAACAATTCAGTGGTACTTACCAAGAGGATCCTAATAGACACCTCTTAGCTTTCTTGGAGGTATGTGACTCTTTCAAGCAAAATGGTGTGCCAAAGGATATAATTTGTTTGTGGCTTTTTCCCCTTTCGCTGTAAGGAAAGGCCAAGGAGTGGCTAAATAATCTGCCGGAAGGTTCAATTAAGACATGGGAGGATTTAGAAGAAAGATTCCGGGTATATTTTTTCTCTCATGGCAAGATGGTGGATGCTAGAGCAACAATTACTAATTTTAGACAATAACCGAGTGAAAATTTGTATGAAGCATGAGAAAGGTTTAAACAGTTAGTCAGACAATGCCCGAACTATAATTAGGACAAATGGGTCCTAGTTCAAACATTTTATTCATGGTTAACTCCAAAGTCCAAGACTTTAATAGATTTTGTGACAAATGGAGGCTTTGGAAGACAACTAGTGAACAATGTGATAAAATGTCTGAATGATCTAGCAGTCGAGCATGCACAATGTTCTAGTGAGCGGAGACCGGTAAAAATGATTAAGAATAGTTTAGATGATGCTACTTCTCAAATAGTGGCAATGCTAGCATCCATGAACAAGTGTTTTGATCAGTTGAAACTCCAAGTTCAGAAAAATAGCAGTTATATAGGAGTTAAAGCAGTACACATACCGACCAATTCTTGTGACTATTGTGGGGAAGCATACCCTTCTGAATTTTTCTAATAGGGACTACCTTCGAGTCATATAATTATGCTAGAAATCCACAAAGGGGTCCCAACAACCCATATTCAAACACATACAATCCTAGTTAGAGGAACCATATGAACTTTTCATGGAGTCAAGGTACATCTTTGAATCAAGCATCGTCTTCTGGACCTATACTAGTAGCTCCTATACGACCACTAGGATTTACACAACAGGCAAGGTAGTAAGTCCCCATTCAAAAAAAGAAATTAGGTATGGAAGAAAAGATAATGCAGTTTATGGCTGAACAAAAGGCGTCAATGAAAAATATGGAAATGCAAATTGGGCAATTAGCATCAAAATTGAATACGATGAAGCAATGTGGATTACCAAGTAATACAGTTCCTAATCTTAGAAGAGAAAGGAAAAAGGAATGTAAAACAATCACTTTGCACAGTGGGAAGCAATTGCCTGAAGTTCACAAATCTAGGGAAGACTTGGTAAGTAAAAAGGATTAAGTTATTCAGAAAAAAGGTGTAGAGTTGACTGAACCAAAAAAGAAAAAGGAAAAGTTGAGAAAGGAAGAGAAAAATAGGGATGTAGAAACAGAACATAAAAGTAAAGATAAGATAATAGAACCTTAGAAAAGAATACCTCCTCTTCCTTTCTCGCAAAGGTTTCAAAAGAAAGTCTTAGAAGAGAAATATAAGAAAATTTTCTAGATATTCAAATAGCTTTATAGTAACATCCCATTTGCGGAATTTTTAGAGCAAATGCCTTTATACACCAAGTTTTTGAAGGAGATGTTAAGTAACAAGAAGAAGTGAAATGAGTTAGGCACAATTATGCTTACAGAAAAATGCAGTATAATAATTCTTAATAAGCTTCCTCTTAAGCTACGGGACCCGGATACCTTCTCAGTGCCGTGTGTTATTAGAAACAAATTCGAAGGGGGAGCTCTTTGTGACCTTAGACCAAGTGTGAACTTGATGCCACTTGCAATTTTTGAACAACTTCAACTTGGGGAAGTACTTCCCACTTGAGTTACTTTACAACTAGTGGATCGAAGCTTGTTTAAGCCCAAAGGTATTATTGAAGATGTTCTAGTTAAGGTGGATAAATTTATCTTTTCAGTTGACTTCATCATCTTGGACATACTAGTGGATAGGAAGTTACCTCTTTTATTGGGGAAACCCTTCTTGGCAACAACTTGAGCTTTAATAGATGCAGAGATGGGTGAGATTAAGCTGTGAGTAAGGGATGAAGAGATTCTATTTAATATGAACAAGGCCTTGAAGTTCTTTAATCAGACAGATGACTGTTTTCAGGTTAAGATTTATGAGGATTACATTCAAGGAATACTAGAAACATATAAAGAAAGAGACTCATTAGAGGCATTATTATATGAGCTAGACATAATTGAACAACAAGAGACGGATGAATGTAAGATGATGATACATGAAAATTCCCGATGGTTGAACTCTTTGAGGAAATTTAAATCATTAGAATTGGAAGCTAGAGTGACCTAATCAATGAAGCCATTTATTGAAGAACCTTCATAGTTAGAGTTGAAACCATTGCCATCTCATTTGAAGTACGCCTATTTGGGAATGGATGATTCCTTACCAGTAATCATTTCTACATCTTTGAATAAGGAACAAGAGTAAAAGTTAATTGATGTACTTAGAACTTACAATTCAGGTATAGGTTGGACAATTGCAGATATCAAGGGCATCACCCCAGCAATAGTGATGCATAAAATCCTGTTAAAAGATGAGTGCAAGAAATCTATTGAGGGGCAAAGGAGACTGAACCTAATCATGAATGAAGTGGTTAAGAAGGAGATATTGAAGTGGTTGAATGCAGGGATCATATACCCTATCTCTGACAGTAGTTAGGTTAGCCCGGTACAATGTGTACCTAAAAAGAGAGGAATGACAGTAGTAAGGAATGACTAGAATGAGGTTATTTCCACCAAAACGATTACTGGGTGGAGAATTTGTATGGATTATAGGAAGTTTGAATATGGCAACTGATGATGCCTTAGTTGCTTAAGCACTCAATTAAATTAAGATTGATTTAATATAGTATAGATCAACCCTAGGTCATTCTTCCCAATGAACAATTTAGGAGTTAGTTTGAATTAATTCTAAGTGATTGTTGGATGTTTGAAATATTATGTAAATAAAAATTGTCTTTATGCTAAATGCAAAATTAATTAAACTAAATACATGCAAATGGGGGGTTTTGAATTAAGAAATTAAATTTCAACTAAAAGAGAAAAACTAAATGAGTAATTAAACTAGATTACTCTAAATTGAAATTAAAGTGATTATGAAAATACTAAGAACAAACAGGAGGCAATCAAGGTTTTGCAAGGGAATTTCGGCGCCTTCTCCTGACTCATCTCACCAAAAAAACAAAAAAAATAAAATAATGAAAACCTAATATTCTATTTACAAAATTGCCATCATCAAATATTTAATAAAAACAAAAATAATGCTCCAATCTTGACCCTTGATCCACTTTAATTCTTCAATTTATTTGCCCAAAAATTGTGCACAAATTTAATAAATGTTTTAAAGATTGAAAATATTCTACCCATCAAGAAATATGAAAAATAAAATATTAGCAATTTAAATCTAAAAATTCTCCTAATTAATTCAAAATTATATTATTTTTCAAAATTCACCAAAAATTTAAATATTGTATAATAAATCCATTTAAGCTCAAATTAATCATTAAAAATAATAATAAATGTGGATAAAAGTATATGAAAATTAGAATTTATCAATTCCCTCACACTTATCTCTTTGCACTCCTAGGCAAAGCAAAACAAAATCAAGGAAAAACAAGATGAACAAAACAAAACTGCAAAAAAATAGATGTTTTAATCACAAGCCAAAAGTAAACCAAAACATTCATCTTTCTTATCCAAGTAATCATTACATGCATTAAGATTAAAGACATCATGGCAATTAACTTGACAAAGAAAAACCCAAGCTAGCAATCCCTTACCAAAGGCAATGTGTATATCACTCTCACTCAAAAGTGTTTAGGCTTGTATGTACACTCAAAGGCAACTTATCCAAATCTCTTTTCAAAAGCTTAACAAAAATGTAAGCTCTCCACCACTAACAAGCAAATGCAAACATAAATCAAAAGGACTTTATTAGGTTGTACTGGGCTAAGGTTAAGAAAAAGGAAGGGTCAAATGATAGGAAAAACCAAAATTGAATACCTTAGAAGAATGAAAAGCAATGCCAAATAAGATAATATGGAATGAAAGAAACAAAACAAACAAAACTTGGATAGAGCCTTTATTCTTTTCCCTTTCCACTTTTTTTTATTATTATTTCTTCCCTTTCTATTTCTTTTCTTTTCTTTGAATATATACATTTATTCTTTCTTTGCTTTTGTTTTGTATATACTTGTTTTCTTTCAACTTTTTTTTTCTTTGAATATATGAACCAAATTCTAACTATTTACATGTTCTTTCATCCAAAACAAGCAAATTGACATGCTCATCAACTTCTAAGACATTCAACAAGGGTAGGAAAAATATTTATTTTTAATGGCTATAGGTTTGGGTTAAAAGAAAGAAAGCAAATAAAGGCTCAAAGGGGTTAAAACAAGGGATAAAATGCATGAAAGGGTAATTTTTTTTTTTACAAGATAAAAACAAAATGAATGCCTTTATCATTTCTATGTATGCAAATGCACCAAATGTGGTCTCAAACAAAATTTAAGCCAAGCTCTAGAGCAAGAAATAGATAGGTGGTATACACACATGAAAAGAAATATGCAAAAGGCTCAAAAATCTCACTAGGTCATGACTACTAGTCTAGATCTACCTAAGTCAGAACAATTGCTATTTAGCTTTATCTACTTAAAACATGATCAATTACTTTTCAAATCAAGAATGTATCATATCCAAGCCACTTGAAGCTTGCAATTGTCACATTCAAAACAAAATTTTTATAAATTCCCAAAAAATTTTCTATAAATTTTTTTTTCAAAAATTTGCTTTTGACCACACAAAAACTGTACAAACCAAAAACTCAACAAAACTATTTACATGAAAAATTAAATCATCCTTCCCCCACACTTAAACAATGCATTATCCTCAATGCATGGAAAACAGAGCAAATCATAGACAAATAATATCCAGCACAGCCCAGCTCAGAATATGACAATGTAAAGTAAAAAGAGTAAAGGGAAGGAATACAACCAGGGTTACGTGGCATCCTGTAATGCAGCAACCTCCACTGCTTGAGTGGGGTATCCTTCATAGAAATGTTTCAGGCGATGCCCATTGACCTTGAAGCATCTCCCGGTTGGCTCTCTTTGGATCTCTACAACTCCATAAGGAAAAACATAAGTGACAATAAAAGGCCCCTCCTATCTAGAGCAGAGCTTTCCAGGCATTAACTTCAATCTAGAAACATAAAGCAACATTTTTTGGCCTACTTGAAATTCTTTCCTCACTATAAACTTGTCATGGATAGCCTTGGTTCTCTCCTTGTAGATCCTAGAATTTTCATAGGCTTCTCTTCTAATCTCCTCAAGCTCTTGCAATTACAATTTCCTTTCAACACTAGCACTAGCAAGATCTAGGTTTCACCTCTTAACCGCCCAATATGCCTTGTGCTCTACCTCTACCAGCAAATGACACACTTTCCCAAAGACTATCCAGCATGGAGACATTCCAATAGGGCTCTTATATGCTGTGCGATATGCCCAAAATGTATCATCTAACCTCTTGCTCCAATCTTTTTGGTTAGGTTGCATAGTTAAAATGAGCTTGAATTCTCTATTAGAGATCTTTGCTTGGCCATTCGTTTGAGGGTGATACGGAGTAGCCACCTTATGCATCATACCATACTTGCTAAGCAAGCTTTGCATGCTCCGATTGCAAAAATGAGTGCCTTGATCACTGATGATGGCTCTTAGAATCCCAAACCTACAAAAAATGTAAGACCTGACAAAAGAAACTACTATAGAAGAATCATCAGTACAAGTGGGGATTGCCTCAACCCACTTTGACACATAATCCGCGGCCAACAGAATGTAAAGATAGCCAAATGAAACAGGGAAAGGCGCTATGAAATCTAAACCCTAAACATCAAAAACTTCACAGAACAAAAGAGGTTGTTGAGGCATCTCTTGCTTCCTAGAAAGATTACTCACAAATTGATATCTTGAACAATTTTTACAAAACACATGGGCATCATGGAAAAAGGTAGGCCAAAATAACCCGCTATCTAACACCTTCCTAGCGGTACGCTTAGCACTGAAATGTCCCCCACATACAAGAGTGTGACAAAAATGCAATATGGATTCATACTTATGCTCTGGAACACATCGCCTAATTACTTGATCACTACTTATATGCCACAGATTAAGATCATCCCAGATATAGTACCTAGTCTCTCTTTTAAATTATCTAACTGGTTTTTATTCAAATGAGCAGGCAAAACAGATGCAGCTAGATAATTAGCTATATCAGCATACCAAGGAACATACATACCAACCACACAGAGCCTATCATTAAGAAAATCATCTAAAGGTGGAGAAGATGTTACCAAAGGTGTCTCAATCCTACTCAGGTGATCAGCTACCATATTCTCTATACCACTCTTGTCACGGATCTCCATATTAAACTCTTGTATCAATAATACCATCTAATCAAGCGGGGTTTGGAGTCTAGTTTCTTGAACAAGTACTTGATAGTTGAGTGATCTATAAAGATGATCACCTTTGTGTGGATGATGTAGGATCGAAATTTCTCTAGACTAAAGACAATTGCAAATAACTGCTTCTTCATGGTGGTGTAATTGGCCTAAGTAGCATCCAATGTTCTTGAGGCATAGGCTATGATATGTTGTCATTTCTCCACTCTTTGGGCAAGAACTGCACCTAGTGCATAATCTAAAGCATCACACAGGAGCTTAAATGGAAGGCTCCAATCAGGCGGCTGAATGATGGGAGGTGTAGTAAGTCTCTTTTTCAACTCATCCCAAGCACACTTGCAAGCATCATCAAAATTAAAACCCACATCTTTCTGCAGTAAACAAGACAATGGCAATGCTATCTTACTAAAATCTTGAATGAATCTCCTATAAAATCCAGCATGCCCAAGAAAAGAATGCACATCTTTCACACAAGAAGGATATGGAAGAGATGAAATGATATTAAATTTAGCTTTATCTACTTCAATGCCATCATAAGAAACAACATGTCCTAAAACAATTCTTTTCCTAACCATGAAATGGCATTTCTCAAAATTCAGCACAAGATTATATTTAATGCATCTTTCCAAAACTTTATCCAAATTAGCTAAGCATGCCTCAAAAGAATCACCATAAATAGTGAAATCATTCATAAATATTTCTATGTAATACTCAAGTAAATCAGAAAATATGGAAACCATGCAACACTGAAAAGTGCCCGGTACATTATACAGGCCAAATGGCATGCGTCTATATGCAAAGTTTCCAAATGGACATGTAAATGTGGTCTTATTGTAACATCCAGTCCCTCCGTAAATGTGAGAAACGCGAAACGTGAGAAACACGATGTCCGGTTTCTCCTAAACGTCAGAAATAGGCCAAATATAAAAGGAAGTCCTCAAAATAGAAGGAATTAAGGCCAACTAAAATTATGATAAAATTTTAAATAATGAAAAATGAGGATTTGAGCCTTGAGTTGCCTAGAAATCAAGGCCAAAGTGATTTGATAAATTTGCCGAAAGGCCAGTGGCATTTTCGTAAATACGGGAACTTTTTGAAAAACTCACAGGAGGGCTTTTCAAATGAAAGTTTTGAATTCTCCGGGGTTCCCAGAGGCCCCAAAAGTCATGGGAAGCCTCGGGACAAGTGAAGCCCCTCCGGTGTACTATTTTCGATGTCGGTTGACCTAAACTTTGACCAATTCGTTCAGGAAGGTTTTAACTCCAATTTGGGTGATTCCAAAGGCATTTTATTAAATTGGGAATCTAAATTTTATGATAAAAAAGATGATTTTCAAAAAGGAGCTAAAACGAAGCCAAACTGAAAATGCCATTACGAAGGGTGAAATTGGAAACCATTTTAAAAAGGAAGCTTCTTTCTTCTTCTTTATATGCCATGTTCTTTCTCTCCTCTCTAAGACTAACTTAATTCTGCCAAAAACCAGAGGAGAAGTTGCCCTTCTTAGGCCCATAAGAGGAGGGAGATTTTGGAGGAAGAAATTCAAGAAAAAGGTAAAAATCTTTAAGAAATTCCATATCCTTCCTTCTTGAAACTTGCTCCTCTCCTCTTAAGCTTTCTTTCTATGGGTTTGATGGTGCTTTTAAATCTATTTTGAAGGTAGAACAGAGGTGGAATTTTCGGATTTGGTGAGGGGAGGCTAGCCAAGTGAAAAGCAACCAAGAGAAAGTAAGAAAACAAGGTAAAACTTTCATTCTTTGGTAGTTCCTTCCTCCCCCTTCCTCTTGCACGAATTTGACCACCATGAGCCCAAGTCTTATGGGTTGATTTCTGTCCAATTTGTGGAGGGATTAGAGGTTTTAGATGACAAGGATTAAGAAGGAACCAATAGAATCAAGAAAGAAGTATGAAAACACAAGATAGAAAAGTGAGGGATTCATGGAGACATTGTGAAATCTGTTTTGATCTATGAATTCTCTAGCTTAGATGAGTGTTTTCTTAAGCTCCTAAGATCCCTAAGAGGTCCCCCATATGCCTCTTCCTCCATGAAAATGAACAAAACCCCATGGAAAGTCATGAACCTAAAAGTTAGAAAAGTGTAGAGCATTTAAGGGGATTGTGAAAACTGATTTAATCTATAAGTTCTTTTGGCTATTTAAGTGTTTCCTTGACCTCCTACAACTCTTAACAACCTCCCTAAATGGTTCTCCCATCAAGGAAAAATCAAGAAGCCATGAAATCCTATTTATGCTCTAAGTTTCGACCAAGTAGGGATGGCATAGTTAGGGAGAGTTTTAAATTGTTTCAAACCCATTTTTGAGTCATATATGATGAATGAATGTGAAGGGAAACCTTGGGAAAAATTTAGGAAGCTTAGAGAATGAGTTGGTGCTTTAGGTTCTATATTGTGACCTAAGAAAGTAACATGATGTTAGGCCCTTTGTTTTAATGATGTGATGACTCCAAGAGGCTTAAAAGGAGTCAAGAATCATATTTGAGAATAAAGAATGAGGCCTAGAAATCATTTGAGGGGTGTTGCTTCATTAGGTGCCAATATGGACCATAATGGAGGTTGTAGAGTAATCTAGGCTTTAAGCAAGTTACATGACCTTAGACATTGTTTCATGAACTTAATTGGCTCCTATAATTTGTGTCTAGGCCAAGAGACACTATTTCCACCAACTTGTGGGTGTGTGGCTAAAAGAGGAGGCTTGAAAGCTAAGGAAAAAGTGTGTGTTTGTATACAAGGTAGCTCTCTCCACCTTCTCTCATGCATGGATGTGTGTTTAGCTTGTTTTAGAATGTGTGTATGTGTATTTTCAAGCTAAGAAAAGTATGCTAGCATGCCTTTATATTCCATGATCCTTGATGCGATGTTATGTTTCAAATGAACACATGATGTTTGTATGAGTTTGCTTGAGTGTAGAGAGGCCAAGAACTCTTCCCTTTGGTGAGGATGAGCCAATAACCATTGAACTTGGTTGAGACAAAGTGAAGAGTCTCCCAAAAGCCAAGTGGGCTCCCAAGAGTATGGTTGAGTCCAAAGTGCTCAAGAAATGGGTGAGGCAAGTCCAAAACTCATAAGGAGAAGTGTGAGGCCAATCCAAACACTTGGTGGGCTCTTGAATGATTTGTATAAGTTGCTCACATGCCAAGTTTGCGTTTAAAATGTCTATGGCTTTTATTTTCTCCATGCATGCATTTGTAAAGCTTACTTGCACATATTATGTATAATTGAATGGGAGATGAGCTATTGGGATTCTTTGAATCTCATCCCCTCCTCTCTAATATCCTAACATGTTAGGTGGAGCCAATGAACAAGGAAATGGAAGCCATCAAGTGAGGAGATGAAGCCTTGATTATAAAGCTTTTAACTTTGTTTATGTTGTAACCAAAGGAATGGCATATGATGTAATCTTTTGTTAGAATTGATGCACAATGAATGGAACATGTGTAAATATCCTAATAGACGATGTATGTATGAAATATCCTAATATCCTAATATCCTAATATCCCATCCTCGGGTTGCACATATGACTACGACTGCTCTGATACCAGGTCATACAGAGCTCCCAACGATATTGTCCCTTGGTTTGTGGGCTTGGTTACCCGGCCTTCCCAAGGGTTTTGTTCCTCCTGGAAGATGGCTTCTCCCATTAGCTCCCAGGAAAACGCGTCGTTGGTAGGGGAGGCTTTGCCACCACTTATATGCACTAGCCCTAGGACCTTCCTAACCGATGTGGGACTTTACATTCCACCCCCCTTGGGGCCAACCCGTCCTCGGGTTGCACATACGGCTAGGACTGCTCTGATACCAGGTCACACAGAGCTCCCAACGATATTGTCCCTTGGTTCGTGGGCTTGGTTACCCGGCCTTCCCAAGGGTTTTGTTCCTCCTGGAAGATGGCTTCTCCCATTAGCTCCCAAGAAAACGCGTCGTTGGTAGGGGAGGCTTTGCCACCACTTATATGCACTAGCCCCAGGACCTTCCTAACCGATGTGGGACTTTACAATGCTCAGGTAAATTATTCCATAACCGAGAAGGAAATGTTAGCTATAGTCTTTGCTTTCAATAAGTTTTATGTTTATTTGATGGGTGTTAATATAACTGTATATACTGATCATGCGGCCATTAAATACTTATTGAGTAAAAAAGAGTCAAAACCTAGGCTAATTAGATAAGTCCTTCTCCTGCAAGAATTTAATGTGAATATAGTGGATATGAAGGGTAGTGACAATCATGTAGCTGATCATTTGTCACAATTGGTTCAAGAGTCTGACTATGTAGATGGAACTATGATTGATGAACATTTTCTTGATGAACAAGTATTTCATGTGGCAAGTTTAATTGACACTCCATGGTATGTTGATATTGTAAATTATCTTGTATGTAATGTTTTACCACCTGATGTTAGTCATTACCAAAAGAAGAAGTTTCTACATGATGTAACCTACTACGTGTAACATCCGGTCCCTCCGTAAACATGAGAAACGCAATGTTCGGTTTCTCTGTAAACGTCAGACATAGGCCAAATATAAAAGGAAGTCCTTGAAATAGAAGGAATTGGGGCCAACTGAAATTATGAAAAAATTTTAAATATTAGAAAGTGAGGATTTGAGGTTTGAGATACCCAAAAACCAGAGCCAAAAAAGCTTAAAAAATTTGCCGAAGAAAGTAGGGGCATTTTTGTAATTTTTGGAAAATTTTGAAATCTCATAGGAGGGCTTTCTAAATGAAAATTTTGAGCTTTTCGGGGTTCTCAGAGGCCCCGAATACCATGGGAACCCCTAGAACAGTTGAAACCCCTCCGGTGAGTGATTTCGGCTGTCAGTTGACTGAAACTTTGACCAAATAGTTTGGAATGGTTTCAGATCCTTTTTGAGTGATTCCAAAGGCAATTATTATGATTAAGAGCCTAGGGAATATGATGGAAAAGAGGAATTTTGAAAAGGAGTTGAAATGAGACCAAACGGACAAACTATAGATTAGGGACTAAAATTAAAAGTTAAAAAAGTATGTTGACTTTACCCTTTTTCTTTTAAAATCATGTCCAGCCCTTCTCCCTCCTCTCCACCGACGTTTTTCTGGTCTGAAACAGATTTGAAAGTGGCGCACCAAGGGAATAGAAGAAGGAGAAAAAATTCAAGTCTTTGGGTATGAAAATTTGCTTGTTTTTCATGCTTTCTCTCCACCAATCTCTTTTCCTCTTTTTCCCTCTTCTTCTCCATGATTTTTCTGAAGTTTTGAGGGCTGTTTTGAAGGGAGAACAGAGGGAAAATTTCAAAAATCAAGTAAGGAGGCCAAAGAAGGCAAAGAGCAAGCAAAAAAAAGTAAGAAAACAAGGTAAAACTTTCATTATTTGATAGCTTCTTCCTCCCCCTTCCTCTTGCATAAATTTGGGCACCATGAGCCTAATTTTTGGGGGCTATTTTCTGCCCAATTTATGAAGGAATTAGAGGTTTTAGATGGCAAGGATTAAGAAGGAACCAATAGAATCAAGAAAGGAGCATTATGAGACAAGATAGAACCATTAGGGATCCAAATGCTCCCTTGCAAATATGATTTTATATGAATGTTCTTAAACTTAATTGAATGTTTAAATATGCTCTTAAGACCCCTAGAGAGCTTCCCACATGCACCTCCCATCCAAGAAAGCAAAGAAATTGCAAGAAAAATTAATAAACTCTAAGTTAGAAGAGTGTAGAGCTCTTGAACACTTTGCAAAAACTGATTTGATATATGAGTTTCCTTGCATGTGTGAGTATTTAATTGAGCTCCTAAGACCTCTAGGAAGCCTCCCAAGTGTGTCTCCCATCAAGAAAAAATCAAGAAGGCTATGAACTCTTCTTCCCCCCATAGTCTCGGCCTAGGCAAGTTCCTATAGCTAGGGAGAGTTTTAAATTTTTCTAAGGCCATTCTTGAGTCATATGTGAGGAGTGAAAATGAGGAGAGGCCTTGGAAAAAATTTAGAACTCAAAGGAAGTAAATTGGTGCCATAGGTTCCATATTAGGACCTAAAGAAGTAACATGATACTAGGCCCTTTGTTTTAATGATGTGATGACTCCAAGAGATTTAAAAGGAGTCAAGAATCATAATTGAAAAAAAAGAATGAGGCCTAGAAGTCATTTGATGAGTGTTGCTTCATTAGGTGTGATTATGGACCATAATGGAGCGTATAGAGCAATCTAGTGTTTTATCAAGTGATGTAACCTTAGAATATGTTTCATAGACCTAATTGGTTCCCATAAATTGTATCTAGGCCAAGAGAAACTATCTCCACTAAATTGTGGGTGTGTGGTCGAAAGAGGAGGCTTGAAAGCTAAGGAAAAAGTGTGAAATTGTGCAAGGTAGCTCTCTCCACCTTCTCTCATGCACGGATGTGTGTTTAGTTTGTTTTAGAATGTGTGTATGTGTATTTCAAGCTAAGAAAAGTATGCTAACATGCCTTTATATTCCATGATCCTTGATGCCATGTTATATTTTAACTGAATCTATGATGTTTGTATGAGTTTGCTTGAATGAGGAGAGGCTAAGAACTCTTCCCTTTGGTGAGGATGAGCCAAGAACCCTTGAGCTTGGTTGAGACATAGTAAAGAGTCTTCCAAAAGCAAAGTGGGCTCCCAAGAGTATGGTTGAGTCCAAAGTGCTCAAAGAATAGGTGAGGCAAGTCCAAAATCCATGAGGAGAAATGTGAGGCCAATCCAAGCACTTGGTGCACTCTTGGATGTCTTGTATGAATTGTTCATATGCCAAGTTTGCTTTTAAAATGTCCATAACTTCTATTTTTCCATACATGCATTTGAAAAGCTTGCTTTGTACATATTATGTGTGATTGAATGGGAGATAAGCTATTGGAATTCTTTGAATCTTATCCTCTCCTCTCCAATGCTCTAAAATGCTAGGTGAACCAAGTGGATATGCTAATGGGAGCCAACAACATTGAAGAAGAGAGATTGACATTCATATGTCTAGCTTTTACCCTTTTTGAACCATAATGATGTTCAATGATGTATATGATTATTGTAAATGACACATAACCCTTGAGACACATGTAAATATGATATTATGTGATGTATACATGTATGGATATGATGTATGAACTTTAGAAATGAATTTGGGTATGTAATGCCAAGTTATGCAAATTGGAAGTTTGATGCAAATATGTATAAGTGTGGATGAAAAGGCCAAAATGAGATGCATGAGGTTTGGAACCATTTGGGTAGCTCACACAAGTCTTAAATATACTTTTAGACTTACCCAAAAGGTGCCAAGACCAAGGGAAATCCATTTGGCAATTTTGGTACCCAATACGGAGCTAAAATTGACCATAATGGAATCCTATGCCATTTTTTGGCCAAATGAGTTAGTCTTGCCCTAAAACTTGGCATGCAATTAGGTCTCATTAAGATATTTTTGGGAAGCTAAAGATCATATTTTTTGGAGACCTAGAGAATATTTGAGGAATTTTCAAATTTTGGATTTTTCATGGATTCTGGTATGGGTATTGTTTATACTGGCAGTTTTGAATTCTGTGTCACCCGATAGCCAAATGGTGTCCAATGCTTATGAAATTTTACATGTATAAACTAGAGGTCATAAGCTTTCTGTGGCCACCGAGATCACCTCATTTGGAGGTCTGAGCAGTGATTTATGCATGTTTGAAGTTAACTGTCAGCATCAGTAGCGCCCCATGAGTCCGATTACTGTTCCATAGGGTCCAGCTGACTAAACGTATCGGTTTCATTCTGGAATTATTTTTATTATCAAGTTAACATTTGTAGCTTTCCATAATGACTGAATATGTATGATTTTAATTTTTATAGAATTAGTTATGAATTTCAGAATTTTGTATCAGTAAACTGAACAACAGCCCAAGCAGCCAGCGACTCTGTAGATTTTTGGATGTCAAACGTCCTATGTGATGAATTTTATGACCTGGGTGTATTTTTATGTAAATTATACATCCTAAGGTTTCCATAATGATGAAGATTGCATTATTTAGAATTTTCTAGATTTAGTTATAATTTTCCAAAGTTGGGTCAGAAAATGGAGCAATCTGGCAAAAAATGTGCTTGTTTATTTTGAGCTCCATTTCGATTTCCATGGGTTTTAGGCATATTTTTGTGATACAAATGAGTTGTAATAATGAAATTAAATGTGAGGAAGTATAGTATGAGCTCACACAGTCCACGTGACATCGAATTGAATTTTTACGTATGATGCAACACAAATAAAACCATTATTTTCATTCCCTTTTTCATGTGCTCTCATGGAAATAATGAGGTGAAACTTATAAATGACATAAAATGAGATAGAATTTATGGTGTTACACTACGTCTGGGAGGAACCTTTTCTTTTTAAAAGGTACGCTAATTCTGTGATTAGAAAGCGTGTACCTGAAATTGAACAACATGTTATCCTATATGCTTGCCATTCATTGGCCTATGGGGGTCATTTTGGGAGTCAAAAGACTACACATAAGGTGTTAGAATTTGGTTTTTATTAGCCCACATTGTTTAAAAATGCTCACAACTTTGTTATTCAGTGTGATAAATGTTAAAGAACAAAAAACATCTCAAGGCGACATGAGATGCCATAGTCTTGGATTTTAGAAGTTGAATTGTTTGATGTATAGGGCATAGACTTCATTGGCCCATTTCCTTCATCCCGTGGTAATCATTACATACTGGTGGCTGTGGGATATATGAGTAAGTGGGCTGATGCAATGGCTTGTATAGCCAATGATTCTAACACAATGATCAAATTTCTCAAGAAATATATCTTTACTAGATTTGAGGTACCTCAAGCTATTATCATTGATGAAGGTACTCACTTTCACAATAAATAGTTGAAGAATCTGTTAATTAAATATGGGGTGCATCATCAAATGTTTCTTCATATCACCCTTAGACCAATGACTTGTGTGAACTTACTAATAGGGAAATCAAAAGAATATTGGGAAAAATCGTTAATCATTTCAAAAAAGATTAGTCTGACAAGTTAGATGATGCATTATGGGCATATCGAATTGCTTATAAGACATTCATAGGGATGTCACTCTATAGGCTAGTTTATGGGAAAACATGCCACTTACCCTTAGAACTTGAGTATAAAGCTTGGTGGGCCATTAAATAGCTCAATCTTGATTTTAAACTAACAAGTACTCAAAGAGTGCTTCAACTGGATGAATTAGAAGAATTTTTTTTAGAAGCATATGAAAGCTTAAGGGTTTATAAAGAAAGAAAAAAAAATGGCATGATCGCCACATTATCCACCGGACCTTCACACTAGGACAACAAGTGTTGCTGTTTAACTTAAGACTCAAGTTGTTTCCTAGAAAACTTAAATCAAGGTGGTTAGGCCCCTACACTGTGATTACTGTTGCACCCCATGGAGCAGTGGAAATTAAAGATGAACAATCAGGAGATTAATTCAAGGTCAATGGCCAAAGACTCATACAATATTTTGGGGGAGAATAGAACTGGCACAAGATAGTTTAAAGCTTCACAACACCTCTTTGAGTACTAGGGATAGTCTAGCTGAAGATTTTAAACTTAGTGCTATTGGGAGGTAGCCCAAACTCTTATTACTTAAACTTTTGTTTTCTTTTTATTTTAATTTTTGTTGAAGGGACTTTGAATTCTTAATTGTTGCTTTGATTTTGTAGGATTGGAGTGTACAGGAAAAGTTGGAAGTCTTGGACAAACCCTCTTTGAAGAAAGCATTATAATGAAGCAGTTAAAAGAACTAGGGAATCCTTTCTCATTTAGTAAATATTTTCATTTCATTTCATTCAAATCAGTTTTATCCTAAGTGAAAGGAAATATGTTAGGGGATTAAACAAAGTAAGGTAGGATTTCTTCTTTAGTTTTCTAAATTTCAGCATTTTTGTTATTCACTATAGCGAGTGGCCCCTTTCGCTATTGCGAGTGTACTTGTTCTGCATCTGGTACAATAAATAGGGAGTTCCTTGCTATGGCGTGGGTAGTGGCGAGCTAAAGTATGTTTAAAGGATGCCAAGTGTTTTCACTACAGCGAGGTCACCCTTTTGCTATAGCGAGTTCCCTATCTTCCCAGTTTGGTACAAAGTCTAAAGAGTCTTTTGTTATTGCCTGGCTATGGCGAGAGAAATGGTTTGCAGAAATGTATTCGAGTGTGTTCCCTATTGCGTGATGGCCATTTCACTATAGTGAATTCATTATACTCATGGGCTAGTACAAATACCAGAGAGTTTCTCGCTATAGCCTAGGCTATAGCGAGATTCTATGGCTGACAAGAATCACCCAAGTATACTCGCTACTGCAAGGGAATAACTTCACTATTGCAAGAAAGGGAAATTTTGTTTATGGTACATTTTCCAAAGATCTCCTTACTATTGCCTAGGCAATAGCGAGGTCTCTGGCCATTAGCTTTAAAAATAATAATTAAATTGAATTAAATAAAAAAAGAAAATTCCCCTACTAACCCTTCTCCTTCCTTACCCATTCCATTTGCTATTGCGTGCTCTTCTCCCTTCCATCTCCATCCTCACTTCTTCTGTAGAAATTCTTACTCTTCACGTCCCCATTCTCATCATTTACTCTTCTCCTCACATTAGGTACATTGCTCTTCCTTCATCTCCTCAATTTTTGCTTGTTATGGCTTGTTCTGTTGCATTTAGGGCTGCGAAATTCATTGCATTTGATTGCGTAAATATGGATACATAGGCTAGAAATTTCTGGTTTTGTTCTACCTATTGCATGTTTCTGTGCAGGAAGTTCCCATTATTCTGGGATTTTAAGTGTAGAACTGTAGTTCTGTGAATTTGGTTCTCTTGTTATAACGAGGATAAACTCACTATAGCAAGTTTGAATGCTTTTTCCAGAAATGCCATTTCATTCCCATGCAAATTATTGCCTTATCTGCTTCAATTTCTTTGCCTTTAATAACTTGCCTACTCTTAGCTGACCCCTCACATATCATGTGGCCTTTAAAATTGAATTGAAATGCATTTTTCTTGTCCACAACTTGTTTCTTTTGTAATTGCCATATCTTCAACGTCTTGTGGATACTTTACTATTTAGGTTGTTACCTATCATTTAACCAAGAATACTTTGTTAGTTTGCTATATCTAATTTACACTAGATTGATTCTAGATATTATTTGCTTTACAGATTGTATGGCTCCGAAAAAGCAACCAAAAACAGCTGAAGCATCTTCTTCGAAGCAAAAGAAAAAAACCTATGATAAGGACATATTTGCTTCCTCAAGAGATGAATTCCATTTTGAATGCCTCTTCTTAGAGCAGGGAGTCACAGAAGACAAATACTATGAGCCCCATCCATTGGATTTGACCTTTAGTGACTTCAAATGGAATGGCCTGCATGGCTTCACTAAAAAGCCTATGCATTAGATCCCCATGATGATCTAAGAATTCTATGCCAACTTTGAAGACATGGAGGATGATGAAGATGAATATTATTGTTGATCTGCATGGGTCAAAATCAATGAAAAAGTCATTTAAGACTTTTATGAATTATTATATGTGAACCAATATGCCTTCCAAGCTTATATGGACAACTAGCAGTCCATACCATAGGAAGAGGTGGAGACGACTATGGCTAATTAAGGTCGAGCACGGCTAACCAACAAAGTGTATATGATCAACCAACTGAATAAACATGCTCGGTATTAGCTGCAGTTTATTACTAGTAACGTGTTGACTAGTTTCTATGGGTCCGATATGACCCAGGAAAGGGCTCTTTTAACCTATTGCTTCATGACAAGGAGGCGGGTGAATATTTCCCACCTTATAGTCTTAGACTTCAAGCAAGTAGCATGGTCAGATAGGGCAAGCCTAGCATACCCCCACATGTTCACTGAGCTACTTTCAATAGGGGAATCTAGGTGTCTAAAAATGATGCCCAATTTAAACCAAAGGGTGCCTTCAAGTATAATAATATGAAGGATGAGCTAGGAAAACCCCAAAGACAATGGGCACAGCAACAACCTTAGCAAGAAGCACCTCTACATTGCCTACAACAGCGAGAGGATGCCCCAAAGCCCATGATGCACCACTTCAGACTTAGTTTGAAGGCTAAGTGAGAAACTCTATTGAAAGATTGTAGGGGCATGTACTATTAATGAAGGATCAACTGCAAATACTTGTCGATTATCTCATGCCTGCTTCTCCACCACCACCTCCAGAGGTCCCTCAGTCATCCATTATCGTTCTTCCACAGGACCCAGCATCGCAGGATTTGCCTGGTCCTTTAGACCCATAGTGTTCATATGTTATTTGCATGATGTTTTTTTTGTCTTTGTGGGATAACTGTATATGGATAACTGTACCCTCTAATCTTCTTTTTTGGATTTTTCAATTTATGGTTATATATTTAAATCTTTTTACCTAATACTCATTTACTCTTTGCTGCTTGGTCTCTTGTCTATTTTTGTCTCCCAGATATAGGATTTGTTCATGTCCCTCTTTCTCTTAATTAAATCTTTATGTTATGAGAGTTTTTGTTTCTCTCTTTCTACTTCTATCTCTTCCCTTTACCTTAGTTTATCTCTAATTTTCTGATGTTGGTTATCTCTTTCTTTAACATTAAGGACAATGTCCATTCTAAGTGTGGGGGGGGGGGGGGGGGGAGGGGTAGATATAAGCTAGGTAGATATGCAGATCTAAATAAATAAATAATAATCATAATCATAATTAGTTCATCATAATGCCTCCACAATTTTGACCAATGATTTTAGATTTAGTTTCCCCTTGCTTTAGATGAATATGAGATAAAGAATTTGGAGGTTGAGCAAACTTAAACTAAATAAATTAAGTAATGCAATTTGTAGTAAACGTCCTTAATAGAAGCACTTTTCAGCAAAATGGTTATTAAAGTAATTCAGGCCCTTTTTATTTAATCTCAATTATTTTTAGATCATTCCAATTTATCTACTACTAAATGGATATCTGATTGTCATTTAAGAGAGATATATAGAAAAAAAATTTTCTACTCCAATAGTTGAAATCACTTAATAACCGGGAGTTTGCACCAAAAAGTGTGAACTTTTGCGTCAAACAGTGGTGAAACTAATAGTATGCAATTAAACACTTCGAATCAATTTCCTTAATATGAGTAACTGGGTGGCTTCATAATCAATGTTTTCATTCGCGTAAAAAGGATTAAGAGAAATGAATAGGAGGAAAGAAAAAAAAGAGAAGAAATTGTTAACGAAAATTAAGAAGAATGGTTATGTTAAGATTGATACATTGTTGGATAATAAATTCATTGACCTCTTTTAGTTAACTCTGACGATTGAAGTTGGAGTAGATAATTGGAATTGGTCTTGAAAATATATTGTGGTTGTTAATGAGATCACTTGATTGCTTCAAAACTGTCTGTTAAATACACACGCACTTTAGATGTAAGGAGGGTGTTGCTATGATTGCATTATTAATGTAATTCAAATTGAGCTTTGCTGAATCCTTGCTTCTGACCTTGGTTTCATTCTAAGTGTGGAGGAATTCTTAATTTTGGTTGATTAGATTCTAATTGTAAAGAGGAAGTATGTTAGTAGCCACTTTGATTGATATCTTTAAGAACTGCTTGAGGACAAGCAATAATACGAGTGTGGGGGAGTTTGATGACTTTTTAATTTTAGTAAGAGATTGTGTATTTTATGATAGATTAGGGAGTCAAATTGCCTATTTCTTAGGTAACCTTGTATAAATTTTTATCTAATCAAAGAAAATAAATAAAATATATCATTTGCAATATTTTTAGTGGTTTTGAACTTTATTTGATTTTGATTTTAATCTCAGGAGAAAGGTAGAGATTTGTTAGAAAGGAATGAGGAAAAGGAGAGAAGTTGGAAGTTTAAAAGCAAGCTGTTCAAGTCCCCTCACTACAACGAATATGCAGTTTGCTGTAACTAGGATGCCTTTTTGCTGTGGCGAAGAGGTCAGTTCGATATAGCAAAGTCATGACTCATACAAAATTTAGGGAGCTTCTAGCTATAGCGCAGGCAATAGCGAGATCAGCAAGGATCTGGAACCTGTAAGTTCTTGCTATAGCAAGAGATATCCCTTGCCATAGCGAGAATAGTTACTGAAATGCACATCTTTGATTTGCAGACTAAAAACGTGATGGGCAGCTAGGGATTTGTCATTCTGAGCCTGGGAGGAAAGTTTCTGAAGAGAAAAACACACCAAGGAGCTAAGGTTTAAAGAAAAGGAGCTTGGGTTAAAGATTGGAGGCTGAATCAACGCGATTTCACTAAGTTTTCTTATATTCTCCATCCTTTCTTCCATGACTCCTTGTCTATTCGAATGTCTGGTTCTGTTTGCAATGTGTAGAGCCATGTGTGGCTAGATTTCCTAGATCCTAGGTTTACTTGAACCTATTGCCATGTAATGGAGATTTTGTAAAGTTAATTTGAGTTGATTATTGATCTAAATGCTTAATCTATCTATTGTACTTTATTTAAGAGTTTGACCATCTCTTTTGTGAAATTGGGAGGTTGAGATTAGCTCTTGAAAGAGGAAAATCTTAATAGACTATTTGATTAAACAACTTAGGATTAAGTCATTCTAGTTTTGTTCTTAGGTATAGAAATATACTCAAGAGCCTTAAGTAGTGAAAAGGATTGAATACAATTAACCTAATTAATTGTGAGGGAGATTTGCAATTAACTAGGATAGAAATCTAAATGGTTTGAGAGACACTTGGGCTCACTTAATCTCCTTAACTATCAGATTATTAATTATCCAATTAATTGAGCAACTCAATTCGTGGTAATTAGGGGATAGAAACCTAGGATACTCCTTAGTAATTAATCTCATTAGAATGATCTTAATGCTCAGTATTACTTTAAATTCATTTCTTTTAATTCCTTACATTGGTAGTTTCTTGTCTTGACTTAAACAAAAGTGAGTTTCCTTAGGCCTAATTGAGTCTAATTCAATTCTCTGTGGAACGACCTTGATTCACTATATTACAAAAGCGATCCGTACACTTGTAGAATCTATTGCAAAAATAGTGGCTTTTAGCAAGTAGGGAGGTGATTAAGGAGAGGCAAGGAGATGAAGTTTGAGCTCATGGAATGAAGATTAAAGACATAGAGGAGTATTTTTTTTAATTTTCCTATTTCAATTCAAGAGACTTAGGGTTCTTAGTTTTAAGAATTTCTAAGTAGTTTTTCATATATTCAATCTAGTTCTAGGTTGGAATTATCATTTGTCTTGAATTGGATTACATAACAGGTGGAAATTCCAATGTTTTGAATGATGAATTTGGATTGTAATGTTGCTGGAATTTTAATTTTAGAATGACATTTAAGTTCAACTTAATTTAGGTTAATGTTATTTGTCTAATTTTAATTGGTACCTGGTTTTGCATTGTCAAATTAGGTTGTTCATTAACTTCAATGTTCAATTGGGTTAGTTTAGTCTTAATTCCACATTTATAGGGTCTAATTTGTGTTTAGATTAATGGGATTGATTGTTATTAACAAGTATTTATAAGTCAACATATACTAGAGTTCTTTAGATTAGTTGAATTACACTTATTTGTACTTAGGGTTCTCTAAGTCTTTATTTGTCAATCAAATCTATTAATTTACTTTAATTCATTTCCCCCAAGTCTAATTAATTAAAATTGAGTTAGGAAAGCCAAGTCTCCTTAGCCAACCTTTAATTTCCCCCTAACATAATTGAATTAAAAAAACCACCTTTAATTTCAAAATTAGTAGTTAACTTAGTTAATTTTACTTAGTTTAATTCACTTCATTTCCAATTTAATTCCCTTGCAGGGAAACCCCCCTCAATTTGCATTTGCATTCATCATATTAGAATTGCATTTATCATATTACATTTCATAAAGTTTGGAAGTCCTTTGGTAGTATAATTAGGTCATAATCATATAGGTTAGCTAGTGCATAATAGTTTATTATCTTAGATCTAATTTTATAACATTTTAGATATTTTTCATCTACAATTGCATATATTCTATATTTTGTCCATTAGCTAAATCATATTCATTTGGCATTCAATTAAGTTAATTTTATCAGTTAATAGGTTTAAGAGTTAGTGCGTGGTATCATGCATTTTAGTTTAAGTCCATTATTTTGCATCTTTAATCACTTAAAAATTTGAAGCTTAAAAAGCCAACAACTTGCGCCCTAGAAGTAATGACCTAGGTGGACCCTAACTACAAAATCAAATTAGACCTAGTTAATTGATAGCTTATATGACTAAGGCTAGTCAATAAGCCATTAATGACCACAAGTGCTAGTACCCCTACTAAAGTGGTGCTGTATGAGTGCTAGGTACGGTCTAACCACATTAGCTTGATGTTAATTAAGTCTCATATATTGGATAGTATTCATGGGTCTATTCTAGATTGTGCCAAGGCCAAGGACTATATGAAGGCCATAGATAAGCAATATACCTCATCGAATAAGTCACTAGCTAGCTTGTTGATGGCTCGACTATCATTTGTGAAACTAATCAATGCTTAAGCAATGCATGAACATATTATGCAAATGAGGGATATAGCTGCATAGCTTAAGTGTCTCTAAATAGAGATCTACGATCTCTTCTTGGTGCAATTGATATTCAACTCATTACCTTCTCAATATGGGCCGTTTAAGATATTGTATAACACACATAAGGAAAAATGGTCAATAAATAAAACATTGTCCATATGTGTAAAGAAGAAAAACAAGCTTATTTTGAAAGGTGGTGAGGTCCCAAATGAGGCACGTGTAGCTATAATCTCCAAAAAAAAAAAAAGGTTATAAAGGAAAAGACAAGAATAATGGATTTTCTCCTTTTTGTGAAACAATTAAGGAGGTAACCTAATGGTTCTTTTGTAAAAAGAGGGCATATGAGGAAAGATTTCCTAAAATAAAGGTTTGGTTGGAAAAGAAAAGTTCACTCTTATCTTTTTTGTGTTTTGAATCACATATGGTTGATATTATTCATGACACTTAAGTAGTTGATATCGGATCTATGATCCACATTTCAATTACCACGCAAGATTTTCTCAATCAAAGGAAACCAAGGTCAAGTAAGCATAAAGTCTTTCTTGGGAATCAAATTGGCTCATCTATGGAGATAGTAAGGACATGTAAGTTTATTTTAAGTCCTAGCTATGCATTAGATCTTAAACAAATATTTTATATTCCAAGTTTTTCTAAGATCATAATTTCAATTTATAAAACTTATTCCGTTAGGTTTTTTATTAAATATTTATGGACCAACTTTTAATTTAATGAAAAATTTAGTGCCCGTTAAGAAAATTACCTTGGATGGTGGTTTGTATAAGTTCTATTCTAGCACTAATATCCCTAATACCTTAATATTTATGCATTATAATGCAAGTGTTAAATGTTATGTCATGAAAGATATATAGTGAGAACATAAAGAGTGGATAGATAGAGAGGAAATAGATTTTATACACATTTTCACTCTTTTGTGTCACTTATTCTTTGTCTTTCTCTAATGGAATAACACTCATTCGCTCTCTCTCTCTCTCTCTTATAAGACCCTTTCGAGAATTTAGATTAATCATTTTGTGCCATTAAAAAAAGTGACATAAGGGAATCATCGACATTAGATTTAAAGAATTTAATATTTGGCTTTTTTTCCTCTTTTTTTAATTTTTACTGAGAATCAATAGAAGATATTATGGTAATAGAAAATTTGTCTTTAAAAGATTGATAAATTTATCATTCAACATCAAATCAAAGAGTATTAATAGAGACGTTTGTGTGTTGATATGGCTATACCATATATAATTGTATTAATCCAAAGAGTTAACTTAATAGTTAAGGATGTTGTCGTTCATGTGAACAAACAATTAATCATATATGGCACTTTCATATTTCATTTATGTGCAAATCAATATTATTAAACTCATAAATAATGTAGATTAATACACATGGAATGGATGGATGTATCTAGAATATAGCTATCCTCTTTTGGAGGAAATGGCTCTAAAATCATTAAGAAAATGTATGTTTTGGTTTACTATTTTTTATAAATTGGTTTTCGGTGGCTAAATGTGTGATGCCATCTGTTATAGCTAATTTGATACTTCAATATAAACATGCTAGGATTAAAAAGAAAAAGATTTTTTGTAAATTTAATATAAATATTCTTATCCATCAAGGTATCAAATGAAGTGCTAAATGTAGCCTAGCTAGTCCCAAAATAAGAAATTCTTCAAAAAATGACATTATGAAGAAATCTTTAAATAAGCTCGATTTACCAAAAAAAGAAAGATATTTGAATCACAAAAATTATAAAGAAATATATAAATTTGTCAAATAATTGTTTAATAAAAATATCTTTTTAGCATAGTTACATATCTATTAATAATTATTCTGACTAATTTATTTTTAGAAATTAAATTTATCCTAAAAAAGTTTCACAAATTACCTGTGTAATTCACACAATTCTAAATTTGGAAGTGGTAGTTATTGAAAATGTTGATACTTGAGAATTTAATAGGATTTTGCTTAAGTAAGATGAGTTTGATATTTTGGAAGGTCATGACTCTTTATTATTAAATTATTTTAAGATCAATATGTGCGACGGCAAAAATTATTTTAAACAAATCTAGAAAAAATCAACAATGACAAAGCTTCATTGCCTTATATGATTAGGTTAGTAGCATATGTAATTTTTCTTTTGGTAACCAAGATAACAGTACTACTACATTATACTAAGTGTTTGAATTGTAACGAAACAAGTATTATTTGATACCAGACAAATCTATCCAGTAGCTTCTTAAGATCCTATTGTACAACTTGCAAATTGATTAGTAATGCCTTAGGCTTCTACAGGTGCCAGTAGTGTTTTTCTTGAAAGACTCTAACATTAATAGAGTATGCATATGGATGCAAAATTTGCTACTAATAAAGTAGAGACCACAAGCCATATTGTATTGCCAAGAATAACATACTAAGTTTACTCTTAAGAAATTTGCTATTCTAGACCAATATTCTAAATTTGAAATTGCCTAACCAAATTGTGATGCAAGTATGACCATTCATTGCCTTCTTGGATCACCTGGATTGAATAACAAAAACATACCATTGATTAAGTAGAAGTATGCCATTCCAAAGAGACTGTGATAAGTTGTTATCAATTGAAATTTGAATATGATCTTTCCCCTTTTATAGACTATTATGTGCTACTAAGTCTTTGAGCCATGATAATTGCATAAAGCAGTGAGCATTAGAAATTCTCAAAAAGTCTCTAATTACGATAGGACTGAATGACATATATAATTATACAAATCATATTGATAATGCTTTGCTATTCTTGGGAGAACCACTATTATAAGTATGTAAAAATATTAGGTGTTGCAAACTAGTCCATAATTAATCTTGTGTAAGAGCCAAACCAAACTGCTCATGCAAATGGACATAGTAAAAAGACAAGATTATATGATTCTTTCTAATGATCACAAAATTGACATCCATCATCAATAAAGAAATGATGTCGATGAAGCGTTATTGCTTAGGGTAGTGCTTGACATATCAGTAACCACATAAACATGATAATGTGAAATAGAAGATGAAGCTTCCAAAGTTGACCCCAATCGATACTAAATTGTGATTAAGTTACCTCTAGTTGTTGAGATAATATTTTATATCTATTTGTGACAATGTATGAACCAATAATCGAACCCTGACCATATAAGCTAATCACTTTGTCCTATAATAGAGAAAATGGATTGAAAATTTTTTAGAGCTATATTCCTTGAATATAATTGATTTACCACATAACTATTCTAACATTCCTAGTTATGCAATATAAGATCTCCTACTTTATGAATAGATATAAAGGGATCAACCTGTATCAACTACTAATGGTGGTTAAAAATGGGAATATATGAACCATCTCCAATGCGCCACTATAAATGGTTAAAGATGATAGAGTAAATCTTTTAAATTCCCTTCTACATCCAACTCGTTAGTGAGTGAGGTGTTAAGTTGCCATTCACCCTTGATTTATAATACTTTGGCCTCAACTTTTGAGTAAATAAATTATTCAGTGAAATTAATCTCCAAATATGTTTGGCTAATAAAGCCTTATTAAACCATTTGATGCTTCAAAAACCTAAACCACCCTGTGAATGAGGCAAAGATAACTTTGACCATTGAAGTAGGGGCATTTTGGGCTTAGCATCCTTATAGCCCTAAAAGAAGTTGGAAATTCGCATATCAATTTGCTAACAATACTTCTGTGGCAATTCAAAACATGATAGTGGGTAAACAATGGTAGAATTTAGCACCAATTTAATTAAAGTAATTTTAGTCGCTTAAGACAAAAGAATAGATTTCTAAAATTGTAATTGTTTTTCAATCTTTGCCACTACCTCTTGATATACATGAGTTTTCGAATGTCTAACATCACACTGAACCTAAGATATTTGCCCAACCACAACTTAAAGGTTACCCCAATGATATAAGCGAAACCCCTTTTCAATTAACGAAATATGTTAGGGCTAAAAATCACTTATAACGTATTTGTATTAACATATTAACCTGATAGCCTGCTATAATGGGCCAAAATGGCATTCACCTTATAACACATATCTGCACTAGCTTGGAGAAAAGAAATTGTGTCATCATCATACATTAGATGTGAAATTAATGGAGCACCCCTTGCCACCTTGATACCTTTCTAGCTTTTATTATGTTTTTCCATAAAAATCATACATGATAGCACATTTGCATTCATAATTAATAAACATGGAGACAAAAGATCCCTTGGTTGCAAACCTTGTTGTGGTGTAAAGCTTGCAGTAGGATGGCCATTAACAATAACTTCATATGTTACAGTTCGTACACATTACATAATAATTGGAACCTAAAATTTTGAGAAATTCATTTGCCTTAAAATAACCTCAAGAAAATTCCTAAAAACCTTATCATACATCTTAGCAATACCCAGCTTATAAGCACATCAACCTTGGATATTTGATTTGGTATGTTGAATCTCATGCATGAGTTCTGCAACTAAGATTATGTTATCAAAAATCAATCAACCAGGCAAGAAAGTATTTTGATTTGGCACAATTAGATCAGTTAGCACTCCCTTCAACTGAATACAAATTATTTTTTAAATCACTTTGTAAATCTTATTGCACAAGCTAATAGGCCAAAAATCTTTCAAAAATTGGGGATGATCACATTTTGGGATTAGAACAATATAGAGTGATTCAACACTTTGAGAAGGAACCCATTTTGGAAAAACCTATACACCAAACTACTCATGTCATGCTTAATAGTAGTTTTGAAAAAACTTAGCATGAAAACCATCAAGACTAGAAGCACTATCCAATTTGAATTGAGCAACTGAAATCTCAATTCCTATCCGATGTATCTCCTGACCAAGAAAAACCAAATGCTGATGGGTTAAAATTGAAACATTCAAAAAGAGTAGTTCTTGTCTAATTTGATTCATGGTTAGCGTACATTGGTTAGTAAACACCGTAGAGAAATACCTAGAGGTCATATGCTTGATCTGATTTTGGTCCTATATCTAGTCCCCATCATCCCCTTTAGGCGAGAAATATAATAGTTGATCCATCTTTTTTCATTAAATTACGAAAATATTTTGTATTTCTATCCCTATGTTGCAACCATTTCTACTTAGCCTTTAGTGCCCACAAAGATTCCTCACAATCATACCAAAATTCTAATATATGCCAACATTTTTTTCCATTTGAATCATTTAACTATTGTCAATATTTTCTTGAATCTATCTCAATTGATCTTCCAATTTCTTAATATGATTTATAACTTTTATTCCACATCCTTAGTCATTGTTGAAGGTTATAAAGCTTTTGATGGACCTTAAATGCTGTAGAATCATGTATTCTTTCATTTGAAGTACTTTCCACAATTGTGGTACAATGAGGAAATCTAAACCAAAATTTTCAATACGAAAAAGATGCCTTCTAAATAGATTAAACTATTACATATGAAACACCAACGGTGAGTAATTCAATGTTGCTAAGGAGAGTAATTGCAAGATGGAATGTGGGAACTTCTCTATCCATTTAGGATTACAAAGCAACTGGTCTAACCTTGCCCAAACACCATTCTCACCTTGTCTGCCATTGGTCCAAGTAAACCAAACTTTACTAGGATAAATATCTATGAAATTACATGCATCTATCATCTCACGAAATTGATTTCCCTTGTAAGTTAGAGACACGACTTTTTTTTCATGTAAGTAAGCTGTCTAATTAAAATCACCAATAGCCATTTAAGGACAAGAAATACCCAGAACCATATGTTTAAGCCATTCCCATAAAATATATCTAGAAGACAAATTAGGATAGCCATAGATAAAAGGGAGGAAGAAATGTTAACCTTGTAAATCTTGAATGTCCAAATGAATCCAATGTGGCGAATAATCAACCAGTTGACAATCATGACAACCTAGAAAAAGACCTCCACTGCATCCTTGTGCATCCTAGTCATATACCTATATAAAGCCAAAATAACAAAACTTTCTTGCAATTGCATCAAGTGTTTTCTTAGTTTCTATCAAAAACAAAAAGTTAGAATTATATTTATATATTAAATACGAAAACGTTGAACTGTCATGATTGTACCAAGGTCACGATAGTTCCAACTTATAACAATGGCAACAGTGGAAGTTTTTTAGGAGGAGCTTCCGTGAAATCATTTTGAACTGAAGAAGCCTTTAGTAATTCTCCCTCTCCCTCAATAAAGCTAGAAGATATTTTTTGTTTAACTATCCATTTACGAGCTGGCTCCCACCCTTTTTTTTTCCTTGGCAATGGTTCATCTACAAAGACGGCTTCCCTTAGTTTCTTGTCATCTCTCTACTATACATGTTTCGTTTCCCAAAACACATCCAATACATAGTTCTTAGTCCCTTCAAATCAGTTTTGCCAACGTGCACTATCTATACGAGTGGATTGCATAAGTGCCGGTCCTTGACCCAGCAAAGAAGCACATGATGACCATGATGCATAAGAGCCCAAGACTGCCGGTACATAATTGATCCAACTAGGAATACCTAATATCGAATTATTGGGCCAAATAGAATTAGTGACAGAAGCCAATCCATAACAAAACAATGTTGTAATTGCAGCTCCAGCCCATTCTCCCGAGTTGGTAGCCCCTTGGCCCATTTGACCATGAAGGGAAAAGTTGTCCTGTTTAGTACAACCACTGGCCAGCCATTAAGGTTTGAATAAATATTACGAGGCCCACCAACCACGCTACAATGGATTTATCATATAGGACAAAAAAGCTAAAGATACCAACTGGGTTTTGTTTATGCAGTTTCTGCGGTCTCACCAGATGCACCTCTTGCCAGCTAGGTCTCGTTGCCATTACTTTGTTAGCGTCACATTCCACCGCATATATCCACTGACCATTATGTAGTGCTCCACTGCTTATAGCCTTACCACTTCACAGCTTAGCCGTTAGTTGCACCGCTATAGAGTCCTTATCATGCATTTTCCTATTGTCTACTAGTGGAGTGTGCACTGATGAGTGCTTTCCCTCCTGCCTAGCCACCTGTGAGTTCCCTGTATGTTTAGTGCCACATTTCTTGTTTTGAGTGTCCTCCCAGTCCATCAATATATTAAAGTCATCAAGGTTCTCCAATGAAGCATGTAGCTGCCCTTGTAAATTGTTTGGAAATGGCAACTGCTATGACAATGTTCGATCCTGATCAGAACCTTGTGATGTTTCCATTGCATTTGCACCAAGCTCCTTAGTATCTGACTCCATGGATTCACTAGAGCAACTGGATGCCACAGACTCCTCCAAAACCACGAAAACACCAGTTGGAGGTTAGCAAGAAACGTCAAGTTGGGAGAAAGATCCTGGAGTGTAATCTTTGACCACATAATCACCACCATGCAGTTTATGCCACCATCTTATTTTTGTTTCTTATTTTTGTTGTTTTTCGAGGCTTAGCTTTCATGTAAAATGCCATATGGAATTTTGAAACCATGGGATAACGAAAGTCAGAGGCAAATTGTACTCCAAACCACTATAGAATCCTATCTCTGTGAGCTTCGGCAGCCTGTTGTACTTACTAGAAATTCCAATCAGAGTCTCGATATACATGCCCTATCCTTCCATGCATATTGCCCACAAATGCGAAATAGCTGTTCATATTTGTAGTCAATCCATATCTTTTGTCCATCATCCAACCTAACTTTGAAAGAGAAGAGTAATGGTAGTGATGGGTCCCCCCAAACTTGTATACATTATTAGAACCTGATGATATTATGAGTCGGCCAATCCTTTCTATCATCGTCCAACCTAACTTTGAAAGAGAAGAGTAATGGTAGCATATGTAATTTTAAATGATGGTTAAAAATGTGATAGTGGTAAGGTCGAATCTTGGTTCGTCCATGTGACGAAGATGAAATTATATGAATGAAGAAAAGCAACATTCAGTTCTTTATCTTTTATTTAATAATCGTACGTACCGAATCATTTTTATCCAAGCATATTGCCTCTTTTTCAATCAAGATTAAAGTATTAAAAAATAAATATTATAATTAACATCTCAATTAAGAAACTTTTTTTTTTCAAAAATTAAGGAACTTTATAATATCAAATATAGTGTATACAAGATAATGAAGATATCTTCTTTGGTTCAAAATTCAATACTTAAAAAAATTAATAAAGATTTCATTAAGAGAAGAAGTCAATCAGAAATGTTATATTTCATTTCGACATCATGCTTCATTATAAATTAACAAACTGATAAAGAAAGCAAAAGAATGCACAACCATTTGATACACGTATTCAAACTATACTCTATGCAGGAAGAATGGCTCTTGAATCAATTCTGGAAGAAGGGAATGCCCTGGATTGTCATTTGGAGTTGCAGTGGTTGAGTATGTGCTTGCTAATCTTCTATATTGGTTTGACTGGAAGCTCCCTAAAACTTGTAAATTTGCACAAGACATAGACATGAGTGGGACATATGCGATTACTGCTAACAATAAAGTACCACACCATCTTAAACCAATACCACCCTAGTTTTGATCTAAAATTTGATATTTTTTTTCTCCAATGTAGTGTCACCTTGCTTTTCTAACTTAAAGTGGCATATTCTAATGAATTGTTGCCGTTTTTGAACTTCCACTAACTGTAGAAGCATACTTTAAGCATCTTTTTTTTTTTAAAAAAATTTATGATTTCTTGTTCTTCTAATAAGAATAAGATTCTAGTTATTTGATTTAAATTGTGTAATTATTACAAAATGAAACATATATCAATCAGTCAAAAGTTATAATTAATAGTTAATGTGTAATTACACTATCACAAAAATAGGATTTGTTATTGTACATTCGTTGACGGTTCTTATAAAACTGCCAACAAAAGTTTAGTATAGTTGGCAATTTATAATAATCACCAATAAAAATTAAGAAAATGTTGGCAGTTCTTAAATTGCCAACAAAAAGAAAATTTGAACCACTTTTTGTTGGCGGTTTCTAAGAACAAAAATTAAGAAAATATTAACAATTTTTAAGAACTACCAACAAAAAGAAAATTCGAACCACTCTTTGTTGGCAGTTCTTGAAAATTTTTGTTGAAGTGGGAAATGTTGGTGGTTCTTAATTGAACCACCAACATTAATCATGCTTTTGTTGGTGGTTCCTACTAAACCACCAACAAAAGCTTGGTTTTTGTTGGCGATTTCTGCTAAATCGCCAATATAGATTTTTTTATAAGTTTCAAATTTTTATATATTTTATCTCACATTTATCCATGATTTTGATGATGATTTTGAGCTAATTCAGGTCTTTTATGCATTATTTGAATTATTAGGCATTTTTGGGAAAAATATAAATATTAGATATTTTGGGGCAAAAGTGTAAATGTTTTAGGGTTTCTAACTTTTGGTTGAGAATTAATATTATCTATTCTTTGATTTAGTTCCTAAATTTTGAAATTTTGTTTTGGGAAATTTAATTTAGAAATTGCATATGTTATTTGGAGAAATTTTGAATTTAAATAAAATTCTTCTCTAAGTGGCAAACTCTTGTTAATTCCCATTATATTTTATTTTGTAATTTTTCTTTTTATTTTTATTCTCTTTACATGGCACCACATGGCCTCTTTTTAAGCATTCTTGGATTTTATTTTATTTTTGAGCATAGGTTATGTTGCATGCTACATAAATATGTTTTGGATATAACTTACACTAATGGGTACACTTCAACTTTTTAGGCCATAGAAGTACAATTAATGAAATCCTACGGTGGAGATTAAATCTTGGGCTCCAAGAGTCATCTAATGGCTAAGACTTTAGAAGACATTCTTTAAGATCATTAAGGGTATGATGGGCAAACCACTCCATGGAAAAATTAAGGGAATTATTCTTTTTCTTTTTATCTTTTATCCTATTGGTTCATTTGAAATTTGATGGCTAGGATTTCTCTAAAACTCTCTACCCACTCTTCTAGCCATTGGATCAAGCTTCTTTTCTCCTCTTTTTCCTAGCCACCCCTCCTCCTTTCTCCCTTCTTCTCTCTTCATGTTAGAACATCTTCCTCTTCCCCTCTCTGTAACAACCAAGAAAAAGAAAAGGAAATGAGAAAAGAAAAGGAAAAGAGAAAGTTGGAAAATTTTCGAAGAGCTGAGAATTTTCTAAGTCTTCTTGCCATAGCGAGAAATGGCCTCGCCATAGCGAGAATGCCCCCTCGCCGTAGCGAATATGCTCCTAGCTATAGCGAGTGCGGCATTCCATATACAAGCCAGGGAGTTGCTCGCCGTAGCGAAATTGCTCCTAGCTATAGCGAGTGTGGCATTCCATACAAAGACCAGGGAGTTGCTCGCCGTAGCGGCGCCATAGCGAAGGCAGAGGTCTGGAACAGGCCTGAGCTCGCCGTAGCGACGCCATAGCAAAGGCAGAGGTCTGGAACAGACACGAGCTCGCCTTAGCGAGGGCAATGGCTCGCTATAGCGAGAGCTGTCCAGAAAAGCGAGAAAAAGAGAATTTGACTTTTTAAAAGCTTCCAAATCTCTTCTTTCTTCTTCTAACTGACTCAAGCTTGTCTTAGGAGAGAGAAAAGGGCGGAGGAGAGAGAGAGAAGCTGAAGAGAAGAAGAAAGGACAAGAAAGGTAAGGATTCTCATGGCTTCCTCTTAGTATGTTGCCCTTCTCCCCTTCCCCTCTCTTTTCACGGTTTAGATAGCAAAGATGGTTAGGTCTTGAGTTTGGTTCAGAAGAGGGAGAGTGGGAAATCACTCTTGAGAGAGGTTAGAAGTTATGTAGTCTTCTCTTTCTTGCTTTCCTTTCCTAAGAGTATGAGAATTTGAGAAAAGAGAGAGGATAGCTAATGGATTTTAGTGAGAGAAAGAGACCTAGGTTGAGAAGCTCAGTGGAGTTGATTAGAAGATATCCCTAGCTTAAGAATCAAGTATTAAGGAACTAATTTCATGCTTTTGTATGGTTAAGCTCAAGAAAAGTCCCCCATCTAGAAGTGGTAGTGAAATTCACAAGGGAGGAGACAAGTGAAAGAGGAAGTAGTGACTAGCTAACAAGGTAGTTCTCTCCACTTTCTCTCATGCATAATTGTGTGTTTACATTGTCTTGCTTGTGTGTATGAATGATATGAGCTATGAGAAGTGTGTTAGCATAATGATGTGTTATGAATTGAAATGATGATTTATATGATTGTTTTTGTTTGCTTGAGGAAATGGAAAAGCCAATAACCCTATAGCCAAGGTGAGGATGAGCCAAACCTCTAAGTTGGTTGAGACAAGAGTAAAAGGTCTCCCAAAAGTGAGGTTGACTCCCAAAGAGTAAGGGTTGAGTCTAAGGACCTCTAAAGAATGGGTAAGGCAAATCCAAAAGTCACAAGGGAGTGGGTGAGGCTAATCCATGCATTTAGCAAGCTTCTAAATGTTATGTGTGGCCTACTCACATGTTGAGAATGTTTTCCTTTATGTATGGCCAATTCATATGTGTTAAATGTTTTCATCATGGTTTTATATGCTAACATGCCATACATGCATAATGAGACTTGTTGCATGCGATATATGTATGATTGAATGAGAGTTGAACTACTGAGATTCTCCGAATCTCACCCTCCCTCTCCACCATCCAACCATGCCAGGTGGACCAAGTGAGGCTAGAGACGGGAACCACCACCAAGCATGAGGCTAGGGAAGCTAAGGGAGAATTGTAAAAAGGGACTTTTTGTAATACGTTGTATATGAGAGTTGTAAATCTAAATTGATAATATTTATGATGTAGTCCCTAAGAGTATTTGTAAGATAATGTATGTATGAATGATGAATGTATGAGAATGAAGTCTATGATGAATGAAAAGGCATGTTTTAATGTGAAATGCTCAATGTTAGCATAGGCTATATGGGTGCATAAGTGGGTATGGGGTAGTGAGTTTCTCCAATCTAAGTTACTAGACACTTGAGACATGATTGATGGCCCCTAGAGATGCTTTCTCATGTGCTCAAGGAGTCATAGAAGTAGAAAAACCAAAATTGGACCCTATGAACCCCACTTTTGGCCAAGAAATGGCCTTCTTGCACATGATGTCATAGATTAGCCATATGACCTCTTCTTGTTTTGAAATTTGACATGTAACTAGATTATGTTTAGAGCTTTCTGCGAAGCTAGAGTTCATGTCATTTAGAGGTCTATAGCATTTTTTATGATTTTTCAAAGTTGACATCAGAAAATCGGATTTCAGAAAATACTGTTCATTTGGTCAGTTTAGAAATCATGTCATCCGAGGGACAAACGTAGTCCAATGGCTTGTAGGAACTAGAAGCACCTCATTTAGAGGTCTAGAGAGGAAGTTATGCAATTTCGAAGTTCCTGCCCAGAATCAGACACCCAACCAGACCCGAGGTACTGTTTCATCGGTTTCTGGGAAATTGGCTTGGTGAACTGATCTGGAGATATTTTTCTCCTCTAGCTAACATCCACATCTTTCCATAGAGATATAGATTTCAAGCATTGGATTTTTTTGGAATTAGTTAGACATTTCCAAAGTCTATATCAGTAAACTGTGACAGCAAAGAAGCCCCCTCTGACCAGCGAACGATTTTGATATCAAACGCAGAATAAGTGAGATATTGAGACTTCTACTTATTTTTAGCATGAAGTAGACATCTCAAGCTTTCTAGAATGACCCAGATCATGTAGTTACGATTTTTCTGTAATTAGTTATGGATTTTCAAACTTAGTCCAGAAATGAAGCAAAATCTGCCAAGAACGAAAATGCATGTCTCCAACCCCTTTTTGCTTTCCATGAGTTTAAAGCATATTATGGGGATTGAAATAAGTCTCACTAGTGTAATTGATCATGAGGATGAATAGAGAAGAGCTCACCTGGTCCATGTGACTTTCAGTGGAAGTCTCTACCCATCCATCATGCCATAGAAAAGAGCACCAAGGTAAAGAAATCATCTCCCTTGTAAGCTTAGCACGAGTATATGAATATGTGGGCTTGATGGGTATGAGCTAGAGGTTAAAGTGTTACACTCTCCATCTCTCTCATGGCTACACACACATACACTCCATACTCTATTAAAACTTAGGTTTCTAAGTCTCTTCTCCATCATTCACACCTCCCCATCCCATCTCCACCACCATCCACTCACCTTCACACCACCTTTCCACTCATATTCCACCATGGCCGAAGCTTGCTTGAAGCTTGGAGGAAGGACAAAACTCATGGTAGCTTTAGCAAAGAAGGAGGCAATTAAAGAGAGGCAAGGAGATGAAGTTTGAGCTCATGGAATGAAGATTGAATACTTAGGGGGCATTTTTTTATTTTCCTATTTCAATTTAAAAGACTTAGAGTTCTTAGTTTTAAGAATTTATAAGTAGTTTTTCATATGTTCAATCTAGTTCTAGGATGGGATTATCATTTGTCTTGGATTGTATTGGATAATGGGCTGAAATTTTGATGTTTTGAATGATGAATTTGGTTTGTAATGTTGCTAGAATTTTATTTTTGGAATGACATTTGAGTTCAATTTAATTTGGGTTGATATTATTTGCCTAAATTTAATTAGTACTTGGTTTTGCATTGTCAAATTGGGTTGCTAATTAACCTCATTGTTCAATTGGGTTATTTTAGTCTTAATTTCAATTTTAAAGAAGTCTAATTTGTGTTTAGATTAATGGGATGATTGCCATCAATAAGTATTTTTAAGTCGATATATACTAGAGTTCTTTAGATAAGTTCAATTACACTTACTTGTACCTAAGATTCTCGATGTCCTTACTTTTCAATCAAATCCATTAGTCTACTTTAATTCATCTCCTTTAATTCTAATTAATTAAAATTGAGTTAGAAAAGTCAAGTCTCCTTAGCCAACCCTTAGTTTACCCCTAACATAATTGAATTAAAAGAAAAAAATAATAATTTCCCAAATTAAGAATTAGTAATTAACTTAGTTAATTTCACTTAGTTTAATTCATTTAATTTCTAATTTAATTTCCTTACAATGAAACCCCCCTCAATTTGCATTTGCATTCATTATATTAGAATTGCATTTATCATATTGCATTTCATATAGTTAGTGCGTGGCATTTACATGATTATAGTAGTGTTTAATGTGCATTATAGCTAATTTAGTTGCATTTAGATTTTAGTATCTTGCATTTTAGCTTAGATATATTCTTTTGCATCTTTAATCACTTAAAAAAAAATTGAACCTAAGAAAACCCATAACTTGCTCCCTAGAAGTAATGGCCTAGATCGACTCTAACTACAAAATTAATTTAGACCTAGTAAATTGATAGTTAACTCAACTAAGGCTAGTCACCTTCTTTAGTTGGTTTTTTTGAAACCGTTAACTATTTGCATTTTGAATTCTTCCTATAGCATTTTGCGTCTACCCCCCTTTAATTTACTAGAGCCTCCCTTTTTCTTCCTGCACATGCCTCTCTCCCCCGCGAAGACTCTGTTGTCCATCCGCCATCGTTCACCCATGAATAGCCTAAACATTCCATCTGTCTGTCCGTACGCCTTTTTTGTAGCATTTGCCTTCCCCCCATCCACCCCTCGTTGTCTTGCATCCGCCAGTTGCAGTGTCAGCCATCCCACATCCGCCTAAGTGTCATGTGAGATCTGCTCCACCAAGACCATATGCCTTTTTTGATCTGCCACCATCCGTCCACCTCCTATTCAAATTCTTCATTGAATCTACTCAATCCGCCCTCCATTTTCTTGTTGCTCCTTCTCTCTAAATCTCCTATTCCATTTTCCTATAAGTTCATCCCATTTTTTATTTTTATTTTTTGCAAAATTAATTTATTTTAATTAATGTATTTTTTTCTTTGAACAAATTAAGTGGTGGTTGTCTTCCTCCATTTTAGGTTCCCCTCCTCTATTTTGAATTCCCATCCTCCATTTCTCCATTTTTGTATATGTGCTTTTTTCTTTTGGAACTATTATTTTTTTGTGCATATTAAAATAATTTTTACAAAATAATTCTTTTGATATGACAGAATGTGCAAAATATAATATAGCTAAGTTATAACTTACATAATAGAAAAGAAAATTTGTTCTGTCATTGTTCTTTGATTATGAACTGCTGCAATATTATTCTCTTTTAGTTTGAAGAGAGGGCTCAAAGCCAGCTTACAAGTCAATTACAACAAATAGCGGATCTGTTTGTTGCAAGAGCCAAGAATAAGGTGTTATTCTTAGCCTTTTACGTGCAACGATGAGTCACTTAGTGTTAAACTTTTGAATTACATGTAATATCAATGTCAACTGTTTAATTAAAATTTGCTAACACTAGTTAATTATCTTAAGAGACACTGGATGTTGATCGTCATCAATCCATGTGCTCCAAAGATATATTACATAGATCCTTTGAATGCCATTCCAATGAATCGTGAGTAAATGTAAGAATTATTTAATCAGTAAATATATTTATTTATTTTCTATGTATTTCTATATAGTTGCGTGTTTCAATTTCAAAATAATTTATTATATTAAGTTTTTTTCTACTTACTTGATAGAGTCGTAGTGATGTTCTGCGCAACTCACGGGTTTAAGATGTTGAAGTCAAAAATACTCACCACGTTATTCAAATAGAACAAAGTAAAAGTATTTATCAATATTCAGGCAATTATTCAGTACACAATTTCTTAAATATAATATATTTTTATGAGATTTTTATAGTGCCTAAACATAACCAAGCAACACAGACTATGGGTACTATGTGATAAAATTCATGAAGGATATCATCATACATGGGCAGTCAACGATCCTAGACACGGTATGTAATTCAATTTCTAAGTAATTGAATGGTTTTCCTTGCCTTTATATTTCTTTGTATAAAAAAATTTAACCATATGATGGTATCAATTGCTGGTAATCTATTGTTATAAGTTGTATTTGGTGATAATAATATGTAATTTACTGTTATTAGCTGCAAAAAGAAGGCTTAAGACCTGGGGAGTCTCTATTTTTAAACTGTTATGTTGCTAAATTTTTTTTAATATAGAATTTACTTTAAAAAAATACTTCTAAAATTTGACCAAATTACAGTCATCTAAATTCAAATCACTGTTATTTCATTTTGCAATACTTCCAAGATACATATTGCAAAGAATACTCTAATGCTCAGATAGATAAATCCAGGGAAGAGTGGTCTCAATACGTGTTTCAACAATGTTTGTTGACTTAGTTGAAATTTACTTGTGTTAATTTCTACTAGTTTTATATTATTTAATAACATTTAATTTACTGATTGTAATTGTCATTTAATTGCTTTATAATAATTCTTTTTGCTGATTGTTTTGAGTTGGTGAATAATTGATGACCATCAGAATTGTAGAACAAAAATGAACTGAAATGCATAAACTAAAGCTAGATAACAAAAAAGAAAAATTTGGTGGTTCTATTTAGAACCATCAACAAAATCGATTTTTGTTAATGATTGTTAAATATCAGCCAATAAAATACCATATTTTTGTTAGCGGTTTAGAACCACCAACAAACGATTGTCCCTTTTGTTAGCGTTTGCATTATTGGCGGTTACAAATTGCCAATAAAAGGAAAAAAATAACGGTTAACAAAGCCATTAATTTCTTGGAATAATGTTATACATTTTAAACTTTTAATACTATTAAAAGTTATAATTAGTACTTATAATGCACTTTTATTTTCTTAACTTTCTTTAGAGCAGATGTCAAAAGGAAATTAATAAACACATCAACCTTTAATTAGCCAAGATATGGGCCATTTTGGCATTGGTAATGTATAAGAGAAAAACTTAGCACTAAATTAAATGATAGACATAACTGGTACCCATTGTAATCTTATGCATATGTTGGCAAGAAGATAAAGTACTGCCTGAAAATACTCCTGAATCATCATTTATGGAAGACAATTAAAGACTATTGAATCATTGTCTTGAGTGACAATTCAACATTATAAAAAAGAAAATAATAATAAGAACACATATGCCCTATATCATGTAATAATTTTTTTTTGAATTATCAATCAACAATAACAAAAGAAATAAAAATATTAGAATATAGTGAGAGTAATTGATATCTAAATTGAAATTGAGAAGCTATTGTTAAGATATTATGCTTTTAGCTGAATAATCAATATCTCTTGGATCTCTTTATCCCTCTCTCGGCAATTTTAGTGATTTTCTTTTTCGCCTTAAACGTCAGAAAAGGACATTTAACAAAAGGGTTAGAAAAGTACGTAACTCATATAATTATTAAGTGGAGATTGAAGACATATCCAAAATTAATAGCAAAGTAGGTACTCAGTAAGTGATTGGTACACCCACCAAAATCAATTTCCTACTTAATCTTTAGCAAGCCGACTCAAGAGTAGATTGTATGACAGCTATAAACTATATCGATAATGATGTCTATTGTTCCCCATAGCATCCTAAACAACATTTCATGGCAGTTAATGATATGTTTTCATTTCAGCAAAAAGAACAAAAAATTAGTTAGTCTCAAATTTTTGAAATTTACTTTACATAGACAAACACCAAAAGTAATACCCATCATTATTTTCTATATTAAATCAAGTAGGCACCACTTAGTTAATGCAAAGTAAACCATATTCATATCTAACACCTCACAAATTCAAAGCAATAAGAAGGCTATTAGTAGACACTAGTAGTATTTCCTAAGGAAGAAAAAACTTCAAATTAAAACCGCAAATCATAAGTTATATTTTCGTAGGATTCAACTACATAAACAACATCACATTTTAATTAACTTTTTCCACAAGATATCATAAACCAAATAGAAAGCATAAGAGGAAACTCAAATTGGACTAGTTTGAGAATGGTATAGGTTTAAGATGAGGTGGGACTTTCTTTTTTATAATGAGCCTATATGTCTCACTCATATCAATTTCACACTCAAGTGCACAAGATTGAGGCAACTTCCAGTCAAACCAATAAAGCAAAGCCCAAATGCCATAACAAGACATATCCTTTTCCCAGAACCGAATGGGATAAATTCGAAGTCTTGTCCTTTGAAATGAATTTGGCTATTTTCAAATCTCTCTGGGATGAACTCTTTAGGCCTTTCCCATATTTCAGGATCCCTTTGGATTACCCATGCATTCACAAACACCATTGTTTTGGAAGGAACATCATAGGGAAAATTATGTTTAAGGACCAAAAGATGAAGAAAATTATTCTTAAGGACCTTTACCACTAGATTCAACGATTTGTTGCTAAACTCAGTAGTAATCATCCTAAAATAAGTAGTAACAGGTCCTTAAGAATAATTTTCTTCATCTTTAAGTCTTTTATTATAATTCTCCCAATATCATACCTTCCTAATTTTGCATCACATGTTGTTTCCTGAAGGGGCAAAAAAAGAGCTAGTGGATGTAATCCTAGAGTTTCTTTAACCACAAATTGCAAGTATTTCATTTTATTGATCTTATTGTCCTCCACTCTTGATTTATAGCCCACCACTTTTCTTACCTCATCTTGGACTTGCTTCATGGTACTTGGATTTCTCATACGCTTTGTTCACATCTACTGTAGAGTTATTAACGTAGTCTCATTTCCTCCTAAAAACATGTCCTAAAATTTTGGAAATGTGAAAACCAACATTTTACTTTTATTTTCAATTGGATTAGATTTTATAAAATTCTTTAAATATTTCCTATTAGTTCTAAGATTTTTGTTATAGAGACAAAGATCAAGCCCTTCATTGTTAAATTACCTCATGTGTGTACAATTAAAAAAAAAATTGTTCCATATAGATCTCAAGAAAATCCAATAATAAGAGAGCTCAACCTCTCAGTTGAGTTCTCCATCACATTACCTTAAAAAATGAAACATCTATCAATCTATTAATTAATAAAAAATATCCACCATTAAATCACGTCATCAACTTACTTATATTCATAGAGCAATTATCACTAAGGCAGGTTCTTTGTATCTTATTAACCAATCTTGCAACTTCCTCATCCCTTATGAACTGAAAGGATCAAACCCTTTTCAATCTTTGAAGTTCAAGCACACATATTTTCCTCTTCTATCTCCAGCTTTCACCATGGGTTGCATAGGCAATGTCCTTACATCCACAAGGTAAGGTTCTAGCAACTATGGTTTGAACCCTGTTGGCAAAAACAACTCTTGATTTTTTATCAATTCTCTGGCCAGATTTGTAGAAGAGACCAATAAAGCTGAAATTTGACCAAGCTGCAACCACAAGAGAGGACTGTATTTCAATGAGAGGTCTCTGAAAAAACGATTCGAAAGAGTGTTTAACTAATAAATATTATTGGCAATTTTGGTGAAGATGGGGATAAATTGGGCTTAGTTTTTCTTGTTCTTGTAAGTTTTAACACAAATAGGAGGGTGATGAAGCATAAGAGAAACAAGTAAAGGACCGCATTTAGTAAAGCCATTTGTGATCCTTCGATAATCTGATTCTTCATAACAAAAGGAACATATTGAAGGATTTTAACTTGGCTACAAAAGGAATTAATAGAAGAAAGCTTAATTGAGGAATGCTAATTTCTATAGGAAGAGTTGAGTATATTTTTACTTAGACAACACACACAGACACACATGCGCGCGTGCGCGCACACACACACACACACACACATATAGACGTGAAAGGTGACAGCTAGGAGGCAACACAATATACAATCATCTTACAATAATTTCTTAAAGATTTAGATAGATCTTTTACTATTGAAATATTGACTTTTAGTTAAAAAATCCAGACATAAAGGGCACCAAAGTCCCATCATTGCATGAATTGCAGCAAGTTATATATGAATAAAATTTAAAAAAATATAATTGTATTTGTGATCCACACATATCCATACTTCCTAGGTTGCAAGTTAATCAATCTTCAACAATGTTGTATACATAAATATAGTGTATATAGAGGCATTATTGCGTAATATAACAATAATGCCATTAGTTTATAAGAAGAAAAAAGAAAGAAAGTAGAAAGTAAATCGGTGCATCAGGATGACTGTGGTCTTGTTAGGAGTGCTTGAAAAGAAAGAGAGAGAAGAAGAATAAGAAGAAGAAGAAGAAGATTAAGCCATTAAGGTAAAGGACCAATGGGTAGCATTTGGCTCATACGGCAATTGAGTTAGAACTTCTGTTACTGCCATGCATGGCAGCACCTAGAGCCATCTTTGTGAGGTATTAGTTTTCAGAGAACAGATAAGGCTGGCCTCATGACACGTGTCGACTTGGAGCTTAAGATGATTGGTTCCATTGCCTTTTTCCCTTTCTTTTTTTAATTTTAATTTTAATTTTATTGCTTTTCTCTGGTTACTTCAAGCAAAGAAAATTTATAATAAGTTATCCAAAGTCGGTGTTTGTATTTGTATTTGGCATTTACTAGACTATAGATATTTCCTAAGAGAGATATGTTGTCTGGAACTCAGATTCGTGCTAATCAAAATGAATCTGAAACCAAGACATGTCAATTCCTTATGCCACAATATATCGACTTGTGAATATGTAGTTACATTCTACATATCTTAATTGAGCTATAATTATCTTCATATCTCTTCTAGATGTACGTTCTGCCGCGATCATGATGAATTATTAAATCATTTTAATTTGTTGTCGCATGATTCAAATCTTACAATTTGTCTAAAGAATATTCATAATAAATCATTTGTTAGATTGACTTTTGGTTCAATCAATGGACATCAAAATTTATTCAATAAAATTATAGTGTTAATTACTCATATGTTAGACAACATTTGGTATGTAAAATATCAGTTGGTTATGGAGAAAAAACAACAAGCTGTTATCTTAGAATGAAACAAATAGTAGTACAAAGAGTAGAGGAATGAATATTTAAAGTGTATCATTCAATTAAATAATTAACTTTTATATAAGTTTCCCAAAAAAAAAAAAGAATAAAACAAACTGAAAAATAATAAAATAAATTGCGATGGCTAAAAGACCCATTAACTCATTACTTCCTAGACACTCCGGTGACAAAACCTTTAAATCATTCTTCCCCACAAACTACTACGGAGGTTTTATTCAAAACCAAAACACAGTGGAAGGAATATCTGTTAATGCAACAAGTTCCATTAAATTTCATCTCATCAAGAAAGTGAAACCAAATTCCTTCTATGGCATCGATGCAATCTGTAAGAGTTGCCAAAGAAAATACAAAAGGGTTGAATGTGGTTGTTATGAATTGGTGATATTAAGAAAGTAGAAAGAGAAGAAAGAATGATATAGAAAATTAACGTGGTTCGGCCAATGTGACCTACATCCACGGGCAGGGAGAAAAACTTTATACTATTGAGACTAAATGATACAAGGTACAAGGTATAAATGTAGAAGCCTCTTTATATACATAAATAATTCCACTCCCAACTTAATTCTACTCGATATGGGACTTATCCCCTCTTGAATATATGAGGAATTCCATTCTCATCTAAGTTCTATCCAATGTAGGACTTGGGTTTTGAGATTTGAAGGCATCATCACAATTCTCTACCTTGACTTAAAATCTCAAGATATCTGATTCGATTATCTCCCTGCCATTACGCCCCGTAGGGCCTCATGCTGCTCGTACTCACACCAGGTCCAAGCTATGCCTGAACTTGTCAACAGGCAATGGCTTTGTCAATATGTCTGCTACATTATCTGCTGTTGGTATCTTCACTATGGTCACCGCCTTATTTTCTAAGGCATCCCTGATGAAATTCAATTTGACATCTATGTGCTTAGACCTTTCATGGTAGACTAGGTTCTTTGCCAGGCTCAACGCACTTTGACTGTCATAATACACCTCAGGCATCTGAACCTTCAATCCCAGGCTTCCAATCAAGCCATGTAACCATATTGCTTCCTTCACTCCCTCGGTCAAGGACATGTACTCTGCCTCAGTGGTTGACAAAGTAACTATAGATTACAAAGTTACTTTCTAGCTAACAGCATATCCATATAGGGTGAAGATATAGCATGTCAACTATCTCTGCCTTATAAGGTCTCTACCATAATCTGAATCTGTATAACCTACCAGTCTACTAGCAAATTCATCAGTACCATAAACTAGACAAACATTAACTATACCTCTCAAGTACCGCATGATCCACTTTATTGCTTCCCAGTGAATCTTCCCTAGATTTTTCATGAACCTACTCACAACACTAACTGCATGGGCTAAGTCTGGTCTTATGTATACCATCGCATACATCAGACTCCCAACTGCACTAGCATAAGGGACACCACTCATGTAGTCTTTCTCCTCATCTGTACTCGGTAGTGTACTAGCATCCAATCTGAAATGTGCTACCAATAAGGTACTCATAGGCTTGGCTTGATCCATCTGAAAAGATCGCAACACCTTCTCAATGTACTTCTGTTATGACACATATAATCGGTGTGCTTTTCGATCCCTCTAGATTTCCATGCCTAAGATTTTTTTGGCTGTACCCAGATTTTTTATCTTAAACTCACTGCTCAATAACTTTTTTAATCTGTTGATTTCAACCTTGTTCTTTACCACTATTAACATATCATCCACGTACAGCAACAAGTAGATCCAAGAATCATCTGACAACTTCCTAGAATATACACAGCTATCAAACGAGTTACGAGTAAATTCTTTAGAAATCATGAAAGTATCAAACCTCTTGTATTACTACCTAAGTGACTGCTTTAAGCCATATAGGGACTTCTTCAGCAAGCAAATATACTCCTTTTTTTTAGGATCTTGAAACCCTTAAGGTTGAGTCATGTAGATATCCTTTTTTGAATTTTCATGTAAAAACGTCATCTTCACATCAAGTTGCTCCAACTCCAAATCAAGCGCATTTACTATGACTAGAAAAACCCTAATGGTCTTCTACTTCACAACTGGAGAGAATACTTCATGGTAGTCTATGCCCTCCTTTTGTGAGAATCCTTTCACTACAAGTCTCACCTTGAATCTTGCCGGCTCAACTTCAAGAATCCCTTCCTTCCTCTTGTATACCCACTTGCATCCTACAGGCTTTACACCCCTTGATAGAGGTAATAGCTCCCAAGTCCCATTCTTTGATAGGGACTGCATTTCTTCATTCATAGCTAGTAACCAGTTAGTTGCCTCCTTACTTTGGACTGCCTCTTTGTAGGACTATGGCTCCTCAACATCAATGCTTTCTACCACTACCAGTACATATGTAACAAGGTTAGTATCAACAAAATTCACACAGTCTACATGCTTGATAGGTCTTCTATTTTCTCTTCTTCCTCTTCTTGTTGCTATACTATGCTACTCTTCATGCAAATCTCTAGGTTGGTCTATAGAGCTCTTGTTTGTCCTTGAGGTCTCCGCCTCAAACTCCACCTTTTGATTAACACCCAGATCTTTTCCTGCAAGATTATCAAGTTCCTCATTCTGGTTGAACATAGAAGATTCATCAAACGTCACATCTATACTAATAATGAATCTCAAGGTCCTATCCTGTTCTGTACACCATAGTCTATACCCCTTCATACCAGTTGTATATCCTAGAAATATGCACTTCATTGCCCTCGCCTCCAATTTACCATCATTCACATGAGCGTCTGCCAGGCACCTAAATATCTTCAAACCAAAATAGTTCGAAGGTGTACCGTACCACACCTCTTGTGGAGTCTTCAGATCAATTGCAGTTGATAGAGATCTATTCACTAAATAGGTTACAATGTTAACTGCTTCGGCCTAAAATTGCTTAGGAAGATTAGCACTCAGCCGCATACATCTTGTGCGCTGCAGAAGTGTTTGGTTCATCCGCTCTGCTACACCATTTTGTTGTGGTATGTTCCGTACAGTGTAGTGTCTCACTATACATTCTTTTTTATAGAACTCATTAAATGGTGTATTGCAGAACTCCAATCCATTATCAATTCTGAATGCCTTAACTTGCTTCCTAATATGCTTCTCAATCATAGTCTTCTACACCTTGAACTTCTCAAACACCTCATCCTTCTTCTTCAAAAAATACACCCACACTTTTCTGGAATAGTCATCAATAAATGTCATAAAGTATTTGCACCTTCCATGAGACTCAATTGGAGAAGAACCCCATAAGTCTGAATGTATATATTCAAGGATATCAGTGGAGGTATGCTTTCCCAAACTGAACTTGTCTTTGCATTGCTTGCCCTTGACACAAGTTTCACAGAACTTTAACTTTCCAGTTTCCATGCCCTCCAATAACCCCTGCTTTTGCAACACTGCTAGTCCTTTCTCACTCATGTGTCCCAGTCGTCGATGCCATAACTCTGTTTGATTATTGTTCTTCTCCAAAAAATTAGAAATCGCCACAGTGCCCATTACCGAGTTTTCAATGAGTATATAGACCTCATGCTGAAGTCTACCCTTCATCACTACTAGAGCACCTCTAGAAACATTTACCTATTCACCATCGCTAGAAAAACTATATCCTTGTTTGTCTAAGGCACCCAAAGAAATTAATTTTTTTTGTAGCCCAAGAACATACCATGCATCAAATGTTCTAACCATATACCATCAAACATTTTTACCTGTACTGACCTACTACTTTCAACACAAAACTCCTGATCATCTCCCAACTTCACACTGCCTTTCTACTTCTTAAAAGAAGTAAATAGCTCCTTTGTAAAAGTCATGTGATAAGAAGCTCCAATATCCATGACCCAGGTATTTGCAGAATTTAAGGTACTAACTGTTAGAACATCTCCACCATCACCCTCATCTGAACTGTCCTGAACCATTGAGGCACTTGCTTTACCATTTGATTCCTTCTTATTGTTTCCCTTTTTCCATTGTGGACAATCCTTCTTGAAATGCCCCTTTTCCTTACACTTAAAGCACCGTAGTTGCCCATTGGACCTTGATTTCGAACAAGGCTTACTTTGATTACCTTCATCCTTCTCCTTGCTCCTGCCTCTATTCATTACCAAACCCATATCTGATGCTTCCTCATCGGACCCAGACACCCTTCTCTTTAGTTTCTTTAATTGTAAATCATCCTTTATATCACCAACCGAGATAGTGTCTCTCCCATAAAGCATCATGTTGACAAAGTTTTCATATGAATTAGGCAACGAGCATAAAAAAATTATTGCCTAGTCCTTTTCCTCAATTTTAACCCTGACCCCTTGAAGATCTAAACTAATTCGATTAAAATTGTCAATATGATATCTTACCGGTGTACTTTCTGACATCCTGAGGGTATATAACTACTACTTCTAATATAACCAATTCGTCAGGGATTTCTTCTAGTACTTGCTTTCTAATTTCTTCCATAACGAAGCTGCAAAAGTCTCATCTACAACCTCCCTCAAGACTTCATCCGTCAAACTCAATAGAATGGCACTATGAGCTTTTACTAAAATCTCCTCCCTTTCTTTTGCCTTCAAACTCTCAGACAACCTTCCATTTCCATCTATCACCGCTGCGCACCCTTCCTAAACCAGAATTGCCCACAACTTCACCTTCCATAATGTGAAATCTTTCGACCCATTGAATTTCTCAATATCGAATTTGTGAGACACCATCTTTTTTTAGCAAAAAAAACTTAAGCCAAATGCCTAGCTAATAACCAAGGCTCTGATACCAATTGTTGTGAATTGGCAGTATTAAAAAAGTAGAGAGAAAAGAAAGAATGATACAGAAAATTAACGTGGTTTAGCCAATGTGACCTATGTCCACGGGCAGGGGGAAAAACTTTATACTATTGAGACTAAATGATACAAGGTACAAGGTATAAATGTAGAAGCCCTCTTTATATATATAAGCAATCACACTCCCAACTTAATTCTACTTGATGTGGGACTTATCCCCTTTTTTATATATGAGGAATTCCCTTTTCATCTAAGTTCTATCCGATGTGGGACTTGGGTTTTGAGATTTGAAGGCATCATCACGGTGGTGATTACAATCCACCTTGAGAATGCTTACAAGAGGATGATTCGAAGTTGTGCAGTGGGTGGGTGTAGCGAAGGAATGCAAGGATGTTCTTTTTAACTCCATTAAAAGCATGCTTTTTGAGTTCTATGCAACTGTGGGAAATGTTTGTCTTAGGAGATGACAGGTCAATCTTGTGTTAGTCTTAAGGTCTCACTCCTGGTCATGAATATTGCGGACCAGGTAAATATCTACTACTCTTGTAATCTTTAAATATGTTATAATCAATCCCAAACCAAAAAAAAATACTTGAGCTATAATTTGGTTGTAAGATTCTTAAGTTTCTTTTCATTGAATTAATTTTTTTTCTTATCTTACTATTGCTAATAAATGATAAGTGATCTTGGGCCCAAAAAATTATGAGTGATATATAATTAAATTTTAATAATGATAGTATTTATAATTATATATTGAAATATAGTTCTCAAAATGAATCAACCTAATTAGAAAATTACTACTTATAAAAGTGTTTAACTATAAGTGAATAAAAGGTTAATTAATTGTGTAAAAAAAAAGGCATGGTAAACAAAAATATTTACTATCAATAAAGAGAGTAATGGGTTGTTAAATTGTTCTTCACTTTTTAAAAGCTTTAAAAAGTTTCTTATTATATTCACATATTTTTCATTAAACTAAATATATATATAGAATAACTGTTGTAAATATAAAAATAATTTTTTAATAATTACATATAATTTTCTCCTTTAGCTTCTTTCATTTTTTTTCACATTTTTAAAATCTATACAAATATAAACTCTATAATTTTTGGTCAATTTCTGAAAATTTTTAAATTTTTTATAGTTATTAAGGTCAAGATACTGTCGAACTTTTTCCAAGCTATTCTCTCTAAAGGCAATTCTAAGACACACTTCTTTACAATGCCCTAATACGTTTATGATTTTTAATCTCAAAATGTTCCTAAGAGAAATTGAAACCCAAATTTTTAAGAAGAGATAATTCTATTTCTCAAATTGAATATAATAAATCATAAGTTAATATATATATATATATATAAAAACCCGTGGAAGCTGTATGGTTCACAAGTCGTTTATTATGTGACTTCCGTTGGCCTGCATGCTTGCACACTGTTTATACACTGTTCATATCTATACATATATTATTCATATACTTTTTCTTTTTCTTTTTTCCTTTTTTTCAAAACTTTTTTCTTATGAGGTCCACGGGACATTTTTTGAATTTCCTGCAAAATACAAGGGTATGTTCTAATTTACTATACTTTAAGAAAATTGAAGATCAATTTTAACTACCCTTATATTTTGATAAAAAATTTAACTATCACCTTGTTTTCTTTATTAATAGTAAATATTTTTATTTATCATGACTATAGTTTTTATTATAAATCAATCTCTTACTTGCTTATAAAATTATTTAGGAATTTTCATTTATAAAAAAAATAACTAAGTGCAATGTTTTTAAAATTAAGCTAATCATGGAATTAGTGGAGATACTGATTCATAATTCATCAATTTGACTGTAATTAAATTTTGGTCAAATAGGACTCAACCATGCAACAGTTAAAAATTTAAAAGATTGGTGTAAAAACATTGGCATATGTAGTATTTTCACATGCAAAACACAAACCAAAATGTGCATACATGAAATGCAAAATTTTGTGCAAAAATTATGACTAAATGTAGTGCTACTGATACATAAAATAAAGTCAAACTATGCAACAATCATAATGTTGAAAGTTTGCACAAAAACAAGGCTAATCTAGTACTTTTAAACTTGAAATGAAGAATAGATATCCTTTGAAGTTAGAGGATTCATAAAGTGTTTGAAATTCAATGTTTTCTCATTTTTCTTTCTTTTTATTAAATTAAACCTCACTACCCCAATACGCAATATGCCTTACTTCAAGAGCTTTGCAAAAGGATCCTCACTTTAGAAGATCCCTATTCAAAATAGAAAACATGGACCTTTTGAAGTTAGAAGATCCATAAAGTGTCTGAAATTCAGTGTTTTCCCATTTTTATGTTTTTAAATTAAAACCCCTACCCTAGTAAGCAATATGCCTCACTTCAGGCATACTATGGGATCCTCACTTCAGATGATCTCCATTCTAAAATAGAAAGCCAACATGGGTAGAAACTTTATGCAATGAATTTTTACATAAATCATATGTAGTACTTCATAAGCCTAAAATAGAATGCCAACATGTGAAGAAATTTAACATAAAACTTTACACAAAAATATGCTCAACAAGCAATGATTTTGGCCCCAAAACATAATACTAATATTTAGAGAAATTTAACATAGGATTTTGCTAAGAAGAATTTTCTATGATTTTTTGCCTCAAAACAAAATACTAAATGTGTATAAGTTCCACACAAAACTTTGCAAGGGCAAGAAGTATTACATATGTTCTCAAGAATGAAACTCAGAGGAGTTGATAGGTGTCATACCTATTAGGTCAATGAGCTTGAAAGAAATAAACAAGTGCTTGGCTAATACACTAATCAATATTCTCAAAATGTAATAAAAGACAATATGTATTGAAATGAGTATATACCTTAATGTAATATCTCTTTGGTACTAGGAGAACTCGCGGTTGTCAAACTAGCCAAAATTAGTAAAAATTAACTAATTTACAATATAGTGCATTTCAAGTCATCTCTCAAGGAGCCTTTGGTCTAATCAATCAGATTAAGAAATCATAAAAATTGAAACTAATTTGAATGGGGGGTTTTATGAGAAATTAAAAGATTAATCAAAAAAAGAATTAGTTATTAAAATAGATTAGGAAACAAATCTATTCACTAATACGCAATCAATCCTAGTATCCCTCCCCTGATATCTTACCTTCCTCACCCTCTAACAATTCCCCTTGTTCAATTTTAATCTCCTGATTATTGCTATCTGATCTCCCTATGTTACCACCTAGAGTTATGATCAGTTATAGTTATTAAACCTGACACAACTGCACCATATTAACAACACAGAATCAATCATGTTCGCACACACCAAGTTTAAAATATAGAAACTTCTAATGTGATAAACAAAACTAATTTAATTAATCAATCAACTAATGAAATCAAACATAACTCCTAGATCAAACTAACAAATCAATAATTATGCAATTTAAATTACCTAACTAATGTAATCAAGATTAACATAAAAACAGAACAAAAAAAGGAAGAGGAAGAAATTCTTTCTATAATTAAAATCAAACTAATATGTACAATTAAACCAAAAACTCAAGTATTGACATCAAGTTCGGTACCCTGGATTGATCATCTAAAAATTTAAAGTGCCATAAAAGAAACCAAACACTCCAGAGAAAACAATTTTGATGGCTCTAGAGATGACATAAAAGAGAATGTGTGTGACTACTAATGACTTAAGGGAAAATATAAAGTACTAGATAGGTTAGGGTTACATCATATAGCTTAAAACAATAAAAATACTTTATTAATTCTTAAATGAAATAAGCTTAGCATTCAAAGCCCCTTGTTAAATGTCACAATCTATTTGTGTGGCTTAACTTACCTACAAGAACAAAGATATGGATATTTGGGCATTTGTTGATTAAAGTATAATAATAACAAATAAAGCCTAAATTCACTAGTTATGCAATTAAAACACATTAACCCAAATAATATAAAATGAACCTAAGATCATCAAATTAGTTCCACTAAATTATTATAAACTAAGTATAAATAGTAGAAAATATATAATTACTCGTATTATCACTCCTCCAATTCTACCTCTTACATCATCTTGACTTTCACCTTGCCTAAGAAGAATATTGGGCATGGTGTAAGATGAGAATTTACTTGCAACAAGTAAATTGATGTTGATAACCAAACACATAAGTATAAACATGAATAACACGAGAAAGTCAAGTTATCATAAAGAAATTTACAAGTGTTATGAAATTAATGATAAGTCCTTTGAGTTAAGAATCTTAATCTAATAATGATTAATATTTAATGCTTCATATGTCTCTTGGCCTTAGTCTATAAGTATCTATTCTTTTAGATTAAGTTGATTAGAAATTTAAAATTCAAGTTCAATTATTGGAAGTTTTTATTTATTATTATCTCTATTCTAATTCTTCTTTGCTCTTTTTCTTTTAAATTTATATTGTTTTTCTTTATTTATTTATTAAAAAAAGGAGGAGTTGGGGCTTTTCATTAATTAGAACACCACTATTGACAAGATAAAAACAAGAAAATATTTCAACCTTTGCATGTACATAGCTATCTGATGATGATTAACAATAAAAATTAGATATAAATCATACAATAGTTAATTAAATCCGTCTCTATTTGGAAAAAGGATAAAAGCGAAGGTCTTAGGCTTTATAGCTCTAAAAAATAAAGAACAAAAAGATAGATTGGTTATGTATACCTACTCATGTCTCTTCTTTAACTTCTCTATTGTAGCAATATAAATATCCTCACCTTGCCAAGCCTTAGAATCCTAAGGAATTGAAGCTTTCCTGAACTTTAGTTCATATCCATTCCCCAAGGAGATTACGGTGTTATGAAAATTAAAAATGCCATGTTTTGAAAAAAAAATTTGTGAAATGGTCATAATAGAATCAAGAGATACACAACTAATTTCTAACTCTTCTTTCTTCATTTATGATCAACCAACTGAGAGATGAAATCATTCTAATAGGGATTGGGTAGTATGAGATGCTTAAATCTCACATCAAATAGTATGAAATGCTTAGTATGATACTTAAGAAGAGTGATTTTTTCCTTTGATAACGCACTCTTAAAGTTAGGTTCCCTATGTAACATCCAAGATTTTTGAAAATTTTCTAAGTCTATTGGTTATAGCCAAGACTCTTGTTAGTTATAGCGAATGTACCTGTTCACTACAGTGAGTTTCCAGTTAGCTATAACGAATGTACCAGTTCACCAAAGCGAGGATGTAGTCCGCTATAGCGAGTTTGTGCATCTCATACAAAATTCAAGGCGTTTCTCATAATAGCGTGTGCCGTAGTGAGAATAAAAGACCTGAGACTGATAAGTGCTTGCTATAGTAAGGGATATTTTCTACTATAGCGAGAATTATTCCGAAAAAAGCGTGAAAAAGTGGATTTTTGCTTCTTAAAGACTTTAGAAGCCTCTTTTTTCTTCTAACCAATGTCTCTTCTACTTAAGACCAAGGGAGAGCTCATCTAAGAAGGGCACAAAGGAGGAGGAAGGGAGAAGGAAGGAAACCAAGAACAAGGTGAGAGAAACTTGAGATTTTCCTAGCTTTCCTTTTTGAAATTTTATTCTTCTCTCTTTGCCCTCTCTTTCTATGGTTTTAGTTATTGAATTGGCTCTGTTTTAAGCTTGGTCTAGAGGAGGGAGAGTAGAAATTCAAAGGAAAGGTTAAGGCAAAGTGAAAGCACTCTTGAAGAAGGCTTGAATTTAAGGTAGATATCTATGTATCTTTGCTTCTTCTTCTTCTTTGCTTCTTGTATATGTTGGTTTTACCAACTTGAGAGCTTGAGAGAAGAAGGACGTTTTGACCTAGAACAAGCATGAAACTCATGAATTAGAGTGTGGGAAGCTAGGAAATGTAAAGTAAGTGGAAGAAAAGCTAGTGAACTTCAAGATAGGAACCATAGGGGTTCTTGAACATTTTATACAATCTGATTTTATCTAAGAATCCACTAACCTTTGTGAGTATTTGTTTGAATTCCCAAGATTCCTAGGAAGCTTCCCAAGTGTCTTTCCCTTCAAGGAAAACTTAAAAGCTTCATTAGACCTTTTATGGAATCATAGATAAAGTATGCTTCTCAAAGATGTGGTTGATGCTTTAGCTTGTTCCATGAGAGTAATTACATGCTATGTGTTGTGTCTAGGCCAAAGAGATCAAATTCTATCTAGTTGTGGTTATGAGACCGAGAAGGGAAAAGAGAAATTAAAAGGGAAGAATTGTGTTTGAGTGCCAAGGTAGCTCTTCACTCTTTCTTATTGCATTCTTGGATGTATGATGTCATTGTATGCTTATGTGTGCACTTATATTGTGAGACATGCCATTTGATATTGCCTTGTTGTATTAGTACCAATATGCTTATATTTTAGGTTGTGAAAATTGCTTTTAAAGGGTGAGGTGGTTCCAAAAGTCCTTTGTGATGGGTGAGGTGGAGCCAAAAAGTCCATAGGAATGGGTGAGACAAGGCCAAAAGTCTCATGAATGAGTGAAGTCAAGTCCAAAGTCCCTAGAACAAGGGTAAGGTTAATCCAAAAGTCCCTAAAATAGGGTGAGACTAGACCAAAAGTTCTTAAAACTTATTCTTGGCATTAATAATATTTTCATGGCATGTAAATCATGAGTTGTATGATTTTTAATGGTTGAATGCCTACTTACATGTTTTAACATGTTTATATGCCTTAATTGTTTCCTTGAATGAGTATATGAGCTATTGAGATTTCATGAATCTCACCCCCTTCCCTCTCCCATCTCATATGGTCCAGGTGGAGTTCAAAAGCCAAAGATTGGAGGCCATGAAGCATAAATAGCCATTTTTTGACATTTTGTATAGTTTTGTATGCCCTTTGGTGTAAAGAGATGTCAATATTCATATGTACATTTTATTTTTGAGATATAAACTTTGGAGCAAATGTAAAAGTATGTGAATACATTGTATACATCAATGTTAGAGCCAAAGCAATGAGAATGCATGATTTTCCCATTTGGTAGCTTACACTTACATGTGACATAGTGAATTTGAGATGTATGATAGTTTAGACCACTTGGGAAATTCATATGTGATTTATTAGTTCTTTTAAACTTAGCCAAGAGGTGCTAAACACTAAAAGGAGCTATTTGAACCAAAGAGTTGCATTATGAGAAGCAAAAACGACCATATTGGTGGGCTGTGTCACTTTTTATTCAAATGAGCTCTCCTTGATCTAAAATTTGGCATGCATCTAGAGCTTCTTAAGAGCTTTTTAGAAAGCTAAAATGTAGAATATTTAGAGGTCTATGGAATTTTTGGAGAATTTTTGAAATTGAAAAATTTTCTAATTTTTTGTCAGTGTACTGAGCAATTGGTCCGAAAATGAATCTATATCATTCATGGGGCAAACATGTCTAATTGCTACGAAATTTTATAAAGAGAAACTAAACCTTCCTAATGACTTGTGTCAATTAGAAGCACTTCATTTGGATGTCTAGAGGGGGAGATATAAAATTTTGAAGTTACTATTCTTTTCTAGGCACACCTCTATACCTGTGTTACTATTTGATTTATTTTTAGGGTTTGAATGCTCCTAGATTGGTCTAAAATTATTTTTTTCCTCTATTTAACATTTGTAACTTTCTAAATTGGTATAAAATACATGGATTGTATTTTTTTTGAAATTAATTATGAATTTCCAAATTTTATATCAGTAAGTTGTATCAGATTTCTAGGCAGCTTGACCTCCTTGCCTTTTTTTGTTGTCAAACATGGTCTAGATGAGATTTTCGTTGCCAAAAATTATTTTTAGTGTAAATTTTGCATCTAAAGCTTTCCAAAAAGCTATGGTTTGCTTGGTTTTTATTTTTCTAGAATTAGTTATGATTTTCCAAAGTTGGAGCCAAAAATCTGACTTTTGGACCCGTGAGAGAAATTGAATTTTTCTGGTTTTTGGCCTCATATCCGTGGTTTATGGATTGTTTTATGATATGTATAAGTTTTATGAATGGAGTTTGAGTAGAAAATATGATTAATGGGTTCACGGGATTCACGGGGCAAAGTATGAGCGTTTAAACCCCCGATATAATACATTAAAATGTCATGGTTTTACTCTTTTTCTTTAGAATTTCATCGAATCAAGCCTAAGTGGAGATTAGTTGAGGTTAACACATTATGGTGTTACACCCTATGCCTCCTTTAGTCTTATCATTCTTGTCTACTTCTATTAGAAAATCAAGAAAAAGCATATCTTGCTTCAATTATAACATGGGAAAATATGCATTAAGAAAGATGATATAAGAAATAATATAAAAAATGACACTACGAAGCAAGCAATCCTAAAAAATAATGAAAATCCAGCATGTTCCAACACTTGCACTTAGTAATAAGAGACAAAATAAAAGAACAAGTCTTTTTTATTATTGTGTATTCATTAAAAAAGAATCTAATACAATATGTAAAAAAATATGTATCATCAGTAAGTAGATGTTTGCTTCCCTTTTACTCAGTCATATTTCCACTTTTTAGTATATCCTTCATCAAAGAGTGTGAAGGTTTTTATCAACTTTGTATCTTCAAAATAAGGATTCTCCTTAAAATTCTAAAATACTAGTAATTTAAAGATTTTATAAATAAGGAAGAAACTTAACTTCATGATTTATTATTATATTATATCATACTCCCTTCGGTCCATATTATAAGGCACTTTCAACTACTTCACACAGTTTAATAAAACTACTTAACTACCTCAAACTCTTCAAATTTATCACTTTTTTCTACTTTTGCCCTTATTTATGGAAGAGAGAGAAAAAGAAAAAAGCTAAACTAACATTTCTTTTTAAAAAAGAAGATGGACATTTTTGGAAAGTCAACACAAAAGATTACATGGTGCCTTATATTTTGGACCAAATAAACCTTCTAGAAAGTGCCTTATATACTAGACCGAAGGGAGTATAAGATTATTTCAATAGAAAGAAACAATCCCCTATCCTAATATAAAGAAAAAAAAAAGGGAAGATCAGCATATCATAATGCACTTTTTTAACACTTTAAAACAATATTGCACTAATGAATGCATTTTATTTAGCAGTTCCACTCCATTCTCTTTGATTTCTAAATGGGATTTTGATTCAAATGATGCCTAATAGTGGTTGAATGAACATTGTATAAGGGTGGCTATTGCAGCAAAGGGACATGAGTACCAAAGAAAAAAAGGAAAATGAAAAACATTACTCTTGCTGGAGATAACAGAGATGTTAGGTTCTAATTAACCATGTGGGATTATAAGTTGATTATTGTGTATTAAAAGCTATCATATTATATCAAGCCTAATTAAAGTGATCTAATAAGGTTTTGGATAATTTTAGACTTTAATGCAACTAACTAGGGACTTTAAGGTGTAGAGACTAAATTATTATTTCTAACTTTATAATGGGCCAAATTATAAATAATAAATGTTAATAAGTTAACTTATATAAGGTTATGGTCCCTAAATCACATACATGCTCTTTTCTTTCTAACATCCCATTATTAGAGACAAATAGAGTGAATTCTAAAAAGAAAAAAAAAACCCAAAGGACTATGTGTAAATTTGGAAAACAAATTGAAGGAATTGTGATTATCTTCCTTTATGGCTGATTTAGGGATGCTTCTACTTTAGTTCATAAGTTCTTGATGATCCAACGAGAATGATCTTGTAGTTTGATGAAGTTTTTCACCCTTAAGGTATCTTGCTAAAAAGTGAAGCCTAGTTCATGTTGAATCATTAAGAACTATATTTTAGTATTCTCATATGATGGATATTCATGTGTTCTTAAATTCAAGAATTTTGGATTTGGTGTTGATAGATTTGAGAATAATTTTAGATGATCTTTTGCAATTATCTTCTAACATTCTGGATTAAATTGGCTATATTTTAGTTAATTTTCCCAAGAATTTAGATTCATGGATTTGGTTTCAAAGAAAATTTGGATTTAGTTTATGATTAATTCATTAATGGAACCTTACTTCCTTTTGGATTTCAATGGCATAATAAATTTCAAATACAATTACCCTTTTTGTTTTTAATAAAAGATATGCATTATTATTAAAGGATATAGGTAGCTATTAAAGGATAAACATTGATCATGGTTGATTTGGGGCCATTATTATCTTTTTTTAAAATTTTCTTTTACTTGGTCAAAGGGATATGGGTTTAGTCACTTCTTCTTCTTTTTCCCCCCTCTTAATTAGCTAAAAAAAATCTCCGCCTAACTTTTAAGCTTAAGAGAGAAAGTCCATTAAGAACTTGGGTTATGGGCTTTATGCTAGATAAGAATCTAGGTTGGGTTGACCCAACCTTGTCCAAAACTGACCCATTGATTTTAATTGATTGACCATCGACTTTGACCAATTAATTGATTGGCTTAAAAAAAAATTTCGAAGGCAATTTAAATTCAAATTTTGGTAATTATATTTCCTTATGGATGTCTAATATTCTAAAATAAGCTTATTGAAATAACATGTTACTAAAGTAGCCTTTCTTATTAAAATGGTTGCATACATGTAATTCATGAGAAAGGTTGATATTTAGCCTATTTACATAAAATTTGTAACGATAAGTATGTGATCATTATTAAGTTTTTCATGTGAAAATAAATTGGTTAAAAGAAAGGCTTAATTGTTTAACAAGAATTTATTATCAATATTTGGTCACTACATCAAGAGTACCACTTACAGGTTGATATTTCTATCTAAAGACTAAGTGTTAATGTTATGCTAAATATCCTGTGATGGGCCCTACCATTATTTGAATTTATTAATTGCATAATACGATGCTTTTGTGGGTTTTGTTTTGTTTTGTTTGATTTGTTTTATATTCAGTTATTGGTTTTGCTAGAAATATCTCTGCTAGCATAAATTTATTCCTATGCTCAATAACACTAACTTCAAAGCATGGCTAGAGAATGTCTTAATCATTTTCAGAGTCATGGACCTAAACCTTGCGTTATGAATTGATTAACTTGCTACTCTTATTAACAATAGTGCCTTTAATGACAAGAGGGAAATTGAAAAGTACAAATGATTGAATTGCATAAGTCTAATCCCATAAAGCATGTTATTCCAAAAGCATTTTGGGGTACTATGTTTGATAAGGCTCCTATGACTAAAGGTTTCCTCAAGGATCTTGAGAAGAGATTTGCCAAGAATGAAAAGGTTGAAACTAGTACAATTTTGGCAAGCCTTATCTCAATGAGATACAAAGGAAAAGGAAACATAAAGGAGTACATTATGGAAATGTATCACCTCGCTTCAAAATTAAAAGCACTCAAGTTGGAATTACTTAAGGACTTATTGGTGCACTTGGTTTTAATTTCCCTTCAAACACAGTTCAATCAATTCAAGGTGAGCTATAATTATCAAAAGGACTGTTGGTCCCTTAATGAGCTTATCTCACACTATGTCCAAAATGAGGAAATATTGAAACATGAGAAGGCAAAAAGTGTTCACTTAGCCATTACTTTTAAGGACAAAAGGATTAAGGGAAAAAAAAAGGAAAAATAAAGAAGCTGTAGGTCCAACCCTATAAAAGAAACAACAAAGGAACAAACTAAATATGCTTGTTTCTTTTATGAAGTTAAGGGTCATAAGAAGAAGCAACGTATCAATTATCACACATGGCATGCAAAGAAAGGTATGCTTCTTTTTTTTTTTGGGCTTTTAAGGACAATTTGACTTTGGTACCTAGACATACATGGTGGGTAGACTCTAGTGCAACAACTAACATTAGTGTATCTATACAGAGTTATACTTGAGTTGGTAAAAGCCAAATAATGGTGAAAGATACATCTACATTAGTGATGGCAAGTCAGTGGAGGTCGAGGTAATATGAACATTTAGATTACTATTAAGAACTGGATTTTATTTAGATTTGAATGAGACTTTTTATTGTACCATCATTTAAGCAAATTTTGGTTTTTATTTCTTTTTTAGACAAATTAGATATTGTTTTTCATTTGGAAATAACAAGTTTAGTCTTTTTTATGATTCAAAATTGGTTGGTATCGATTCTTGTTAACACACAAAGCTTACAGTGAAAATTAACCAATAAGAATTTAGCTTATTTGTGGTAGAAGAGATTAGGTCACATCTTCAAAAAGAGAACTGAAAGACTTGTGCCCAATGGTATTTTCAATCCCTTTGATTTTATGGATTTTAATATGTGTGTTAATTGTATAAAGGGGAAAAAATACTAAGAGATTTGGTCCTAACAAGGCTTCAGAAGTCTTAGAACTTATACACACAAACATTTATGGACCATTACCTAGAGCTTATTGAAATGGTCAATAATCCTTCATAACATTCATAGATAATTTTTCATAGCATGGCCACCTTTATCTCATCCATGAGAAATTATACTTATTGGCCATGTTCAAAAGCTATAAGGCTAAAGTTGAAAACCAACTCAACAAAAGGATAGAGAACGCTAAATTTGACTATAGCAGTAAGTATTATGGTAGATATGACAAATTAGGTGAACAATGCCTAAGACAATTTACTAAATTCTTAGAGGAATGCAACATCATCCCACAATACATTATGCCAAGTTTACCTACTATGAATGGTGTTGATGACAGATGAAACTGAATACTTAAAGACATGGTAAAGAGTATGATTTGTCATTGTACCTTGCTAAAATCACTCTGAGGAAAAGCATTACAAACCATAGCATATTTACTCAATAGAGTTTCAACTAAAGCAATAGCTAAAACCTTTTTATAAGCTTTGGGCAAACAAGAAGCCTAATTTGAAACACTTACTCTCTTAAGAGTGTCTAGTTAAGGCAAGGCCTTTTAGCCTAAATGAAAAGAAACTAAATTTAAGGACTATCAATTGCTATTTTATTGGATGTTTTAAGGGGTCCTGTAACGCCCGATTTTTCGTAAAATACCGAAATGAGTCAGTTTTCAAAGCCAATCTCCTGGTATGAATCCACAAGTTCCACGTGACACCAATTGTGAAGTTTTAAGTAAGACGTAACGCGATTAAATCCATTGTCATTGTTTTATAACCATGATTAAGATATGGAGCTTGTAAATGCCATGAATGAGGTTAGCTATATATGGTATTACAGGTCCAATGGTTATAAGTTTTATGACCCCACGACTAAGTCAATTTTCGAGATGATAAATGCTCAATTCTTTGAGGATACTAAGTTTGCGAGGGAAGAAAGGGTTAAGGACTTTGTCTTTAAATAGGAATATGTTGATATTCCTCTAATTGCCATTGATAATGATTAGGATCAGACTATTATACTTGACATTGTTCAAGAAGCAACCCAAAATCTAGATAATGTCATTGAATCTTTTGTTCAAATTTAAAAACTTTCTCTAAAAGAGAAAACTCTATAACCTCAAGAATCAATGTCATTAAGATGATCCACTAGAGAGAGGAGAAGTGCAATTTCAAACAATTACATCACATTTCCCCTAGAACATGAGGTTGACAATAAAGGTGGAAGATGATCCAAACAACTTCTGTCAAGCCATGAAAAGTTCTAATTCTTAGAAGTAAATCAATACCATGAATGAAGAGATCAAGTCCATGAAAGACAATGATGTATGAGAACTTGTTCCATTATCTGAAGGTGTGAAACCCATTGGTTGCAAATAGATATTTAAGACCCAAAGGGATTCAAAAGGCAACATAGAGAGGCATAAGGCACATCTTGTTGCTAAGGTCTTCACATAGAAAGAAAGCATCAATTATAAAGAGACTTTCTCTTTGGTTTCATCAAAAGACTCTTTCAGGACAATAATGGCACCTATAGCTCATTTTAACCTTGAGTTACATTAGATGGATATAAAGATTGCATTTCTCAATGGTGACATTGATGAGAAAATTTATATGGTGCAATAAAAAAACTATTTTTGGAGATTCAAAGAAAATGGTATGGAAATTAAAGAAATCCATCTATGGGCTTAAACAGGCATCTCATCAGTGGTATTTCAAGTTTCATCACGTTGTTATTTTGTTCAATTTTAGGATAAATGTTATTGATGATTGTGTATATGACAAGTTCAATGGGAGTGAATACATTTTTCTAGTTTTGCATGTTGATGACATATTACTTGTCACTAATTATATAGGCTTATTTCACAAAACCAAGATATTTTTATCAATGAAATTTGAAATGAAAGATCGTAGAGATGCCTCTTTTATATTAAGGATTCAAATACATCAGGATCATTTTTGAGGTATTCTTAGGTTATCACAAAAGAGCTATATTAAAAAGGTACTTAAAAGATTTGGCATGCAGGATTGCAAACTAAGTGACTCGTTGTCACTAAAGGGGACAAGTCCAATTTCAATTAATGCTTCAGCTGTAGAGAGTCTTATGCATGCTTATATTTGTATGCATCTGGATATTGCATACATTTTTAAGATACTAGGGAGATATTTGAGTAATCCAAGAATGGATCATTGGAAAACAGTCAAACAAGTCATGTAGTATTTATAGAGAACAAAAGATTACATGCTCATATACAAGAAATCAAATCAACTGGAGATCATTCATAATTCTAATTTTGATTTCGCTAGATGCCAAGCAGTCAAAAATCTACATCAGGCTATATCTATCTACTTGTTAGAGAAGTTATTTCTTGGACGAGTGCTAAGAAGACACTTATAGCTTCTTCCACCATGGTAGCAAAATTCATAGTGTGTTATGAAGCATCCAATCATAGAATATGGCTATGAAACTTTGTCACTAAGCTTTATGCATTGTGGATATTTTGTGACAAGTAATCGACAGTGCTATATTCCAACAACAACAAGAGTTTGATGAAGTTGAAGCATATAAACATCAAGTTCTTAGTTGTTAAAGAAAGAGTTTAGAGTAGATAAAAGTCTATAGAGCACATTAGGACAAACTCTATAGTTGCAGATCTACTAACCAAGGGATTAACACCCAAGGTCTTTTATGAGCACACTGCTCATATGGGTGTTATATCTCTTAATGATAAGTGGTTTCTCTTAGACACATTATGTTATCATTTTAGATACAATTTATGGTTAATTTATTATTGAGATTAATTTCAATTATAAAGCATTTCATTTATTTTATCTCTAGACTTGTTTAAAATTGATCTCACTAAGGTATAAAGTTGGACCTGTTGAAAATAAGCATGCTTAGGTCACATTGCATGTAATTCCCATGACTACATGGCCATACTTGATCCATATTATTTGCTTATATCAGTATATATGACCATTGATGGGTTCAGTTATGATAAAGGGAGAATTAAAGTTAAAGACCTAAAGTTGAAAAAATTTACTTTGAAGAATCTGTTACCATTAGATTTAGGGGGTTTTACTTAAAGTGCCCATTTGGATTTGCATTTAAAACCTACGTTTGTATAAAAGCTCCACTTTGTTGCTTTGGTGAAACGTGGTTTCAGAGGGTGACAACGCATTTCCAAACACAACAAAAGTTAGTAGTAATCTATTAATAGGCTCTTCAAAGTAAATTTTTTCAACTTTTGGTCCTTAACTCTAATTCTCCTTATGATAAATGTTGTAAAAGCCACTTTAATCCTATATTAATATGATTGATGGAGTGGATTGTTTGGGGATGCATTCAGTAATGATAGCAAAATTTAAATATTCATAAAATCTTTTTTTTTTATAATGTACAATTATAAGGTGACACATATAGCCCAAGTAGGAGATTGTTGGATTGTAATTAACCAAGAGGGCTTATATGTAAATTATGATGTATTAAAAGCTAACATATTATATCAAATCCAATTAAAGTGATCTAATAAGGTTTTGAATAATTTTTTACTCTTATGTATCTCATAAAATATGGGCTTTTATGCATAGAGACTAAATTATTATTTTTAATTTTATAATGGGCCAAATTAAAAATAATAAATATTAACATACAATTAATTTATATAGGATTATGGTTCTCAAATCACACACATGTTCTTTTCTTTTTGACGTCCATCATTAGAGAGAAACAAAGTAAATTCACCTTCGCTTCATGAATATAGGTCGGTGTAAAGGTGACGAATGGGGACCTACCCTTGCCTACACTGATTGGCTTGGTAGAAAGATAGAGTGAGAGTGCCCTTCTACAACGTCCTTACTTTCTTCGATGCGAAGAATAGCCTAGTAAAGTAGCCATATTCACAAGGAAAGGAGGCCGCGATGGCATAAAATGAGTTAGATTTCCTGTGCTAGCAAGAAGCAATTGGGAGGAATGCCCCTTCGGGTAGCTCATCAGGATGAAAGAAGCAGCCGTAGCATGAAAAACTCAAAGGACTATGTGTAGATTTGGAAAACAAACCGAAAAATTTGCTGATTCAAGTATACTTCCGTCTTAGTTTATAAATTCTTGAGGATCCAAGATTAATGATTTGGTATTTTGATAAAGTTTTTCATCCTGCAGATATTTGCTAACATGAGAACCCCTAATTTCCCCAAAAGTCTAAATAAAACAAAGGAAAATTAAAAACACATAAACTCTTTCCTTCCTCCATTTACCAGTCCAGAAAGCTCCGACGTGAGCTGGTGGTGACTGAGAGTCTCGCCGAAGATGACTCTGCATGGAGACGGGACGCGGTGAGTGAATATGAAGGGCTTTCAAAGATTGGGACTCAGGCTAGGGACCGGGAGACATCAGAAGAAGAAATCTTCAACAAATTTTGACTCTCTATCCCCCGCTCTCAATTTCATTCTCGCGCAAAGTTGGGTCTGTCCGTTTGGGATGGTATAAACGCAAAGAAAATCTGGGTTTTAACCCATCTCTTTATTTATTTAACTTTTTATATTTTTTTAATTTAAAAAAATATTCACCTCTTAACATAAATAATATGCCATATTACATAATTATGTTTATTTTTACTAACTTTGTATACTTTTTTTAATATTACTGTTAGGTTATCTTCCTTATTAACTGAATTAGTCATTTGCATAATATTAAATCAGTTTTGAAGATGACATTTTTTTTATGAGAGATTAATACTTATATTTTATATTTCTAAACAAAAGAGTAATTAAAGAGCTACCTTGTATTATATACATTACTCATAAGAAAATATATATATATATGTGTATATAAAGTTAAGTAGAATTTTCAATCAGATTAATTAATATTCTTATACATATACGAAAAGACAAGGTACTAATCGGATATGATAGTACATATTCTATAGTTTGAATATTAAAGAACACAAGTTAATGAATATAGAAGAGTTGTTATAATTAAGATAATATGAGTTGTCCTCCTTTTATCTTTCTTTTTGGCTTTTAATACTTTTTTCTTATTTTTTGAGATATTATTATGGCAAGTTGGGGTGCCCTAGATTCTTATCGTTACCGAAATTATACTTCTAACAAGATAAAGTTAAATCTAATAAATATTGGAAATGGAATCTGATTCTTGCTTATCCATTATAACTATAGATATAACAGTACAAAATAACTTTTAAAAGTTATTTAATAGTTATGCGATATTTTATTTTTATATTATCTTCTTTAACACTAATTAAAGTGTCAAGTTATCATTGAGTAATTTTTAAATTTTAATTTTAATCAATATATAATATTTTTACTTTTTTTAATAGCTTTGGAGGACAAGTGTTGTGTCTTGAAAGTTGGATATTATATTGGGATTTTTTTTACCAATTTAAACTTTAATAAATTAATTTCAAGATTATTTGTAAAACCTTTTAAATTCAATAAGTAATTTAAATAATAAATTCGAAAATTTTGAACAAATAAATATTATAAAATTGTAAATTGATTTAAATAATATATATAAGAAATAAAATAATTTGAAATTTCCAAATTCAAAATTTTCTTGTTATAGACAACAAGTTTGAAAATATTGAAGATTTAAATAGAATAAAAAGTTACAATTACAAATTTATATAAATATATAATATGATAACTAAAATAGAAATTTAAAAATTTTGAAGACTTAAATAAAAAAAATACAAATTTTAAATAAATCTAAATAAAATATTATACATAAAAATAAAAAATTGAGGATATTGATAACTTGAATAGAATAAAAGAAAAACAATAATTTTAAATCAATTTAAAAGAATAATATTGTAAATTTGAATTCATATTTTTTATAGTAAATTTTAAATTCAATAATAAATAAACTAGAAAATTATAGTATGAAAATATTGATTTAAAGAATAAAGATAACAATATTTTTAAACATTATCTTTAATGTGGAATGACAAATTCCTAAGATTAGATTGAAACATTGGCAATGGGGAATCTCACAAAATTAGGGATCAAGCCATAAGGGTTATGGATGTCAAACTACTCTCTCTATAGTTTACCTAAGAATTTTTGCCTAACTAAAATGCAAAGCAACAGAGTTCCTATGAATACATGCTAAATTCATGTATTTATCTATTTACAAAATCATGAGTTAATTTAAACTTCCAACTTTTTCATCATATGGTTAAAATACTATGGGAATCATGAACTTATCCGAAAATCTTGTCAACAAGGTTTCTTGTCAACAAGATCCTCGATCAAAATACTAAGACATAATTGAGAACCATTCAGTCTACAAGGTCTAAATTTTTGTTAACAATGTCTTCCAACAATCTACAAGGTCCTAGATCAAACTTCAAACCTTAATGAAGCTAAAAGGTTAAAGAAAAATCTTGACAACACTTAAAAAATTCAAGTAGACACACCTAAGCAAAACTATAATAGGAGGTCCTAAAATTCTCCAAACTCTCAAGCACTAAGTTATGCTAAGAATAAGTTGTTATAATCATATAAGAATTCCTAAATACATATAAATCCTATGAATCAAGCATTAAACTAGTCCATGGTAGAAATAAGAAACACTTGACAACAAAACCCATAAAAATCTCACTTTTCTTTATCTAAGTACCTTTAAAATACCTTAAAACTTCCTCCCACTCTTCTACATTCCAAAATATGTCTAAATCAACATTTACAATATCAAGAATCAAAGAAAAATAGTCAGGACAACCATCACCATGCTAGGACAACAAGCGCAGAATTTTTTACGACAAATAGTACACAGAGAAAACAAACTACCACATAAAACCAACTCATAGTCATCCAAAATTTCTAGAACCACTACCATACACCCTTAAACATAATACAACATCTATTTCTATCAAAGAATTCATGTGAAAGTGAAGAAAACCGAGCAAGAGACATAGGACGACAAGTATCACGCAAATAGAACATGACAACAAGAAAAATGCATCAAGCCATCACAATTCCCAAACTTTTTCTCCCTTGCCCTCATACCAAGCTCACAAAGACTCCCCTAATTATTTTACATTATCTCTAACTACCCTAAAAGACCTTAAACTCTCAAAATATACTCCAAAGTAGCACAGGATGTCCCTCTTTCTATGATAGTACAAAAGCCAAAAACATGAAAAATGACACTTAAAGCCCCATGTGCAATGGCCAAAAATTTAACCACATCTTTAATTAACACCAAACCACTTGAAGCAAGTTTAAAACTCCTAAAGAAAGTTGTCTAAGTACAAAAGTCTCACACTTGAATCCTATATCAAATTTTGACCTCTCAACCCCTCACCTTTGGCACATTTTAGCTTCCAAATAGTCTAATGCGTAGATTTTACATACCCAAATTTTGCTAACACTTCCAAAAAAGTTCTAAACCTTAACTATCATTTTTCTTTCACCAAAATAAAGTTGATCAAAGGTAAAATCATAGTTTTCCTCGTTATATAAATAATTTGCTACATTAACCCTATATTGAACTAGTTAATGGTAGTAAAGGACTCAATTTGCGTTTCACAAGGTCTCACCTTGTCTAACCACTTTAAACACAAGCCAAAAGACTAAAACAGACCTAAAATACTTCCAAAAGCCAAAAATATCAGTTAGAATGCCTATGTGATGCATAACAACCACTAAGTCCCTAAATGTGTATATTCAAGTCATATATGCCTAAAAGCAAAACTAGCTTTTTGTTTCACATGTAATCATTGACGTAGGATTAACCAATAACAACATAAGGTTATCATACTTCCAATTCTGAATATATTACAAATTCATAGCATACACAAGGGAAATTACATTAGGTATTCATAATTCCTTCATATGCAGGCTTACATCCTAAAATAGCCATTATGGCCTAAAAACAAAACATATGGAACATTTATAGATATACATCATCAAAATTCATATTTACACATCAAAAGACCATGTATAACCTCCTATGCTTCCCCTTGCTACCCTATTCAAGCATCAAGCTACTTCTCAGGCCTTCTATTAGAACTTTCCCTTAAAAGGATGTAAAAAGAAGTCCCCCGAAGAGGTTAGATACACTTCCAGTAATTGCCTTACCTTTCCAAAATATATTTCAAAGCAACAAGGCACGAAGAACTATTATAGCATGCAAGGAAACATATTCATCATATATATATATATATATATAGTATATTTGATTGCATACAAGGGTCACATAATAACATATACATCATATATCATTATAGAACTCATCTCAATCATGCTTATCATATTTTTCTCATATCTATATGGTGAGGCATGGCCTTCTCACCAAATTTAAGCATATGCATCATCATCAAGTGGGGAGGAATGGCCTTCTCCCTAAACATAACCTTCCACTGTAAGAAAGATATGGTGAGGCATGGCCTTCTCATCCATTTCATCTCATATACATCTCATAGGCAATTAAATAGCAAGAAAACTCATAAACAAGCATTTCACATAATAGTTCATAGGAAATATATTCAAAAAGGTAAATAATTACCTGGATAGAAACCTAAGTGTTCCCTAGGCACTCTTTGGTAAGGCAAACTCTAATTCTTGCTACCAATAAGCCTATCCTTTAGCCACCGAAAACAACCAAATCAAAATTTAAGTTTGAAATTACTAATTTACTAAATAAGAAGCTATAAAGGTATATTTTTTACCTATGCTTAAATTCCTCCAACTACTTCTAATTTCTTCTCTCCCTAATCAAAGCTCTCTTTCAATTTGTTTTTACTTAACCATGGTAAAAAAAAAAAGAATAGCTATTAATTAGTACCATTTTATCATATTTAACAATGACTATTGAATATTTAAAGTAAACTCTATACCCTTGCTCCATGTGTTAAATTCTCATATAACAAGCTAACTCCAAGCCTTTTAAACTCACTTTTGTTTCAGATCTACAAAAGTTCATAACCTACACATCATTGTTTAATAATTGCTAAATTAAATTCACAAAGGTTGCAACTAGTAGCAGATGGTCTAACCTTGTTGGCTCCTTGCAAATTTTTGTTGCAAAATACAAGGATATGTAGGAATGTGTAGAGCTAGGATCAAACAATACGTAAGCATCATGTGAATAAACTGTGAGTGTACCTATCACCACGGCATTGGATGCCTACACATCCTATCTATTCAAAGCAAAAACTTGAGCCTAACCACGACTTGTAGTTGTCTGACCTCTACCTGCAATTGCCCCACTGCTACTACCTCTACCATTTTGAATAGTAACTGTACTGGCAGACTAAATCCCTGCTGAAAATTGCCAAACAAGTTGAATTGATCTTTGATTGGACTCAAGGTAATGCTAAGGGCAATCTTTCACCAAATGCTCAACTTGCCTATAATGAAAACATACTCCCGTTTCCCTATGGCATGGCCCAAAATGCATCTTTCCACAAACAAAACAAGATTTTTTATCCTAACAAGATTAAGTAGGAATTAAAGAATGTGTAACCCTAACACTCCCAAAAGGTACCCCATACCTAACATTGCTAATAAAGGATGGAGTCAAAGATCCTGTGAGAGTCTAGCTAGGTCTCTGACATCCGTAAGGTCTAACCCAATGAGAATATCCACTTGCAAAAGAACTACCCTTATATTTTCTCTCACTATCATGCTTCCTCTTCTTCTGAGAGGTATCATTCTCCCTACCCTTATCTCTATCATCCATGCACAATCTACAACAACTGAATGAGAATGAAACAAATTTATTTATGTAGCCATTACTATGTACAATAATCAAAGCAAACCATTTACAAACCTCTTAATCCTTTCCCTTTCAGTAGCAGCTAAATATAAGGTGTGCCAAGACAAATGAGTGCAACATATATCATAGTCAATGATGCTCATGCCTAGTACCTATCTCAAACCCTTAAACTCTCTGGCTCTAGCATCACGAACACTCTGTGGTAAGAAACAATCCATAAAAATGTCCCTTAAATTCTTCCTACAACATTAAGGGTGATCCAACTGGCCTCTCACCCAATAAAGTTTGGAACCATAAATAGGCGGCATCCTGTAATTAAAACCTAGCAAACTCTAATGATTTAGCACTTGGACAACTCAAAGCTCTACAAATCTTCTCAATATCATCTATAAATTGCTAAGGCTCCTCCAAACTGTCTATTCTGGAATAAGTGGGAAGTTTCAACTATAGAAAATTGAGAGAGTTATAGGGACCTCTCTCTCCTCTCTTAAAACCTAAGGCTCAACTGGTCTTGGCTAAACTGGTGGTGCAACTTCCTCCAAGGGCTAAAGAGGTTCTACTCTATCCTGTGGCAAGGCCTATTTAGAAGGTCTAACAGTCCCACAATCCTTACCCCAGCCTCAACCACGGCCTCGAGTTGGCAAGGACAGCTTGTTAAGTTGTTGCACTCTTCGAAGCTTCATTTACAACAGCTAATCTATTAACTGAATGAATTATGAGGGGCATATTTACTTTACAATAAAACAACAATATTAAGAAAATTCTCAAAATTCAAGTCTTAAAGTAAATAAACATCACATTTAGCAAAGTCAATAGACTTAAATGAAAGAGTATTAGGACATCCTATAAGGTCTTCAATGTTATCTCAATTATAATTATACCTAGGTTCATAATGATAATGAAATCCCATCAAAGAACACTTGCACCATAGGACCACAGATTGACCTAAGCTCTTATACCAATTTTGTCACTCCCTAAAACCAAAAGTATGACTATCACGGAAAACAAACAATTTCTCTTCCATAAGCCTAAGTAATATTAGGATCCTAGCCAAGGATTATTAGAAATACCCAAAATTCAATACCAGATAATATAACCAATCAGAACAGTTATAAGTCATACATATATTAAACATAATTAAATACATATAGCTTTTATAGAAGTTTTGGCAAAGTCTCTTCTAAAATTTGGACCTCTCAAAATTTTTATAATTAGCCCAACAAAACAATTACATTAAAAGAGAGTTATACTCTCAACATAACCCACTATAAATCAATTATTAAGGGTGGAGGGATCCTATCTGCGGTTCGATGGAGCTATACACATATTACAGAACAAAATTGATTTCATTTTGATCAACAAAATATGCCTGAACGAACATATGCGAGGCTCACCAAAAATGAAGAAGGATGATTGATCCTAAGCCACTGAAAAGGGATTAGGTTTAGTTTTGCTATCTGGAAAGAGTATTAAAAACAAAAGGAATGAGTTCAATACTCAATAAGTAAATAAAACTAACTATAAGGAATAAGAACGATTTCACATTAAAGTTCCATTCAAATCCGTAATTCAACATTTGAAACATTTAATACAATGATTAATGAATTCTTTTGATAAATCATTCTTCAAATACAATAGGAGCATTTAATCAATACCAAACAGATCAAATGTAGAGCACACAATCTGCGAGGGTAAGTAACATAGATGCTGAGCAATCTGCTAGCAAAAATCAAAATAAATCCATGTATGATGACCAACCACATGGGACTAGCAACACCCTTGCTACTTGCGGTACAATTCATAATACACCATGACTAACCACTACTATAATTAGTTGCAGGGTCCTGAAAATAAAGAGCTTCCTCAAAGAATCATCTCATAAGTACATGCTTAAAATTAATCAAAATTCTTAATTATGCATACTTATCATCAGAACATGTAAACAGTGTGCATCATGAAATATCTTAATTTACAGAGCAATTAGGAAAGTTAAATGAAAATTCTCACAACCAAACAGAGACGATTATCAATGTATGTTCTCAAAGTCTAGAAATACTTAAATAAACATTCAAATAATTAAATAATCCAAAACACAATCAATAAAATAAATATAATCGAATAAGAAATGTTTAATGGCAAGCCCTAAAACAAAGCTGCATCGTGTGTGTGTGTGTGTATATGTGGGCATATAGTCAACATTATTTACTCACCTCTTAAAATGACATAGAGAAGTTCCTAATTGTATTCTCTACTAATTCCTTAGCTGTAACTAATTCTCCTAAATATCATATAACACTGGTTCACAAAAATCTTAGTATTTAGATGATTGTAATTGTCTAATCATGAAATTTACCATATTTTCCTAACACCTAGTCTTAACAAGTCTATTTGGATATAGTGATTGATTGTGTCCTTTTCATGACACCAGTACAAATCTATTCATTCGAGTGACAATTTCAATACTCTATATCTTATCCATTTCTTTTAACCACCACTAACCCATATATGCTTAAATTATGAATTTGTCTTCCCTAACTTCTATACTTGATCAACTATCATTCATAAAATTTTATCTTGGAAAGTAAAAGTTTCCTTAAAAGTTAATGTACTCCTTGAAAAATGCCTAACTTGAAGTTTTTATATTCTATTTACTTAACAATAAAATTTTTCAATATTTTTGAATTCTAAGACATAAATAAATAAAATAAATAAATAAACAAAATAGGCAAAAGTAAGATATACATTTAATAGGACTTAATACTATTCTCACCAACATTCAAGGAATTAACCACACTTGCTACTAATCCTATGGTCCCAAAAGCCTTCTAATATTGGCTTGCAAGCTTATAGAATTTATTTAGATCTCAATTGAAAACAGAGAGATCCATGCTACACCAAAACCATCATAAATGTAGTGTTAAGGTTTCCAACATTGGAGGGTCAAAATAGAAAGTGTAGCTCTAAAAATTTGCCACTTACCTCCTTTGTCTTCCATGGTTTACCCTTCCTCACCAAGCCACACCACAAGAGTAGTCCCCCACACACACACACCCAAATCTGCTCTGTTTGATTGAGATTCAAGAGAGGAAAGGAAAAGCCTGCATAACGAGACTTGAAGGGCCACTTAAAGGATGGACATTGCATAAATAGAAGCAAGAAAACTTAAAGAAGAAAGTAGGATATTTTCCAGCCATAAGGGAGCCGAGATTACAGACCTAGAGGGAAAGAAGTTGCACGAAAATTGACTGTCAAGATTCAGCAGCAAGGCACTACAGCAAGAACAGAAACACATGTAGAAACAGAAGCAAGAAGGAAAGCAAGATGTAGCGAAAATGGAGGTAAAAAGCTGATGGTTCAGGCTGTTCCTTCCTCTGTTTTTCTGACTGAAAAGATGGGTTCAGGTAGGAGAGGCGTGCAACAGAAGATGGATGAAAGAAATGACCAAAAGACCATCTTTTAATCATCAAACGGGGGGGCTTTTCTAGTATAGCAGAAAAGTGGGCAAGAAAAGGGAAAAAAACTGGAATATGTATGTTACTGGGCTCAAACACGAGGCACTATAGATGAAGATTCCCTTGACTGCCACCAGACCCAAGCCTTATTCTTAGCTATTTCTGTTAACCAACTATATATATGTTCGGGTTTTTACAGAAAAAAAAGAAATTGATAGAAAGAGAAGACGTGAGTCCCATGTACACTCACACTCCTTTGTGTCACTCACTTTTTGTTTCTCTCCAACAAAATTACGCACTGAGCTGGATATGACTCCACTTTCACTCGTTCAAACACTATCTCTCATAGGATACTTTCCAGTATCTAGATTAATCATTTTGAGCAATTAAAAAAATTGACATAAGGGAGTCATCGACATTAGATTTGAAGCATTTAAGATTTGGCTTTTTTAAAATTTTAATGAGAATCAATAAAAGATGTTGTGGTAATAGAAAATCTGTCTTTAAAAGATTAATAAATTTATCATTCAAGATCATATCAAAGAGTATTAATAGAGACTTTTGTGTCTTAATAAGGTTATACCAGATTAATCCAAAGAGCTAACTTAATAGTCAAGGTTGTCTATCTTTTGTACAAGCAAGCAATTAATTAATCAACGCACTTTCATATTTCATTTCTGCGTAAATCAATATTATTAAACTCAGAAATAATGTAGATAAATACCCAAGGAATGAATGGATGTATTCTGAATATAGCTATCCTCAATCATTAAAAAAATGCATGTTTTGGTTTACTATTTTTTATAAACTGTGCTTAGGTAGCCAAATTTGTGATGCCATCTGTTATAGCTAATAGGATACTTCAACGTAAACATGCACATTCTTTATCAGGGTCCACTATGAAAACTGTCCTGCACCTTCATTCATTATATGTCCTTACGCATTGGAAATGCCAGAATTTTCATTTAGAAACCCAAAAGTCAGAAACAAACAATCTTATTTTTATCTATTCTGTGCTTGAGTTCCTTCTCATCTTTTCGCCCCCGATTCGAAACAAATAAAATGACAAAATGGTCATCACTTATCCGTAAGAAACTTGTGGGCTAGCTGCACTTCGAGAAATTTAGAGTTAGTGATGTAGGATCAATCATACTATCTACATGTGCAAGCTACTAGAATCAATTATAGTAATTAATTAAATTAATCAATCACTCTGCTTCATGCTGATGCTGGTTTTCTCCCTGTTTAAGTAAAAATTATCTTTTTAATTCCTCGTTTAATTAAATTCATCAGCAAGTGTTTGGCCTTGGAGGCTGTTTAATTTATTAAACTTTGTCATGCGTTATTAAAAGGAAAAAGTGAAAATTAAAATTAAAAATGTGGAAATGATGAGGAATGCAAACACAGCACTCATTTTCCACCAAACCCTCGAGGATTAGGTAGATATATATATATTTATTTGTTGCTAGTGGGACTGTGGGGAAAGAGAAAATCCTGTTTCACCAACTCCTTTAGATCCTTAACCATACCCACATTGATAATTTCTATATTCAAATCTGAAACGGAACAAGAATCATATATTAATGTATATTTAACTTTCTTTTTGGCGATATGTCCCCACTCGAGTTCATAAAAATATCTCTACGTAGCTTTAACGTGATTTGCAAAACTCCTTCTCCTTCACGTAAAATAATTAACATGTGCTCTATCCATTATTATTCAAGTCGCTGGAACTGCAGATCCAATGGATCAGGAGTTTAAAGTGGAGACCAGTTTGCAAGTTGGAGTGAAATACGATAACACGAATCCTATTCTTGCACATTAATTAATTCTTCACAATTGACTAAGCTGTTGTTTTACTTGTTCTGTTCAGTGCAGCCAGGGTAGAAAGTTACTTATAATATCTCGATAATTGATCACCCAAAACAACAAAAGATAATTAAGAATTTATTAGTTAAAAGCTCAACAACATTTGTTCTTAAAAACAAATTTTTAATTATTTTATTAATTTTGTCATATTTCTCTCAACACAAAAAAAAAATGTTTTTCTTTTGCGATAAATGAAAATATTAAAAAAAATTCAACTTGGAAAGAGATACTAATCGTATACTTTTTGCTGGTTAAATATAGTCCATGGGATATTTTAACATTTATTAAATATAACAATAAAAGAATTGTTCATGTAATTTAAATTGACATTTTAAATTTTTTTAAAACAATTTATTCTGGACATAATATTTGAAATTTCAAAACTAAACAGTAAGAAATTTTATCTTTTTTAATTTATTTTTCTATTAAAATAAAATTTAACAAATATAATGACGGGGTAGTTACCCCTTCGCTTTAAGTTTAGTGCGTAATTGATAAGTGAAGGCCAAGACCTCACCATCTCCATTCACTTTTCAGGATGCAAGATTCAATATTAAAGTTCATGAAATAAATCAATTAATGCCTTGTCTACCCAGTAATAATAATAATAATAATAATAATAATGCCTTCGTTTATAGGTTATTTTTAAATTATACAAAGAATATGTAATCCATAGATTATACTCAACATAAAAGGATGGTTTCAAAAAATACCTAATAGAACAGGAGAGTTCGTGGGCTGATCAGAGAAAGCCATATCCCTATTTCCTCTACTTTTAATTTGAGGAAGAGAAAGAAATATATACTTATAATAACCACAAAAAAAAGTAAAAAAGAACCACTTGCTATATTTCTCAAAGTTTCGAGCTATTAGGCTCTTATGCAAAACTTGGTCTGCATTGATAACTACTAAGAAGAACTAGCAATAATTTTTACGGTAACAACAGCCCTGAGTGTGTGTCGACACAACAACATAAACCTGATAGTAATTAAGTTTATCATAAAGATATATCTAGAATTTAATTTAGTTAAGATAAAAAGATTTTAGAATTAATGGTCTTCCATTGTTCCACCTTAATAATCCATGATAGTTTCTTATAATTATTGGGAGGCTTTTATTTTAGTTTTGTGGCATTTTATGAGAAGTTAAAACTAATAATAGTGGTTTTTATTCCTTGATTGGCTATAAATATAAGGGTTCACGACTAACTCCATATCACATGAACTTCTCTATTTTTTGAGTGTCCATCACACTGAGTGATCCATCAGTTAAAAAACCTTCTCTCTACGAGACAATGTTGCTATGGTTGGAGGTACACAATTTCCTACACTTAGCTATGTTTTATTTGTTTACTGTAAGGATGAACGTATGTATATTTCTTTTGTGATAGCCTTACATGTGGTATTAGAGCATGCTTTTGCTTCTATCTAATGTTATTTGCATGCTTCTGTGCCATTACCTGTATTGTTCAAAAATTTAAAATATCTGTTACAATATGTGAATAGTTATTATTGGATAAATTTGACATTTCTGATGGATATATAATTGTTATGAGTTTTATGATACTTCTATACTATTTTATATGTTAAGAAATGCTTACAAAAGCAGCTCAAAATACTACTTGAAAAATTGCATTTTTGTCCTGCTACACTAGGTAATTTTTTAATAGATTTTGCCTATTTTAACAACAAAAAATCAACTTCTTGCAATTTTTCAATAAATTTGGACTTTTAAAATGTCAAAAACAGAATTTGACCCTACTAAAATTTGATTTCAACCCAAAAGCCACCAAGTCAAAATTTGAATCGGAAACAATTCAGAACCAAGTCTAATTGACCCGACTAAAATTTAGAGATGATGTAAACAAGTTGCACTTGACCGAAACTACGTATCACTTTGATTTCACCATTGGCTACGTTTTGGACTATCATGTAATTAACATGTACTTTCAATTAATTTTTAAAGAAAAAAAGTGAAGGATGCACAAAACGCAACACTTCATTGATAGGTTGCTGGGCTTGGACTTAATGTGTTTATAAACAAGCTTGTATTTGACGTTTTGGGCTGCATGCCATTTGTTAATACACATACGAATTAAATAAAATAATTAAAAGGGATTGGGCCAATAGCAGATTTGGGCTCATTTTTGTCATAAAAAGGTGGTTTTGGGGCATAAATTTTTGGGCTCCAACAGCAATGAATTTTATGCCGCTTTTTGTTTATCATTTTTCACTATTTTTTAGCCAAAAAATTTAGCTAAGGCCTATGTTGAGTTTTTAGAAATTTTTGGCAAAAAGTTGTTATGAGCTTTTGGACAAAATTAATTTTGGTCATTTTGGGCCACTTTTGGTTAGTTTTGTCATAAAATGGGAAGCCTAAATCATATTTTTGGCCCACAAATTTTGTAAAATTTATTTTTAGTGTCATTTAATTATGTTTGATTTTGACAAGTTATTTTGGACATTTTTTTGGGAACGTTTGGGATAATTCAAGAGAGAGAATTTTTAGTTAATTAGTCACAGAGCTTTTATTGATTAATAATTATTTAATTTACATAAGGTAATAATTATTTAGATGTATATATTTGTTTAAGGACACTTTATGATATTATGTCTTGTGATTAGCATATTTAATTAAAGAGTAGTCCCAACATCCTTTTATATTGGTAAATATGCATACTTTGTAGTAATCACATCAAGAATAAATGACATAAATTCGAATTAGGTGTGTAAGTATAATATATCTTTACCAATAAGTAGATAGTTATATTTGCATACTTAATTAGGATAGAAATGCCTTATGTTTTCTAAGTAGTATGTAGGTATTAGAAAATATAAATACCTCCTAATTTCATTATAAACCACATATAAATATATTGTATGTTAATGTTTTAGTCCATAGATAAACTTTAGTAATATGTAATTTATGTCATTATGTGAGCATACACTTGATTATAATGATTAATTGCCTCAAATAATGTTATGTAAGCATATATTAATATAATATATTTACTTTGCAACATTTTCTACATCTCTTGCATCACTTGATACTTTTGATAAAATTATTTTAAGTGGGAATAATTATAAGGCATGGAAGGATTTTATTCTCCTTCATTTTGGTGTCCTTGACTTGAACTATGCTCTTAGTAAGGATGAGCCACTGATAACCACAAGTGCTAGTGCCCCCTGCTAAAGTGACGCTATACAAGTGTTGAGAGTTGTCTAACTATATTACTTTGATGTTAATAAAGTCTCGTATATTTGGTAGTATTCATAAGTCCATTCCTAATTGTGCCAAGGCCAAGGATTACATGAAAGCCATTGATGAGCAATATGCCTCATCAAATCAGTTATTAGCTAGCTTGTTGATAGCTCGACTATTATCTATGAAACTAATTAGTGCTTGAGCAATGAACAAACATATTATGCAAATAAGGGATATAGCTACAAAGCTTAAGTGTCTCAAGATATAGATATACGATTTCTTCTTGGTATAATTGATCTTCAACTCATTACCTTCTTAGTGATTTAAAATATCGTATAACACATATAAGGAAAAATCATCAATAAATGAATTATTGTCCATATATGTGAAGAAGAAAATAAGCTCATTCTAAAAAGTGGCAGAGTCCAAAATGAGGCACATGTAGCTACAAGCTCCAAAAAGAAGGGTTGTAAAGGAAAAGGCAAAAAAAAAAGGGACTTGCTCCTCTTTGCGAAACAAATAAGGAGGCAACCCAATGGTTCTTGTCAAAAAGAGGGCATATGAGGGAGATTATCCTAAAATAAAGGTTTGGTTAAAGAAGAAAGGTATACTCTTATCTTTTTGTGTTTTGAATCACATATGGTAAATATTATTGATGACACTTAGTGGGTAGATATCGGATCTACGATTCACATTTCAATTACTATACAAGGTTTTCTTAATCAGTAGAAACTGAGCTCAAATGAGCATAAATTCTTTCTTGGAAATCAAATTGGCTCATTTGTGGAGGTAGTCAGGATGTAGACTTATTTTAAGTCCTAGCCACATATTAGAACTTGAATAATTATTTTATATTTCAAGTTTTTCTAAGAATTTAATTTCAATTTATAAAACTTATTCCATTAGGTTTTTCATTAAATTAAATATTTATGGACCAACTTTTAATTTAATGACAAAATTTAGTGCATATTAAAAAAATTACTTTGGATAGTGATTTGTATAAGTTTCATACTAGCATCAATATCCCTAATACCTTAATATTTGTGCATTCTAATACAAGTGTTAAATTTTGTGTCATGAAAGATATATAAAGAGAACATAAGGAATGGATAGATAGAGAGGCAATAGGTTTTATACACACTTTCATTCTCTTGTGGCACTTAATCTCTATCTCTTCCCAATAGAATAACACTCATTCACTCACTCTCTCTCTCTCTCTCTCTCTCTCTCCCCCCCTTTGAGAATCTTAATAATCATTTTGAGCCATTAAAAAAAAGTGACATAAGGGAATCATCAACCTTAGATTTGAAGCATTTAAGATTTGGCTTTTCTTTTTCTTTCTTTTTAATTTTTAATGAGAATCAATAAAAGATATTTTGGTAATTGAAAATCTGTCTTTAAAATATTGATATATTTATCATTCAACATCAAATCAAAGAGCATTAATAGAGACTTGTGTGTGTTAATATGGTTATACCATATATAATTGTATTAATCCAAAGAGTTAATAGTCAAGGATCTTGTCTTCAATACAAGCAAGCAATTAATCATATATAGCACTTTCATATTTCATTTCTGTGTAAATTAATATTATTGAACTCATAAATAGTGTAGATAAATACACAAGGAATGGATGGATATATTTAGAATATAGCTATCCTCTTTTGGAGGAAATGGCTCTAAAATCATTAAGAAAATGTATGTTTTGGTTTACTATTTTTACAAACTGGTTTTAGGTAGCCAAATGCGTGATGCCATCGGTTATAGCTAATACGATACGTCAACGTAAATATGCTAGCATTAAAAAGAAAAGGATTTTTTGTAAATTTAATATAACTATTCTTATCCATCAAGGTATCAAATGACGTGCTAAATGTAGCCTGGCTAGTCCCCAAAAAAAAAATTCTTCATAAAATGACATTACAAGGAAATCTTTAAATAAGCTCGATTTACCAAAAAAGAAAAGAAAAACATATGAATCACAAAAATTATAAAGAAAGATATAAATTTGTTAAATAATTTTTTTAATAAAAATATTTTTTTAGCACACTTATATATCTGTTAATAATTATTCTGACTAATTTATTTTTAGAAATTAAATTTATCTTCCAAAAAATTTCACAGATCACCAGTGTGATTCGCACGATTCTAAATTTGGAAGTGGTAGTTGTTGAAAATCTTTATACTTGAGAATTTGATAGGATTTTGCTTAGGTAAGACGAGTTTGACATTTTGGAAAGTTATGACTCTTTATTATTGAATTATTTTAAGATCAATATGTGTGGCAACAAAAATTATTTTAAACAAATCTAGAAAAAGTCAACAATGACAGAGCGCCATTGCCTTATAAGATTAGGTCAGTAGCGTATGTAATATTAAATGAATGTTAAACTGTGACAGTGGCAAGGTCGCGTCTTGGTTCGTCCATGTGACGAAGATCAAATTATATGAGTGAAGAAAAGCAAAATGGAGTTCTTTTTATCTTTTATTCAATAATAGTACGTACCGAATCATTTTTATCCAAGCATATTGCCTCTTGTTCAATCAAGAAAAAAGTATTAAAAAATAAATATTATAATTAACATTTCAATTAAGAAACTTTTGGGCGGGGGGGGGAATTAAGGAACTTCATAATATAGTGTATGCAAGATAAGGAAGATATCTTCTCTGGTTCAAAATTCAATACTTAAAAAAATTAATAAAAATTTCTTTTTTTTTTTATGAGTAATAAAAATTTCGTCAAGAGAAGAAGTCAAACAGAAATGTTATATTTCGTTTCGGCATCATGCTTCATTATAAACTAATAAACCGATCTGAAAGTAAACGAAGGCACAACCATTTGATACACGTATTCAAACTATACTCTATGCAGGAAGAATGGTTTTTGAATCAATTCTGAAACAATCAGTTCTGGGAGAAGGGGATGCCCTGGATTATCATTTGGAGTTGCAGTGGTTGAGTATGGGCTTGCTAATCTTCTATATTGGTTTGACTGGAAGCTCCCTAAAACTTATAAATTTGCACAAGACATAGACATGAGTGAGACATGCGATTAGTGTCAACACTACAGTACTACTGCATCTTAAACCAATACCACACTCGTTTGGATCTAAAATTTAATTTTTTTAATGCAGTTTCACTTTGCTTTGTAACTTAAAGGGGCAGATTCTAATGATTTGCTGTTGTCTTTGCACTTCCACTAACTGTAGAAGCATTGTTTAAGCATCTTTTTCTTTTTCTTTTTTTTTTGTTATTTTGTGATTTCGTGTTTCTTCTACTAAGAATAAGATTCTAACTATTTGATTTAAATTGTGTAAATTACGTCAAAATAAAACATATATCAATTGGTCAAAAGTTATAATTAATAGTTAATGTATAATTATACATTTTAGACTTTTCATACGATCAAAAGTTATAAATAGTACTTAGAGTACACTTTTACTTTCTTAACTTTCTTTAGAACGGATGCCAAAAGGAAATTAATAAACACATCTACCTTTAATTAGCCAAGATGTTAGCTATTTTGGCATTGGTAATGTATAAGAGAAAAACTTAGCACTAAATTAAATGATAGGCATAACTAGTACCCATTGTAATCATATGCATATGTTGGCAACAAAATAAAGTACAACCCGAAGATCCTCTTCAATTGTTATCATGATAAAAGGGAATTGAGAGTAAATGGAAAAAATATTATTGAATTCAATTTCTTAATTACAAATGGGGTACAGTCAGCTATTTATATACAACTCAAAAACTTAGGAAATACAACTGTACACAACTAAACTGAACAAAATGATTAACAAATCTAACTAAAGTAGTTACTTTAACTCTAATACCCCCCTCAAGCTGGAGAATGGATATCAATCATTCCCAGCTTGGAAATGAGAGTAAAAAAAGGAGTAAGAGAGAGGGGTTTGGTAAAAATGTCAGCTATCTGATCCTGAGACTTGATGGGAAGAAGATGTAAGAGGCTAGAATGCAGCTTTTCACGCACAATGTGACAATTAAGCTCTATATGCTTTGTGCGCTCGTGGAAAGTAGGATTAGCTACAATATGGCATGCAGACTGGCTGTCACAATATAACTGTGTAGGAGAAGAATTAGAAATACAAAAATCCTACAGAAGATAACGCAACCATTGGAGTTCACAGGTGGTGGCAGCAAGTGCTCGGTACTCTGCTTCAAACGAAAAATGAGAAACCATGTTCTGTTTCTCAGAACGCCATGAAATCAAAGCTTGATCCAAAAAACTACAAAAGCCTGTAATAGATCGTCTAGTATCAACACATCCCACCCAATCAGAATCATTGAATGCTTTTAAACGCAAATCAGATTGTGCTGGAAAGAATAACCCCTGACCAGGTGCAGCTTTAAGATACCAGTGTATCCTGTGAACAGCTTAAAGATGAACAGAAGTAGGATTCTGCATAAATTAACTCAGTTACTGGACAGTGAATGAGATATCTGGGCTGGTGTTGGTAAGGTATAATAATCGACCAACTAAGGTACGGTAGTAAGAACTATCTTTCAAAGGTTCACTAAAATCATGAGAAAGCTTAAGGTCTCTAGAGTTTTCGCTGGTTTACAGTCAAGAAAACCTGCATCTGACAATATATCCAAAGCAAATTTCCTCTAACATAAGGAAATGCCTTTAGAACTACGAGCGATCTCAAGGCCTAAAAAATACTTTGCATCACCCAGATCCTTTATTTTGAAAGTGTTGTCAAGAAATGATTTAATCTGATTAATCTCATTCAAGTCAGTACCACTCAAGATTATGTCATCCACATAAACGAGTACGGCAGTAAAAGAGGAATCAGTGTTACAAATGAACAAGGAATGATCAGCTTGAGATTGAGTCTATCCACATGAAGTAAGAGTTTTAGAAAATTTAAGATACCATTGACGGCTAGCCTGCTTAAGGCCATATAGTGATCGTTGAAGTTTGCATACTTGTGTTGGAGAACTAACATGTAGCCCTGGTGGTGGAAGCATATATACTTCTTCATCTAAATTGCCATGCAAAAATGCATTGTTAGCATCTAGCTGTTTGATATGCCAATTATGAGCTGCAACAAGTGCAACAAGCAAATAAATAGTGGTAAGCTTGACAACAGGAGAAAAAGTGTTAGTATAATCAACACCTTCAATTTGAGTATAACCTTGAGCAACTAACCGCCATTTATGAAGTTTTAGACTACCATCTATATTATACTTATTAGTAAAGACCCATTTGCAACTGATAGGTCATTTTCTAGGAGGTAAATCTATTAACACCTAGGTATGATTTTGTTGTAAAGCTTGTAGTTTAGCGTCTATAGCTTTCCTCCAAACCTCATGTTTCACAGCTTGAGAGGAAGTTTTAGGAACCAAATTAGCAGAAATAGAAAGGATAAAACATTTGTGTTTAGGAGAAAGATGATTGTAAGATAAAACTGAGGAAAGAGGATGATAACTACCTGCCTCCAAGGAATCTGGAGCAACTGAAGTGCAGTGAAGAGCGCAGTGATAATCATGCAAATATGAAGGTGGACGGGTAAGCTGAGTAGATCTTCGTGGTGGTAAAGAAGATATAGGAAGTGAAGAAGGCTTTTGAGGAGAAGAAAATGGAATATTAGAAGAAGAATGATGGTCAGTAGAAGGACTAGAGCAAGGAAACTCATCCAAAAAATGAAGAGCTAGAAGTGCTTGGGTAACTGAATAGTAGATGATGAAGAAGGATTAAAAGAATCTAAATTGTCAAAAGGAAAAATGGATTCATAAAAATAAACATTTCTAGAAATAGAAATATGGCGTGAAGTGATATCAAGTGTAATGAAACCTTTAGTACCTTGCTAAAAACCTAGAAAAATACATTTATTTGCTCGTTTATCAAATTTAGTTTGGTGTTGTATAAGGGTAGATTGAAAACAAAGACAACCAAAAACTGAGGTTAGTAAAATCTGGGGTTTGTTGGTAGAGAAGTTTAAAACGAGTTTTATTCTTTAAAACCGGTGTAGGTAATCTATTAATGAGATAAATGGAATGAGAAACTGCATATGACCAGTAAATTTTGGGAAGATGAGCTTGAAACAATAAGGCCCTAGCAACATTAAGAATGTGTTGGTGTTTCCTTTTAACAATACTATTCTGCTCTGGTGTTTCAACACATGAAGTCTGATGCAATATGCCCTTATTACCAAAAAAATCTGCCATGTTAAATTCAATCCTATTATCGGACCTAATAGTCTAAACAGAGGTATTAAATTGAGTTTTAACCAATTGAACAAAATTCTTGACATGTGAATGAACCTCTGACTTATTTGTAAGAAGATAAATCCATGTGAATCTAAAAAAATCATCAACAACAGTAAGTAAATATTTGTGACCATGCACAAAAAGTATAGGAAAAGGACCCCAGATATCCATATGAACCAGACAAAAAATTTTATTAGTTTTGGAACTGCTTACAAAGAAAGGAAGCTTGCATTGTTTAGCAAAATGACAAACATCATAACATTTGAATGATGAATTACAAGAAATGAATGGAAATTGTTGATGTATGGAATGCAAAGTGGAATTGGATAAATGGCCTAAGTGAAAATACCAAAGATCAAAAGATGTAGAATAATCTAACTTGGTAGAGATATGATTGAGAACTATTGAAGGTGAATTTGCATGTTTCTTCATGATGTATAACCCTTCAATTACTTCAGCTGATCCAATCATCTTCCAGGATGGGAGGAATTGGATTAGCATATCAAGTTCTGAAATGAAACATTGCAGTCAATAGAAAGTATAAGTTTAGAAACAGAAATGAGATTGAATTGAAATTTTGGAACATAAAGAACATCACAAAGATAGAAAGAAGGAGAAAAGTAGACAATGCCACTGTAAGTAGCAATGGTACAAGAACCATTAGGCAATTTAACTACAATAGGATTAATGCGTTTATAAGAAGAAAATGAAGAAAGAGAAAAACAAACATGGTCAGTAGCACCTGAATCAACAATCCAATAATCAGAAATAGGTTGAATGGAAAAATTATATGATGTACTACAAGTTGAAATGTGATTGACAAAGGTAGAGGTTTGGGGCAATGATTTATCAGCTTCAACTAGAGCTAACAACTTTTGATATTGTTCTAGGATGAAACTATATGACTGGTTGATGACCTTCAAATTTGCAGAGGAATCATTACCAAAAGTATCTTTCGAAACAATATCACCAGAGGAAGCACAATTAGTAGAAGATTGTGAAGAATTCTTGAATTTGAATCTAGGTGGAAATCCATGTTTTCTGTAACAAATGGCTTCAATATGTCGAAATTTCCCACAGTAGGTGCACTGCTTATTGTTATAACTAGATGAATTAGAATTGCCCTGTCCTGTATTTTGTAATCAAGGAGTGAATGCTTTACTAAGCAAAGCCATAGAAGCTGCGGTTGAAAAACCTAATTCCAGTTCCTGTTGTATGACAAGTGAGAAAACACAATTGATATTTAGAAGTGGATCAATAAGCATGATCTAAGATTTCACAACCAAAAACTAATCACTTAGTCCCTTCAAGAAACTGATCACATAATCTTGTTGCATATTCTTCGTAGAGACTGCAGCAACACCACAAGAACATTGTGGATCACACGAACAAGAAAAAACTGGACAAAGAATGAGATACTCATCCCAAAGGATCTTTAATTTTGTGAAATAGTCACTCACTAACAAATCACCTTACTTAAGATTCTGAATCTCTTCTTAAAGATCAGCAATCAAAAAAATGTCATTCTAAAAGAATCGATCCCGGAGATCCTCCCATACGTCACACGCTTTATCAATCCAAAGTGTGCTCTGAGCGATCGTTGGTGAAAGCGACCGAGTAAGCCAGGACAAAACCATCATATTACATCTTTGCCAAATCAGAAAGAGAGGATCCTTGGGAATTAGCACAGTAGCAGATCAATCAATAAACTGAAGCTTGTTTTTAGACATGAGAGCCATTTTCATGGCTCTGGCCCATGTATGATAATTTGGACCAGAAAGGATTAGAGAAACGAGTACTAGAGAAGGATTTTTGTTTGGATGAATATAATAGGGGCTATTAATGTTTTGAACAGCATCTGTAAGTGCCGATGAAGAATCGTCGCCGGTGGAAGAAGAGGTTAGGGTTGCAGCCATGGAAGAGAAATGAGATTGGAGTCAAATACTCCGCTCTAATGCCATATCACAATAAAAGGGAATTGAGAGTAAATGGAAAGAATATTATTGAATTCAATTTCTTAATTACAAATGGGGTACAATCATCTATTTATATACAACTCAGTAAGTTAGGAAATACAGCTGTACACAACTAAACTGAACAAAATGATTAACAAATCTAACTAAAGTAGTTACTTTAACTCTAATAATTGTCATTTATGGAAGACAATTAAAGACTATTGAATCATTGTCTTGAGTGACAAATCAACATTATGAAAAAGAAAAAGATAATAACATAGATGCCCTATGTCATTTAATAAATTTTTTTCTGAATTATTAATAAACGATAACAAAGGAAATAAAGATATTAGAATATAGAGAGAGGAATTGATATCTAAATCGAAATTGAGAAGCTATTGTTAAGATATTATGCTTTTAGCTAGATAATTGATGTCTCTTGGGTCTCTTTTATTCCTCTCCCGACAATTTTACAACATGATTGGTTTACCACTAAAAGCAAAAAAAGAAAAAGAAATTTTGATAAAATATCAATTATACCCTTATAATCATTACTCAATAATTATTTAATATTATCTAATTATTATTATTTAATTATTAAAAGTAAAGATATTATAGGTATTTTTTATATATAAAATTATTTTTTTCTTTCTATTTTTATTTTTATACTTAATTTTCTACATATCAAACTGTAGTAATTTCTCGCCCTAAATGTTAGAAAAGGACATTTGACAATAAGGTTAGAGAAGTAGCTCCTATAACTATTAAGTGAAAATAGAAGACATATCCAAAATTAATAGCAAAATAGGTACTTAGGAAGTGATTGGTACACCCGCCAAAATCAATTTCTCGCTTAATCTTTAGCAAGCTGACTAAAGGGTAGTAGTATGAATGCTATAAACTATATCGATAATGATGTCCCTTGTTCCCCATGGCATCCTAAACAACATTTCATGTTGGTTAATGATATGTCTTCATTTCAGCAAAAGGAACCAAAAAACTTCATTAGTCTTAAATTTATGAAAGTTACTTCACACAGACAAACACCAAAATTAATACCCATAGCTATTTTCTATATTACATCAAGTAGGCACCACTTGGTTAAGGCAAAGCAAACCATATTCATATCTCCTACCTCACAAATTCAAGGCAATAACAAAACTACTAGTAAACACTAGTAGTATTTCCTAAGGAAGATGAAACTTCAAATTAAAACCACAAATCATACTTAAAGTTATATTTTCGTAGGATTCAACTACATAGACAACATCACATTTTAATTTACTTTTTTTCACAATACATCACAAACCAAATAGAAAACGTAAGAGTAAAATCAAGTTGGACCAATTTAAGAATGGAACGAGTATGCTATAAGTTTAAGACTATGTGGGACTTTGTTTTTGACAATGAGCCCATATGTCTCACTCCTATCAATTTCACACTCAAGTGCACAAGCTTGAGGCAGCTTCCAGTCAAACCAATAAAGAAAACTAGCCAACACATACTCAACTGAAGCAAGCCCAAATACCATACCAGGACATATCCTTTTCCCAGAACCAAATGGGGTAAATTCGAAGTCTTGCCCTTTGAAATGAATTTGGCTACTTTCAAACCTCTCTAGGATGAACTCTTTAAAAGCCTTTCCTATATTTTAGGATCCCTTTGGATTGCCCATGCATTCACAAATACCATTGTTTTGGAAGGAATATCATGGCCTCCTAATTTTGCATCACATGTTATTTCCTGAAGGATTAAAAAGGGAGCTAGTGGGTGTAATCTTAGAGCTTCTTTAACCATAAATTGCAAATACAGATCTTAAGAAGATCCAATAATGTATTATCTTAAAAAATGAAACATCTATCAATCGGTCAAAAATATACACCATTAAATCACGGTATCAGCTCACTTATGTTCACAAAACAATTATCACTCAAGCAGGCTCTTTGTATCTTATTAACCAATCTTGCAACTTCCTCATCCCATATGAACTAAAAGGATCAAATCCTTTCAGGCTCAGAAGTTCAAACACACATATTTTCCTCTTCTGTCTCTAGCTTCCACCATAGGTTGCATATGCAGTGTCCTTACATCCATAGAGTAAGGTTCTTTATCAATTCTCTAGCCAGATCTGCAGAAGAGACTAATAAAGATGAAATTTGACCAAGCTGCAACTACAAGAGAGGACCATATTTTAATGAGAGGTTTTTGAAAGAGCGATGAGGAAGAGTGTCTAACTGATAAATATTGCCATTAATTGGCAATTTTGGCGGAGACGAAGGCAAATTAGGTTTAGTTTTTCTTGTTCTTGTAAGTTTTAACACAAACAGGAAGGTGATAAAGCATAACAGAGACAAGTAAAGGGCTCCATTTAGTAAAGCCATTTGTAATCCTCCGATAATTTGATTCTTCATACCGAAAGGAACATATTGAAGGATTTTAACTTGGCTACGAAATCTAATATACAAAAGGAATTAATGGAAGAACACTTAATTGAGGAATGCTAATTTATGTAGGAAGAGTTGCATATATTTTCATTTAGACAAAACACACAGACACACAGACACACACATATACATATATATAGACGTGAAAGGTGACAACTAGGAGGCAACACAACATACAATCATCCAATGATAGTTTCTTAGAGATTTAGATAGGATCTTTTACTATTGAAATATTGACTTTCAGATGAAAAAATCCAAACATAAAAGGCACCAAAATCCCATCATTGCATGAATTGTAGCAAGTTATATATGAATAAACCTTAAAAAATATAATTGTATTCGTGATTGACACGTATTCATACTTCCTGGTTTGCAAGTTAATCAGTCTTCAACAATGTTTTAGACATAAATATAGTGTTTATAGAGATACTATTGTGTAGTATAGTAATAATGCCATTAGTTTATACGAAGAAAAAAGAAAGAAAGTAAACAGTAAATCGGGGCATCGGCATAACTATGATCTTGTTGCGAGTGCTTAAAGAAAGAGAAAGAGAGAGAGAAAAAGAAGAAGTTTGAGATAAGGGACCAGTGGGTAGCATTTGGCTCATACGGCAATTGGGTCAGAACTTCTGTTGTCGCCATGCATGGCAGCACATAGAGCCATCTGTGGAGGTACCAGCTTTCAAAGGAATAGATAAGGAGGCAGACCACATGACAAGTGTTAACTTGGAGCTTAGGATGATTTGTTCCGTTACATTTTTTCTTTCCTGTGGTTACTTCAAGCAAAGAAAATTATAATAGGTTGTTCATAGTCGGTGTTTGTATTTGTATTTGGCATTTACTAGACTATGGATATTTCCTAATAGAGATATGTTATCTGTAACTCAAATTCGTGCTAATCAAAATTAATCTGAAACAGAGACATGTCAATTCCTTATGCCACAATATATTGACTTGTGAATATGAAATTACAAGCTACATATCTCAATTGAGCTATAATTATCTTCATATCTCTTCGAGATGTGTGTTTGGTCTTGCTCACAATGAATCATTGAATCATTTTAACTTCTTGTCATACGATTTAAAACTTACAATTCATGTAAAGAATATTCATAATAAATAATTTATTGAATTGACTTTTGGTTCAATCAATGGACATCAAAATTAATTCTATAAAATTATAATGTTAATTATTGATATATTAGACAACATTTGGTATGTAAAAATTCAGTTATGGAGAATAAAAAACAAACTATTATCTTAGAATGAAACAAATAATAATAAAAAAAGTATAGGAATGAATATTTAGAGTGTATCATTCAATTCAATAATTAACTTTTATATAAGTTTCCTAAAAAAAAACTCACTCTCACATGTTCTCCCTCTACAATTCCATTGATCTTACTACAGTACACCATAACTCCGACCAACCCCATATATTAACAAGCAAGATCCATATAACTAGTAAAATAAAACAAATTGAAAATTAAGAAAATAAATTGCAACGGCTAAAAGACCCATTGACTCATTACTTCCTACACACTCTAGCAACAAAACTTTTAAATCATTCTTCCACACAAACTACTATGGAGGTTTTATTTAGAAGGAAAACTCAGTAGAAGGAATATCTATAAATGCAACAAGTTCTATTAAATCTCATCCCATCAAGAAGGTGAAAGCAAATTCCTTGTGTGGCATCAATGCAATCTGTAAGAGTTAGCAAAGAAAATACAAAAGGGTTGAATGTGATGATTACAATCCACCTAGAGAATGCTTACCGGAGGATAATTCAAAGTTGTGCAGTGTGTGGGTGTAGAGAAGGAATGGAAGGATGTTCTGTTGTGAATTGGTGGTATTAGGAAAGTAGAGAGAAAAGAAAGAATGACAGAAAATTAATGTGGTTCAACCAATGTGACCTACGTCGACGGGCAGGGAGAAAAAATTTTACACTATTGAGACTAAATGATACACAAATAATATGGTAGTAACAACACTTTCTGATACACAGGATCCTCGTAAGAGGCAAGTGCAGAGTATACTAGTGTATGGACAAGATAATCGTAAGAGATCTACTGATAAAAGATTTCAGAAGATAAAGAAACTTAGAAAGCCATGAAAGAGATAGAGTTTATTTCAAACTTTGTTTACAAGAGGGAAAGAAAGGTTTTGAGTCCTGTCCTTACTGAAGACTAAGAGGTCCTTCTTATAGAGAAGGAGTGGAGAAACAAGACAAACATCTTTTATAAAAGAAAGAAACATACTGGCCTACAGACTTGACTGAAAGTGATGCTTTTACATGCAAAATAATAAAAATTCATAATTATACAATAAAGTAGGATAAGCATTATTCAGGATAAGGCTTATCCATTCTGGATTAGCTCAGGTGATAGAGACAATTTGGGGTCATCGTCAGTGTCTGGAGGATAAGCTTGAAGATAAGGCTTATCCTTCTTGATTGGCTCATGAGATGGAGACAAATTGGGGTCCTTGTCAGTGGAGTCGTTAGGGTCCTTTGGAGACTTTTTGAAACAGGAGGTGAACCATTCTTCAAATTTTTTCAAAGCAATAGGCTCATATGAGTCCTGTGAGTCTTGCATTATTGTGTCCGAAAGTGGTTGGATTATTGAGGATGATAAGGCTCCAGGGTCTTGAGAATTGGTTCCTGTGAGGAATTTGATCATCTGTTCTGGAGTCCATTGTTCTGTGTTGGGCATATCTAGTTCAGGAAGCCTAGGTTCTCCAGGGTATAGTCCCAATGATGTACAAAATATGAATGGATCAGGCTTATAATTAGTAATTTCATATAAAAATAATTTTAAAGCCTTGAGGACATCAGATGATTGTTTTGGCCAATCCAAAAAGGTATTCCATTCATATGCATGATTTCAAGTGAGGAGCATGTTCTGTCTGTTGATCCAATAAGGACGATGGAGGATGAAAATGCTAGACACTTGTTTATCAAATATTTACCAAAGGTTGTGACGGTGAATGAGACGGTCAAGCTTAAAGTACTACCAAGGTAATGGAGAGAACCATTCTTGTAGGGTCCACAAATTGGAGTCCTTATTTTCAAAGGTGGTGAGGTGTTGAAAAATCATGAGTGGTGGGGATGCGATAACACCTGAGTAAAAGGCAGTGAGAGCCCAAAGATACCAGAGGGCATCATCTGTCACTTGGTCTGTAATTCAAAGTAAGAGTAAAAAGGGGATTTGGACAAAGTTGAAGGCTGAAGGAATGACATTATAAGGAGAGTCTTTCAGGTAACGGTGGAGATAATAGAACAGAGATTTCTGAGCGAGGGTTTGAACTTCTGCAGGGGTTGTTGGCCAAGGTTCCCTATGAGGGAAATCTTTTTTTAGTTGGGGTTGAGGATAGTGAATGGTACATCCAGGGATAGAATGAGTCATATAGATGAGAGGAACAGGTTTAGCTGGAGTGATGAGACTAAAAGTTTTTGGGGGTCTGGAAAGAAAGTCAGCTAGAATGTTATGGCATCCTTGGATATGTTCAATTGTGAATTTATAATGGGAAAACCAGTCTTTCCAACGGAGTAGTTGTTTATCCGGGAGAACTTTTTTATTAGACTCTAAAATCTTAGGGAAGGAGGAGTTGTCCATTTGAACAATAAAATCATGTGAGCATAGGTGGAAACTGAACTTCTCGATTCCTCTTTTGACAGGAAGAATCTCTTTGTAGATTGTATGATAATGTTTTTCAGAGTCTTTGAATTGTTCGTTAGCATGGCCACAGTAAAATGTCTTTTTGTCAATCTTTTCAATTAGGACAGCGCCCCAAAAGTCTTTGCTGGCATCTGTTTAGAGGATCCTTTTGCCTTATCAGGAATCTTTAGAAGCAAAGGCACTTGAGAGACTCTTTTAAGGTGTCTCACTATCGCAGTCTGAGCATGTCTCCAAGGAAGGGGATCCTTTCTGAGAAGTTTGGATAGCTGACTTGTATGATTAGACACTTTTTGAATAAAGTCTCTGATAAAATTGATTACTTTGAGAAATTGTTGAATTTCTTTTACAGAGAGATCTTTTATCTGAAAAGGTGAGTAATTCTTGGGCTATGTATGGACCTGGCTAATAATGGCCATTTGAGATATGCATCTCAAGAAATTCTATTTAGGTTTAGTCCAATTAGCTCTTTTTGGAAGAAAGCATTATCCCATATTTTTGTATAAGGCCCAAAAATTGTTGGAGAAGCTGCTTGTGGTCCGCTTCATTTTTTGAGAAGAAAAGAATGTTATCAATATAAACTAGGACACTATGAAGGATGGGCTCAAAGATTTTTGTCATAGCCTTTTGGAATAGAGATAGAGCAACCTTTAATCCAAATGGCGTAACAGTCCATTGGTATTGCGCATTAGGTATATAGAAGGCTATTTTATACCTTTCAACTAGATTAATTCCAAGTTGCCAAAAGCCTGCCTTAAGATCAAACTTAGAGAAAACTTTAGCTTCTTTAAGCAGACTAAGTTGAGAACTGATCTTGGGTAATGGAAACTTATCATCTTGGATAAACATATTGAGAGGCTTGTAGTCAATGACTAGTCTCTTTTTGCCACGCTTTGTTCGGCACGTTTATCCACATAGAATGCTTGACACGCCCAGTTAGATTTTGTATATTCAATAAGACCTTACTGTAAAAGGGTTGCACATTCTTCTCTGGCAAGTTGTAGATCATCAGGATGAGTAGCTTTTGTAGGATTAATATCCTCATTTCATTTAAAAGGAAGCTGGATGAAGAAGTCTTGATTCTGCCAGAGAGGTGAAGGGTGAGAGAATTGGTCATGAGACTTTGGGCAGTAAGACACAAATTGATCCCGAATATCTTCATATCTAGCAGGAACATTGGAAAGCTCAAACACCTTTGAAGTGGTCGTGTAAGGCTTGAACTGTTATTTATATTGGATCGCTTGAGGAAGGATTTAAAGCTTTTTTGCTTGACAATAGATGTCCATTCCAATCAAGATATCCTTGTATGAGAGGCTACTTCCAAGTACTTTAGTCTAGACTATGCAATTGGGAAAGATCCGAATACCAATTCGTTTCTTAATTATAAGATCAACCTTAAACATTTTTCCATCAGCTGCACTAAAGTATTCATAATGAGTCGTCCATGCCTGTGGAGAGAGAACTATAGGATTCATGAGACTTTTAGAAGCACCAATATCCATATAGGCTATAACAGGGATAGGCTTATGATACTTGCTTTGAAGAATCTGCATTTGAACATAAGGCATTGGAGGTTCTTTCTGCTAAGTGAGATTGCAAGATTGGACAGAGTAACTGGGGTGAATGTAATGGTCAGAATAACCAGAATGATCAGAATTAGTGGAGTCTGAATCTGACAAGTAAAGTCCAGGGAGAGCAAAAATAGTGTTGGCATCAGCATCGTCTTATTCTAAGAAATATTCTTCAATGTCATTATTAGCAGATAAAGGAATGTTGGCCTAAACTTGTTGAAGGAGCTTAATATCCTTCTTTGTTTTATTAGGACAGTTTTTTGTAAAATGTCCCTTTTTTCCGCAAATATAACAACGGTCTCGTTTTCCATGTTGCGTGAGCTGTCATCTAAAAAATTGAATTGGTCTTTTAGGTCTTCTTTTCTTGTAATACTTGTGAGACTTGGAAGGCTTGGAAAAACCATGCTTGTAACGAGAGTGTTTCTTTATTGGGCAATAGCATTTTGACTTGTCTTTGCATTTAATCTGGAGATAAGGTTTTTTACAAACCTTTTGCAAAGTAAACTTTCCATCCATTATAAAATCAAATATTTTATGCTGTTCACATAATTTCACAAGAGTAGCCAAAGTCAATTGGTAAATTTCTCTAAGAGAGATGTCAGTCATATCTCGTTGGAAGGATTGGATGAGTCTTGAGAGTTCTGGCTGTAACTCTTCTGGCAAAGAGATAATGAATGTATGTCTGAGATTAACATCATTGAAACCATTGAGGAGATAGTATCTTTTTGCCATTCTTTTGTAATGGAAATCAAGATCTTTTTTCTTTAAGGAGCAACATTTCATTTGGAAGTATTCTTGCCTCTTTTGCTTGTCTACAAGATGGAAATCACTAAGGAATTCTTTGTGAATAAGACCAAGGAGGTCATTAGCATTGCTGGCTGTGGTATAAGATCGTTGTCGATATTTTCTTAGACTTTCAAACCATTCTCGGAGAGTACTAGTGATTCTGCTTGTGAATTCAGTGAGGGTTACATGAAGATTAGCATTTGGTTGAGTCATTTAAAGATCAATCCAGGCTAAAAACTCATGCAACTTGTCTCTTCATTTATCAGAAGATAACTTGCTTCCCAGTATGCTTCTCAATCATAGTCTTCTACTCCTTGAACTTCCTAAATACCTCATCCTTCTTCTTCAAAAAATACACTCACACTTTTCTGGAGTAGTCATCAATAAATGTCACAAAGTATCTACACCCTTCATGAGACTCAATTGGAGAAGGACCCTACAAGTCTGAATGTATATATTCAAGGATATCAGTGGAGGTATACTTTCTCAAACTGAACTTGACTCTGTGTTGCTTGCCCTTAATACAAGTTTCATAGAACTTTAACTTTCCAGTTTCCATGCCCCTCCAACAACCCCTGCTTTCGCAACACTGCTAATCATTTCTCACTCATGTGCCCCAATCGTCGATGCCATAACTCTATTTGATCATTGTTCTTCTCCAAAAAATTAGAAACTGTCACAGTGCCCATTACTGAGTTTCCAATGAGCATATAGACCCCATGTTAAAGTCTACCCTTCATCACTACTAGAGCACCTCTAGAAACCTTCACCTGTCCACCTTCGTCAGAAAAACTGTATCCTTGCTTGTCTAAGGCACCCACAAAAATCAAATTTTTTTGTAACCCAGGAACATACCATACATCAAATGTTCTAAACATACCATCAAATATTTTTTCCTGTACTGACTCACTGCCTTCAACACTAAGCTCCTAATCATCTTCTGACTTCACACTGCCTTTCCACTCCTTAAAAGAAGTAAACAGCTCCTTTGTGAAAGTCATATGATAAGAAGCTCTAATATCTATGACCCAGGTATTTATAGAATTTGAGGTGCTAACTGTCAAAGCATCTCTACCATCACCCTCATCTAAACTGTCCTGAACCACTGAGTCACTTGCCTTACCATTTGATTCCTTCTTATTTTTTTCCTTTTTTCACTGTGGACAATCCTTCTTGAAATGCTCCTTTTCCTTACACTTAAAGCACTGTAGTTGTCCCTTGGACCTTGACTTCGAACGGGACTTACTTCAATTACTTTTATCCTTCTCCTTGCTCCTGCCTCTATTCACTACCAAACCCATATCTAATACTTCCTCACCAGACCAAGACACCTTCCTTTTCAGTTCCTTTAATTGTAAAGCATATTTTACATCACTAACCGAGATAGTGTCTCTCCTATAAAGCATCGTGTCAATAAAGTTTTCATATGAATTAGGCAATGAGCATAAAAGAATTATTGTCTGGTCCTCTTCCTCAATTTTAACCCTGACCCCTTGAAGATCTAAAATAATTTGGTTAAAATTGTCAATATAATCTCTTATCGGTGTACTTTTTGACATCCTGAGGGTATATAACTGCTGCTTCTGATATAACTAATTTGTCAGGGATTTCTTTTGGTACTTGCTTTCTAATTTCTTCCATAATGAAGCCGCAGAACTCTCGTCTACAACCTCGCTCAAGACCTCATCCATCAAACTCAATAGAATGGCGCTATGAGCCTTCGCTAAAATCTCTGCCCTTTCCTCTACCTTCAAACTCTTGGGCAACCTTCCCTCTCCATCTATCGCCACCACGCACCCTTGCTAAAGCAGAATTGCCCCCGTCTTTACCTTCCACAATGTGAAATCATTCGACCCATTGAATTTCTCAATATCGAATTTGTGAGACGCTATCTTCTTTCAGCAAAAAAAAAAAAACTTAAGCCAAATGCCTAGCCAAGTACCCTGGATTCGAACAAAAGACCTCAGCCAAGGAATTAAGCTCTAATACCAATTGTTATGAATTGGCAGTATTAGAAAAGTAGAGAGAAAAGAAAGAATGACACAAAAAATTAATGTGGTTCGGCCAATGTGACCTATGTCCACAGGCAAGGAGAAAAAACTTTACACTATTGACACTGAATGATACAAGGTACAAGGTATGACTATAGAAGCCCTCTTTATATACATAAACAATCCCACTCCCAACCCAATTCTACTCGATGTGGGACTTATCCCTTCTTTTATATATAAGGAATTCCCTTCCCATTGAGTTCTGTCCGATGTGAGACTTGGGTTTTGAGATTTGAAGGCATCATCACATGTTCTTCTTTTTAACTCCATTAAAAGCATCCTTCTTGACTTCTGTGCAATTGCGAGAAATGTTTATCTTGGGGGATGATAGGTCAATCTTATGTAAGTGCTGAGGTCTCATTCTTAATCATGAATATCACTGACCAGGTAAATAGGTACTACCCTTGTAATCTTCATATATGTTATAATCAATCCCAAAAATAAAAAACTTGAGCTATAATTTGCTTATAAAATTCTTAAGTTTCTTTTCATTGAATTAAATGTTATCCCTATCTAACTATTGCTAATAAATGATAAGTGACCTTGGCCCCAAAAAATTATAAGTGACATATAATTAAAGTTTAATAATGACAGTATTTATAATTATATATTGAAGTATGGTTCTTAAAATAAATCAGCCTAATTAGAAAATTGCTACTTATAAAAGTGTCTAAATATAAGCAAATAAAAGGTTTATCAATTGTTAAAAAAAAAAGGCATGATAAACAAAAATATTTACTATTAATAAAGAGAGCAACGGGTTGTTAAATTGTTCTTCACTTTTCTAAAATTTTTAAAAATTTTCTTATTATATTCACATATTTTTCATTAAACTAAAAATACATATAGAATGAGTGTTGTAAATATCAAAATAATTTTTAATAATTACATATAATTTTCTCCGTTAGCTTCTTTCATCTTTTTCACATTTTTTAAATCTACACCAATATATACTCTACAATTTTTGGTCAATTTCAAATTTTTTTTTAATTTTTTATAGTTATTAAGTTCAGATACTCTTGGACTTTCTCCAAGCTATTCTCTCTCAAGGCAATTTTAAGACACCCTTCTTTACAATGGCTTAATGCGTTTATGATTTTTAATCTCAAAATGTTCCTAAGAGAAATTAAAACCCAAATTTTTAATAAGAGATAATTTTATTTCTCAAATTGAATATAATAAATCATAAGCTAATTTAATATACTTTAAGAAAATTTAAGATCAAATTTAACTACTATTATATTTTGATAAATGACTTAACTATCACCTTGTTCTCTTTATTAATAGTAAATATTTTTATTTATCATGACTATATTTTTGTAATAACCCGATTATATACATATATAAGAATCTAATTGTATTGAGGCTACTAACATTCATGCTTGGGCCTATTGGTAGCCATGAACCTCTCTATTTGTAGCATTGAGGGTTTGAGTTTTCGGTGGACCTTCACATATTTCTTTTTCCTTTTTCAAATTAACCCTTGCTCTACCAAAAATAGTCTTCTATAGTGCTATGAAGAGGTGAGCTTTTGGCTATTTCACTTCCCTTTTTTTTTCAGCCGTACACCTCCTTACCAGAACCTATCTTTTCAATCTAAAAATCAAAGGAAAAACCAATATGAATTATCAGCCCTTGCTTCCAGTTCCTTTCGTTGCAGCTAGACTTCTCCTTGCTTATATTTTTATGTGTGTGCTTCTGCTCAAGTTGTCGCAGCTTGCTATAAAATCTAGGCAATACAAAAATCTTGTGCAACTCTTTTCCCTCAGCTCTATTCTTACAACATCATTGCTTCTCTGTGCTTCATTGGTTTCCTTGTGTCTGCTGCTGAACCTATGCCTGTTAGAGCATTTTTGCAACTAAAAATAGCATGTAAGTTTTATGAATTTCTAGTCTAAGAATTCAGTTTTTGTGTGCTAGGAATTGCCTTTAAAACTTCTTTAATTTCATGGCTTCTTGGTGTATGATTGTGTCTCCCTTTTTGCCTTGAAATTGGCTTGCATTTTTCTTCCTTCTCTTCTAATGTGGGTTTCGTTTAAAGTGAGGATGAATAGAGCTATAGCAAAGTTTATCCTTGGGTGTAATTTGGCTAGTTAAGGGACCAAGAGAGGGAGGATTGAAGTCTATAAGATTGAATTAGCTCTATTTTTTTCTAGTCTTCTTAAATCTCAGTCAACCTAAAGTGTGTGTGATTGTGACTGTCTTGGTGTTGTGGCTTGGTTGGGTAAGATAGGGAGGCCATGGGAGCAAGGGTGTCACACCCTACAACCAACGGTGTGACTAGCATAAAAGATAGCCAAATTCTAAACAAAAATGCTATCTAACACTTATGCAAATCCTTACAATTTAATACCAAATAGAACAGGCTTTAAATTTTATATGCACATTATACATTTAGTTCCAATGGACTCTTGTAGAAATTCCGATAAAGTCTCCACTGTAATTTGGACCTCCCGTAATTTCTAGAAATTAGCCAACTAGTTCAACACAAAAAAAATAAAGATTCAGCTAACCATTCATATCAAAATTACATTAGCTTCTAGGGGTAGGGAGCCCTATCTGTGATTCCGTGGAGCTACATACAACAGTCTACGATACAAAATGAATTCCAAAACAACATAAAATATGCCCATGCGAACAAATGCAAGGCTCACCAAGTGTGCAGGAAAGTGCTAGACTAAACTACTGATGAGGGATCGAGCTCAGCCCTACTATTTAAAACCGATTGGAAAAAAAGGGTGAAATGATACACAGTGAGTAAACAAGGCTAACTATATTGTGTAAGAACATTAAGATATTATTCAAATAGCAATTCACAAGTGAAACTATAAAAGTGATTGTATATATACAATATAAGAAATAATAATAATAATAATAATAATTCATGTCTCAGATGCAGTTGGAAGCACCCAATTAGTACTAATTTAGCCAGACGCAAAGCACACAGCCTGCGAGGGTAAATAAAACAGATGCTGAACAACTTGCTCACGAAAATGAAAACAAATCCACGTATGGGGACTAACCACACGGGGCTAGCAGCACCTCTGCTAGTTGGGGTATTTTTCATAATGCACCATGGCTAACCTCTACTATAGTTAGTTGCAGGGTTCTGAAATAGATAGTTCCCACTAGAAAAAATCTTAGAAATACCTACTCAGGGTAATCAAATTATACTCATACACATACTTATAGTCCCAACATCTAACAAAGTACCTTAGTAATTATTCCTATAGTCCGAAAATCCTTAATAAGCATTCGGGCCCGTAAATAATCCAAAAACATATTTGAGAAAGAAAATTCATTAATGTAATTTAATGAAAAACATATTTAATAAAATAAATATAATAACTGAGGAGTAGGTAATCATAAACTGTGAAATAAAAGATATAGCCAGCATTATTTACTCACCTTTCAAGATGATACAGAAATTCCTTATAGTATTCTCTGCTCACTCCTTAGCTATGATTCATTCTGTTGAAAATCCTATAATACCCGTTCACAAGATTTTAGAGTTTGAATGGCCATCAATTGCCTCATAATAAACTTATCTTGATTACCACAAAATTTCAATATTTTATGGGTTTGAAGCACAGACTAAAAATGAATGAGTAAGGATAAGTTATACATTTCAGGTGGCTAAAGATCACCTCTCCCTACAAATGAGAGATTAATCACAACGACTGTTTATATAATCATCTAATTGGATCTATTTGAACAAGATTCTTGAAAGGCATGGTCTCAAAATTTGAGAGACAAATTAGACTAAGAAAGAAATGGTCAAAAATAAAACTATAACTCTTTTTTTTCTCTCTCTTATTTTGCACATTTCTACTAGCATACCATGTACATATATACATTTTTTCAATTGGTTAATCATGCTTCCCTTCTCAATTTCACACATTCCAGCCACACACACAAAATACATAGCAGTAGGGCAATCATAGATACGAGTATAAGAATGGGAGAAACAAGTCTACACGGAACAACTATCCACTTAAATAAAGCTTGAGTTCAGACCCCAAAATGTGACCCCCTCTTCCCTAATTTCCAAATACCGCAGTCACCAAATTTAGCTCCTCAAACAACCATTAGCTATACACTCAAGAACTGAGAACCATGAGGGGTGAAGGGAGAAACACACAAATCAAAAACTTAAGACCATTTAAAGGATAGTGCAACACACAACCAGTTGCAAAAGAATCAAAAAGACTGTATGACATATTAGCAACAAGGATAACAAAACCCACCCTGAATATACTAGCCTTGCATGAAGAAGAAGAAAAGAAAAAGAAAAACTAGCTGCCAATTCCTCACACCCACTCACGGCCAAAACAGAATGGAAGTAGGTTGCAGTGAAGGAATGAAGATGCAAAGAAGAGGACGCTAACTAAAGACTCCAACACTGCTATCCTAAGCTGAACGAACCAACTCTAAACGAGGGACATGGTTACCAAACTCCAAGAACCACTAGCTGAGAATCCCATGGCTAGACTTACTCTTACCAGGCACGATTTTACAACAAAGTCACAAGACACTAATGAAGATTAGGGGAGTGGGCTACCGTGGAACAAGGCTGAAGCAGAGGACAACTTTGTGGTAGATTTTGTTTTTTTTATCTGAGTTGGCTGCCTGAGAAAGAAAGTTCATATTGATGGAAGCATATGGCAGAAGATTAGAAGGGAAAAGACAAAAAGAACCAACCTTTTTTTTGTAACACCATACTTCTAAGACTCAATTGTTGCAATTCCCATGTCTCATTTCATATAATTTCTATGGAAACAACATAGTGGCATAGGGAGTTATAGATCAAGATGCATTTCTCTACCGGTAAAATTTTTCATTCAGCATCCTGGGGACCAAGAGAACTCATTAAACTCATTCTCATATTTAATTACACTAATACAATCCAAAACCATCCAAGAAAGTGGCTTGGAACTCATACAAGTGGGTGAAACACACCAATTTCCACAAATTAGCCACGGTCAGATTTTTTAATTTTTCTGTTAGAATTTCATAAATTCATAACTAAATCCAAAAAAATTGAAATCCAACAAACTTTACCATTCCAGAAAGCTCTAGACGTCTAGCCCATGATAAAAATAATTCTAGCTCATTAATCATTAAGGGTAGAACTTTTGACATCCAAAAAGTCACTAAAGTCGTTATTGCCTGGGCTGCTGTTTCAGATTACTGATACAAACTTCTAAAATTCATAACTAATTCTATAAAAATTGAAATCACACACATTCAGTCATTCTGGAAATCTAAAAATGTTAAATTTAGGCTCAAAATAATTCTAGAATGAAAACAATACGTTTAGCCATTGGAAATCTATGGAACAGTGACTAGACTCCTGGGGCACCACTGCTACTGACAGCCTACTTCAAAAATGCATAACTCTTTGCTCATACCTCCAAATGAGATGATCTCAGTGGCCATAGAAATATTATAATCTAGTTCATGACTGTAAAATTTCACAATAATTGGATACCATTTGTCCATCAGATGACACAGAATACAAATCTGCCAGTATGAACAGTGCACATACCAGAATCAATAGAAAATCCCAACTTAAAAAATTTATCAAATATTCTCTAGACCTCCGAAAATTATTTTCTTTAGCTTCCCAAAAATCTCTCAACAAGATCTAATTGCATGCCAAATCTCAGGTCAAGAAAAGCTCATTTGGATAAAAAGTGACATAGCATTGCATTTGGGTCATTTTCATGCCTCTTAATCGTTCAAAGATGGGCAAAATGGCTCCTAAGGTTCTTGTGGCCACTTAAGCACGTGGGAATGGTCCAAAAAGACTCTGTAAACTTGTCTCAAAGGTATGAAAACTCAAAACACAGAATTTGATTTCTCATCCCCAAGCTATGTACTAAGAGACATACACTTGAATTGGCCATCCAATACCAAAAAATTGCAATACATTCCATTTATCCATAAAATTTATACATACATCATCTAGTAGGATATTTACACATGTTCCATTTATTGTATATCAATTCTAACAAAAGATTACATCATATGTCATTCCTTTGGTTACAACTTAAACAAAATTAAAAGTTTTATGATCAAGGCTTCATCTCCTCACTTGGTGGCTTCCATTTCCTTGTTCATTGGTTTCACCTAGCATGTTAAGATATTAGAGAGGAGGAAATGAGATTCAAAGAATCCTAATAGCTCATCTCCCATTCAATCATGCATAAAGAATGCAATACAAATCTTAAGGATGCTTGCATGGCATATCAATATAGAAAATGGTGCAAAATACATTCTTGGCATTTACATAAAACACGCATAACATACTTAGGCTTGCCAAATGAATGGATTAGCCTCACCCACTTTCTTCAAAGTTCTTGGACTTGCCTCACCCTTTTTTCTCAAAGGCCTTAAATTAAGCCTTGCTCTTGGGAGACTTTCTCTTAATCTCAATGTAACACCATCATTTCTACTCTTGCCCATCATCCATGAACATGCTCATGTGAGATAGAGTAAGAATAAGGTGAAAATTTCCATTGGATTCATACACTTTCTTACATAGTGTCACGGTTAAAAATTCATTTCGGTGTCATGTGTCCCGTGTGAGTTTATACTATGCCTCCTCATATTTAATTTCATTGTTACAACTCATTTTTATCATAAAAACTAGCTCACAACTCATGGAAACCGAAGGGAGACATGGGATATGCATATTTCTTCTCGGCCAGACTTGGCCCCATTTCTGGGCAAACTTGAGAAATTCATAACTAAATCTAGAAAAATTGAAAACATGCACTCTTAGTCATTCTGGAAATCTTAGGATGTCTACTTCATATAAAAATATGTAGAAGTCTTAAAATCCCACACACAAAGCGTTTGACATGCAAAATCATCTGGAGGTCGGAGTGGGTCCTAATGCTATCACAGTTTACTAATATGAACTTCAAAAATGTCTAACTAATTTCACAAAAATCTAATGCATGCAAATGATACGAATATGGAAAGATGTGGATGTTAACTAGAGAAAAAAAATATCTCTAGATCAGTTCATCAAGCCAAGGGCTCAGAAATCAATGGAACAATACTTCTGGTCAGGCAAGATGACTGATACTGGGCAAAAACTTCAAACATTCATATCTTCCTCTCTAGACCTCCAAATGAGGTGCTTCCAGTTGCTACAAGTTACTGTGACTGTCTAGTTTCTGCCTATAAAATTTTGTAGCCATTGGACTACGTTTAACTCAGATGATACAATTACACAACTGGCCAAATGAACAGTGCTGATGCAAATTCGAAATTTTAATACCAACTTTGAAAAAGCATAGAAAATTCCATAGACCTCCAAATGACCTGATCTTTAGCTTCCCAAAAAGCTCTAGACAAGATTTAATCACAAGCCAAATTTCAAGACAAGAAGAGGTCATTGGTCAAACTTAGACATCATGGGGCAAAGTGACCAGTTTTTACGTTAAAAGAGGGCTATAAGGGTTCAACTTTGCTTCTCCTACCCCTAAGGCTTTATGAGCACGTGGAAAAGCCTCAACATAGGCTATCAACCATGGTTCAAATGTCTAATAACCCAGATTTGCAAAACTCACTCTCCCACACCATGTACATAAGGCCAAGATCTTGCTATTCATAACAAAACTTGCTACATCATTCAAGATGGTTCTAATTCTCATACATATATGATAAATACATTCATTTACAAGTATTCATACGTGCTACATCATGTACATCATTAGATTACATCTCTTAACTTAACTACAAAATAGTGACAACATGACTATTTCACAACTCCTTTGCCAATTTTCTCGCTTCAAGCTTGGTAGCTCCCATCTCTTGTCACACTTGGTCCACCTAGCATGTTAGGATAGTGGAAAGGGGGAGTGAGATTCAAAGAATCTCAATAGCTCATCTCTCATTCAATCATACATAAAGCATGCATTACTAGTCTCACACATGTATGCATGGGCATATTAGCATGTGAAATCATAAGAAAAGTATTTTTAACATTTGAGTAGACCATACATAACATACAAAGGCTTGCCAAGTAAATGGATTAGTCTCACCCATTCTTTAAGAGGTTCTTAGACTCAACCTTACTCTTGGAAGTCAACCTCACTTTTGGGAGACTCTTTATCTTATCTCAACCAACTTTAAGGTTCTTGGCTCATCCTCACCATGGCTAAAGGGTTGTTGGCTTTTCCATACTCAAGCAACCAAAGTAATCACATAAAACATCATTGAAATACATAAGGCATCATCATGCTAGCATATGTTTCATAGTTTAAAATATACATATACACATGCAAGACAATGTAAGCACACATCTATACATAAGAGAAGGTGGAGAGAGCTACCTTATCGGCTAACACAAGCTTTCCCTTTCAATTTGTCTCCTCCCTTGTTGATTTCACAATCACAACTAAATGGGAGTGCTTCTTTTGAGCCTAGACACACAAAGAGCATGGAATTACTCTCTTAACACTTTATTTATGAAGAGAAACTAGGGTTTCTCTCTCTAGAATTTTGCTAACTCTCCTTTCTCTCTCAAGCTCTTAAGAAAGGAAAATAAGGAAGAATAAGTGAAGATATATGAGTTTTGATCTTCTTCAAGAGGGGTTTTCCACTCTCCCTTTTCTAAACTAAGCTCAAAGCCCAACTACTTCAACAACCAAAACCATAGAAAGAGAGGGCAAAGAGAAAAGAACAACATACTAAGAAGAAAAACCATGCAAATCTTACCTTTTTCTTGTTCTTCCTTCCTTCTCTAGGTTTCTCTCTCTATCCATAGCTCTTTTCTCTCCTTTGGTCGAAGCTTAGGTCAGTTAAAAGAAGAGGAATGAATCTAGACTCTTTAAGAAGTTAAATTCTCTTTTTTCATTTTTTTGGACTAACCCTCGCTATAGCGAAGAATAACCCTCGCTACGGCGAGCACGTATCAGTCCCAGACCCTTATTTTTGCTATAGTGCGTGCTACGGCGAGTAACGCCCTAGTTTTTGTATGGGATACCTGCACTCGCTATAGCTAGAAGCATTTTCGCTATAGCGAGAAGGCACTCTCGCTATAGCTAGACCATTTCTCGCTATAGCGAACAGGTACATTCGCTATAGCTAGGTTATAGCTAGCAGACTTAGAAAATTTTCAGCCTTTCAAAAAATTTTCAGCTTCTTCTTTTCTTCTTCTTTTTTTTTCTGGTTGTTACACTCAATCACTTCTAAGGGTTCTTGGCTCATCCTCACCGAAGATAGAAGGTTCTTGGCCTCTCCATATTCAAGCAAACAATGCAACATTTATAGGCATTGTTTGAATATATAATGCAATACTATAGTTCCATGGAACATAGGCATCATACTAAAATACAATTCATAGCTTAAAATACTCATACACATATTCAAAACAATGTAGACATTCATTCATGCATGGAAGAAAAGAGAGAAAGCTACTTTGCTTGCATTCACACACTTTTTCCTTAAGCCTTAAGTCATCTCACTTGACCTCACACACCCAAGAAGGTGGAAACCATTTCTCTTGGCCTAGACACACCAAAAGAAACATAAATTACTCATGTGAACAAGCCTTGACATTATACACACTTTACATGATGCTACTCTGGTTTATAGCTCCATTATGCTTCTATAAGGCACTTAATGAAGCAACTACAAGAATTCATGATCTTGACTCCCTTCTCTCCTTTAATCTATTATTCTTGACTCAATTTAGACTCCTTATAGTCATTACACAATTATTTTAAAGAGCCTGGCTAGGAGTTGCTTCATTATGCTACATTATGGAGCCTACACTTCCATCTCACTATCTATGGCTTCTAAAATTGTTTCAAGACTTCCTCTCATCCTCTTTCATCCTACATAACTCAAAAATAAGCTTGAAATAAATTAAAACTTCCCCTTGGTACTCTTTCTAGCCTAGGCTGACATTATGGAAGTATTTGGGGTTCAAGGGGTTTCCAATTTTTTCTTGATGGGAGAGTCACTTGGAAGGCTTCTTAGGGGTCTTGGAAACTCAAACAAATACTCACATATGCTAAGGAATACATGAATCAAATCAGTTTTTACCATGTATTCAAGACTTCTTCACTTTCCTAACTTGAATTTTACTTTCTTTTCTTCCCATTTCTTTGTAATTCTTAGGTACCCACATACTTAATCAATGGATTCTTGCTTGTTTTTGGATAGAAACTCCTCCCCCATAATGGTTCTATTTTTGGCCATGACTTTCACATACAAGAAGCAAGAAGAAAAAGCAAAGCTACAAGAATATCTACCTTGAATCCAAGCTTCTATCAAGAGTCTCTTCCTTTGGTCTTGGTCCCCTTTTGAAACTCTAATCCTTCCCCTCTGGTTCAAGACCAAAATAGAACTCATCCACCAAAACCATGGAAAGATAAAGTAAAAAGAGAAGAATAACTTTATAGAAGAGAAAGCCATGAAATTCTTTGAATTTACCTATCTTTCTTGGCTTCCTTCTCCTTCTCTTGTGCTTCCCTTTATGTGCCTCTTTCAAATATGTTTTAGACCTAAAAAACATCAGTGGAGAGGAAGGAGAAGGGCTGGACGTGATTTTAAAAGCAAAAGGGTAAAGTTAACATACTTTTTTAACTTTTCATTTTAGTCCATAATCCATAGTTTGTCTGTTTCATCTCATTTCAACTCCTTTTCAAAATCTATCTTTTTCATCACATTCCTTAGGATTTTAATCGTAAGAATTGCCTTTGGAATCACTTAAAAAGGATCTGAAACCATTCTGAACTGTTCAGTCAAAGTTTTAGTCAACTAACGGCCAAAATCGCTCAACGGAAGGGTTTTAACTATTCTAAGGGTTCCTATGGTTTTTAGAGCCTTTGAGAACCCCAAAAAGCCAAAATTTTCTATTTAAAAAGTCCTCCTGTGAGTTTTCAAAATTTTCAAAAATTACAAAAATGCCCCTACTTTCTTTGGCAAATTTTCTGAGCTCTTTTGGCTCTGGTTTGGGCATCTTAAACCTCAAATCCTCATTTTTTAATATTTAAAATTTTATTCTAATTCTAGTTGGCTACAAACCCTTCTATTTCAGGGACTTCCTTTTATATTTGACCTATTTCTGACATTTACAAAGAAATCAAACATCGTGTTTCTCACGTTTATAGAGAGACTGGATGTTACATTTTCTACATAAGAATGGGGCATTTTTGGTAGTGCAATATAGTGACCTAGGAAAAGACAAAAATTTCAATCACTAGGACCCACACAACAAGCTCAGCTGATATATATGCACATTTTATGATTTCTATACATACAGGTTTCGATTCTTTACAAAGGGAGAATTTAGCTAAGGATTGAATTAGCCCTATTTTACTGGGCCCTTCGTGTAAGTAGTCCACTATACAATTGTTTTCATGGATTTAATAGACCAAGAAAGGAAAATTATGCGTTTCATTATATTGGATTTGAATACTCTTTCATATGATGCTGCAAAACATGGACAATGGAATCTATGGTTAAAAGTGATTTTCCTTAACTCTTATATTTTGTTCACTTCATTCAATTAGTTCCAAATTTTAGGCAGTTAGGTTTAATTTAGAAAATTCATCCAATATGATAAAAAAAAACTTCATCATTATTATTGTTTATAATTAATAAAGTTTAAAGTAATTCATATTTATACTGTAAATTAGTCCCACATTGCATGTTAAGTGTCACATATGCTCTAGTTGCTTCCATTTGTAACATCCAATGTTCCAATCAAACTATTAGTGTATGCCCCCCTCTTTTATAGAAGATTGAGAGGGAGACAAAATTTATGGAGACTTGGTTTCAACTTCACTATAAATCAAAGGCGAGATCAAAATTAACTACTCTAACAATAAGCATTAGTGTTGGAGACCATCAATCATATTAGTGTCAAGATTATGTACTGATCTGTTCGAATTTAATTTTATACTAATTGGCTACTTATAATACAAGATGTTTAGGCGCAAATTGAGATAAAATTTTAAATAAAAAATAAAAATAGAATAATTTTAGTTATAAGTCCACTTGAAACCGTTCTAATATTAAGGATTCACAAATCAGTATTTTAGAGTAATTCAAGAGAAGTAATTGCCCCTAAAGAACTAGTAGAGTATACAATAGAAAATTTTCTATGTTATCCTAAGAGGTGAGTAGATGATGCTGACTATACATGTTATACAACTTCGTTTCTCTTCTTTTATCTAATTATTTGTTTCTATATTTATTTATCTATTTATTTACTCAACTCTTATATGTCCTTATTATGAAATTTGTTGTTATTTAAATATTACTGTATTTTAGAGAACATACTAAAGTTTGAGATTGTTTCTATTAAATATAGGATCTTAGTTAAATCTTTCCAACCTTCTATAACTTTGAATAGTTGATAATGTATGCAGCTTATACACCACGAGGGAAAGTGAGCGTGATTAAGAATTCTGAACGATTTTGAGTAGCCTTATTGGGAGCTATCTATGTCAGGACCCTATATGCTAACCGTAGTAGTGGTTAACCATAGTGCACTGTGATTTGTACCCCAACTAATAGGGGTGTTGCTAGCCCTATGGGATTGGGCACCACAAGTGGATTTGATCTGATTTTTACGAGCAGATTACTCAGCGTCTGTGTAACTTATGTAACACCTTATCTTCTTGCTCATACCCATCATGCCTTACTTACTCATACACACATGCTAAGCATACAAGGAAGATTATTCACTCTACCTTGATGTTCCTTCTACATGGCATTATGCATGGGTAGATATCCACTTTAAAGTCACATGGACCGGGTAAGCTCTTTCTACGCATCCTCATGCTTAGTTGCACTACTAAGACTTATTGCAATCCCAAAAATATGCTTTAAACTCATGGAAAGCAAAAAGGGACATGAGACATGCAAATTCGTATTTGGCAGATTTGGCTTCATTTCTGGGCTGATTTTGAAAATTCATAACTAAATACAGACAAATCGTAACTACATGATCTTGGTCATTCTATAAAGTTTAGGACATCTACATCATGCTAAAAATATTTAGAAGTCTCAATATCTCACATATCATGCGTTTGACATCTGAAATCGTCCACTGGTCAGAGGGGGCTCTTTTACTGTCACAGTTTACTGATATGGACTTTAAAAATGTCTAACTAATTCCAAAACAATCCAATGCTTATAAACAATAACTCTATGGAAAGATGTGGATGTTAGCTAGAGATGAAAAATATTTCCAGATCATTTCATTAAGCCAAATTCCCGGAAACTGATGAAACAGTACTTCGGGTCTAGCTGGGTTACTGATACTGGGCAGGAACTTCAAAATTGCATATCTTCCTCTCTAGACCTCTAAATGAGGTGCTTCCAATTCCTACAAGTCACTGTGACTATCTAGTTTCTGTCTATAAAATTTCGTAGTCATTGGACTACTTTTGCCCCTCGGATGACACAAATCCCAAACTGATCAAATGAACAGTGTTTTCTAAAATCCGAATTTCTGATGTCAACTTTGAAAAATCATAGAAAATGCTATAGACCTCCAAATGACTTGATCTTTAGCTTCTCAAAAAGCTCTAATTCAGATCTAGTCACATGTCAAATTTCAGAGCAAGAAGAGGTCATATGGTTAACCTTTGACATCATGTGCAAAAAGCCACTTTCTTGGCTAAAAATGGGGCTCATGGGGTCCAATCTTGGTTCTTCTACCTCTATGACTCTTTGAGCACATGAGAAAGCATCTATAAGGGTCATCAATCATGGCTCAAGTGTTTAACAACCTAGATTGGAGAAACTCACTACCCCATGCCCACTTATACACTTATGTGGCCTATACTAACATTGTGCTTTTCATAATCAAGACTTGCTTCTTCATTCAAAATGGGTCCCATTCTCATATATACATCATCATACATACATTGACTTGCAAACATTCATATATGCTACATCATGTACATCATTAATTTACATCCCTTATCTTAAGTACAACATAATTACAAGAAGTTCCTTTACAAGTCTTCATTAATCTCCCTAGCTTCATGCTTGGTAGCTCCCATCTCTAGTCTCACTTGGTCCACCTAGCATGTTTGGATGGTGGAGAGGAGGAGTGAGATTCAAAGAATCTCAATAGCTCATCTCTCATTCCATCATACATATATAGTATGCCAACAAGTCTCACCATGCATGTATGGCATGTTAGCATATAAAACCATAATGAAAACATTTGCAACATGTGAATTGGCCATGCATAAAAGAAAGACATTCTCAACATGTGAGTAGGCCATACATAACATTTAGAAGCTTGTCAAGTATATGGATTAGCCTCACCCACTCACTTGTGGCTTTTGAACTTGCCTCACCCATTCTTAAGAGGTTCTTAGACTCAACCCTTACTCTTTGGGAGTCAACCTCACTTTTGGGAGACCCTTTACTTTGTCTCAACCAACTTAAGGGTTTGGCTCATTCTCACCATGGCTAAAAGGTTATTGGCCTTTCCATTCCTCAAGCAAACCAAAACAAATCACATAAATCATCATTTCAATTCATAACATATCATCATGCTAACACACTTCTCATAGCTCATATCATACATACATACAAGTAAGACAATGTAAACACACAATTATGCATGAAGGAAGGTGGAGAGAGCTACCTTATTAGCTAGTCACAACTTCCTCTTTTACTTATCTCCTCCCTTGTGGATTCCACTACCACTTCTAGATGGGAGAACTTCTCTTGAGCCTAACCACACAAGAAGTATGGAATTAATTCCTTAACACTTGATTCTTAAGCTAGGGATCTCTTCTTATCAACCCCACTGAGCTTCTCAAACTAGGTTTCTTTCTCTCACTAGAACCCATTAGCTATCCTCTCTCTTTTCTCAAACTCTCAAGCTCTTAAGAAGGAAAGCAAGAAAGAGAAGACTACATAACTTCTAACCTCCCTCAAGAATGATTTCCCACTCTCTCTCTCTTCTGAACCAAGCTCAAGACCTAACTATCTTAACTATCAAAACCGTGGAAAGAGAGGGTAAGGGGAGAAGGGTAGCATGCTAAGAGAAAAGCTATGAAAATCCTTACCTTTCTTGTTCTTCCTTCCTCTTCTAAGCTTCTCTCTCTCTCCTCCGCCCTTTTCTCTCTCTTAAAGTGAGCTTGAGTCGGTTGGAAGAAGAAAGAAGAGATTTGGAGGCTTTTAAAAAGTCAAATTCTCTTTTTCTCGCTTTTTCAGACCTCACTCGCTATAGCGAGACATTGCCCTCGCTATGGCGAGCTCGTGTCTGTCCCAGACCTCTGCCTTCGCTATGGCGTCGCTACGACAAGCAACTCCCTGGTTTTTGTATGGGATACCCGCACTCGCTATAACTAGAAGCATTTTCGCTATTGCGAGAAGGCATTCTCACTATAGCTAGGCCATTTCTCGCTATGGCGAGAAGACTTAGAATTTTCAGCCCTTTGAAAATTTTAGCTTTTTCCTTTCCTTTTCTTTTCTCATTTCTTTTCTTCTTCTGTATTTTTCCTGGCTGTTACAACTTACCCTCACAAGTTGTGTGCTTTGCGTCTAACTCATTTGGTACTAACTAGATACTTATGTTGTAATTGATGGATGATTTATGGAGAAACATACTCATCTCTATATAGAATGATTCATTTAGTGATTACTAGTTGGATTAAAACTTTAATGCTAAATTCGTTATATTATTGTATAGTTAGCAGTATCTATTCATTAAGTGATTGACTCACTCTTCTTATTCTCAAAACCTTTTTTTAGATAGTAAAAACGAACCTAAACCTTCTTCAATTGCCTAGAAGAGTAGCACTTCTCTGTTTTGGTGAGTCTTATGTAAATCTTGCGATGGCATATTTTGATTGTTAACATGTAATTGATTTCATACCATAGTTTGTGTATTGCTCCCTTAAACCACATATAGGGTCTCTCACCCCTAGAAATTGATGTATAATGGTTTGGATTGATAGTAGCACTCTTTTTTTTATGTATTTGTGTTGGATAGGTTGATTGCAGAAATATTGGGTCTATATTATAGAAGCACCTCTATCGAAATTTCTGCAATAGCCATCTACAATTAATTATGTTTAATGCAAGTATAATTCATAATTGCTCTGTTTAGTTCTATCATATAATATTAAATTATGGAAAGATTCACTAGATGTTTAGTTGAATTTTAGTTTTAGATAGGCCTACGAAAGAGAAAATGTTTATCTTCTATGCTAGTCACACTTATGGTTTTAGGGTATGTCAATTTTTTATCATAAATCAACTTCTTACCTGCTCATAAAATTATTTAGAAAGTTTCATTTATAAAAAAAAAATATTACTAAGTGTAATATTTTTAAAATCAAATCAATCATTGAATTGGTGAAGATACTGATTCACAATTCACTAATATGACCATAGTTAAACTTTGGTCAAATGGGACCCAAACTATGCAATAGTTAAAGATGCATAAGATTGGTGCAAAAATATTGGTATATGCAATATTTTCACATCAAAAACACAACCCAAACTATGCATACATGAAACACATAATTTTATGGAGAAATTATGACTAAATGTAGTGCTTCTTATACATAAAATGGCGTCAAACTATGCAACAATCATAATGTTGAAAGTTTGCACAAAAACAAGACTAGTCTAATACTTTTAGACCTAAAATGAGGAACACATATCCTTTGATGTTAGAGAATTCATAATTTGTTTGAAGTTTAGTGTTTTCTCATTTTTCTTTTTTTTAAATTAAATCTCATTTTCCCAATACACAATGTGCCTCACCTTAGGCACTCTGCAAGGGGATCTTCACTTCAGAAAATCTCCATTCAAAACAAAAAATATAGATCTTTTGAAGTTAGAGATCCATGAAGTGTCTAAATTTCAATGTTTTCCCATGTTTCTTTTCTTTAATTAAAACACCTACCCCAGTACGTAGTGTGCCTCACTTCAGGTGGACTACAAGGGGATCCTCACTTCAGAGGATCTCCATCCTAAAATAGAAAGCCAACCTGTGAAAAAATTTTATGCAATAAATTTGTACATAAATGAAATCATGTGCAATACTTCATAAGCCTAAAATAAAATGCCAATGTCTAAAGAAATTTTACATAGAATTTTACACAAAATATGGTCAATAAGCAATGTTTTTTTTCCCAAAACATAATTCTAATATATGGAGAAATTTAACATAGGATTTTGCTAAGAAGTATTGACATTTTCTATGATTTTTTGCCTTAAAACAAAATACTAACATGTGTAGAAGTTCCATACTTAATTTTGCAAGGGTAGGAAGTATCACATACGTTCTCAAGAATGAAACTCAGGAGTTGATGGGTGTCATACCTATTAGGTCAATAAGACTTAAGGAAATAAACAAATACTTGGCTAATACACTAATCAATATTCTCAAAAGTGTAATAAAAGACAATAGTATTGAAATGAGTATATACCTTAATCTAGTATCTCTTCCAATTCTACCTCTTACGTTATCTTGACTTTCTCTTTTCCTAATAAGTAATATTAGGCATGGTGTAAGATGAGAATTTACTTGCAATAGATAAATTGAGGTTGATAACCAAACACATAGGTATGAAAATGAATAAGATGGAATATCAAGTTATTATAAAGAAACTTACAACTAATATGAAATTAATGATAAGTCCTTTAAGTTAAGAATCTTAATGTAATAATGATTAAAATTTAATAATTAATATGTCTCTTAGCCTTAGTCTATAACTATCTATTCTTTCAAATTAAGTTGATTAGGAATTTAAAATTCAAGTTCAATTATTGGAAGTTTTTTATTTATTATTGTCTCTATTCTAATTCTTCTTTGCTCTTTTTTTTTTTTGTAATTTATATAGCTTTTCTTTATTTATTTACTTATTAAAAAAAAGAGGGAGTTCGGGCTTTTCATTGATTAGAACACTACTATTGACAAGATAGAAAAAAGAAAAATATTTCAACCTTTATATGTACGTAACAATCTGACAATGATTAACAATTAATAAAAATTAGATATAAATCATATAGTAAATTAGATATAAATCATATAGTAAATTAGCTAATTAAATCTGTCTCTATTTGAAAAAAGAATAAAAGCAAAGGCCTTAGGCTTCAAATGTCTCTAAAAAATAGATTGGTTATGTATGCTTACTCATGTCTCTTCTTTAACTTTTCTATTGTAGCTGTATAAATTTCCTCACCTTGTCAAGCCTTGGAACCCTAAGGAGTTGAAGCTTTCCTATGATTAAACTTCAATTCATATCCATTTCCCAAGGAGATTTGGGTCTCATTAAAATTAAAAATGCCATGTTTTGAAAAAAAAAATTGTGAAATGGTCATAATAGAATTAAGAGATACACAACTGATTTCTTGCTCTTCTCTCTTCATCTATCATCAACCAATTGAGAGATTAAATCATTCCAATAAAGATTGGATAGTATGAGATACTTAGGTCCCACATTGAGTAGTATGAAATGCTTAATATGATACTTAAGAAAAATGATTTTTCTCCCTTAATAACGAGCTTTTAAGGTTGGGTTCCTATGACTCCTTAGGTCCTATCATTTTTGTCTACTTTTGTTAGAAAATCAACAATGAGCATACCTTGTTTCAATTGGGTGAGTTTTCCATCAAGCACTTGGGTACCACAATTGTCTATAAAATGGGAGAATATGCATCAAGAAATATGGTCCAAAAAATATAAAAAATAACACTACAAAGCAACCAATCCTCAAAAACAATAAAAATCTAGCATGTTCCAACACTTGCATTTAGTAATAAGAGACAAAATAGAATAACAAGTCCTTTTGATTATTGTGTATTCATTAAAAAATCTAATATAATATGTAGAAAAATACATATTATCAGCAAGTAGACGTTTATTTCCCTTTGACTTAGTCATATTTCCATTGTTTATTAGATACCTCATCAAAGAATGTGAAAGTTTTTATTAACTTTGTATCTTCAAAATAAGGATTCTCCTTAAAAATCTGAAATATTAGTAATTTAAAGATTTTATAAACAAGGAAGAAACTTAACTTCATGATTTATTATCATCTTATACCATAGCAGATTATTTCAATAGAAACAAACAATCCCCTGTCCCCCTGTCCTAAAATAAAGAAATAAAAAGGAATGATTAACATATCATAATGCACTCTTTTAACACCTTAAAACAATATTGCACTAATGAATGCATTTTATTTAAGAGTTGCACTCTGTTCTCTTTGATTTCTAAAAGGGATTTTGATTCAAACAATGCCTAATGGTGGTTGAATAAGCATTGTATGATGATGGTTGTTTGATAAGTCCCTAAATTATCATGGTTTTCTTAATATTTTAAAGGACTTATCATATGAATATTGATTTTATTTTATATTTTTAATATATAAAATTAATAAAATTTAGTTAAGTTAATATTTAGTAAGTTTTTGTTTTGTTTATTTAGTTTTAAGCTACTTTTTGTATTACTTAAATATAAATTATGTTTTGTGTTTTTATCTAAACTTTTAGGTTGTTAATTTGTTTAACATTTGTTAGTAGATTATAAATATTAATTAGATGAATTTTATGTTCTTGTAAAGTTAAAATTATAAAGAAACAAGTTTAGAAGTCTTGAAATATAAAACAACAAGTGTTGAAAATATTTGTTGAAAGAGGATTGGAGAGAGGAAAAAAAAAAAAAGAAAAGAAAAAGGAGGAAAAGATGGCGCTCAAAATTGCTGCTAAAGAAAATTCAACGCTGCGGCTTATAGAAAAACAAAAGCAAAATAAGTTGCGGTGCAGCAGCGCTTTTAACTGCTGCAGTAAAAAATTCAATTACGCTGCAATGTAGTTTGGAAAAAAAATATAAAATGCACCATTTTTAGCTGTGTTTTTTGGGGTTTTAAAGGGTTTTCAACACTTTTTCGAAGGGGCATTGCCATTTTAAAGGTTTTAGAGAAGAGAAGAAAGGGTTTGGAGCTTCATTTACCATGGTAAATGCTTGGATTTTAGGAAAATTCACCGATTAAATCAGTTTTTCTCTTCTTCCTTTATTTTTCCTTGTTTTTCTTTGCCCATTTGGTTTATGCTATGCTCTTAATGTTTTTATTTCTTATAGTTATGAGTTAAACTTGTTGATTTGAAATTATGATAAACTTTAGCTTGTAATATATTGTAATCACTCTATTTATTTGCAATTAATAGTATGATTTAATTACTCAATCCTTGTGCCTCATACTTCTAACTATGTGGAAAACGTTAAATGATTTGGGTAGCCTAAATGTACTTGGAAAAAATATTTTAAGACTTAACTATGGATTGGGTAGTGTGAGTTCATAAAATTTGTAATGTTGAGTAAATTGATCTGCTTGTAGGATAGGAATATACCTACCGATCTCACATAGTCCTATTAGGACCTATTCTTGATTAATCCTCTAAATTAATTGCATAAGAAATTATAGTTGGTTAAGGAAATGCCTATATGTAATTCGAAAGATGCTTATAGGTAAATTAGAGTTCTAGGCTATTAATGACATTAAAAGCAAGATGAAGTGAGGTAATTAATTCATATGAAATGTTAAAGGAAGTCATAATCCTAAATCATTTTGCTTTCTAATTTCATCTAGAATGGTATCTCTCTCTTTTTTTTGGCTTTAGTTTAGTTTGATTTAGATTAAAGTGCATAATTTTAGTACTTAGCAATTATCTCAGTGATAAATCTTCGTAGAAATGATACTTTATTCATCACTTTATTACTGTTGTGATACATATACTTGCATGTATGCTTTCCAAAAAAAAAAAAAGAAACCAATAAGTTTTTAGCGCCATTACCGAAGATTTGTTCACTAAGTTTTTGTTAATATTAATACCAAGCTCACTTAATCTAAACTCAAGCTTTGTTCATTGTGTTTTTGTTATTTTTGTTTTGAGTCTTTTGGTTTATGTTTTGTTTTTGCATTGGAGTTGTTGATATTTGTTTTTTATTTTTTGTTTTTATTATTTTTTGTTTTCTCTAATAGAAGATGAAAAAAATTATAATGGAATTAATTTGAGGAGTGAAGAAGAGTTGCCAAAGGATTATGTGCAATTTGAGGAGAATTATGAGCAAAGAGTGGAAAAAAGGAAGAATATTGGGAAGCTAGAAGACCAAGAGATAACCTTCCAAGTAGTCATGGTAGAGGATCCTCTTGATGAATTAAAAAAATGTTGCAATGAAATAGAAGTAGAAAATGTGATTCCAAGCAATCTCTTAATGAGTCCTCCATTGAAGTCCTTGGTTCTTATTGAAGAGAGTCAAAAAGATTTTATAGGGTGTCTAAAATATTTAGAAGCTCCCAAAATTTTCTACGAAAAATAAAAATTGGAGCTTCTTATTATGTCAACCAAAACATGTGTTCCAATGAAGCTATTACGTGAGGAATCACATGTTCTCAAATGGAAAGAACACCCATTATTGCTGAAGCCTACTTATCTAAAGAAGAAAGTGAGCAAGGAAATTATAATTTTTGACACTTATAATTAGGTTTTGATGTAAAGTCAGGTTAAAGACTATAAAACAAGTGCTTCTTGGAAGATAACCCAAGCATAATTAAATAAAAATATATAAGTAAAAAAATAAACTAAATAAATTCATTTCTATAGTTTTTCTAACCCCTAGCTTTCTCTCTTTTAGAGCCCACTAGCATTGAATCCTTATGATTATTGTTGGTTGAAGTTAGGAAAAAGAGCTAAATAGTGTAAGCATGCAATTTAGGGAATGATTTCAAATCAATTCTGTATTTCTTTTATTACATTCATAATTAAGTTTGATGCATGTTGAATATTATTCCCTTTGTATGCTCTTCTTTCTTAATTGTTTTTCTTCTCTTGTGTTATTATGAATAAGTATGATTGTTGTAGCATGAATTGAAAATTTTATTGGGAGCAATTAGTTTTAAATTTTGTCATGAATTTCTTTCGATATGTTTATTTTGATGTCTTGTCTTAGGCATCAAAATTTTAAAACCAATTGAATTCATTTGCTACATGATTTTCATATGTTTCTAGTCAATGCTTTGTGTTGTCATATATGTTTGTGACCTGATTTTACAGATTTACTAAGAACACATTTAATTGAATTTTTGCATGAAATTTCAATCAAATTTTTTCTTTACTTGTCTAGTTTCTAGGAAAATTTGGTTCATATGATTTGGAGTTCAAATGAGTTATTTATTTGCATTCGAATACATACTACTCTATTTTGACAAGCTACTAGAATTTGCTGTATGCTATGTCACTTGCTAAATTTTATGGGACTAATTGTGTGGCTATCAACATGCAAATTTAGCTTGATCACATTTTTTAGTGTGTTAAGATGTTCTCAAAAAAAATTTCATAAAGTTTAATTGGATGTTTGTTGGTAGATTCCACCAAAATGTCATTACAACTATTTTTTTGGCAAAAATCTACACTTGCCTTGTTTAATAATATTTTGGTGCTATACTAGTTGAGTTGTAAAATATTAATTTTAGTTATATTGTCAGGTTGAGATAATCATTCCATATAGAAGTGCTTTGTTGTTATTAACCTTTAGTTTGGAAGATCTTGAAGTGAACAAAGAGCAAAGTATATTAAGGGAGTTTTCTTGATCCCTTACTACTCTTATGTTATGTCATGTTTTGAACATTGAAGACAATGTTCATTTTAAGTTTGGGGGTAGGGAATCCAAATTAAAAATGTGAATTCTATTGCTTTTAATTATTTACATTTTTATGCAAAATTTTATTCAAAAACTCCCTATTTTTCAAAATTTGTGAACTTAAGTTTTGTTTACTATCTTATATTTATTTTTTTAGTTGATGTCAGATGCCATCGAGGAACTCAATCTCTTGATAGTGTATGAATGATAGGAAATGTCTATTAATGCAATTTATGAATGAGATTGATTGTTAATGGCGATATTTTTCTCACTTGTTAAGATTTTTTTTTAGTGCACTTATACCATGCTTAGAATAATTTTTAGTTTTAAAAGTAATGTATGTGGGTTAGACTATGTGATTAATCTTAATCTAAAACTTTAGACTTTGTATAATCCATTAAAGTGACTTTTTATGTGTGTTAGACTATGTGAAATCTTAGACTTTGTATAATCCATTAAAGTGATTTAGGCATTCATTGGTTATGTTTAAAACTTGAAGGCTACTTTTTTTCAAAGTATATCACTAGTACCTCATTGAGCCTTAAGTGAAATATGCATATAATTGTATGAAATTTCTTCTTTTTAACCAAATTAATGACCTTTAGCCTGAAAAACAATGATCTTACCCTTTTTCAAGAGGATAATTAACATTTGATATTATGTGAACAAGAAGCTTTATGGGTAAAATAAGGTATAATGTAGGTTTGATGTGAATAATTATTATTTTCTCAAGAGAAACATGCAAATTAGAAGTGTAGGGACAATGATTGTATGGTTATTTATTTCTTGAGAGGCATGAAAAATATGATGATTAGAAAGAAGAACTAAAAAGAAAGAAAAAAAGTGGTCAAAGAATTATCCCAAAGAAAGAAAAATTTGATGGATCAAAAAGAATTAAATTTGGGAGTGTAAAAGTGAAAAGAAAAAAAAATAAAAAAGCAAAAAGAAAAAGGAAGGGGAATATAAGAAGGAAAAGGAAATAAGAGAGAGAGAGAGAGAGAAAGAGAGAGAATTTTATCTTTCATTGTTATGCTTTATGGTTATTGTAACAACCAGAAAAAAAAAAAAGCTAAAAATTTTTGAAGTCCTAAAAATTTTCTAAGTCTGCTAGCTATAGCGAGAAATGGGCTAGCTATAGCGAATGTACCTGTTCGCTATAGCGAGAAAGAGTCTAGCTATAGTGAGAGTGCCTTTTCACTATAGCGAAAATGCTTCTATCTATAGCGAGTGCGGGCATCCCATACAAAAACCAGGGCGTTGCTCGCCGTAGCGCGCGCCATAGCGAAAACAGAGGTCTGAGACTGATACGTGCTCATCGTAGCCAGGGTTATTCTTCGCTATAGCGAGGGTTAGTCCGGAAAAGCGTGTAAAAAGAGAATTTGACTTCTTAAAACATCCAGATCCATTCTTTCTTCTTTAACTGACCTAAACTTCGACCAAAAGGGAAAAAAAGAGCTGTAGAGAGAGAAAGAAACCTAGAGAAGGAAGGAGAACAAGCAAAAAGGTAAGCAAGCTTGAGATTTCCATAGCTTTTCTTCTTAGCATGTTATTCTTCTCTCTTTACCCTCTCTTTCTATGGTTTTGGTTGTTGAGTTGGGCTTGGTTCAGAAGAGGGAAAGTGGAAAACCACTCTTGAAAAAGGCTAGAACTCATGTATCTTCACTTCTTCTTCTTTGCTTTCTTTCTTGAGAACTTGAGAGAGGAAGGAGAGTTAGTGGAACTCTAGAGAGAGAAACCCCTAGCTGCTTATACTTGTTAGGGTTTGCTCTGAAGAAACCCCTAGCCTTGTGAGTAATTGTTTGACTTCCAAGAGAGTAATTTCATGCTCTTTGTTGTGCCTAGGCTCAAGAGAAGCAACTTCATCTAGTTGTGCTTGTAGGACTAAGAAGGAAGAAGAGAAATTGAAAGGGAAGGCTTGTGTTAGCCGATAAGGTAGCTCTCCACTCTTTCTTGTTGCATTCTTGGATGTGTAATAGTCATTGTATGCTTGTGTATGTGCTTGTATGATGAGACATGCCATTTGATATTGCCTTAATACATTGGTACCAATATGCTTATGATATGAATTGTAGAAATTGCTCGGGTGAGGTGGTGCCGAAAGTCCTTTGAGATAGGTGAGGTGGAGCCAAAAGTCTCTAAACCAAGGGTGAGGCCAATCCAAAAGTCCCAAAAACTCGGGTGAGGCTATACCAAAAATCCCTAGAGCTTATTCTTGGCAATGATACGATATTCATAGCATGAAAAACATGTGTTGTGTAATTGTGAATGGTTTGCATGCTTTGACTTGTTTATATGCCTTGATTGCTTCCTTGAATAAGTATGAGCTATTGAGATTCCCTGAATCTCACCCCCTTCCCTCTCCCATCTCATATGGTCCAGGTGGAGTTCAAGAGCCTAAGAGTGGAGGCCATGAGGCATAGAAGGCCTTGTTTTGCCACTTTTGCACCCTTACACCTACCTTGATGTATAGGAAGACCGAGTGCTTATGTATATATATTATTTTTGAGATATAAATATGTGAGCAAATGTAAACATATGTATGAATGATGTATGAACTGTGGAGCGAGTCAAAGCAATGAAAATGTAGAATTTGGCCCTTTTGTGGCTTACATGTAAAAGTGTATTTTGGCCCGTAGCATAGTGAGTTTGAGATGTGTATTGATTTGGACCACTTGAATATTTCATATATGCTATGTTTATACTTTCAAACTTGTCCAAAAAATGTTAGAACATGTGGGAGGCCATTTGGACCCACTTTGAACTATTTTGGGTGCCAAAACCGTTATATTTATGAGCTCCATCAAAGTATGACCAAATGAGCTCTTCTTGATATGAAATTTGGCATGCCTCTAGAGTCTATTGAGAGCTTCTTGAAAAGATAAAGTGGGTAATATTTGGAGGATTAGGGAATATTTGGTGAATTGTTGAAATTGGAGAATTTTCTAGTTTTAGTTATTGTACTGTGCAACTAGGTCCGAAAATGAATCTGTATTATTCATAGACTAAACGGTGTCTAATTGTCATGAAATTTTATGGGTATAAACTAGATATCCACAGTGACCTATACCAATTGGAAACACCTCAATCGGAGGTCTGTAGAGGGAGAATGAACTTTCTGAAGTCCTATGTAAGTATCAGGGAAGCTATCCGACCTTCGTTACTATTCCATCAGTTTTTGAGGTCCAAGGCCTACTAAAATGATCTGAACTTATTTTTTTCCTCTAGTTAACATTTTTATATTTCCAAATTGGTATATTTTGTCCAGATTGGATTTTTTTGGTATTAGTTACGAATTTTCGAAGTTCATGACAGCAAGCTACACCAATACCAAGGACAGTTGGACCTCTGTCTCTTTTTTGATATCAAACACGATTCCAAACCTGATATTATGGTTGGGAGTTATTTTTATTATGAATTTAATATCCAAAGCTTTCTAGAGAGCTATGATTTTCTTGATTCCCATTTTTCTAGAATTAGTTATGATTTTCCAAAGTTAGAGCCAAAAATCTGACTTTTGGGCTCGTGTGAGAAATTGCATTTTCTTGGTTTTTAGCTTCATATCCGTGGTTTATGAGTTGTTTGAGGCTATATACAAGTTTTATAAATGGTGTTTAAGTAGAGAATATGAATGATGGTTCACAGGATCCACGGGGTAAAATATGATTGGTTAAACCCCGACTTAAAGTAGTAAAATACTACGGTTTTGGTCATTTTTCTTGGAAATCATATGGAATCAAGCATACAGGGAGATTAGTTAGAGTTAAGTCATTATGGTGTTACATTTTTTGTATCAGAGCAAAGGTTCAGGAACTTTTGCTCGATGTTAGGCTCTTGAAGAGAGTGAATTGCTTGTGTTTAGTGTGAATTGCCATAGAAGTGGTAACATTCATATGCATATGTGCTTGTGATATCTTTGTGAACTGAGGATTGCTACTTCTTTTCAAGCATGGTTGAGACTAGATAGGGCAGGGGTAGAGGCAGGTCGCCCAGGGCTCAGAGAGCTAAGCCAGAGGTTCCTGTTGGGCCTGAGGATTCTCTGCAGACCATCGTAGAGAGACTTGATCGATATGAGGCCATGATGGGCCAGCACCAGGAGATGCTGGAACAACAGAGGTATATTGCCCAGCAACAACATGATATGATCATGCACCTGCAAGATACCCTGGCTAGGTAAGAAGAAGCCATGAGAAAAGCCCCTGTACCTCAGCCATTCACATCTGGCATCCCATCTGCACCTCCCCAAGAGCCTGTTGTTGCTCAAACCTAGACGCCTATCCAGAAACTGTTGAAGCAGTTTCGGCAGAACAGTCCACCCTCATTTGACGAGGAGTTGGATGCGGATAAGGCGGAGCTTGGGTTATGGAGCTAGAGAAGATATTTTTAGTGATGGATTGTACCACCGAATAAAAAGCTAAGCTAGCCACTTTCATGTTACAAAAGGAAACTGATAGATGATGGCGTAGCACAAAACCTCTGATGGAGACCAAGAATGTACTAATAATTTGGGAAAGCTTCTTGGTCGAGTTTTATGAGAAATATTTTCCTAGTTCGGTGAGGAAGAAGAAAGAGATGGAATTGATGGGCTTGAGACAGACGGATGAGATGACTGTGGACCAATATGTGGCCAAGTTCGTTAAGTTGTCTCGGTATTCCTCTTACCTCCAGAGGTATGATGATGAACCCTGGAGATGTGAGCAGTTTGAAACTGGGTTGAAGCCCCTGATTAGCGACAAAGTTACCCCACAACGGATCAGGAAGTTTAATACCTTTGTGGAGATCAGCAGGGTGATTGAGACTAACCTGCGAGCTATCATGCCTGCTGCGGTTATAGCTAGTCAGAAAGGGATTTCAGAATGGAAAAGACCGAGACCAGAAGAGGGTTCTAGTGTGACACCCAGTGTCAAGAAGAGAGGCAAGGGGCCATAGAACCGAAGGCCACAGCGGGGCAAGCTTATGCTGCCTCCTCTGAGCCAGTCATCCTTCCAGCAGTCTCCAGTGACATGTTTCAAATGTGGGAAGTGGGGCATATTGCTAGACACTGTCCTCAAATGGACGCAGCGCCTCCTCCTAGGCTGCAGACCCAAGACCAAGTGTTTGCACTCAATCAGCAAGAAGCCAGTGTATCCCGCAATTTGATCCGAGGTACGCTGATAGTGAATGGCTTTCCTATAGTAGCTATGTTTGATTCGGGTGCTAGTCACTCGTTTATATCCTATGATTGTGTGAGGCAATTGGGTCTGGCTGTTAGTGTCCTGCTATTTGACTTATCTGTCACTACACCCACTGGAGCCCACGTGGTTACTTCCTATACTTGCTTAAATGTCACTGTTCAGTTTAATCATTGTCAGACCATTATTGATTTAATCTATATGCCCTTTCATGATATTGATTTGATTGTTGGTATGAACTGGTTGGCCGCGAATAATGTGGTACTTGATTGTGAACACTGAACCATTTCCTTACCTGTTTGTGGAACCATACTTAAGGTAAAAGCTGAGTTATCTTTTATGACTACTGCCCAAGCTGAGAGGCATTTAGAGTGTGGATGTCAAGGGTTTCTAGTCTTTTTCTCTATTCGGGCTGAGGTAGAGGAAGGGATAGAGGAGATCCCAGTTGTCAGGAAATTCTAAGAAGTTTTCCTTAAAGAGTTTGACTTTAGTGGTCTACCCCCTGAGAGAGAACTAGAGTTCCCTCTAGATATAGTGCCTGTGGCTGGACCGGTGTCCAAGGCTCCTTACAGGATGGCTCTCGCCGAGCTCGTTGAGTTGAAAAAGCAGATAGAGGAATTGTTAGAGAAAGGGTTTATCTGCCCTAGTGTTGCACCTTGGGGACCTCCGGTGTTATTTGTGAAAAAGAAAGATGGTAGCTTGCGTTTGTGTATTGATTACAAAGAGTTGAATAAAGTTACCATCAAGAATAAATATCCTCTCCCTAGAATTGATGATTTGTTAGATTAGTTGGCTGGGGCATCTGTGTTTTCTAAGATAGATCTTAGATCTGGGTATCACCAATTGAGAGTGAGAACTGAAGACGTCTCTAAGACGGCCTTCAGAACGAGATATGGGCACTATGAGTTCCTTGTGATGCCATTCGGGTTGACGAATGCACCTGCTGTGTTCATGGATTACATGAACAGGGTATTGAGACCGTATATAGATCAGTTTGTGGTAGTCTTCATTAATGATATCCTAGTATATTCCAGAACCTTTGAAGAGCACGAGAGGCATTTGAGATTAGTCCTAGATACCTTAAGAGAGAAAATGTTGTATGCCAAACTTAGTAAATGTGAGTTTTGGCTTACTGAGGTGAGATTCTTAGGTCATGTGATCTCACAAGACGGGGTCGCAGTTGATCCCCATAAAGTTGAGGCTGTGTCACAGTGGGATAGACCTAGAACGATCATCGAGGTCAGGAGTTTTCTAGGTTTGGCAGGGTACTATAGATAATTTATTCGAGGCTTTTCTCAGATAGCCTTACCACTGACGAGGCTAACTAGGAAAGAGATACTATTCATGTAGGATGATAGATGTGAGAGGAGTTTCTAAGAGTTGAAACTTCATTTGACCACTGCCCCTGTACTGATTATCCTTAACCTTAGTGAACTATTTGTGGTTTATTGTGATGCCTCGGGCAAAGGGTTAGGATGTGTGTTGATGCAGCAGGGTAGAGTAGTGACATATACCTCTAGGCAGTTTAGGCCTCATGAGGAGAATTATCCCACGCATGATCTAGAGTTAGCCGCCGTAATGTTTGCTCTTAAGGTTTGGAGGCACTATATATATGGTGCTACCATAAAGATTTACAATGACAACAAGAGTCTGAAATACTTGTTTGACCAGAAGGAACTCAATATGAGACAGAGGAGATGGATGGAGTTTCTGAAAGACTATGATTATGTGTTAAAATATCATCCGGGCAAGGTCAATGTGGTGATGGATGCCCTGAGTAGGAAATCCATCCATGCAGCCCATATGATGATTAGGGAGCAGGAACTCCTAGAGAAGCTCAGAAACATGAACCTTTCTTGTCAGGTGATATCGAGTAAATTGTATTTGAGTGAAACCCGAATTGAGAATGTATTGAGAACTCAGATCTTAGATGCCCAAAGAGAGGATGAGTTCCTGGGACCGATCAAGAATGAGATCTCCCAAGGTAGGACCTGAGATTTCAAGATGTTTGAGGATGGTATGATAGTATACCAAAATAGAATCTGTGTGCCTAGTCGAAATGAATTGAGAGAAAGTATTTTAGTAAAGGCACATAAGAGTAAGTATACTATCCACCCAGGTGCCACCAAGATGTATCAGGATTTGAAAAGAATTTTCTAGTGGCCGGGATGAAGAGTGATGTGACAAACTATGTGGCCAGATGCCTAGTGTGTCAGAGGGTAAAAATAGAACATCAAAGACCGGCTGGGTTGTTGCAACCTCTAGATATCCCTAAGTGGAAGTGGGATAGTATAGCCATAGACTTTGTTATGGGTTACCCAGGACATCCTCTGGACATGATGCTATTTGGGTAGTTGTGGATAGACTGACGAAGTCTGCACACTTGTTAGCTATCAAAGCTACTCATACACTGGAGAGATTAGCCCAGTTGTATATCAGAGAGATAGTGCGACTTCATGGAGTACCCAGTAGCATAATTTCGGATAGAGACCCCAGGTTCACGTCGAACTTCTGGAGGTCGTTACAGCATGCCTTAGGGACCAAGTTGCGGTTTAGTACTGCATATCACCCCCAAACAGATGGTCAGACTGAGAGGACCATCTAGACCTTAGAAGACATGTTGAGGGCGTATGTGTTAGAAATGAAGGGTAACTGGGATGTATATTTACCATTAGCAGAGTTTGTTTATAATAACAGTTACCATTCCAGTATTCAGATAGCCCCTTATGAGGCTTTGTATGGGAGAAGTGCAGATCCCCTTTGTGCTGGATTGAGCTAAGTGAGAGGAGTATGATAAGACCTGAGATTGTGGACTAGACCACCCAACAGATAGAATTGATTAGAAAGAGACTCCTCACGGCCCAAAGTAGACAGAAAAGCTATGTCGATAAGAGAAGGAGGCTGTTAGAGTTTGAGATTGGAGACCATGTATTCATTCGAGTGTCTCCACTAACGGGAGTAAGTCGGTCAATGAGGGTAAGGAAGCTCAATCCTAGGTATATTGGTCCATTTGAAATCCTTGAGAAAATTGGACTCGTGGCTTATCGGATAGCCTTACCTCATAACCTAGCCCAAATCCACGGTGTTTTTCATGTCTCCCAATTGAAAAAATATTTACCTGACCCCTCACATATCATAGAATATGAGCATGTACAATTGCAGGAAGATCTTTCCTATGTAGTAAAACCGGAGAGAATTATGGATGCTAAGCTGAAACAGCTAAGAAGCAAGAGCATTCCTCTGGTGAAAGTGATCTGGAGAGGTCTGACATCTAAGGAAGCAACCTGGGAATTGGAGAATGAAATGAGGTAAAAATATCCAGAGTTATTCCCTTGAGGTATGTATTTAAATTTCGAGGACGAAATTTCTTTTAAGGAGGGTGGAAATGTAACAACCAAAAAAAAAGCTAAAAATTTTTGAAGTTATGAAAATTTTCTAAGTCTGCTAGCTATAGCGAGAAATGGGCTAGCTATAGCCAATGTACCTGTTCGCTATAGCGAGAAAGAGTCTAGTTATAGTGAGAGTGCCTTTTCGCTATAGCGAAAATGCTTCTAGCTATAGTGAGTGCGGGCATCCCATACAAAAACTAGAGCATTGCTCGCCGTAGCTCGCACCATAGCAAAAACAAGGGTCTGGGACTGATACATGCTCGTCGTAGCGAGGATTATTCTTCGCTATAGTGAGGGTTAGTCCAGAAAAGCGTGAAAAAAGAGAATTTGACTTCTTAAAACATCCATATCCATTCTTTCTCCTTTAATTGACCTCAGCTTCGACCAAAAAGGAGAAAAGAGCTGTAGAGAGAGAGAGAAACCTAGATAAGGAAGGAGAACAAGCAAAAAGGTAAGTAAGCTTGAGATTTCTATAGCTTTTCTTCTTAGCATGTTGTTCTTCTCTCTTTGCCCTCTCTTTCTATGGTTTTGGTTGTTAAGTTGGGTTTGGTTTAGAAGAGGGAAAGTGGAAAACCACTCTTGAAAAAGGCTAGAACTCATGTATCTTCACTTCTTCTTTTTTGCTTTCTTTCTTGAGAGCTTGAGAGAGGAAGGAGAGTTAGTGGAACTCTAGAGAGAGAGAAACCCCTAGTTGCTTATACTTGTTAGGGTTTGCTCTGAAGAAACCCCTAACCTTGTGAGTAATTGTTTGACTTCCAAGAGAGTAATTTCATGCTCTTTGTTGTGCTTAGGCTCAAGAGAAGCAACTCCATCTAGTTGTGCTTGTAGGACTAAGAAGGAAGAAGAGAAATTGAAAGGGAAGGCTTGTGTTAGCCAATAAGGTATCTCTCCACTCTTTCTTGTTGCATTCTTGGATGTATATAGTCATTATATGCTTGTGTAAGTGCTTGTTGTGTGAGACATGCCATATGTTATTACCTTGATGCATTGGTACTAATATGCTTGTGTTTTGAGATGTGAAAATTGCTCGGGTGAGGTGGTGCAGAAAGTCCTTTGAGACGGGTGAGGTAGAGCCCAAAGTCCCTAAACCAAGGGTGAGGCCAATCCAAAAGTCCCAAAAACTCAGGTGAGGCTAGACCAAAAGTCCCTAGAGCTTATTCTTGGCAATGATATGATATTCATGGCATGGAAAGCATCTGTTGTGTAATTGTGAATGGTTTGCATGCTTTGACTTGTTTATATGCCTTGATTGTTTCCTTAAATGAGTATGAGCTATTGAGATTCCATGAATCTCACCCCCTTTCCTCTCCCATCTTAACATGTTAGGTGGAGCTCAAGGAGAACCAAGTGTACACCAAGGAGCCTAGTTGAGCATGCTTAGGGAGTTGTGTAGTTATTTTAGTTCTTTTGTTATAAAGAGGTGCCAAAATGAATATGCACCTATTATTTTTTGAGATGTAAATATGTGAGCAAATGTAAACATATGTATAAATGATGTATGAACTGTGGAGCGAGTCAAAGCAATGAAAATGTGAAATTTGGCCCTTTTATGGCTTACATGTAAAAGTGTATTTTGGCCCGTAGCATAGTGAATTTGAGATGTGTATTGATTTGGACCACTTGAGTATTTCATATATGCTATGTTTATACTTTCAAACTTGTCCAAAAAATGCTAAAACATGTGGGAGGCCATTTGGACCCACTTTGAACCATTTTAGGTGCCAAAACTGTCATATTTGTGAGCTCCGTCAAAGTATAACCAGATCAGCTCTTCTTGATATGAAATTTGGCATACCTCTAAAGTCTATTGAGAGCTTCTTGAGAAGCTAAAGTGGGTAATATTTGGAGGTTTAGGGAATATTTGGTGAATTGTTGAAATTGGAGAATTTTCTGGTTTTAGTTATTGTACTATGCAACTAGGTCCAAAAATGAATCCGTGTCATTCATAAACTAAATGGTGTCCTATTATCATGAAATTTTATAGGTATAAACTAGATATCCACAGTGACCTATACCAACTAGAAGCACCTCAATCGGAGGTCTGTAGAAGGAGAATGAACTTTCTGAAGTTCTATGTCAGTATCAGGGAAGCTATCCGACCTTCATTACTATTCCATCAGTTTTCGAGGTCCAAGGGCTACTAAAATGATTTGAACTTATTTTTCCCCTCTATTTGACATTTTTATCTTTCCAAATTGGTATAGTTTGTCAAGATTGGAGTTTTGTAGAATTAGTTACAAATTTTCGAAGTTCATGACAACAAGCTACACCAGTACCAGGGACAGTTGGACCTCTATCTCTTTTTCGATGTCAAACATTGTCCCAACGCTGAGATTGTGGTTGGAAGTTGTTTTTAATGTGAATTTTACATCCAAAGCTTTCCAGAGAGCTATGATTTTCTTGATTCTTATTTTTTTAGAATTAGTTATGATTTTCCAAAGTTAGAGCCAAAAATCTGACTTTTGGGCTCGTGTGAGAAATTGCATTTTCTTGGTTTTTGGCTTCATATACATGGTTGAGTTGTTTAAGGCTATGTACAAGTTTTACAAATAGTGTTTGAGTAGAAAATGTGAATGATGGGTTCACGGGACCCACGGGGCAAAATATGACTGGTTAAACCCCGATTTAAAGTAGTAAAATACCACGGTTTTGGTCATTTTCCTTGGAAATCATATAGAATCAAGCCTACAGGGAGATTAGTTGGAGTTAAGTCATTATGGTGTTACACATGGGTTATAAGTTACATGACCCTATAATTAAGTCAATTTTCAAAATGATAAATGCTCAATTCTTTAAGGATGTTAAGTTCACAAGGGGAGAAAGGCTTAAGGAATTTGTCTTTAACTAGGAATATGTTGATATTCCTCTAATTGCCATTGACAATGATTAGGATCAAGTTGCTATACCTGACATTGTTCAAGAAGTAACTCTAAAAAATATCATTGAATCTCCCATTCAAACTCAAGAACTTGCTCTAAAAGAGCAAACTCTACAACCTTAAGAACTAATACCATTAAGAAGATACACTAGATAAAGGAGAAGTGAAATTTCAACAATTACATCATATTTCTCCTAGAACATGAGATTGATATTAGAAGTGGAAGATGATCCAATCAAATTCTTTCAAGCCATGAAAAGTTTTAACTATTAAAAATGCATTAATACCATGAATGAAGAGATCAAGTCCATGAAAGACAATGATGTATGAGAACTTATTCCATTGTCTGAAGGTGCGAAACCTATTGGTTGCAAATGAATATTTAAGACCAAAAGGGATTTAAAAGGCAATATAGAGAGGTACAAGGCATGTCTTGTCACAAGGGATTCACGCAAAAAGAAATCATCAATTATAAAAGGACTTTTTCTTTAGTTTCATCAAAAGACTCTTTTAGGAGAATAATGGCACTTGTACCTCATTTTAACGTTGAGTTACATTAGATGGATATAAAAACTACATTTCTCAATAGTGACATTAATGAGAAAATTCATATGGTACAATCAAAAAACTTTGTTTTAAAAGATTCAAAGCAAATGGTATGCAAATCAAAAAAATTCATCTATAGGCTTAAATAAGCATCTCATTAGCAGTACTATATTTCTATCATACTGCCATAAGATATCCATATACTTAGTCTTACATTCCATTAAAAACTACAATTTTGTCATATCACTACCTTTGGCAACAGATTTTGTCATTATTAAAACATCATTTCATCAAATTAATCATAGTTAGTTATTCTCAACACAAGAACTTTTAAATTCATACCGCATAAGTTTGCCAAAATCAAAATATCATAAAAAGGAGCTAGGAATTCAGATTTCCATATCATTACTCAATTTGACAACTTTGCACCATAAATTGCCTTAATTTTGAAAATTCATAACTTGAGCCAAAAAACTCTGATTCTCGCAAATTAGGACTCTATGAAAATCTCAAGACATAAATTATATGCTATAAAAATTTTAAACTAAAACAATTTCATTTAGACCACAAAAAATTAATGGAATAGTAACTTTTATAGTTCTCAGACCTAAATCAGAACCCTAACTTTGACCATGTATATCTCTAGCTACATAGCTCAATTTTATGCAAATTTAGTAGTTATGGAAATTTTATAATGTTAACTATGTGCCTATAAAATTTTGTGACCATTGGAGTTCATTTAGCTCCTCAAATATATGAAAAACCATATCTAACCAGATGAATAATGCCCAGTAAATTCTACAATTTTCAGCCAAATTTGTAAAATCATAATAAATTCTATAGAGCTCCAAAAAGTATGTTCTTTCTCTCTGTGAAAACTCTAAATGAGCTCTAAATGTCCACCAAATTTCATCCAAAAATTCTTTGATTTGTTCATATTTTGGTTTAGGGTTAGATTATGGTCCATTTATGGTCACTTTTGGTGTCAAATGCTCCACTTTGATCTATTTTTTGTCAAGGCTTCATTTGAGCACGTCTTAAATATCAAACACAGTATATATAATAGATCCAATATGTCCCAAAATCCATACATCTTAAAATCACCATCATTCTTGCCATAATACATATGAAAATCTAAGAACCCATATGGTCATTTTACACAATGCTACATGTTTACATCCAAAAATAGATTATATATCATTGTCTCATACTTTTGGATATGTGAGAGTGTTTACATCTCATAAAATATGTATACATCAATGCTTGAGCAATAGTATACATCAAAATATAAACCATTGTCAAAATATGGCTTATCAATTCTTTTGCTCACCACTTTCGCTTCCATGATGATTACCTAAACATGTTTAATAGAAATATGGAAAACAATGAGATTCAAAGAATCACAATAGCTCATTCACCATTCAAGCACACGTATAAAACAATTTTAAAGCCAAGGAAAGCATGCATGCATGTTACTCAATAGAACATCAATCATTTTCATGCACAAAGGAATCATATGGTTCTACCAACAATAAAACAAATTCTTAGGACTTTTGATCTAACCTCATCCAATAATTTGAGACTTTTGGTTTAGCCTCACTTTCTTTTAGGGACTTTTAACTTAGCCTCACTTATAATTAAGACTTTTGGCTTAGTCTCACCCACATTGGGGACTTTTGGTCTCATCTCATCCATTTCAAAGGACTTTTAGCACAACCTTATCCATTCAAGAGTCAAACTAATTCTAAATGCAAGTAAATGTCCTGCAATTGCATATGATCATCAATCAAACAAAACCACACATAATTTGCAAGCAAGACATATAAGCAATCCAAGACCAATCAAATAACCTACGTACATATGCAAGAATAAATGAAGAGCTACCTTATACGAGAATTCAATTTAGTTTCCCTCTTAGCTCTTGGTTAATCTCCTCGGCCTCACACGTGCACTTGAGGGAGGTTTCATTTGCTTAGCCTAGATACAGGGACAGATGTATCAATGGAACCATATTTAGACTCATGTGAGCCTTATTAAAGCTTTAAGTTCCCATATGGCTCCATTAGTGGCATAATGAAGTAACCCTTGCAAATAAACATCTTGGCTCCAAAATCTCACCTAATATAAGTTATATAACTCCATTAAAACTCATTAGAGCCATCACAAACTCAATTTAAAGAGCCAAACACCAAGTTACTTCTTTATGCTTAATGGAATCCTAAAATTTTACCTTCAAAATAAGGCTTTTAAATTCAAACCAATGGTTCCTTTGGTATTTATAATTCACATTTAGACCATTTATAACTTTAAAATCAAAGAAAACTCTCTTTAAATAGCCTAAGTGAGTCTTGGACTAGCATGTGCAAGGTTAGCCTTCCATGGAGTTTTGCTTATTCCTTTTAGGAGATTGGCACCTATGTGAGTTCCTTAGCCATGCTCTTATATAGTTTGAAATACCATTATAAGGATTCATACTCTCTAAGGTGCAATCAAAACCCTAATTTCTATAATTTACAACCTATGCCTTTTTATTTGCTTCTTTTAGTTCCATATTAATCGCCATGCTCCAAAACCCCATTTCCTATCAAGTTTAAGCCAAAATCCTACTCCTTCTAGTCTACCCTTAGCTAGGCCAAAATAAGGAGAGCATGGAAGGACAAGAGGAAGCCATTTTCCTATATCATATCATATACCAAATGAAAAGGTTTCAAGTGGAGTGTAATATGGTATTTTTAGTTTCCTTGAAAGAGCCTCTTCCTCCAAGGTTTCAGTAACAATACTCCACCTTTTAGGAAACTAAAACCATAGAAAGGAAAAGGATAAAGAGTGGGAAAGAGCTTACAAGAGTATCATAGGTAAATTCTACACCTTTGCTTATCTTAGGTGCCATTTTCTTCCCTTGGTTCTTCCTCCATCTTCCTCCACATTTTGGCTACCATTCATACCAGAAATAGGCCAGTTATGGGGTGGTAAGGACATGCTAGTTTGATATAAGAAGGAAAAGGGTGTTTTATAACATTTCTTCAAATTCCTATTATGCCACATCACTTCAATTCCTTTGTTTGAACTTACTTCAACTTTTTCTTAAAATAGTCTTTTCCATTATAAAATCTAGATTCTTTAGTTTATTAAAAATATTTTGGTTCAAATTTATGAGACTTAGAACAACGCCAAATGATTTGGTCAAAATTTAGGTCAACTGATAATCTAAATTATACAACGAAAGGGTTTTAACCATTTCAATAGTTCCTATGGTTTTATAAGCTTTTAAAAACTCTAATGAGCTCAATTTTATCATTTAAAACTTTCTCCTTTAAATTTCTCAAAAGTCGTTTAAAATTATGATTTTGCCACTGCTATATCCATTCAATCCGTTTGCCCTTTTTGGCTCCAATTTCGAGCCATTCTTGGTTTTTCAACCTCGTTTTTAAATGTTCCATTTAGCATTCTAGTCTTAATTTTCCTTAATTCAATTTTCTCTAGGGTCCTTTTTCATTAACCATACGGTTCAATTTTTGGTTTCTTTAATTTGTATTGCCTTTTCCTAGGCCCATGACTTCACTTAAATAATTCATTCCACTTTTTAAGAACTATTTTGAATTTTCAAATCATAGAATATTATAATTTCATTCAGTTTTGAGATAAATGTTATTGATGATTATGTATATCACAAGTTCAATATAGTAAGTATATTTTTACGGTTTTGTATCTTGATAACATATTACTTGCCACTAACGATATAGGCTTATTGCACAAAACCAAGAGATTTTTATCAAAGATATTTGAAATGAAAGATCTCAAGGACGCTTATTTTTTTTTTTTAAGGATTCAGATACATCAAGATCATTTTTGAGGTATTCTTAGGTTATCACAAAAGAGTTATATTGAAAAGGTACTTAAGAGATTTGGCATGCAAGATTGCAAACTACGTGACACCTTGCCACTAAAGGGGACAAGCTCAATCTCAATCAATGCTTAAAAATGATTTTAAAACTAAAGAAATGCAGAAGATCTCTAATGCTTTAGTTATAGAGAGTTTTATGTATGCTTAAATTTGTACATGTCCAAATATTGCATACATTATTAGGATACAAGGGAGATATTTAAGTAATTTGGGAATGGATCATTGGAAAGTAGCCAAACAGGTCATTAGGTATTTATAGAGAACAAAAGATTACATGCTCACATATAGGAAATAAGGTTAGTTGGAGATCATTGGTAATTCTAATTCTAATTTCACTGGATGCCAAGGTAGTCAAAAATCCACATTGGGCTATATCTATCTACTTGTTGGAGAAGTTGTTTCTTGGACAAATGCTAAGAAGACACTTATAGCTTCTTGCATCATGGCAGTGGAGTTTATAATGTGTTATAAAGCATCCAATCACGAAATATGGTTATGAAACATTGTCATTGAATTTTGCACATTGTGGATAACATAGAATGACCACTCAAGTGATTTTGTGACAATAAATTGGCAGTGTTATATTCCAACAACAATAAGAGCTTGATGAAGTCGAAGCGTATAGACATCAAGTTTCTAGTTGTTATAGAAATATTTTAAAGTGGACAAATGTCTATAGAGCAATTGGGACAAACTCCATGGTTGCAAATCTACCAACCAAAGGATTACCACCCAAGGTCTTTTATGAGCACACCACTTGTATGGGTTTATATCTCTTAAGGATATGCAATTTCTCTAAAGGGTATGTAGTTTTAGTGGGAGTTTTATGTTTTAGATGCTTTTTAGATTAGACAAATTATATCATTTATAATTAATTTATAGTTGAGATTAATTTCAGTTATAAAGCATTTCATTTATTTTATCATTGAACTTGTTTAAAATTGATATTACTAAGGTATAAGGTTGGACTAGTTGGAAATAAGCATGCTTAGGTCACCTTGCATGTAATTTCCATGCTACACATCCATACTTTATCCATATTATTTGGCTACATTAGTATATATGGCCATTGATAGGTTTAGTTATGATAAATATAGTAAAAGCCACTTCAATCCTATATCAATATGATTGATGGACTAGATTGTTTGAGGATACATTCAATAATGATAGCAAAATTTGAGTACTCATAAAATCTTTTTTTTTTCCTTATGCACAATTATAAGGTGACGCATATAGCCCAAGTAGGAGATTGTTGGATTTTAATTAACCAAGAGGGCTTATATGTTAATTATGATGTATTAAAAGCTATCATATTATATCAAACTCAATTAAAGTGATATAATAAGGTTTTGAATAATTTTAAACCTTAATACATCTAATTAAAATATGGGCTTTTATGTGTAAAGACTAAATTGTTATTTCTAATTCTATGATGGGCCAAATTAGAAATAATACATATTAATAGATAGTTAATTTATATGAATTATGGTTCTCAAATGACAAACATGCTATTTTCTTTCTAACAAAGTAAATTCTAAGGGGTAAAAAAAATACTCAAACGACTATGTGTAGATATGGAAAACAAACTGAAGAAAATAGCTTATTCAAGTACACTTCCTCTTTAGTATATAAATTCTTGAGGATCCAATATGAATGATGTGGTATTTTGATAAAGTTTTTCATCCTGAAGATATTTGCTAACATGAGGACCCCTATTTTCCCCGAATCCATCATAATCTAAATAAAACAAAGGAAAATTAAAAACACATAAACTCTTTCCTTCCTCCATTTACCGGTCCAGAAAGCTCCGACGTGAGCAGGTGGTGACTGAGAACCTCGCTGAAGATGACTCTGCATGGAGACGGCAGGCGGTGAGTAAATATGAAGGGCTCTCAAAGATTAGGGCTCAGGCCAGGGACCGGAAGACATCAGAAGAAGAAAAGTTCAACAAATTTTGACTCTATCCCCCGCTCTCAATTTCATCATTGAGCAAAGATGGGTCTGCGTTTTGGGAGGGCATAAACGCACAGAAAATCTGCGTTTTAACCCATCTCTTTATTTATTTAACTTTTTATAATTTTTTTAATTTAAAAAAATTCACCTCTTAGCATAAATAAGATGCTATATTACATAATTATGTTTATTTTAACTAACTTTGTATACTTTTTTTAATATTACTATCAGGTCATCTTCCTTATAAACTGAATTAATCAGTTGCATAAATATTAAATCAGTTTTGAAAATGACAGTTAGTTTATTTAACATAAACTTTTTTTAATACTTATATTTTATATTTCTAAACAAAAAAGTAATTAAAGAGCTATCTTGTAGTATATACATTACTCATAAGAATATATATATATATATATATATAAAGTTAAATAAAATTTTCAATGATATTAATTAATATTCTTATATTTCACAAAAAAGATTATAGCTTTTTAATAATAACATATACGAAATACAAGGTACTAATAGGATATGATATTACATGTTCTTTAGTTTGAATATTAAAGAACGTAACGAGTATAGAAGAGTCGTTACTTAAAGGATAATTAAGATAATAAGAGTTGTCCTCCTTTTTGCTTTATCTTTCTTTTTTTCTTTTAATACTTTCTTTTTATTTGTTGAGATATTATTATGGGAGGTTGGGGTGCCCTAGATTCTTATGGTTACCGAAATTCAACCTCTAACAAGATATAGTTAAATCTAATAAATATTGAAAATGGAATCTGATTCTTGCTTATCCATTATAACTATAGATATAACAGTTGAAATTAACTTTTAAAATTTATTTAATAGTTATGCGATATTTTATCTTTTTATTATCTTCTTGAACATTAATTAAAGTGTCAAGTTATCATTGAGTAATTTTTATATTTTAATTTTAATCAATATGTAATATTTTTACCTTTTTTAATAGCTTTGGATGACAAGTGTTGTGTTTTAAAATTTGGATATTATAGTGGGATTTTTTTACCAATTTAAAATTTAATAAATTAATTTCAAGATTATTTGTAAAACATTTTAAATTCAGTAAGTAATTTAAATAAGAAATTCTAAAATTTTGAACAAATAAAAGTAATAAATATTATAAAATTGTAAATTGATTTAAATAATATATATAAGAAAAAAATACTTTGAAATTTCCAAATTCAAAATTTTTTTGTTATAGACAAAGTTTGAAAATATTGAAGATTTAAATAGAATAAAAAATTACAATTACAATTTCATATAAAAAATAATATGATAAATAAAAATATAAATTTAAAAACTTTGAAGACTTAAATAAAAAATATAAATTTTAAATAAGTTTAAATAAAATATTATACATGAAAATAAAACTTTGAGAATATTGATAACTTGAATAGACTAAAAGAAAGAGCATAATTTTAAATTGATTTAAAAGAATAATATTATAAATTTCAATTCAAATTTTTTATAGTAAATTTTAAATTCAATAATAAATAAACCAGAAAATTATAATATGAAAATATTGATTTAAAGAATAAAAGATAATAATATTTTTAAGCATTATCTTAAATGTGGAATGACAAATTCCTAAGATCTAATTGAAACATTGTCAACGAGGAATCTCTCAAAATTAGGGATCAAGCCATAAGGGTTATGGACACTTCATTGATCAAAATCAGGGGGCCTTTGACAACCATGGCTTGTTCCTAGATTTTCTTCTGATGGTGACCAAATAAAGTGGTCTTGTGGTGTCATAGAAACCGCTCGTTCAAGGTAAATTACCATGCTTAGTCTTCTTAAGATGCATTGCTCATAGCAAATTACTGTGTAAATTTTTTATCTTAGTAAAGTGAGTTGAATCGTTTTTTGTCCATGAGAAATATGGCTTGGAAGGCACCCATAACAAATTTAAAGAGAGAAAAAAATATTATTAATTAAACACATATGCACACACATGATATAATATGTACTAAATATAAATTTTATGTATTAATTATATAAGATTTTTGGTATTAAATTTTTATATAAATATTAAATATACTTAGCATCAGATATAAATCTATGATAATATTAAATGAATTTTCAATATTATTATGATTGTAGAAGTGATATTTTATATTTTTTTATTATTTAAAATATAAATTGATTATTAAATATATCTAAATATAAATATGATTTCAATAAATAAATAATCAAAAGGAGAAAATGGTTAAAAAATGAAAAAAAAATTGGAATGGAGGTATTTACAATATTTTTAGTGATGGAAAATCCTGTTGCTAAATTTTTGCAAGAGAATTTTTTTTTGGGGGGTTCCCTCTATATTCTTTTTATTATTTAGCAAGGAAATTTTTTTTTCTCTCACTACATCCTTTTTGGCAATAGAAAATTCTATCACTAAACTTTAACAAGTAAAATTTATCTCATTATTTTTTTATTAATTAATCATAAAATTTAACGCAAGTATTCATGCATTATATACATATATATATATATATATATATATATATATATATATATATATTCATCAATCTCTTGCTAACCCCTCACTACTAGCTAAGGAAATTATCCCTCACTAAATTAACATTTTCTTGCAGTGTTTTATTGATAAAGCAAATTGTAATAATGTTAAAACTAGCTTGCAAGGATGCACTTTTTAATTAATCAAATTCTCCAATATACGGTCAATGCAAGCCATTTATGTAGAGACTATGAAATTTGCAATTAAATTTTTTTCTCAACCTAATTCCAAAAAATTTACAAAGATTGGATTTGAATTTGTGATAATTCGCTTAAACATATATATTCACATGTTTGCCTTCATGGCAACTGCTTGTGGTTTACTCTATAATACTTTGACCTTTAACATTTAGAAGTGTAAATAAATGTTTTTTTCCTACTATCCACAAAAAAAAAAAAAAAATCATTACGGTTTACCGAGGACTACATCCAAGTCAAGCATTCTTAGTAATTAGCATTTGGTTGACAGAATTATAGATAATACACAATATTTCTTATATATAGAAGATGGAATTTCAAATTACAACCACGAACCACACTTGGACAATATGTCACAATGATTCAACAGCATAAACAACATCACAATTTATTTAGAATTTTCCACACCACATCACTAATAGAAATCCCAACATACTGGACCAAATTTAGCTAGCCAACAAGATAGGCAACGAGTAAGGTTTTGGTTCAAGATAGATTGGGATTTTCTTTTTTACTACGAGCCCATATGTCTCGCCCATGTCCAACTCATGCACAGATGCATAAGCTGCTCCAGGCAACTTCCAGTCAAACCAATAAAGGAGATTAGCAAGTTCATAGTCAATGGAAGCTAGCCCAAATGCCATTCCAGGACACATCCTTCTCCCTGAACCGAATGGGATATATTCAAAGTCTTGTCCTTTGAAATCAATCTCACTTTTCTCAAATCTCTCTGGGATGAACTCTTCAGGCCTTTCCCATATTTTAGGGTCCCTCTGGATTGCCCATGCATTCACAAATACCATTGTTTTCCGGGGAATATCATATCCTCCTAATTTTTCATGCAACACTGTTTCTCGAGGGATCATTAAAGGAACTGGTGGGTGTAACCTTAGAGTTTCTTTGATTACGCATTTCAAGTAGTTCATTTCATTGATATCATTTTCATCTATTTTTGATTTATTCCCCACCACTCTTCTTATCTCTTCCTGAACTTTTTTCATTGTACTTGGGTGTGTCACAAGCTCTGCCATAGCCCACTCCATGGTAGTTGAAGTTGTGTCATTTCCTGCTAAGAACATGTCCTGAAATTAAAAAAATGGAATTAATAACGAACCTCTTACTGTATTTCAATTAATGGCTAGAAAGAACTTACCCAACCCAACCCTATTAGAATTGTAAGTTAGCCCATGGCCCTAGCCTTAAAACCTGATCATTCTGCTCCTATAATGACCAACTTTAATAGCAAGCATTTAAAATTCTAATAAAATTTCGCAAAATATTTTATTATACCCTCATGTTTAAACCAGCTCAGGCCCTACTTAGTGATAAGTTTATAAAATAAAATATAAATTACACAAATTTTTTTATAAGTTTTGTTAAAATTATACAAACTTTTCATTTATCAAAAAATATATAAACTTTTTGTGAAACAAAAAATTATTTTATATTTTAGTTTAATTTTAAATTTTGTTGATCAAAATACCATCATTTATTTTTTTTTAAATATATATTTAAATCAATGGAAAGTATTTTAGCTAAAAATTTTAAACTCAGACTAAAATGTAAAGTATTTTTTTATTTTAAGAAAAAATCTGTGTATATTTTAAAAATAAAAAAGAAGATAATTTTAATAAATATTAAAGAAGTATATATAATTTACTCTAATATATATATATATATATATATATGGCTAAGCCCGCCCAATGAAGGCCTAAAAATCCTTTTTTAAAACTAAATTACCATTTCATTAATAAAATCTTATGATTTTATTAAGGGTGAATGGACCAACCTATAGAGTCTAACCATGTTAACATCTCTAATTTCATCTTTGGAATATAATCAATGTCTCACCGTTAGGACAGCTTTAAGGTTATCTTGATCCAGCTCAAAGTCAAGCACATCAGCCTCCCGAAGTTGGAGGAGAATATCCACAAAGTCTTTCTTATCATCATCGTCCTTCTTCAACACCTTATGCTCTGCAATCACCTGATCAAAGAAAGAATCCAATGCTCTAAAGTTGTCCTTAAATTCCTTAACTTTGCCTGTCAGAATATCAACCCAACCCAAGAAAGGGAAGAGATCTCCCAAGCCTAAAGCCGCAAGCTGAACCACCTCCTTCCTAGCCAAATCTCCAAACCTACTACTATCCTCTGTTTCAAACTTCTGCCCAATAATACACCTACAAATTATATTGTTAGAGGCTGCACTTAGCATCTCACTCACGTTCACAGAGCAAGAACCGTCACTTCTCAAGTAGGCTTCTCTTATGTTACCAATTAACCCTTCAATTTCATCATCCCTTATGAACTGAAAGGATCGAACCCTTTTCAAGCTTAAAAGTTCAAGCACACATATTTTCCTCTTCTGTCTCCAGCTTTCACCGTAGTTTGAAAAGGAAATATCCTTACATCCATAGAGTAAGGTCCTTGCAGCTGTGCCTTGGACTCTGTTTGCAAAATCTACATCGTGGGTTTTCATCAATTCTTTGGCCAAATCTGGAGAAGAGACCACTAGAGTTGGAATTTGACCCATTTGCAACAAAATTAGAGGGCCATATTTTTTAGAGAGGTCTTGGAAAGATCGGTGTAGAAGTGGACCGAGTTGATGAAGATTGCCTATAATTGGCAATTTTGGTGGAGATGGAGGCAGATTGGATTGCCTTCTTCTTGTTAACTTAAACACGAACAGGAAGGTGATGAAGCAACAAAGAGACAAGTAAAGAGTTGCCTTTGGTTCATTGGGCAAATATTGCTTTAGAATTGCTAGAAATGCCATATTGTTGCTTTCCCATGTCCATCTATAAATCATCTACAACTCCTATATATACCCATATTAACAACTATTTATTTCATTTTCATAAGAATAAATTTGGAGCTCTCCCTTTTCTTCTACAGAACGTCATCGGTGGAATTGCCCCTTTACAATCGGTAAAGGTTTGGCTCCAACTGGAAGTTGCATCAGCTTGTGGATCCATCTAGTATATGTTTTCTCGGGGTTAACTCCTGGTTGGTTTTAGCCTTTATAGGTTGAGGTGTGTCGCCTACCTGCCTCGTCATATTTTGTTGTTTGTTCTTTAGTTCTGTGTGATAAATGAGTATCGTATATAAATATTTATGTCGCAAATACTTACTTATTCTAATTGATAAATGATTTTTTTTTAAGTTATAGCTTCAATGACAGTAATGGCAGCTTTAGTAAGCTCTAAAGAAGGCCGTAAGCCCCTACACTCATTTTGATACTCAAATTAGTGAAGAGTCCAAAAAATAACGAGGGAACCTAAAACGTAGTCGAAGTGTATGTAGGCCTTATATATTCGAGAATTGGAGGTAAATGGGTAATTCTCCTGAAATCAAATGACGACAAGATGAAAATCACATGGAAACGCCTTATTGGTCTCCTCTACGAAAACCGTTCGAGTGGTGCACGTCTCCAGTTTACAACTTTACATGACCAATATATGGTTTCCTCCAAACAATATTTTAGTGTAGCGACAAATATATCATCAATCATGAAGGTACACGATCTCCCTAGTTAATCATTGTTGAACTTCTTGAACTTATTGGCTTTGGCTTCCCCAGATTGGTATTTATCAGTAAACTATATTCATGGTTCAAACATATTCAAACAAAATAAAAATAAGAAAATATTATAATATTATCTAATATTAAATATTAATACAAGCATACCTATATTTCTTATGTTAACAAAAACAATTCCATAGTATGTAAGAAATAGTTCAATTATTTTATACCCTATATTTCTTTAAGTTTCCCCTAATTTCGAAATTTTATAACATTCTGAAAATTAATAATTAAATTGATATAATTTTTTAGTTCTGTTCCTATGATGATATTTCACGCCAAATTTACTAACAAATTTATTTAATTTAACTATCTTATAATTCTTGCAACCAATAATAGTTGTCTAATTTCGGTTATGCCCGAAATCAGTTCAAAATTTCAAATCTTCATTAGTTTAGTCTCTGCTTACAAGTAAAATCTCAATAAATCCTCAACTTCAAGTTGAAGCTTCCAATTCATTATTTTGTTAATAGAAATGTGATGAGTATGGCAGAAATTTAAAGTACTAATTATTATATAAACAATAATAATATATAAAAAATTACTCTTTTGGTTCTTATATCTTTATTTTAATTTTAATTTGTTTCTTATTATTTAAAAATTTATAATTAAACTTTTATAATTTAATCCTTATTATTAAACTTGAGTTAAATTTTACTGATCAATTCTTTATTATCCAAATATATATAATTTAAACTAATTCATCCAACCAACATCATGCCTGTATAATATATATATATACATATGTTATTTTAGTATCAATATTTACTATTTTTTAACTTAACCAAATCAAAACATACTTAAAAGTAGAATAAAAGCAAAGATTAAGATTTTTTTAAATTATAATGAATAAATTATGTTTTTAAATTATAAAAACAGCTAAAGATTGAAGATTCTAGAGACGAAGAAAATAATTTATCATAACACCTTTCAACACACTAATTGTTCCGATTTTAGCACATGTCTACGAAGGGGTACATTCCACCAACCTTCCAGAGAGATGTATCTCCTTAAATACACATCAGCTATCACATACTAGACACATCAAAGATTACCGCGTCTTGGATTTGCCTATTTCTTTTCTCGATTATTTCAGAATTGAAGGATCAAGTTGATAATTTTTTATTAATGTCGAGGATCATGGACATAAATAGAGCTCCAAAAGGTAGCGCATGGGTATGAGTTGATTCATATCGAACTTTGTTTGAACAGCCCAGAACACCTTTATAATATAGGCAGGAGTTGAGACGGGAAGAAGGCGTTTGCACCTACTACTTGATATTAACATTGTACATCGATTGTTATTTACATTAAATTCTAATTAGGGTCAATGACTTAAATCATCAGTTGGGAATTATCAGTCGGCTGAAAAATAAAAAACAAAAATATAAGGATGTCGAAAGACATGTTTTGCTTCGAGGTTACAGGCTTCCAAGCATTTTAACTATCTTGCTCAGTAATACTGAAACAGGATCATCTCCTAGGGTGATCTCTGGTAAAGAATGGATGTCTTAGAGCCTCCCAAGCCGTTAATCTTTCAGAAGGGTCATATCTAAGTAACCCCTGCAAGACATGTATCAGATCTCCAGCTGAATGATCCACGTGCTGCATTACCAGGTTCTGCAAATATTAGAGAAAAATATTGAGAACATTCAGAAATGCCAACACCCATTTAACACTCAACATTCTCATCCAAAACAAAACAAGAATGCACATAACCGGAAAGGTTTATAAAACATTCCCATGACATAATTGAGAACCGACCTGAAGCCGAGGAAGCTTCAATACAGCTTTAATACTATCCCTAGAAGTTGCACCCTCTGGCCAATCCAGTCTACCCCTTCTAACATACTTTTCTGCATGTCGACTACAAAAAGCAATAAAAATATTAATCATCATGTTCAAAAACAATCTTCTAATATCAATCAAAAACAATCTTCTAATATCAAGATCCCCTGGTACAATCACTTACTCTACTCTCTTCAACATGTGTTGAGGTAAAGGGCCAAGCACCCTCTCCATCATGGCAAGGTGCTCCAAATTCTCATGAGTCTGAAACAAAGCTTCACCCTGCAATATAAACATGCAAGATGAGAAAACAACAACAGAAAAGGGGGGTACTAAGACAAATTTCAACATATAGAGCGAATCATACCGTGCATAACTCAATCAATATGCATCCCACACTCCATATATCACATGGATAACTCCATCCAAGTCCTGAAAAATCATTACATTTTGATTAAGCAGACATCATCAGAATCATATGAATTACTGCACATAATCATTTATCGTATCATTTGTTGTTAAATTAGCAAAAGAAAATTAATTTATTTTAACAGTGTATATATATACCAAGTATAACTTCAGGTGCCCTATAATGCCGTGTTGATACAATGTAAGTCTGATCTTCTCGCTCATAAGTGGTGCTGCCAAAATCAATAACCTTGATGGCACTTGACTTTGGCACTCTCTTGAAATAAGGACTTGGTGATCTAGAAGAGCTCTGTTTAAAGATAAAAGGCAAGGGATTAATAAACTCCGAAAACTTCCTGCACAAGCATCAGTAACATCAAAAACAAAGGTATGAAAACAAAATACACACCCTGTAGTCAGGAACTTTAACATACTCCGATGAAACTAGAAGTATGTTTTCCGGCTTCAAGTCAGTATGGATCATATGCAAATCATGCATGACTGCAATTTCACAAAGGAGAATACCATTAGCAAGGTAGACCACATATAGAAATAAAGAATAAAGAGACTTCAGTCCTTTAACATATACAGCAAAAATTTTAGGATGGGTTACAAATTAAAATGACCACTATTATCACCGCTAACAGCATAACATAGTAATTGATATAATTCCACCCATGCAAAGTGACTATTACAGAAATAAGAGACCAAAGGAAAACTAGTTAAAGTAAATACTACACACATGCTACACATTCCAATAGTTGTCTGCCAATCTCCCGAACAAGATCAATGGGAAATGAGCGATAATTGTTTTTCCGAAGAAAATCGTATAAGCTTGGTCCAAGTTTCTCAAACACCTGTTGAAACCATTTAAATTCACCCAGAAGTCTTAATCCCCAAATTATCCAGGAATTGGGGGAATTAATCCATTACAAAACAATCAAATACTTACAATACAGATATGATTACGATAGTCAAACCAGTTCCGTATTTGTACACAACTGCAAGGAATAAACCCATTTAACCAATGCAAAACAGAATCAAAATTTTATATTTCACTAGCTTTGATTGTCAGAATTTCAGATAAAAATACTCACCGACTACCACCTTTATCATGTTTAGCAAGCTGTTGCAGCACCTCAATCTCTATCATGGCAGCTTCTCGATATTTCTTTATCCCACGGACAATTTTTATTGCAACCATCTCCTTCCTTTCTCGGTCCCAGCACTCCAAGACCTGCCCAAAAGTTCCTTCACCCATTTTGCTATTTATCTTATCTGCAAATATGAATAGTAACAACTGTAAACCATAAATGCGAAGACAGTAGACTCCAGAACCCCATAAACACTTTCAATGCCCAATATGGTCCTATACCTAGGACATGTAAGGTGATCAACAATAATCAGCTTCCTAAACCCAAATCAGGAATTACTTATTTACTTAGTGATATTCAGAATACATAATTAAGACACAATTTTAAGGAGGATGCAAACCATCTAAACGCTAAAAATAAATACCTTTAATGACATGTCTATTAGAAAATAAGCTACAATTTGACCATGATATGTGTATATATATGAACATAAATTTCTTAATGATAGTAAAGTGTATTTACAGCGAGAAGTTAAATTTTCTCCAAGCGCAAACATGTAATGCCCATCTTTGTCATCATCTCGCCACGGGGGAGAACCATTTCGAGCTACTCCCTTAACATTTAGAGAACTAGTGGTATGCTCTGAGGGTCCCCTTGAAGGTGCATAGCTTGAAAAATTTCCAACATCTTGTCCACAAAACAATCCTACCTGAGCCTACACACAGTCATCCATTCATGTACCACTCAGAATTAAAAAACAATATTCCACCCTATTATGATGAACCCTCACTTATGTTACTTGCCACCATCTCAGATCGTTAGTTAAGGATAAGGGTAGAATAAATAAGCATTCTGGTACACTAAATTCATTATCAAGAGCATCTAACAGTAAATAGAGTACACAACCATTCACAACAAAATACACAGATTACGTAGCATTCGAACCCCCCAATGAAACAGATTTCTCCGCAGTTCATAATAACAAAAATGAAATGATCCTAAGCGAAGATATCATACAAAACTCTAAATTTTCAGCACAACATAAAGGTCCTAAAGAAAACAAACTACCCTTTGTCAAATCCCAAACTATATTCAAATAATGTAAGCAACACACAGCGAAATTTTTAATCCACCACAAAAGGCTAGAACCGGATAGAGGGACAAAGATTGATACGTGTCAAGAAATATTGATACGTGGGTGCAAAAAAAATCCTCGCAAGGATGAAGAAGGTTGATACAACTAATTCTTAAAGGGGTAAGACAACTTATATCCATAAATCATATTAGATTTATCTAAGCAACAGACATACAAAACCCCCACATGATACGACCCCAGAAACCGCCACTTGATAGGAACTAATCAAAATTAAAAAAATAAAAATAAAAAGAATAAGCCCATGATCAAAAATCAGATTAACTTATTCACCCATCTCCGATCGGGGGAAAAATTTTTAAAAGACTAAAAGAAATCAAACAGATCCATAAAAGAAATCAGAAAACCTTAAGATAAAAGCTGCAACCATACCTGAATCATACATACCTAATCTACACAAACTTCCCCAGATCTAGAACAGGAAAACATAAACCAGCAAGAAATCATATCAGATCTGAGACTTCAGGATCATAAAAGTTACCTTCGGGGCCTCAGGGATGTCCCAGCCTAAACGCGCCCTCTTCCTTGGGCGACGATCCATGTGAGTATGAGGAAATTCAAAGACACGCTCCATCTCCATGATCCCAAGACAAACAAAACGAGGGTAGAAAGATCGGAAGAGAAGCAAAGAAAATCGGTATGAGACAACCTTGCCTTCGCAGACTCAATATCAGGAACCCTAATTTTGACCTAATAATAACGATGCTGAAAGGCAGCTGAGACGAAATCTGACCGTCCACGTGTCAGCTTATTGGCATCATCTGTGGATGGATTGTGCTGTCAAGTGGCGCAGACTTTAACCATAGTTAGATAAAGTAACCATGGTAGGATTAGGTTTGGTGGAGATGGAATAATTGCGAATATTATCGATACGCGCCATGGATGCCCCGGGTTAGGTCTTTGGTGGGACCAAGCCGGCTCCTTTTGACTGGATTTAAAACTCCCCATTTAATTATAAATAAAATCAACTTATATTAAAATTTTATTACAATTATATTTAAAAAATAATATGTAATCTTTTATAATTTTATTATCAACTTTTTTAATTAAAATATAATAAATATATAATTTTTACATATAATTATATAATTTTTCAATTAAACTATATATTTATCATATTTTTTTTAAATATATATATACTTATTATATTTTGATTAAAAAAATATTATAATAAAAATATAAAAAATTTCTTAAATATATGCTTAATATGAATTTATTTTAGAAATTAAGTATTATTAATATAATCTTTCCATTATTTATACTTTTCAAAAATTTATTTTGTAAATGTTTTATTTGTTCTTAGTAATTAGTTTTTTTATTAAACAATTTTAAAATTTACTAAAATTAAAAATTTCCTATTTTAAAATTTATTAATTTTAAAAAATAATTATTCTAATCAGCCAAGTGTATTTTGGTTAGATTAGATTTAGTTGTCGTGTAATTTTTTTATTGGCAAAAATACATTTTTGATTCTTTAATTTCATTTGAGGTTTTATTTTTATTATTTTATTTATTTATTTATTATTTATATTACTCTTTTTTTAATATATAATGTGTTATTTAAAACTAACATACAATATAACATTATAAATTTCGGGCTTTCTCAATTCGGAAATGGGCTTTTAGGAGGCCTGATACAACATCTAGAAAAATAGAACCTTAAGCAACATTCAGGAGATTGTGTACATGTTTTATTCTTGAGTAATACAGACTTGGAAAGGCACTACGAATGCTGAGGGGTGTGTAGCATGTACCCAAATGAAAAATATCATATCTGCTAGGCTAAAATATATTTTCTAGCCATATGGAAGTAAATATTAAGGATTGGGATTCCTGCGGTGAAATACTAAATAATGTCTCTGTATTTCTCAAACAAATTTTTTTTCTTTCTTTTTTTGAAAAACTTCACCTCGCCTTGTTACTGGATAGGTAATGTTTAAGTTAAACCTTTACCATGGAAGATCCTAATCCAAATACTAAATAGAGGAGTTTCAACACATTGATACGAAATATCTTACGATAATGGGGGTTTTAAAAAAAAAAAAGGAACAAGACTGGATAATAAAGAGAACGCTAGGTAGGGAATATAATTGGATAATATTTAAGAGCCACAAATTATGTATACTATACCCAAAGAGATTAGCTCAGAAGAGGACTTAATTTGAAACAAATTCAAAGATATATTATAAAAATAAGAAAATAGATATTACAAGAATAAATTATACAGGTCTTTTCTAAATAGATAGAGAAAGAAATCACACACCAAAAAACACTCTTAGAAATATTCTCTCAGAGCATTCACATCTCTCTCACTGTACATTATCTTTATCATCAATAAAGAATATTTTGCAAAGTAAAAGTATGGCTTGCTAAACTTTTCGTCAGAGATTAAGTGTGGTATTTCAACTTATCTTCCATATATGTTGAATTGATCCGCCGCTGTGTCAATACTAGAATGAGGATTAGAGATCCTTTGAATAGCAAATTAGAAATGGGAATAGTTACACCTCTAGTAGAAAACAAAAGAAGACTGTGCTGAACTAAGCTGAAGGGGGAAGATCTTGGCTTTAATGAGCGGCCAAGAGAGTCATTACTCATCGTTGAGAGCAGTCATAGAAAAGACTTCTGCATGAAAGAGGGCAGAGTTCCTTCCATGACCCGGTTTAGTCTCAATCGACCCCTATTCCTAATTCTAAATTATTCATTGAATGGGTAGCTGATCTCGCTCATTCCAAGCTGTCCCAGAGAATGGTGCAGTGACTTTATTAATAATCGAATTATAGATAATGTTCCAAATAGTATCTTAGGAGCTTTAAATGGAAATTTAATATATCAAAAATTAAAATTAACCATTAATACAAATTTTGCCATATTTAGAGCCGAAATAAATATGAATAGAACTTTAGTTGTATATCACAAATTACAAAGAATAAAAATGCCTCCAGGAAGTCGAATTATTAGTATAATAGGAATGGTAGAACTTGTATTTTTCAACGAACATAAAATTTATAAGAGAAATACTGGAAACATCACAATTGATAAACACTTTATGCTAATTTTAGAAGAATTACCTTTAGATAGACACAGAATTACTATACCTAGAAAATTGCAATTAGAATTAGATAACACAAGAGAATTAGAAGAAGAAAATTTCTCCAGAATTTCATTTAATAATAGATTAGGAAGCTGAAATATTAGAATTAATACACCTCAAGGTAATATAACAATAGACCCTCGCATGAGTATCCAAGAATCAAGACCGATAGACAAAACATTAATTAGATCTAAAAGCTATAATAATTATGAACCAAATTATTTAGCAGAAATACCTATAAGATCAAATCTAGCTGAAATTCAACCAAATATATCAGAAATAGATTTAACTCAAAACTTAGAAAATCTAATAATTGTAGAAGTAAAAATTAGAAATGAGAATAGTTACGCCTCTAATAGAAAACGAAGAAAGGCTGTGCTGAACTAAGTTGAAGGGGGAAGGTCTTTGTTTTAATGAACAGCCAAGAGAGCCATTGCTCATCATTGAGAGTAGCCATAGAAAAGACCTCTGCATGAAAGAGGACAGAGTTTCTTACATGACCCGGTTTATTAAAATATATATACTTATTATATTTTGATTAAAAAAATATTATAATAAAAATATAAAAAATTTCTTAAATATATGCTTAATATGCATTTATTTTAGAAATTAAGTATTATTAATATAATCTTTCCATTATTTATACTTTTCAAAAATTTATTTTGTAAATGTTTTATTTGTTCTTAGTAATTAGTTTTTTTATTAAACAATTTTAAAATTTACTAAAATTAAAAATTGCCTATTTTAAAATTTATTAATTTTAAAAAATGATTATTCTAATCAGCCAAGTGTATTTTGGTTAGATTAGATTTAGTTGTCGTGTAATTTTTTTATTGACAAAAATACATTTTTGATTCTTTAATTTTATTTTAGGTTTTCATTTTTATTATTTTATTTTATTTAGTTTCAATTTGATCTCTTAACTTTGTCTTATATTTCACTTTCATCCCTTAATTTCATTTGGTTTAATTTAACCCATTAACCTTATCTTAAATTTTAGTTTCATTTTTTAATTTCATTTGATTCCAATTTGATTCTTTAACTTTACTTATGTTTTACTTGTATTCTTTAATTTTTTTTACTTTGATTTAACCATTAATTTTTTAAAACTACTCAAATGTATTTTTCTCCCCTAAAATGCTTAATTGAAAAATCCTATGTCACTCATGGATAATAAAAAAAAAAATCATAAAAATAATAATAATAAATATATTAGTTAGATTATAGCATATTGAACAAAAATGAAAATAACCAAAAAAAAGGAAAAATTATGGTAAAGTGAAAAAAATAAATTGAAAATAAATGAAATTAAGGAACGGAAATAAAATTTAATACAAATTTCAGAAATTAAATTAAAATTAAATAAAGTTAAGGGACAAAATTGAGTATTAAAATAATATTAAAGAAATAAATTAAAACTAAATGAAGTTAAAAAACAAAAATAAAATTTAAAGTAAAGTTAAAAATGTAAATACGCATTCTTTTTTTTTTTTTTAATTTTACTAAAGATCACTATAAATCCTTGTAATAAATGTTTTCTTTGTTTTTGTAATTATTTTTTTATTAAACAATTTTAAAATTTGCTAAAATTAAAAAATTAATTATTTTAAAATTTATTAAATTTAAAAAATTAATTATTCTGAACGCCCGAGTGTACTTTGGTTGGATTAGATTTAGTTATAATGCAATTTTTTTATTTTACTAAAAATCACTATAAATCCTTGTAATAAAGGAAATAGTCATTTAATTAAGTCAAAAGAGAATTTTATCTAAATATTACTTAATTAAGCAAAATGTCAATATATGGAAGAGTTTCTGGGAACATAATTAAAAAATATTTGGATAAAATATTTTCATCTTCTTAAAATATGGTTAATTACATAATTTTTTATTATAAAAATTTACACTAACTTCCAGTAAAATTGAAAAATGTACTATAATTTTATTTATTTTAATCAAAATACTTTTATACGTTTGCTTATGGGTGGATTTGTTTAATATAAAAAAAAAAGCGTTATACAAAATTTGAAAAGAATTTGCTTGGAAAATAACTTGTATCCTCTTCAGTAATTGAATAAGTAGAATTGAAAAAAAAAAATAAAGAACGTGGAACCTTCAATTTTTTTTCTTTTATTATATTATGTACAGTACTGCAAAACATTTGGGCTTAAAAAATAATTTGATCAAAAGTCCTATCTCTTATGAGAAAGAGTTCTATTTAATGTTATCCAAAAAAAATTAAAAACAAAAAACAAAAAGAGGCCTTCATAAAAAGTAATATCCCTTTGCATGTGAAGGGTTAGAACAAATGAGAGTTAAGCAAACAAGAAAAGATAATAAAAGTGATATGGCCTCTCAAACCTCCCAGGCCCATCTACTCGTCTACGAATTGCCCAAGTCAAGCCGGCCCCTACTCGTCCTTTGCTTCTCAATCGCCACCTCAATTCCTATAAATTTAGTTTAATAGCATATCTACATATATTTAATCACATGAAGTAGACTAAAAATTTTAAAACTACCGGAAGCAATTACGAATTTCAAATAATAAAGACCAAGTTAGAAATTTAATGAAATTATACGGATTAAAAAGTATTATTTAACTTTAATTATTTAGTTTTTTCCCAAAATATTATTTTTTTGGAATTATCTTATTTTTCGAAATACCCTAGGTACCAATTTCAAACTATTAATGGGATACATATTTTTTTTCTCAATTTTGGCTCCACGTGTCGTTGTTAAATAGACACACCCTTCTTAAAATTTTTAACATGTGCCGACGCTATGGTTAAACACGTTTAAAAAAAAATCAAGTGTATCTTAACCAACGACAAATACTGAATAATTAAACAAAACAAAAAAGTCCTCAACTTATTATACTATATACCCCTTCTTTTTTTTCACTTTTCCTAGACCAAAGAAATCAGAAGAACCCAATTACAGAACAATATTATAACTAGTTCGTGAGTAAAATTGGGATTCTCTCGAGTTGGCCTCTCCACTGATCCTAATCCAGACTACTTAAAAGACCAATTTGGTAGTTACGAAACTTGAAGGCTAAGTTCTGAATATCACGCCCGCCAATTGCAAGTGATGATCCTGTTGAAATTAAGTGGTGACCGTATCATAATTTTTCTTTTCCAAGAAAAGAATTTGCAGATTTTGATCACTAGAATAAAGAATCACATCTAGCTAAAGACCATCCAGACTAAAACCTTTTTAATGGCAAGAGAAGCAAATATTTCTCTCCCTATAGCTTGTGTCAATACCAGCCCCTTAACAAAATATTATTAAAATATATCTTGAAAATCACTTTAAGTCTACTCCCTCACTTTCTATTTTTTCCAATCCAAGCAATAATTAACCACCTATCATTCTTAATAGCAGATTGAGAAATATCTATCACATAACATCTAGAATCAGCACTTATAATATTACCTTTCATAACTTGCTGCCAAGACAACTAGTTTTGCTGAAGTATCATTTTGATCTGATGCGGTTTGGTTTGCTTTGATACTTTCATAAATGATTTAATTTCTTGTTGTTTAGATGATGTAAAGGATAGCCACAATGTTTGTAAATTTTATTTTGTAGACTCACATTAATTATATCAATTTTGTTTTTTAAATACAGATTAATTAATAGTTTATTGAGATATTTAAACTTTAAAATATTTAAAGTATTCATATAATAATTAGGCCTAACACATATTTAACTTTAAATCAAGTTAGTGATTAAAAATATGAGCTATTAGATTTTACCAAAACTTATAATAGAAGGACCCTATAAGATATTATTTAAGGCAAGGCTAGCTCTCTTCAACCCTAATCTGTGTACTACTCTTGTTTAAAACCATTATTCAGCTAATGGTTAAAGAGAAGCAAATATACCCAGATGTGACTTTCTAGCTATGGTGATATCAGGTACACTCTCAATAAGTTTTATATGTTTAGTTTTCTAATTTATGTACTAGAAGCGTATCATTGTTAATTCTAATGAATTGGAGTATTTTAGAATTAAATGTTACATGTGGTATCAAGGTTTAGGCTAGAACCAAAATTTATCGTATCTAAGTGCACAAATTTGAAGTATGATTTTGTGCTTCTACTTATCAAATTTGTGCAAATTAGTTGAAGGTTTTTAATCCTTTCTTAACGGGCTTCAATTGTATATATGACTTGCCCCTTGCATTGATCTAATGAAAAAGAATTTGATCTATGAATTTTCAAGTTTTCCATACATTTGAAATTTTTTATCTATAATCATATGAAGTTTTAATTTAATTTTTTGTACGCAAAATCTTGCTTGCATGATTATAAACCTATTTGATGTGTTTAATTGCATTAAAATATTTTGGAAGACAAGAAAACTGCAAGAGAATATTTTCAATTTTGAAGCTTTGAAAACCCATTCTCACATCTATTTTTCTTACGTTTTTACTAGCTTTTTTGTTTGATTAATCCTTTAAATTTGTTAGATACATTGTTTAACATCAAGATTTGACCTTAGCAACATTAAAAGAGTTGAAAACGCTAAAAATCAGCATAGTTTTAGATTTGTGGACTCAATCACTGAAAATTGAAGACAACTTTCAACAAGTACAAAACTACCGTGAGGGATATAGGAGGTAATACATGTGAGCCACCTCCAACCCCATTTGGGATGGTTCTTTCACCAATCTCCTTGTCTTATTTTTTAAGATTTTTTATAATTTTATTTTAATTGTATTACATTATAAAATTTATTTATGAATTATTTGCCTTTTTTCTATAGAAAATGCAGCTATTTTATTTTTTTAAGGTACTTCTTGACATCAAAAAATTAAAAAAAAAAAAGCTAGGAGAGTATTTTGATGTATATTAAACATAAAATTGGGCTTATTCCCTCTAGATAGGTATACAGCTTATATACTTTCAAGCCTAGGTTAATAGGATAAAATATTACACTATTTGAAAATTATTTCATAATTGGTTTTGTTGCCTCTTGAAATCAATTGATGATTGCCAAATTATGATGGCAAAGCATGTGGCTTGCTATAATATATTATGTGAATAAAGTCTTTTTTTTTCTCTAAGCAATCTATAATATAAATAATTTCTCTTCTACCTTTGATCCATTTAAGTGAACATGACATCTATCATTGGCGCATTTGGTAGTGAAAATTTATTCAAGTGACATATAAATCACATCCATAAAAAAATTGTGGCATTAGGTCATTTAGATATTGGGTCGCGGGCCACTTTTGGACAAAAAATATTTTAGCAAAAAATCATAATTTTAGCCTATTTAACATCAATTTTTTTGGCAAATTTTGAACCACTCTTGGCCATTTGGAAATTGAAAAGCATGGGTCTATTTTTCAGGCAAGTTTTTGAACAAAACTTTTAATGGGTCAAAAATATTTAATTTTGGATTGTTATGGGCAAAATTATTTTTGGTAACTTAAGTTAATTGTTGGCAACATTATGAGCCTTTTGTCAAGAATTATTATGAAAGTAATTTATAATGTCATTTAATTTATGTCAATTTTGGTAAATTTTTTTTTGTTGGAAATTATGTGATTTTGAAATTTAAATTGTTATTTGGCTGTTGCATTAGTTGATGCACCTTGGCTATTATTTCTAACCATTTATTTTCATGTTGTACTTTATAAGATGGTTTAAAATTTGCCTAACCTTAAATAAGTTATGGCTTTTTGGGAATTCTAAATGTGTATACACAGAAAATATGCATAAATTTGATATTAAGCCCATTGTAATAGCAATAGGTGTATAGTTTATATACCATGAGTCCTAAATAAAAAAAAAGGGTTATACTACTTGAATTTTAATTTGTAATAATAAGTAGTTGTTCATATTTTGATTGCAACAATAATTCATAAATAATTTATAGAGATACATTTGGTAAAATATTTTGCTCTTCATCTTATATATATATATATATATATATATATAATATTTTCCTAATCCACAAATTTTATTTTGTAAAATTGTTGTAAATATTTATCACCAAAATGATTCATCCATTAAAATTTTACAAGTATAATTAGCTCCCTTGTTGATAGAGCATAAAGCATGATCCCATTTTCTCCTAGTTTAATAATTTTATTTTGTAAACTGTTGGGAATATTTATTACTAAAGTAATTCATTTGTCAAAATTTAACAAAATTATTTAATAGCCTTATTGATAGGAGGTAAAGCAACGTTATTCATTCTAGTTTGGAAATCATGTTTTGAGAATTATTGTTGGTGTTTATCACAAAAGTAGTTTACCCATCAAAATTCAAAAGACTAGCTAATTTCTTTATTGATGGAATTATTTGAATTATTGTATATAATCACTTGTTCAAATGGGGTCATTATGTATATTAATTTTAATATTACATGGAGCTTGTAAATGGAGATGCATGGTTCAAAGAGTCCATATGCCCAAAAGGGGTGGTTTCTTTAAAATTATATATTTCATTGATGGATTAAGGTATATAATTTGAATAATTTATTTGCCCAAAAAGGATGAATTTTTGGATAATATATATTTTCTTTTGTTATTTAAGATATATGGTTTAAGAGATTCATCTATCCAAAAAAGATAAATTCCTTTAACATTGTATATGTTTTTCTATTTTATTTGGCTTCATGTGAAAGAGAAACTAATTGCATGTTATAGGGCCTATTTGATTCCGTTATAGTTTTAATATTTTTAAAATAGATGTTTTTAGAACAAATTTTGAAAACAAAAAAAATTAAAAAAATCTGTTTGAATCATTATTATGAAAAATCATTCTTTTCTATTTTTTTTATTTTGCAAAACAAAAGTTACAAAATATCTAAAAAATATTTTAATTTTTTTATTTCCGAAAATGAAATTCTATTTTTTTTTATATTACAAAACACTTCATTAAAAACACATTATCAAACAAGTTTTTTTTGTTTTAAAAACATAAAACTATTCTGAAAATAAAAAAAAATCAAACAAGACCATATTCTCTATCTAAAGGAGAGTTCATATTGATACACATGATACTCTTTATTGTTTAGATTTTGAGCTATTTTGAAATTGACTATTTTATCAATTATGTTGCAATTTAATAAATCAATCTCTCTTACTATAAATAAAAATAATGCTATAATATAAGTCTTAATAAGTTCCAATTATTGGAAATGGAAGCAAAATATAAAATTTGTTATTTATACATTCATATTTTGTTTATATATGAGGAAATTATTTCTGAGACTTGTTTCTTAGTGAAACATAATAAGGGATAAATAGAACTAATTTTGTAAAAATGTTCTTTTATCCTTGTTTAAGACTAAATGGTATTTTAGTTTTAATACAATAATAATATAAAATTATTTATATATGTGAAAGTCTTGATAGTAGGTGAAATGAAAATAAAATAAAATTGTCTGTAGAATTTTGAATTTTGCAATAAAATTATTCATATATTTCCCATCTTGTAGATTTTTAAAATATGTAAAAAAAATTGTGATTTAACTAGTTAAAGTTTTTGTATGCATTCTGTGAATATTTGTCAATGACAATTAGATGAATTTCCACATGAATTGCTATAAGTGTGTTATAATGCTTTAATCACAAAGAAATTATAAAATTTTGTGAGAAATACATCAACTATCTTTTTATTTTTATTTTGTGTGTGTGTATGTGCGCGCGCGCTTGTGTGTTAGATCATATAAATCATATTTAAGCAAAAGAGTTTATATATATATATATATATATATATGTAATATTGGGATATAGGGACATGTACTAACTTTTTAGAGGAAAGTTAGCTAAAATTATGCCTAAAAATATAACTCCAAATAAAATAAGCAAATAGATAAATAAAACATTTTGGAAAAACATATATAGATATTAGTGTGTTTTGTTTATCTATTTTGTGTGGCAAAAGAAATTTTATCAATATTATTGATATTTTTATGGCTTTATTTATTAACTAAATAAAAATCTTATGACATATTTGAGAAATAATTAGAAAATTTTTCATATGACTAAATTGTTTGTATTAATTTAAACATTTTGGTGACTAGTGTCATCATTAGATTGAATGTTCACTTTTAGATTATTGTGTACTATTTGATATAAGGAAATTTAATTTAATGAAAGCTTCTTTAAAATAGGAATAAATTTGTCATAATACTTTAAATTTTTAGGTCATGTTATAGTGTCATGATCATCAACTAAAGTCCTTCATAAAGTCCCATAAAAGAGGATCTTCTAATGTTTCTAGGCTCTTTGAACTCCTAAATTAAAGGGAGCAATTTTGTGTAACAAATTTACCCTTGAAGGGAAGATATTGTTATGATTCAAATGTGAGTGGAAGAAGTTCCACATTGAAAGTAAATATGTACATATTAAATGTGATGACTTAAGTGCTACACATGAAAAATATTATTTATATCACTTGATTGCAATTATAATTTTGGTTTAGCAATTTGAATAATATTTTATTTTGGCAATGTGAAGTATGAGATTATTTGATAAGTTAATATATATTTTTGTGGCAAATGTGAGTGGAAGAAGTTCCACATTGAAAGTAAATATGTACATATTAAATGTGATGACTTAAGTGTTGCACATGAAAAATGTTATTTATATCACTTGATTGTAATTATAATTTTGGTTTAGCAATCTGAATAATATTTAATTTTGGCAATGTGAAGTATGAGATTATTTGATAAGTTAATATGAATGTTTTTTAACTAAAGTAACCTCTTCATAAAGATATAAATTTTTCTTTGAACTAATGACTATAAATTCCTAAGCATTGGTTGTAAACCCATAAATTGTTATAAGCATGCTATGATAATTATAAAGTATTTCAAATTCTTTTGATATCTTTCATTAGTGGGAGTTATTGTGCATCAACATTTTATGAATTTTATGAATTAATTTGTCATCAATATCTTATATCTAACAATGAGAATTATATAGGTTGAGTTTCTAAATGAACATTTTGTTTGATGATCTCCTTGAGATAGTAGATTAAAACATGCTAAAAGCTTGTGTGACTAAAGAAAACAAGGTGTCATTGAATTCTTGTGAACTAATGTGCTTTATTTAGAAATTGTTATGGTATCCTAATGTGATAAAACAAAATTTTCTTATTGCCTTAATATATATCTATATATATATTACTATGGTTTAATGAATATTTTTGAATTTGTTTATTAAAATAAGTGAGAATGTAGTTCATTTGTATGAACAAGGATGTAACAATGCTTTACAACTCAAAATGAACACACTTGACATATTTTGGCTTATCTCATAAAGGAGATAAAAACTCATGTTTAAGGTTTTTAATTATGATTAAAATAGGCCACATTATCTTCATTGTTTTAGTAATCTTATTTTATGATCAAATGGATATATATGTTGACATTTGATCATGCACACTGTTAGCAATTTTGGATACTTGAGTAATCCTAATGTAAGTTATTAAAATTTATAGAACAAACTTTGTAGAACTTGTAAATTATTAAGGATATTAAACTCAATTAAAACATTGTTTGTTTTGGCTACAAAATATTATGTTTATAGTTGTTTGCATATAATGGTCAGAGTTGTCAAATTGATGCTCATTTTATTTTTCACATAATGCTTTTTTTTTGGGATAAAGCTATGAGTATAGCTTATATGTGTTTAAAATTTGAAAAATTTCGGCATAGTATAAAATTATAATATTGCATATATGTTTTTCTTATAAATGTTTGTAGTAGAGAGTAAAGTTGTTGAGTTCTAGAATCATATTGAATTGTTCTTATAGAATACATTTTTGCAACTCTGCTAACTAAGTGTTTCTATTACTAGAGCTTTTCTAGCTTGGTTATGGGATGGGTATGCCTCATACGTTGGCGTGAGTTTTGGAATAAAATTTATAAGTTCACCAACTACAAGTTGATTCCTTAATTAAAAGCTTAAGATCCATACAATTTCAAACATGCTAAATGCAGGGATATTTTGGGGTTTTTTGATCTCCTAAGGTAATGGAAGTTACACACACACACGTTTGGTATTTAAAGGATGATTCTATGGATATCATTCCCATTTGTTACATCTAATCGATATAATTTGTTGTTGTATCTATTTGATGCATTTATTGTGATCATCATTATGTTGAATATTTTTGTCTAGATAAAAATTGAATACAACATGTATCTTAAAATATAACAGTTGTCTTAACCAAATTGTTGTATTTGTTATTATATGTCTTCATTGACACTATACAGTATTTTTAATATAAAGTTATTTGGTACATATAAGCTTATTTTAAACCATATGATTTCTCATGTCAATAAAGCATAAGGGATATTGAGAAATTGGAAGATCTATAAGAAATAAAAATATTGCATTGTTGACCATATTTGTAAGCTATTTCTTACCATACTTTCAAATATATGATCCATGTCAGTATGGTTGTTGATATGTGTGACTATAAATTGAAAGTATATCAATAAAGGCATATGATTGCATATTGATTGTTGTGTTGGATCGAACTATATTTGTTGTATTGTCTCAAGACTATTTCTCTAAAAGTGTACACATAAGATTTTGTTATTTTGTCAACCCCAAAGTTGTTTTATAAAATAAATTTGATGTGATCCAAATGGGAGAATGTTAGCAAATTTTATTTTGTGGACTTACAATAATTGTATTAATTTTTTTTTTCTAAAATATGGGTTCATTGATGGTCTATTGAGATGTTTAAAATCCAAAATATTTAAAGCCATCATATGATAATTGGGTCTAACATATATTTAAGTTTTAGTCGACTTAGTGGTTAAAAGTGTGCACTATTAATTTTTACTAGAGTTCGTAGTGAGAAAGTTTAGTAAGACATTGCATAAAGTAAAGTTATATCTTCTCTCTAATTCTAATCTACATGTTGCCCCTTTCAAAAGTTGCTAAGGTCCAAAAGACAAAGATCTAGCCAGATCTAACTTTGCAGCTATGGTAAAATGAGATACACTTAATAAATTCCAAATGTTATAATTTATGCACTAGATCTATATCATTGTTAATTCTAATTAATTAGAATATTTTAGAATAAAATGTTACACACAATAGTGTTGGTGCAGCTTTCAGGCTTGTTTTATTAGTTGAGGGTTAAACGGAGAAAGATCTAACTAAATCTAACTTTGTAGCTATGGTGAAATTGGCTACACTATCAATAAATTCTATATGTTTAGTGTTTTAATTTATACACTAGATCTATATTATTGTTAAATTTAATTAATTTAACTATTCTAGAATTAAATATTATACACAATAGTGTTATTGTAGCTCTTAGGCTTGTTTTACGTGGTCTTGTTTTTGGAAAAACTAAATTTTTAAGCAAACTATAATATCTTATTTATGAAATCTATCAACCCTCAATGCAAGAGGAGATGCTAATCACACTACACTAGCAAAGTAATACTAGAGATAGATATAATTAGTTGATTTCGGATGAGAGTTGCAAAAAGAGCAAGAATTCTCTACTTGAAAATGGTGCTCTCTCCAAGTATCTACACTGCGCAAAGCTATGTTAAGTAATTTTCGGAGAATCATAATCATTCTTATTGGCAGCTTAACAATACATTCAATTTTTTTTAAAAGTTGGGCTGCAACATTTTTTTCCCGCTACCAAATATATGTGCCAATTGAAGGTAACACGATACATGTCGAATTTTTAAATGTAAGTCTAGTGTTCACCAATGCTGCATGCTATAATTTATTTTTTCTTTTACATTCAAATGTTTTTTTTTCTTTTTGAGTATGACAAGGAGGATAAGAAAACTTCCATATGGTGTATCTCATTTAGTCTCTCTCACCTTCTCTCCTTCATGTTCTTATGGACAAGAGGGCCTCAATGGTCTTCACAATCTCATTTTCTACACTTGTGGCCAAAAGATGAACAAGTGGTCCAACTGGGCCCAAGTGTTTTTTGTGCTATTTAGTTGCATTTGGGACAAGGGACCATCTTAGATCCCCATGGTTTTTAAAAATGATTTATATTGTATTAGTATATAAATATTAGTCATGTATTATGATTATAATTTTCAAATACCAATTATATGATAGATAAATAATCTTTTGTTATTTATGCTTTTTTATTTTAAAATTTATTAAAAATATTGATGACTATTGTAATTTTTTTTGCTTAATAGATAAAAATTGTTAAAATTTCTAGGAGACATCGACATATATAAAAACTTTTAATTAGTTATATAAGTATATAGGAATAGATAAAAAGTGTTAAAATGGCTAGGTAAGGTGTATGGAATTATTTCAATTAGTTATTGTTAGTAAATTTTTGTATATGTAATGACACCACCTAAGTCTCACCTCTAGTTTTTATATAAACACGTGTCTAATGCTACAAATGACACCACCTTAAACTCACCTCTAGTTCACTCAAATGCTTAAGTTGACTCTCGCCATGCCTCAATAGGTCTTGCTTCTACTGATACACATCATTGCATGCCTTTAACTCCACCACCATCTCATCCTATGGTTACATAAGCTCCAGTAGGAATTTTTAAACCAAAAGTGTACTCCACTATTATAGTTCCCTTTACTATTTCTGTACCACTTATGGAACCATATTAGATAGCTGCTATGATTGAATATCAAGCTTTACTTCAAAAGTAAACTTGAAGCTTAGTTCACCCACCTACAAATAGAATTGTCATTGATTGCAAATAGGTGTTTTAGGTTAAAGAAAATCTAGATGGATCCATCAACAAGTACAAAGCTCATTTAGTAGTAAAAGGATTTGATCAAACTCATGGGTTCAACTTTAATGAAACTTTGTCTCATATGATAAATTGAACTATAATTCGTATAGTTCTTGCACTAGCTTTGAGCAACAGTGGCAAGGGTTTCAAATTAATATCAAGAATGTTTTTTTAGATGACATATTGGAACAAAAGGCATATATGCAATAATCTTTGAGGGTTGAAAGTTCAAATATCAATCTTTTTTTGCAAGTTACATAAAACACTTTATGGCTTAAAACAAGTTTTACGAGCTTGATTTGAAAGATTTGCTATAACTTTTCATAAGTTTGGGTTTGTTGCAAGCATGTGTGATCATCCTTGTTTGTTTAAGTTTTTGCTACTTCTTGTCCTTATACCTTAGTGTATGTTGATGACATTTTAATTACAAAAAGCTTAGTACACCACATATAGAAGCTCAAAGCAAAACTAAACTCAGAATTTGCCTTGAAGGATCTTGGTATCCTCACCTATTTTGTCCATATTGAAGCTAAACTCTTGGCAATGGCAAAATTGTTCTCTCAAAAAAAGTATGTCACAGATCTGCTAGCTAAATCCAAAATGAAGTTCTCAAAGGGGGTTCCTCCTCCTATGGTCTCTCATGTGAAGCTGTCCAAACAAGGAACCAATTACATGACTTATGCTCATTTATATCAATCCATTGTTGGGGGACTGCAAGATGTCACCAGCACCCATATTGAGATTGCATTTAGTGTCAACAAAGTTTGTCAATTCATGCAAAACCCTCCAGAAGAACACTAGAAGGCAGTAAAGCACATATTAAGATACCTCAATGGTTCATTCATCCAAATCAAATAGCTTGTGCCTTTGAAGTTTCGTGATGCAGATTGAGGAAATGATGTGATGAGGAAGGCATTTTTGCTATGCTACTAATTCTTGCACTGCTAGTTTGCCCAAGCTTAGCTGAGGAATCTCGAGGCTCAACTCTAGACAGGCGATGAGCATGGTAGGAGCAGAAGGAATTTCTGGTAGAGCAATAAAATGTCTAGGGATCGGAAATAACGTCAATTGCAAAAGCATTTTATTGGGCTAACGCTGACACTGAAAGACAAAAGTTAGGGAAGCAACAAGTAACTAATAATCCTATTATACAAAAAAAAGAAAAGAAAGTTCCTATCATGCCTTTTTCATTGTATCATTTACTCTACTATGTCAATTGGACTACGTATGGGGTGTGGAAACAGATAAGAACTCTTGAATTGAAATGGAAAAATCTACATCAGTTTCTTGCATTTATTTGGGAGATAACTTTGGTGGGCTGCCAAGAAACAAAATGTTGTAGATATATTTTTTGTAAGAGAAAAGGCAGCTTAGAAGCACTTGGTCATCTATCACATCCCCGAGTTATAGAATATTTACAAAACCCAGATTTAGTTACCTTAAAAGATAAACTTAGAATTAGTGATATCTAATTATCACTTATCTAAGTTATTTTGTTGTTTGTTATGAGTTGATAGAATTCAATTGAGTCACGATATAATACTGTGTTCCATATATACAGAGGTCTTGTTCGTTGTAATGCAAGCTCTAGATTACATGAATGACATTTTCAGAGATCACTTTCTTCTGCTTCTTTCATTCTCTCTCTCTCTCTCTCACGTCTTGCACTGATCTGTTATCTGCTAGGTTAAGAAAAAGTGCCATTGATTTAAAAGGAAAAAAGAAAAAGGTTCACAGTTCATTGTTATTGTTATATCAAGAATCATATTTATCTCATAGATTATACTATTATAGCCCATAACCAATATATCCACTAAAACCAGCAACACACAAACCCGAATCAGACTACTACAGACTCAAACAAAATGACAAAAACATAAACATATACCAAACGATTAATGTGAAGAAATATGAAAATAACGAGACAAATAAAGAAAAGCACAAAACGCTGGCTGAAACTTAAACGAAGAATAGACAACATTATGCATTGGAAGGTTTAACCCTTAATATTATCCTATAAGCAGCTTGTGGTCAACACAAAAAGAGGCATAAGCATCCATGCATCCATATTCAACTTGTTCTTTGCTCAAATGTTCTAGCCTCCCAGATACTCTTGCTCATTATTAATTTCCAGAATTGGACTTTTAGTATTCTCAGTTCTAACGTTAAATCTAATGAGTTTCAATTAATGAATCTTTTCTACCAACTAACTGGCTTATTGTTCAATGCGAACATTTGATGCAGGCACTGATTAAGAAATATATATTAATGAAACATCTCTTGGAAATTTGTTCCAGAAATTATTTAAGAAGTTTATCAAAATGTTTTTAGGTAGCAGTGTTAAATGCCTTTTGTTGAAGCAAATAAATTAACATACCTTTGATTTTATCCGTTATTCGAATGAAACATTCTGTCTTTGCTCTTTGACTCTTTGGCTCTTTGGTCAACATTCTGTCGCAATTACCATTGAAGAAATTTCTGGAATTTTACATAACACAGATTGGTTTTAAAGAAAATGCCATTGATAAAAAAATGGTCCTGAACCAACGCCTATTGGCCTGAGTAGCGGGGAGTTCTGGTTCCTTAAGTGAGATTTTGGGTTCGAGCTTTGTGAATGGGAAAATAAATATGGATACCTGTGGATTTTATTTTAAAAAAAAATGGCAGTCCTGACTATGTCAATTTTCAATACTACTATATGATGTTGAAACAGCGGGTTTAACTTTGAATCGTGGATTATTGCATTGAGACAAACTAGACCAGAGGAGTTCTTGGACCAAATCATGTTTTTTTTTTTTTGAAGTATAATATACATCAATGGACACAATTTCAAGTTGGTATAACAAGATCACTTGTAACGCCACAAATTCAACAATTGGAATGGTAGAACCAGTATTGCTTCTTTGGTTCTATTCGGAGGTTACGCGTTCGTTCAAATTTCCAACTCCCTCGCGAAGTCAGGAATCGATATTGATTGGATTGGTCATTGGATTTTTTTGTTTCCACCATGAGAAATTAGCATCACTCTTGATTCTAAATACTGTTTCCAAGAAGATATGTATAGATAATGTTTCTGGGTCCTGAAATTTGTTTTCAGGCTCCATCGCTATCCAAAGTGGAACCCACCCAGCGAAAAATTAGGCCACCCCACGTGTTTCTCGCAATAAGACAAAAAGGATAGGACTACCGCTATTGATAACAGCTCTAGTGTCTTTCATGCCCTTGAATCGTGCTTGCTATCTCAAAACAAAATATTATGAAGTCCCTTTGATATTTAATTATTTTTTAATGTTTTACATACTATATTCATTTAATATGATAATGGAATATTATCGAATAAATAACAGGATTACTGTTCGACAACAATAAATTTGGCCAATAACTTAAAGTTTGAAGTTTATGCCTTGAGACATCTTGAATGCTACAAAAAATTTGAACATTGGTGTATTGAGCTGTCCCGATGTTGTTCTTATTGCTTTGTTCGTTGTTGGAAATTCAGTTTTCTTGGCCAAAAGAAAAAAAAAAAACTGTCCACATATTTTCAAAGGTCAGAAATAGCGGGTGTGTTAAAATTGTGGAGATAAAATGTGACTCTTGAAGAATATGCCATGATTTATAGATGGTAATTTGCAAAGCAATCCTATTTTGTAAAACTCCATCAAATGGCTGTGTCCCAATGGCTGAAGGAAGGCTTTCATCCACTCTCGCTTCCTGCTTTCATCTTCTTACTTGTATTGATGAAACTTCTGTTACCACACAAGTCCATAAAACAAAGATGCCATCTTCCTCCAAGTCCTCCAGCCATACCCATCATTGGCAACCTTCCCCAACTTGGCACGATGCCACATCTATCTCTGCAACGCCTTGCAGCAAAGTATGGACCCATAATTTACCTTCAACTCGGTGAGATCCCAACTGTTGTTGTTTCATCAGCTAGACTAGCAAAGGAAGTAATGAAAACCCATGATCTTGCAGTAGCAAGCCGACCACAACTATTTGCAGCCAAACACCTCTTCTATAACTGCACCAACGTTGTATTCTCTCCCTACGGTGCATACTGGAGGCATATCCGAAAAATTTGCATACTTGAGCTTCTAAGTGCTAAGAGGGTACGGACATATAGTTCCGTTAGGGAAGAAGAAGTTGCTCGTCTTGTTTGTCGGATTGCAGAGTCTTGCCCTGGTACTGTAAATTTGACGAAGTTGCTGGGGTTGTATGCAAATGATGTCCTTTGTAGGATCGTATTTGGAAGGGACTTCTCAGATGGGGGAGATTATCATCGGCAGGGGTTTCAAAAGATGCTTGAGGAGTACCAGATTCTCCTTGGAGGATTCAGTATCGGTGAGTTCTTTCCCTCATTGGAGTTCATTCACAGCTTGACAGGCATGAAATCAAGACTCAAGGACACTTTTCGACGATTTGATCAATTTTTTGATCAGATCCTCAATGAACATCTCAGTTCCAATGAAACAGAGGAGCATAATAAGGACCTTGTAGATGTTCTACTCGAGACACAGAAGAATGACTCAGATGAGATGCCTCTAACTACTGAAAATATTAAGGCAATCATTTTGGTAAGGGAAGCCTTGATCATTGCCGCATTATCTTACTTAGAATAACACTGGATACAATTTTCACATGGACAAGACTGAAATAAAGTTCATTAGGTGTCTGCTATCGAGTTTTCTAATAAGCATCTAAAAGCTATACTTTTGTCTTTTTCACATGGCCTAGATTTCTAATCATGTCTGTTACTGCAGGACATGTTTGCTGCAGGAACTGATACAACCTTCATTACCCTTGACTGGGGAATGACAGAGCTGGTCATGAATCCTTTGGTTATGGAAAAAGCTCAAAATGAAGTGCGAGGAATCCTGGGAGAAAGAAGAGTTGTGTTGGAGAGTGATCTGCCTCAGCTGCAGTACATGAAAGCTGTCATCAAAGAGATATTTCGACTCCATCCTCCTGCTCCAGTACTAGTCCCAAGAGAATCCATAGAAGATGTTATCATAGATGGGTATAAAATTCCCGCCAAAACAAGAGTTTTTGTCAATGCGTGGGCAATAGGAAGAGAACAAGAAAGTTGGGAAGATCCCAAAACATTTAAACCAGAGAGATTTTTAGGGAGTGATATTGACTTCAAAGGACAAGATTTTGAGCTAATACCATTCGGGGCTGGTAGAAGAGGCTGCCCGGCTATTACGTTTGCCACCGCAGTTGTTGAGCTTGCTCTGGCTCAACTGCTCCATAGTTTTGATTGGGGGCTTCCTCCTGGTATTACAGCCAAAGATTTGGACCTCACCGAAGTTTTTGGCATTTCAATGCACAGGAGAGAACATCTCTATGTCGTTGCTAAACCACACTTTCCATGAAGATTGAGCTATGCCTCTTTGATTTGTTTGATAAATAACGGAATAATTCTGTTCTTACATGATGCAAGCCACCATCCACATCGCAGTGGTTCCCACAAGAAGTAGAAACTTGAAGAAGAAATTTTAAGAGGCAAGAATGTAGAAAATTTAACAATAATCGTTCATCGCAGTTCAAGTGTTTTTCGTCAACTGATTATAACGGGCAAAACAACTCGGTTGTGAGATATTAGGAGGAAATCAGCAGCATTTGTAATTCTTCAATTACAGAAATTTTAAGAGGCGAGAACGTAGAAATTTTAACAATAATCGTTCTTTGCAGTTCTAGTGTTTTTGGTCAACTGATTATAACGGGTAAATCAGCTCGGTTGTGAGATATTACCAGGAAATCAGCCGCATTTGTAATTCATCAATTACAGAATGTGGATATTTTGAATAAATCAGATTTCACAATGCTGTGAAACCAACACTAGAGTGACTTTTCAAAGATGCAGCCTATATCAAAGACCGAGCCATCAGATTGATCATACAGTTTAAGATTTAAAATCTAACATGGATTAAAAAAGTAATAGATTTAATCTCATAAGAAAACATTTAGGGAGGCAAGGGATTTCACTAAAATAAAATGTGAGAATAGTTGTCACACGACTACAACCAGAGCCAGTAATGCTCATATAATCTCAGTATTCAACACTGTGCAACATAGATTTATTCAAAAATTTTCAGACAGAAATATACAAGCATGTGGCCAAAAACTGTATAAGATTACAATTACAATCCAAAAGTGACTTGGAACAAAATGAGGAAATCACCACCTAAATATTCTTGGAAAACACCTACTTGTAAATCATATTTGACGGTGAGGCATTGCCATGGTTAACCATCCAAAATTGAGTTCCGTAGCCTTTTGCCTCTACATGCTCATCCATAACTAGGAAAGATTTTCTCCACGAAGGGTTAATCAATATACTCAAAGCAGCCATTGTACCTCAGTGGGTTCTAATATCTTGAAGATAGCGAGCAACTTGCTGAGCACCAATAAATAAGGCATCAGCAAGAAGAAAGAGTCCAACCTACGCCAGAATCGACCAAACTTGTGAATGTTGAGATCGAGATATAGGAGATCCAACCAAAAGCATACAATAGAACAAACAGTTAATTAGGTAATAATCCCAAAAACAGAAAAAAAATAGATAAATTACCAAGCGTGCAGAAAACACTAATCTGTAAACCCAACCTTCCTTGGCTGCAGCAGCTCTTTGTTGCTCAGTCCAACTAGAAATAATAATGAAGTCAGAATTTCACTTTCCAGTAAAAATATGATAAAAACAATGTTCTAACTGTCAAGATTATATAATGTCTCCTTTTGAGAGTCAAGCTTGCAACAAATATGATAAAGAAGAATCGCGCATGTCCAAATCATTTAGCTATACGATTTTGTATCATCATCCTGAATCAAATCCGCAAGCATTGACAGGATCATCTATCATGCATTCTTGACAATCTAGTAATATATAATACCAGGTTCCTATATCATCTCTTAAAATCCTCCAGACTCCTATGTCTTTGCAACTAAACAATAATTGCTGTTTGTTTACTTCTATGTATATAATAAGCCGCAATTTGCAAAACTATTTCTCAATTAGTAGGTAACTTTCATCTCATGTCAGAATGCAATAAATAACAGCGCAATTGTCAATACTCAATATACAAAACAAAATAAAAGAATTCTGAGAGTGGATAATATCTAACCAGATTGATTATTGGAGGGAATCACCTCAAAAGTTTGTTGATACATGGATCACAAATATTCTTTTGACATTGATATCAGAAAACACAGGGTGTTTTTATGCATCATATCTTAAAAATTCATTTATCAAAGTCATACACCAAAGTTTATCCAATCCATGAGGGAATAATTTTGTACAAAAGTTTTCTTCAAAGATTATGCAACCAATTATATTCTTTAAGAAATACAATGTTCTGAATTTCTGATATAGCATAAATTTATAACAAACAATATTGCTATTCTGTATAAAAAAAGTTTAAAACATATATTTCATCTAAAACTGAAATCTTAAGAAAGACAAGGATGGATATACTTCATCAACCATTTTGTAATACATGTATCAGAAGACAAAGGAAAAGATAAGATTAGACAGTCACCCAAGGAACTCTGAAACCCCACCAATTCCAGCAAATTTAAGAGGCAGAGGACCCTCTACAATAAGATCCTGCTCCACAGAAAAGAAGAAGGCAAAAACCTCACCAAATAAGCCCTGTATTTCACATTTGGTTATAGCAAAGCAAAAGAGAAATTTTACAAAACTAAACTTGGAAAACATGCCTCTTCTTCAGCAGCCTCCAGACCTCCTTGAACCCAAAATAGATTAGTGTATCCGGCATTATACAGTATTTCACAAGCAGCTAAGGATCTGCCCAAAAACTGAGGTTCAGGACAAAGCAATAACTGTATTGTCTATTTGACACAAGCAAAATGATCCCAAAATTGTCACATCCACCATAACTAAGTTGACTGATTCAATGATTAATAACTGACAAGAGTTCTACTATAGCAGAGGAAGTACCAAATGCATTGCAAAGAAACAGCAAATTAGTATTGTCCACAATAGCAATTCAGTCACAAAATAACTCACCATTGAGTGTACGGTCACTTGAATATATAAAGCTCACCTTAGTCCCTTCTGGCATGCAATAATTAAGTCTGTATCTTTGGGGAACTTCTGCTCAACTTTTGTTAAGAAATGGCTGTCAAAGAACAAAAACAGTGAATAAACAATTCACATACACAGAAAATGAATCCGAAGAATAATGATAGCTTAGAACACCTATCATAAGACAATGTAGGCATGCCACTCCACCAACCTCCTGCACAACACAACATTAAGTCAAATTCAATAGCTTTATACTAACACGATGAGATTTATCACATATATCTAGAATGTGTTCCAACAGTATGGAAGAAAATAATAATAATGAACAAGCTAACAAGAATCATCCAATACCCATCACATAATTTGTAACTTTTCTGGCAAGGGTTCCAGCATCTAGGTTATTATCAACATCGAATATTGGAATCCAGGTTGACCCTTTGACCCATGCCTTCAAAACAGGCAAAAAAGAACATGATAAAGCAGAGATCACATTATTGAATATTACACTCTGCAGATTGTTCCCACAAAGTGAAAGGGATACAGAGAAGTATAAGAACTGTCAGATTAGTTATCTGGTCCAGGAACTAGTATTTCATGTCATAGTTATCAAAATCATACAATCAGCAACAAGTTACAAAGACAATGATTTGAGTTGATAGTTGAATTAGAAGTAGCCCTAAATCGGCCATGAATTGTATGAACTGGTGCAATATGAGCCAATATTTCACAATTGCAGGATTTTATGATTTAGAAATGTGTGAAAAAATTGGATATCATCCAAGTTGTGAAGTCAGATCCATCACAAGTCAATATAACCTGATTGTTAAGACTTAAGAATACAGTTTCATGAAAAAAAAATTTCCCTATTTTTCTAGTAGAAACCAATAATCACACATGATAAATTAATTTGACAATAATTTTTTGCAGAACAATGAGTTGGTGTAGCTTTGTTGTATTATTGTTAAGTGTGGTCTATGGCTCTTATTAAGAAAGCAAAGAAGGATATTGCTTGGGACCATTTCAAGAATTAATTACTTATAAAGGCATTACTAATAAGCTTATCTATGACTTATGGTTAAGTATTTTTCTTAACTCTTGGGTTAAATTTACTATCTAGAGTATTTTATGCACATTAAAGGAATATAAATTCTATTTTTCATTTTATTACTGAATCTTATGATTCAATACAATTTACAATACACATTTTGAAAATAGGCTTTCCGATTCACAATATTTATCACGAATTGAAAAAATATTGCAGGTTTAAAATGTCAAATTGGTTGCTTTATTTTTTCTCTACTTCTACTGGTAAAGGTTTAAATTGATGTATGCAATGTATGAATAGGCCATGGTAAAAGGCAATTAATAGCTAAGTTAAAAGAGAAACCATCAACCTTGTTGTGTTCATTTGAGGGACGAACATCAAGTAAGGGTTTGTTGGAAAGCTGAACTGCGTAACCAGCTTCCCTTGGTGTAAGAACTTTAACTTTACCTTCCCTGAGCTACAAAAAAGTGAGCACACCATATGCAAAATCCTAAGATCCATTTGCTAATTAGGTTCATGGTGTGTTCACACATATTGAAGTCATTAACAAAAGATCAATATATTTAAATCAAAGCAAATCACTCTGCTTCTTAATTATGAACAGAATATGGACCTAGCACCTTATATATTAAAAAAATCAAACAAGCTTCAAGAAGAAAGGGAGGGAGGGGGATTTTGTATAAAAGAGGGGACCTTCTATTAATATAGACTTAAACACTTGGTTATCACTTATCATATTCAAGTTATTGAGAAATCCCCAACAATGTGTATTAAGCCTGCAGCCCTAGTAGAAAGTGGTGATTACCACTAATGAATGGTTCAGCTCACTTGTGAGAATAAAACAACATTAGATAACTGTAAATTCAATAGCTCTTAGAAAGCATCTATTAAGAATCTTCATGCATCAAAGTCAGCAATGTTACTGAAAGCAGTGATGTGAAATACCAGAGTTTCCCATCTCTTCCTAGCAGCAGCCATGTCCCTCATTTGCTTCAATTCATAGTCTTCAGTATCAGCTTGCACTCGAATGACACTCTTCTACAAATGAAAAATAAATATCATTTCCTAAGAATACACTCTTCTGTATCTGTATGAGTCGACCATTTCATGCCCAGAAAACCAAGAGCAACAGAAAACATTGGAGGACCCGGTATTCTGCTTAGTTTCCCGAAAAGAAACCCCAATTCTTTGATAAGGTAACTCGGAAAAAAAGAAAAAATAGGAAGAATGAAATACCGAATGGTGAGTTCTAGTTGCAGAAGAAGGTTTGAGTATGAAGGAAGAGAGACCCCAGTGGCAGCCATAACTAGGGGTACTTGGAACTATCTTGATGGCATTCGACTTGTGAAAACAGGAGCAGTGAATGGAAAGACCATTTACGGGAAGACCCAGTGCTTCCATTGTCGGTGACGCCGAGAATGGAAATCTCCGACCCTGCAATGGCTTATCTGTGATGGTTGCTCATTTCAGAACTCGGAACTGGACTGAAAATCCACGATAATGCTGTTGAGTGGATCGAAACGGGTCATAATACGGTACGCGTACCCGTTTGATATTGCCCACCGTTATAAAGTTATTAAAAAAAATAACATTCTTGTTATAAAATATAAGAAATATAAAAAATTGAAAGGAAAAAAAATAATTTTTTTTGACAGACCATCAATTTTAAAAATAAGGCTATGAGTTATAATAATATAAATAAGTAAATAAGTTACATAATTATGTAACATAAATCTTTTGAGAGTTTGTAAGGTATATATTATTAAATATGAAAAAAAGATCCTTAAAATTTATTTTTTATGAGCTATTACATCTACATAATTATAATATTTACAACACTTTTTTTTGGATATCTATTAACAAATAATGTTCTTTCTTAAAACTTTGTTAAAAAATCTAATGAGATAAAAACTTAGAGGAGGAAAAAATAATACATAATATTTATAATATAAGTTGTCTTATTAAAAATCTTACTAATAAAATTCAGTAAGACAAAACTATAGTTAAAGAAAAAGAGTACAACATGTCTTTTATTCTCCCTAATAACAATATCACTTTATACTCCTGAGTTAAAGCATCTAACATTGTACATCAACTTTTTAAATATAGTAATTGTTAATGTCTTAATGAATCAAATTTGACAAATTATCACATCAACTAATTATCATTCTTCTAAAGATAATGAATAAAAAAAATTAGTAAAATATATTTCATTCCATCTTTTTAAATATATTTTCATTTTACTTGAACTATACATATTGTATTATTTTATATAGTATTGTTAAAATCTTTTTTTTTTTAAAGATAAACTACACATCTACATATGTTGGGTTATTAACCTTAGCCAAACATATTATTAACTTGTTTCATGTATTGTAATTATTTCAACATAATTTGAAGAAGTAACAGTTAAAACTTGTTTTGTAAAATGCTATGAGATAGCTACACCTCCGCATGTAAATAAATAACATGTCAAGCTTTACATAGATTGGATAAGTATTTTATATATGTATAACCAATTAATTGTTATCCAAATTCAATTGAATAAAATAATTTTATATTAATAGTCTCTTAAAGATATTGTAATATATATTTAATTCTATTCTAATGTATTTTGTTGGAGAAGATTTAAACATTACTAATAAATTTACAAAAAATGTCATATCAAGTCAGGTACTATTAGTAAGATACCTTAATACTTCTATAACACTAAAATATGATATTTCAAAACTATAAAGTTCTTCATCATTTTTTAAGGACAAAAATAATCTTTATTCATATCTAGCAATTTTACAACCATTAAGGTAATTAGCAGATATCATTTATTTATGTATAATCACTTTAAGATCTTTTCAATATATATTGATTGATAAAAAAAAATTCTATTCATTAAGTATTCAATCTGTAAGTTGAGACAATTTTTTTTTTTAGATCTTTCATTTCAAATTCTTTTTTCAAATAATCAATTGCTTTTTGAAGTTTTTTAGAAATTCCAATAATATTTAAATTATCATTATATACAACAATTATGACAGACTCTAATCTAGATCTTATTGTAAAAAAAAGGCAAATTAAATCATTTTTATGACATTTTTTTAATAAATATTCATCGAGATAATTACACCACATATACTTACTATATAAAAATTAATGTAAATGTATCAAACAATTTTTTACATAAATATTTACATACCTCTAGCATTTTAAATATATGAGAGATCTTTATTTAAATTTCATTATATATTGAGACATATAAATAGGCTATAATAATATTCATTAGACCATATCAAGTTTTTCATTTACTATTAAATTAATGATTGCATCTATCAAGAGAACATATCTATTTATAATTAATATTAGCCTTTTGTGAAAACTCTTATGCTACAAATTATGTTTTATATCTGACAACTTCAATTTTTTTCTTTTTGTTTTCATACAAATACTTATTTATATCATACTAATTTTAAACTATTCATTAGTACTAGATTCATAAGTCGAGATAAAACTACTTTTTTTTAAAGACTTTTTATCTCAAATTCTTTTTTCAAATAATCAATTGCTTTTTGAAGTTCTTTAGAGGTTCAAAAAATATGTAAATCATCAACATATACAACGATTATGAGACACTTTAATTTAGATCTTTTTGAAAAAAATGAATAGGCAAGTTAAATCATTTTTATGACATTTCTTTAATAAATATTCATTGAGACAATTGCACCACATACACTCCGATTGTTTTAATCTATATAAGAATTTATATAAATATATCAAACAATTTTTCATGTGAATATTTACATGCTTTTAGTATTTTAAATCCATGAGGGATCTTCATTTAAATTTTATTATATATTGAGCCATATAAATTGGTTATAACAATATCTATTAGACCATGTCAAGTTTTTCATTTACTATTAAACTAATGATTGCATTTCTCAAAAAAATATGTCTCTTTATAATCAATGCTAAGCCTTTTGCAAAAACTTTTATGTTACAAGTTATGTTTTATATATGACAACTTTTTTTTTTTTCATATAGATACCCATTTATATCATATTGGCTTTAAACTTTAGATGTTTGGACTACAAGTCCAAAAACTATATGTTCTAGAAGTGAATTTAAGTATACTTGAATTGTATCTTTTTATTTGGGTCAATTTATGTCTATATTCTTCAAAAAATTAGGTTTAAGATCATCATTTTTTTGGTATTATTTCAATAATAATATCATACAAAAAAAAACATTGTCAAAAATTATATCTTTTCAATTCCATTTTTTTCTCTTCTATAGTGACATAACTTATTGAAATTTTTATTTTTATTTTTATGTACCTAAACCTCTTCTAAAATTTCATGATTAGTTATGTTTTAGGTTTTTTCATGAGTACCCACTTCCTCGTATGACCATCTTAATTATTTGCTCATTTCTTTTTTTTTTTTATGACTTTTATCTTTGGAATTGATTAGTTCACCACATTTTAGGTATTACTTTCATTTGCATTACTAGATTGTCCTAATGGGACATCAATTCGGATTGATGCATTTCAGCTAGTGTATGAGATTTAGTAACTCTCTCTAGATTAGTAATAACACTTGGCAATTGACTTGCAATATTTTGTAAATATATTATTTTCTAAACTTTTAGTTCATATTTCTTTGTGTGAGGATCTATAGAGATAATGATAATATATTCGATATAATTTTTTCTTCTAGTCGCTTATTATCTTCCTTATAATATTGAGAAAACTATTTCATTAAAGTAACAATCAGCAAACCGTGTCAAAAATAAGGAACTTATACACAACATATATTCCCAATTTTCTTTGAAGACTCATCTTCACGTATTGTGATGGAGCAATAGGAATATATATTACACATTCAAAAATTTTAAGACAAAAAATATTTGGCTCCAAACTAAAAGTCAATCGTAAAAGGGAAAATTTATAATTACTTGTTAGCTTAATGCGTATAAGTATTACTTAATATAAAATCACATTTTCCTATGTTGAAATAGGAAGTTTTATTCTTATAAGCATAGATGTAGTTATTAATCGGAGGTGCTTAATAAATAATTTTACTAAACCATTTTATGTGAACATGAGCAACAGGCTTTTTAACCTTTATATAATTTCCAAATAAATTTCTATTGCTAAACAATATTAAATAGCAAAAAGTATACAAATTTACAAAAAAATAAATAAAGAACTATACAAAAATTGAAAAATAATATACTTTGTCCATCTATATTTCTGTCAACTAAGTGTGTTGGCCAAGACATTTCTGTTGGCTAAAGGTCAACAAACTCATGGTTGGCCAAGCCAACCATTATTTAAATTTGTATTACTTTGTTTTATTTTTAAAATATAATTAAATTTTTCTTAAAGTTTAATTCAATTAGCCTTATTTTTTTATTTTAATTATTTGTTAACTTTTTTTATTTACAAATTATCCATTTTTTAATGTTACAAACTAAATTAGTAATAAAGAAAGTAGCATTTTTCTTATCTTTGAAAAATCATCCTTACATAAATGACTTTTTATAGTTTGTTTTGTAATTCTCTTTTTTTCTAATTCTCTTATTGTCTTTATTTTCTCTTTGCATCGATAGTTCTCTTATAGATTTGTGAATTCTTTTATTTCTTCATTCATTTAGGACATTTTCTAGATATTTGTTTCATTAGAGTTTCAATTCTAGTTTCTTTGCTTTGAGATTTGTTTTATTGGAGTTTCATTATTGTTTCTTGATGACTTCTTCAAGAGGTATGTTGTATAAATAATTGAAGGATAATGTTTATATGAAATATTATTTGGTATTTAATGTTGTTATTTATTTATCATTTATTGATTATAAATAATTGCTTTAATAGTATTGATTATTTATTGATTTGTAATAATATATTCAAGAAGTATTTATTATTGGATAATATTTTTAAATTAATATTAAAAATATTCATGATAATATTTTTGGTTATTTAATGTGAAAAATTTCTTATATTTGATAAATTTGTTTATCATAACTTGTAAGATAATATTTAGATTATTTATTATCACAGAAAATAAAAATTCTTGAAAATAGGATATAGATGTATAATAGATTGAATCATGGATGTGAAGGAGATACCAATGAATTTTTGCAAGGAGTAGAAGAGTTTATTACTTTTGTGTATAAAAAAGGACCAAAAATGAAAAAAATTAGCGATCCATGTTATAAATATAAAAATAGAGTATATTTTACTACTAATGATGAAATTGGTATTGGACATGCTATGATGAGATTGAACTATCTCAAACTAATATATATGTTGGAACACCTAGTTCATCACCATTAGTATAAATAAAGACCATAATAATAGCTACGAAAAAATGATATTTAATGCAGCTGGTCCTGAATTTAATATTGGTATTTATGATGAAGTAGATTATGATGATAATGTTAATTATATTGAGAAATTGCCAAATTTGGAACCTAAAAGTTTTTTGATTTATTAAATACGTATCAACAATTATTATAGCCAATATGCAATTATCAGTCTAAGTTGTTTGTTGTCATAAAAATGTTAAGTATTAAATCTAACAATAGTATATTATAGTATAGTTTTAATTAGTTTGCAAGTTTTGTGAAAAATAATTGACCAGTTGATAATATTGTATTCAATAATTGGTGCCAAACAAAGAAAGTAATATTAAAACTTAGTCTATCTACTTATAAAATTAATGTTTCTATCAATGGATGTATATTACAAAGATGATAGAGATGAGATAAGGTGTAAATTCTGCAAAGCACATCGATATAAAATTAGTCGATGTAGTCAAAGGCAAAATTCAAAGGAGATTCTAATAAAAAAATACATTATTTACCAATAACTTCTAAGTTGCAAAGACTTTATACCTTAATAAGTTCTACTAAACTTATGCGATGACATTAAAATAATAGAAGATATGAATGTGGATTGTGTCATCCATATAATGAAGAAGCATGAAAACATTTTAACAAAATATAATCCAATTTTGATGTAGAACCATGAAATGTTTGACTAAGTTTATGTATAGATGTGTTCACTCCGTATAATCAGTTTATTTCACCATATTCATGTTGGCATATGATAATTATTTCTTACAATCTTTCTCCTAAATTATACATGACTGCTCTTTACTTATTTTTTATAGCAACCATTCCCAAATTGCATAATTTTAAGATTAAGATTGATGTATTATATTGCAACCATTAATTGATAAGTTAAAATTATTGTGGAAGAAGGAGTATCAACCTATAACATCTTTAAAAAGTAAAATTTTCAAGTGAGAGTAACATTAATGTAAATGATAAATGACTTTTTAACATATGGAATATTATCAAGGTGGAGTACTACTAGAAAATTAGCTTATTCTTATTATATAGATAACTTAAAAACTTTTACCTTGAAGCATGGAGAAAAAGAACTCCTGATTTAATTATCATTGATAGTTTTAACCAATGAACCATGCTTTTAGAAGAAATAAAGACACTTTCAAGAAAAATAGAGTTAAAAAAAATCCCCCTCTCCTAAGATTAGATGGGGAAGAGTTATGGTAACATGTGAAGGTCCTTCATAAAGCAGTGAGTTAAAGGGTTTTTAGATTATTAGGCAATAAGGAATATTACAATTAGATGAAGTAAAGTATATTTTTGGGAGCTTTTATATTGAAAACATTTATTGGTTTGACATAATTTAGATGCTTTACATATAAAGAAAAAATGTGTTTGATAATATATTCAATATTATTATGGATGTAAAAGAGAGGACTAAAGATAACATAAAAGCTAGACTAGATTTAAAAGAACATTGTAGGCGAAGAAATTTAGAGCTACAAGAATTAACTAATAAGAAAGTAGTGAAGTCAAAAGCTAAGTTTATTTTCACGCTAAATCAAAAAGGGCAATTTGTCAATGGGTGAAAAGATTGAAAATACCCAATGGATATTCCTCAAATCTATCAAGATGTGTGGATTCAAAAGAAGAAAAGTTATATGAACTTAAAAATTATGATAATCACTTTTTTTGGAATATTTGCTATCAATCACTTTTAGTGTACTTCCTAAGCAAACCTGAAATCTCATAACCAAGTTGAGTCAATTTTTTATAGAACTGTGTTTATTGATGTTGAATATGGATGCTCTAATGCACATGGAATGTGATATTCCTATCATTCTTTACAAGTTAAAATGAATTTTTTTCATTAGGATTTTTTGATTCTATAGAACATTTACTAGTTCATTTACCATTTGAAGTTAGGGTTGGTCACCTAGTCCAGCACCAATTGATGTATCCCTTTATGTGATATTATAACCATTTCTAATTAATTTATATTGTAATAATTTATTGTCTATAACTATTTGTCATTTGGTCATGTAGATTTTAAATACATTAAAACACACAGTAAAAAATAAAGCTTGCATGGAAGGTTTTATTTGTGAGGCGTATCACACTTTTTTTATACTATTTTAAGTCATATGTACCTTCTATGTGAATAAGAGTTAGTTGAAATGATTATTTGATACCTTATGAGATGAGGGGGAAAATGGAAGACGTAAGTCTTCAAATAAATTTGCAAGTTGAAGACATAGATTTTCAAGTAAATGTGTAAGATGAAGATGAAGATGAAGATGATGAAGACAAAGACAAAAATAAAGAAGAAAATTAATTATTATATTAAAGGTAATTTAATTATTTATTTTTTATTTTTTCATTATTAATATTAGTTATTGTAATAAATAATTAAATATTAAAAGTAATAAAGTATTTATACCTCTTTTTGTTATTATTAATATTAATTATTATAAATTATATTTCTTCAAATAGAGATGAAAATGAAGATGAAAATGATTAATAGAATGTAAAGATAAATAAGTTTTATCATTTATTAAATAATTTTATTATTTATTATATATAAATTCAAAAATATAAAATATCATTTTATTTATTATTATTTATTATATAATTAAATATTTATTATCTAATTTTATTTTGTATTAATTAATTGGGCTTCTTCACATGAAAGCTGGAAACGCTATGTAAAAATAAGTTGCAAAAGCTGAGAATCATGCATCTTTCAAAAGTCCCTTATATATATAATATTTGTCTTTCATATCTTTCAAAGTGTTCCATATCTTCATTCTTTTTAGCTTCATATCTCTTCTCTTTCCTATTTTCAAATGCATAAGTGAGGGTAAATAAAATCACATAGAATTCTTATAATTACTTTAATCCTTTTCTCTCATGTATTGCATTAGTAGGGAGTTATGTGAAGCAGCATACATATAAGTAGATGTGAAATAGATGCTTATAATATAGATGTGAAATAAATTACTTTTTTGTGTAAATGTCTACAAAAACACCACAAGGCTTGTTAATTTATTCTCAGGTTCATGAAAGAGCTCAACTCTTAAAAAAGTTAATAAAAATATTGTACTTAGGGTAGTGTTTTTAATCAATTACATTATTTATTTATAAATTAAATGAATATAAATTATTTATCAGTCAAATTCGGACCAAATAGTGATGCTATTAGTGAATATATTCTTGCCATCACAAAAAATAATTATAATAATCCATATAACTATTTGAAAGAACTTCCTTGAATAGTTAAACTATTATGATTTCAAGAGTTTGAGATATACTTTAATCTTATATGTGACAAAATGGATTTTTTTTAATTGTTTAATAATTTAAGGACTCATTTTTGCATAGATATTATTGTTGGGTTTTGGATGATCATGAGTAAGGTTATGAGAGCTCTTTGGAGAAAGTAAGGACTAAATTGAAAGGTTTGATCTGATAGGCATGAGCTCAACATAAAATACTGGACAAGATTATAGAACATATTTAGAATGAATTGTGTGTTGGTTAGAATAAGCCATAATTCCAACAAGAAATTGAAAAGAAAAAAAAAGTATCTATCTTTAGATGTGGCTGTGGCCTGTCTCTTTATGCTAGAGGCTCTACCTTAGTATGGCATCTTTAGGAGAATTTGAATAAGAAATTAGGCAGAGAAACAACACTGGCTAAGCTTCACTATCTTATCTATCATAGGGATAATAATTGGATTGATAAAAAATTAGAAGTTATCTTTGTAAATGTAATTTTTTATTTAACTTACATCTAGCATTACAAATTCACATGTTATGTCTTTTGTTTAAAAAGAAAATCTCAACCTTAAAGGTGTGGACAAGAACATTATTAATAATGTTTCTCCATATTAATTATCCAAAGAAATAGATCTCTAAATGAAAGTAGGTCAAGGAAAAAAGACCAGAGGGATAGTCCATCATCTTAAAATTATCACATCAAATAATTTGAAATCTGATCTTTGGTCTTAAATACAACCAACCTACTATTCATAAAAAATATTCAAGTGTCCAAGAAGTTATATTTCTTGAAGGCATAATACATCAAGATATTGGCATTGTGTTCTCCAAGAAAACAAAGTAACTATGCAAGCCATATAAGGCCAAATTGATATGTATAAGAGCTATTATTATAATGCTTGTCACGAGGATGATGATGATAAAATTAATTCAATTTTTGTAAATTAAAACATATCAACCTAGTTGAAAATTGTTTTGTTTACAAAGACTAATTAATTCATATTTTCTTTCTCTTCTCACCAAATTAAAAATTACCAACTGATAGATACAGATTTCTATCCAATCAAATTACATAGACTTTAATATCTTCCATAGGACATGTAATTTTAGGCTTATATCTTAAATTAAGTCTACATTTGTAAGTAAACCTTTGTTTCTTCTTTTATTAATTCCTCTTTTTTTTTCTTTATTATTTTATTTGTATGTGATTGATAATGGTAATTAAAGCAAGATTTGTAACAGCATCATTTCTAACTCATACCCATCATCCCTTGCTCTCTCATGTGAGATATAGTAAGAATAAAGTGAGAACTTCCATTGGATTCATACACTTTCTTACATTACGACATGGTTAAAAAATTCATTTCGGTGTCACATGGACCGTGTGAGCTCATGCTATGCATCCTTGTATTTAATTGCACCATTACAACTCATTTCAATCTCAAAAACATGCTTTCAACTGTCACACCTGAAAATGCGACCGCGTGGCGCCTTTAACAGAGAAATTCGATTGCCATCAAATGAAATCGAAAACTGAAATCAAAAATGAAATATGGTGTAATGGTAGGGTTCAGGAGTCGCCGCCAAAATTTTAATTTTTAAAAGGCAAAACTTTGGAAAAGCCTTTATTGGAAAAATGGTCTACAAACCAGAAAATGGATCTGAGAGTCGATTGTGAGTGAGGAAGGTGTTAGGCACCCCACTATACCCGTTACTAAGAACGGTTACCCTAAGTCAGTTGTGCAAAAATATAATGGTCTAAATTCTATTTTAACTCTCCCTACTAATCACATGCCAAGTAGGAATAAAGAAATAAAAGGAAATAAAGTTGAAAGTAGAAGAGGAAATCAATGTTAAAGTGAAATGCAAAGAAATTTAATAATTGAAATAAAAAGGAAAGAAAGGAAATTTAAAGAAAAATATTTTATTTACAAGAGCGGACTTGATCTAGGATGAGAGAGCCTAGGGCCTACGTACCCTTTAGAAATGATCAAAGTCTACGTAGTTCGATGGGATTGTATTTGTTGGTTGATATTTCGTTTGGTTTGTTTTTGTTGATTTTTGTTTTGTTTTTTCTCTTTTTTTTGGTTTTGCTTTTTTTTCTTTTATTATTATTTTTTTGTGAAAACACAAAGAAAACAAAAATTACTTTTTCTTTTAACAAATAAAATAAGCTTTGAAATTGGTTAATGTGTTTTAATTTGTTAAAAAAATGTTTAACTTAATTTTCCTTGCATTTTCAATTTTTTTCTCTTACTTATCAATTTTTGTTTTTCTATCATTCTCATTTCGTTCTTTTTTTTGTTTGTTTATTTTTTTTATTACCCTTTTTGTTTTTTTTTGTTTTCATTTTTCATCTTTTTATTGTTTTTCCTTTCATTCATTTTTCATTTTTCTCTTTTCTTTATTTATTTTTTTTATTTTATTATTTTTTGTGGGTTTTTGTATTTTGTATTTTTGTGTTTTTTTTTGTTTTGTTTGTTTAAAATTTTAATTTTTTTTGTTTTATTGTTGCTGTGTTTTGTCTTGTTTGATTTGTCTCCTTTTTAGCTTATCTTTATTTTGTTTGTGTTTTGTTCATATATTTTTTTTGATTTTTTTATGTGTTATTTGTATTTTGTTTCATTTTATTCATTTTATTCTTTTTTTGTTGTTTTTGGTTATTTTTATTGTTATACATTTTTTTTGAAGAGAAAAGAAAATAAAAATCATTTTAGAATTTTATAAAAAAAACCAGTTTGAAATTGATTTGTATGTCCTAATTTGTAAAAGCCAGAATAATCTCATTTCTTTTATCGTCTTCTTTTTTTCTATTTCTAATTTTTTCATTTTTTGCTAGTTTTGAGAAACACCTTTTTTTTCAATTTTTGTAAAGCATGTATTAATTTTTAATTTTTATTGAATGAAAGTTAGAGAAAAACTCTAAAGTTTAAAAAGAATTTAATTAATTCTTGCTTATCACTTTTATTTTCTTTTTTCCTTTTCTAAGTTTTATCTGTTTTTATAAAACATACTTTTATCAAAAGAATTTTGAGAAAGAGCTCCTAAACCTCAAAAGTTCAATTTTCACCTACTTTTTGTTTGGTTTTGTCTCTTTTCTCTTCTTATCTTTTGTTCTCCTTTTTATTCATTTATTCTATTTTTTTTCAAAGGGGCAATTCTCTAAAATACTAATCTTTGACTCCTTAAAATGATACTTTTCAAACATTTGCGGAATAATCTTTTAAGAAAGGAGAAGGTAAATATTTGAAATCTAATTTTTTGTGAAAAGAAAAAAAAGCTTTTTGAACCCTCTTTTTGTGTGTGTTCTTTTTATTACAAACAAAAACTTTCTTTAAGGAATTATCCACTGAGGGCCATTGAAACCCAAAACACCAAACGTAAATTCAAATCCCAATAGGTATTAAGGAGGTTTATTGCCACCTGTGGCCTTTTGGTCTATGTCTAGATGCTTGAGGGGATATAAAATCCCACGCTGCTGCCCTAATAAGGTAAAATAAAATAAAAATCGAAAATAAAAATAAATGAAAAATAAAATTAAAAAGAGGAGAAAAATAAATAAATAAAATTAAAAAAAATAATAAAAATAATAAAAATGCGGACAACTAGATAATTTGTGAGAGTGTGTGATTGGTGTGTAGCCTATCATATGTAATATAATATTTACAATTGAGAATAACAAATAGCTTCCCTTGGTCTTCTGCTTTTGAACACACTACTATCCTCTCCTCCTTCTAGCCAAACGTCCAAGGGTGATTTACATGGTCCCGAAGCATAAGACAGCATGATGAGAATTACATTTAGAAACTATGCTTTCCCGTACATGCAATGCAAACAGAGCCATGCTATACAGATCACACTCACCACCTCCATGGTTTCACAAAACTCGGATACCTCAGATGGGAAAAGAAAAAGAAGAATTAGCAAGCACCATGGTACTTTATTTTAAATACAGAACTTAAACCAAAGAGATATAGTTCAAACAAAAGAATCAACATTTCAACATGCCGCAAGGTTCACAATAGAATGGAGTCTGCAAACATGCAATTAAAACTAAATTCTTAAAATTATTTGAAAACCATTTTGGAGTTTGCAGTCAAACAAATTTCTTATGGACATTTTTCACATGAACCAATCCCCGACAGAGTACTCACTATATTATGAACAAAATTTGGTGCTTCATCTTAATCTTAAATATAAAGCAGAACTGGGGCAGCATTATCTTCTCATATTAGCATTGATGAAATACAAAAACTAGGTTCCTAACATCCCATCCTATGCTGCATTAATAACATCCTAAATAAGATTTAAACACCCAACTGAGATTCATCCATATAACATCATGGACAAATTGCCTAAATCCTAGCAAGAAGTTAATCAGAAATTACAACATAAAACATCATCCACAATTTCACTTGAGAGTTTAAGCAAAGTTACTGTCACAAGAAAATAGGCCTATTTGAAATGTCAGCAATCCAAGTTCCCATCATAAAATTTGAGTAATAAGAACGGGTGCAAGATTTGTTACTAAAATTTATTCTTAAAACTGAGAGCCCCTTCATGGGTAATTTATGCTAGCATGACCAAGGAAAGAAAATGGTATTCAAATCACATCGACAACTAGCACTTAGAAACTGGATCATATCAGGGACGTCATTGAGACAGTGAATGGAGTCATTATTCGAACCTAGCATACATCAAAACAAAGCAGGGACAGGGGCAAAGAAGTTTTTTTTTTTAAAAGAAAGGCATCAAAACCTGTTCTTCCGCATAATCAAACCATATAGCAAGAACATCATCTCAATATAATTTCCAAGAATTTTCTATGGCAGCAATATACTCAGAAGAGTAGCACCAATTCAGAGAAAGTTAAGCATGAAAAACAAACGAACAACAGAGGCAATATATAGGAGATTCTGAGGGCTTCTTTTAATCACGCTCATTCAACGCATTGTTTTCCCAACCTAGGCCACACAACCGGAATGAAAACTCAAGACAGCGAAGAACGTAGATGGGACCCGAAAACAAAACATACACATACAGAAAGACAACATATGATCAATATTTCCAAATCCATCATCTATGACTAAGCAAATCAGGCAAAACCATAAAACTTACGTTCTTCTTCTTTTTGCAGATGATCCAGCTCGATGAATCTTGTCACTCAGCTTCCGTTGAATCTCCCTTTCGCTCTCCCTTCTCGGTTCTCCCTTGTGTATGAGAGAATCTCTCTTCCTCTCGATTCTTTTCCCTGTCTCGATCTTTCGTCCGTCCGTCTCACTTCGCTCCCTCACCCTCTGGTCTCTATCTCTCGCTCTCCCTCTCTATTGTTTCCAATCCCAAAAATCCCTTCCTCCCTTCCATTTTTTTTCGGATCTCAGACGCTCTTTCCCCTTTCTTCTGACTGTCCGTTCGTCTTTTTTCTCTGTCTCCTCCTGCATTTTTTTTCCTCTTTTCCATCTCTGTTCCTCCAGATTCCCCCTTTTTTCTCTGTTCCTTCAGAATCGTCCCTTTTCATCTTCGTCCATCTAATCCTCTTTTTTTTTTTTTTCCTTCGCTCTCTGCTCCTCCTTTTATCCAAAAAGGCAAATCCCCTCTACCTCCCCCTCAGCCTCTCACTCCTTTTTTCTGTGCGTCTGTCCCCTTCCATCCGTCTTTCTCTGTGTGTTTTTCTTTTTTCTTTTCAGCGCCTCCTGCATTTTCTTTTTCTTCCCCTCCGTATCCTCCAGTGCGTCTGTGCGTCTTTCTCTTGCGCCTCTCCATTTGCTCCTTCCTCTGCTGCTGGAGAGTACGGGAGTCAGGAAGACAGAGGGGGGACTAGAGGGGTCATTCGCGCTGGGGTAGGGTTCCTCTGAAGTGGGTTTTTGGATCTAGGAGTGGGTAGGTTTTTGCTGAAGCTACTGGGCGGGATAAAAGGAGTGGGTTAACGGGTTATTGGGCTTGGGAGAGTCTGAATAGCCACTGGGCCTAAAGAAAGGGCTTTGTTCTCTTCTTGGATTTTATTCTTTAGCCTAGTGTTAATTTTTGTAGTTTTTTTGCAGAAATCCCCCCCTTTTTTTTTGTTTGGGTTCTGGAAATTGGGCTTTAGGTTGAACTAAAAGGCATTTTGTTTTTTTTTTTTGTTTTTTGGATTCTGGAAGTGGGTTTCTTCAAAAAATTAAATTTATATTATTTTGACATTTTTTGTAGTTTTTTTTTGTGAATTTTTTTAATTTACTATTCTTTAAATTTTTCTTTTTGCTTTATCGGCTTTTAGCCTTTTATTTTGATTTTTAGTTCATTTTTTCCTTTTTCTAATCTCTTTTGATTTTTTTAATTCCATTTATTTTGAATTTTTGTTACTCCCTCTTTGATTTTTCTTTTGTTTTAATTTTAGATTAATGGGTTTTTGCTTTTTTTTTTAATTTTATTTTTAAGTTCTTTCTCTTTTAATTTTTTTAAACCTATTTGATTTTTTTTTCTTATTTTTATATTTTTTTATTAGTTTAATTTTATTATTATTTTTAGAATATGCCCGGACAAAATACGGTGTTCACATTAACCCATGAAAACCAAAAAGAAACATGGGACATGAGTATTCATTCTCGGCCAAACTTGGCCTTATTTTTTGGTAAACTTCAGAAAATCATAACTAAATCTAGAAAAATCAAAAACATGTAATCTTGGTCATTCTGGAAAGTTTGGGATGTCTACTTCATACTAAAAATATGTACAAGTCATAAAATCCTACACATAGGACGTTTGAGATGCGAATTGGTCTGGAGGTCGGACTAGGTTCTGCTGCTGTCATAGTTTACTAATATGAACTTCAGAAATGTCCAATTAATTCCACAAAAATCCAATATGTGCAAATGATACCAATATGGAAAGATGTGGATGTTAAATAGAAAGAAAAAATATCTCTAGATTAGTTCATTAAGTCAAGCTCTCAGAAATCGATGGAACAATACTTCTGGTCAGGCAAGATGACTGATACTGGGCAAAAATTTTGAAAATTCATATCTTCCTCTTTAGACCTCCAAATGAGGTGATTCTAGTTGCTACAAGTCACTGTTAATGTCTAATTTCTCTCTATAAAATTTAGTATCCATTAGACCACGTTTGCCCCTTGGATGATACAATTATACAACTAACCAAATGAACAGTGCTGGTGTAAATCTAAAATTCTGATACCAACTTTGAAAAATCATAGAAAATTCCACAGACCTCCAAATGACCTGATCTTTAGCTTTCCAAAAAGCTCTAGGCAAGATCTAGTCACATGCTAAATTTCAAGGTAAGAAGAGGCCATTTGATCAGACTTTTATATAAGGGGGTAAAGTGCCAGTTTCTTTTGTTAAAAGAGGGCTCCAAGGGTTCAAATTGGCTTCTCTTACTCCTAAAGCTCTATGAGTACGTGGGAAAGCATCAACATAGGCTATCAAACATGGCTCAAATGTCTAACAACCTAGATTTAAAAAAATCACTCTCCCACACCAAAACATACACCATGTACATAATGCCAAGATCTTGCTATTCATACCAAAAACTTGCTACCTCATGTACTATAGTTCTAATTCTCATACATATACAATAAGTACATCCATTTACAAGTATTCATAAGTGCACACCCCATGTACATCATTAGATTATATCTCTTAACAACAAAGTGATGATAACATGGCTATTTCACAATCCTTTGCTAATTTCCCTAGCTTCAAGCTTGGTGGCTCCCATATCTTTGTTCACTTGGTCCACCTAGCATGTTAGGATAGTGGAGAGGAGGGGATGAGATTCAAAGAATCTCAATAGCTCATCTCTTATTCAATCACATATAATACATGTAAAGCAAGCTTTTCAAATACATGCATGGAAAAGTGAAAGTCATAGACATTTTAAAAACAACCTTGGTATATGAATCAATCATACAAGACTTTCAAGGGTTTACCAAGTGTTTGGATTGGCCTCACACTTCTCCTCATGGATTTTAGACTTGCCTCACCCACTCTTGAGCACTTTAGACTCAACTATACTCTTGGGAGTTCACATTACTTTTGGGAGACCCTTTGTTTTGTCTCAACCAAGCTCGAGGGTTCTTGGCTCATTCTCACCCAAGGGAAGAGTTCTTGGCCTTTCCACACTCAAGTAAACTCATAAAAACATCATGGATTCATTTAACACATAACATAGCATCAAGGATCATGACATGTAAAGGCATGCTAGCATACTTTTCATAACTTGAAAATACACTTACACATTCTAAAACAAGCTAAACACACATTCATGCATGAGAGAAGAGGGAGAGAGCTACCTTATAGGCTAACACAAGCCTTCCCTTTCAATTTGTTTTCTCCCTTCTTGATTTCACAATCACAACTAGATAAGAGTGCTTCTCTTGAGCCTAGACACACAAAGAACATGGGATTACTCTCTCATAACTCAACACTTATTCACAAAGTTAGGGGTTTCTTTATAGCAAACCCTACCAAGCATATAAGAAACTAAGGATTCTTTCTCTCTCTAGAAGTTCACTAACTATCCTTCCTCTCTCAAGCTCTCAAGAAAGGAAAGCAAAGAGGAAGAAGTGAAGATACATGAGTTTTTTGTTCATTCTTGATTAGAACAGAGCTTTCTTACTTAACAACCCATGGAAAGGAAACTTAGAAAGAGAAGAATAAAATCAAGAAGAAGAAGCATGGAGAGCTTTAAAGGTTCTTACTTTTTTTCCTTAGCTTCCCTTCTTTCTCTCTTAGTTTCCCTCTCTCTCTCTCAAGCCTTTCTTCTGTGCTTGGATGAACTTTAGGTCGGTTTAAGGAAAAAAGGAGGAGTTTGGACGCTTTAAGAAGTCAAATTCTCTTTTTTCATGCTTTTCTGGCCTAACTCTCGCTATAGCAAAGCATAATCCTCGCTACGGCGAGCACGTATTAGTCTCAGGCCCCTACTTTCGTTACGACGCCAGCTACGGCGAGCAGCTCCCTGATTTTTGTATAGGGTGCCCGCACTCGCTATAGCTAAAAACATTTTCGCTATAGCTAAAAGGCACTCTCGCTATAGCTAGACCATTTCTCGCTATAGCTAACAGGTACATTCGCTATAGTTAGGTCATTTCTTGCTATAACTAACAGACTTAAAAAAATTTTAGTCATTCGAAAATTTTTTAACTTTTTTTTTTCTAGTTGTTACAAGATTAATGCCATAACATTTTTATACAATTAATTTAAGATAATTGTTTATAAAAATGGGTGTTGTAAAGTACCTAATACCTTTTCCACATATAACTGACTCCTGAACCTATTTTTAGTTTGCAAACCATCTTTTTTTCATCACACAAAGTTTTTTTCTTCCAAAATTTTGCATTTTAAAATCAAATTTTTGATGGCACTTCCATTTCATTCGGTTTTTGTTCTTGAAAATTGAAAATTTCTTTTCTATCCTTACAATCACATTTTGGGCGTGACAATGATGATGGTAATGATAATGATAATAATAAAAATTAATACATTTTTGTTTAATTTGTATTAAATTTTTTGTTTAATTTTAAAAATAAATACATGTGCATACTATTGTGTTGAAGCAACTTTTCATGTTGTTTATATTAGTGTATGGATGGATGTGTACATAATGGATTAGATTGAATAGACTGATTGCTTTGATTCAATGTTTTATTTAACTTTCTCTCTCTCTCTCTCTCTCTCTCTCTCTATATATATATATATATAATATCTTTTAATCCACACTTCTCACCTCACACGCTATGCATAATATTTCCCATTAATCTCCTTCTCTCTCACTTTGTCATTGATATTTGAAGAACTAAAGTAAGGTAAGGGGTAGATACAAAGTAAAAATTTATCTCTATTAATTTTATTTAATTATTTTGATTTTATATTTTACAATATTTTATCTATATGTAATTTTCTCATTTAGATGTCTTGACGCAAAATGTTATCAAGCAAACGTCGATCACAATCCTAGAATACTTCTCTTCCACTTTGGGAACAGTCTTAAGCTCCAAATCCTAGCATAATTAAAAAAAAATTGATTGAACCTTATGGTGATGAATTATTATTTATTTTTATATCATTTAAATTAATTATAAATTTTTATTATTTATAAATTTAATTAATAAATATTTAATTTATGTATATTTACACCAAATAATGATGCAATTCATTTATATATTATAAATATTTTTAAAAATAAATATGAAAGACCTTAGAATAGCTAAAAAAATGTTCTTTCAGAATGTAGAGAATTATGGTTTATTGAATTTCACTTGAATTTTTTTATGTTAACTTTTATGTAATTATAATATTGTATATTTTATCCTATTAATAATTGAAACCTTTATTTTATTTAGAAATATTACTATTGGAGTCCTAATCATCACTGATGGATTTGGACTAATTAGAAGAAAAAAGTAATTAGCCATTTAAGAAATCTAGTTGGTGATGCTCGGAAAGTTGGAAAAAAGCCTGAATGGATCGAAGAATACATTTGGGACCAACTCTATCATACCATCATAAGATATCCATATATTTAGTCTTAGATTCCATTAAGAATAACAATTTGTTACATTACTACCTTTGGCAATGGAATTTGCCGTTATTAAAACATCAATTCTTTATATTAATCCTAATTAGTTATCCTCAATATAGAAATTCCTAAATTCATACTACACAAGTTTGTCAAACTTAGAATACCAAAAAAAGGAGCTAGGAATTTGGATTTCCATATCATTGCTTAATTTCACAACTTTGCACCATAATTTGTCTTAAATTTGAAAAATTATAACTTAAGTTACAAAATTCTGATTTGTGTAGATTAGGTATCTATGGAAAGCTCATAATGTTGTAAAAATTTCATGCCAAACAAAGTTCATTTGAGCCACAAAAATCTAATGGAATAGCAACTATTATTGTTCTCGCACCTAAACTATAATCCTAACTTTGATCATGTATATCTTTGGCTACGTAGTTTGATTTATGCAAACTCAATGGCTATAGAAAGCTTATAATGCCAACTAGATGCCTATAAAATTTTATGAGCATTAGAATTCATTTAACTTTTTAAATACACACAAAACTATATATAACTATATGAACAGTACCCAGTAAATTCTACAATTTTTAGCCAACTTTAAAAACTCATAATAAATTATATAGAGTTTCAAAAATTGTATTATTCAGCTCCATGAAAAGCTCTAAATAAGTTCTAAATTCCTACCAAATCTCATAAAAAAATTTGTTCATTTGGTTAAATTTTAATTCAAGGGTAAAACAAGGCTTATAAGGTAGGCAACTTGGGATCCAAATGGTTCACAATGGACCCCTTTACTCATATGACCATTTGAGCATGTCCCAAATATGACATAAAATATATATAACTAATTTATCATGTCCTAAACCTCATGCAACTCAAACTCACTTATCCATTTGCCAATATGCACACAATTCATGGCTCACATATGATCAAATTGCATAATCTTGTACATTTATATTCAAAAATGATATTTACATTATAATCCCATACTCTTACACTTGTGGAAGTCTTTACATTACAAAAATATTATGTACAATCTCTCATATACAATATATTACATAAAAACCTAAATTATTGTCAAAGTAATGTCATTCATGCATTTTAGTCTCCATCTTTGGCTCCTTAAGAGTTCCCTAAACATGGTTAGAAATAATATAGAGGAGAGTGAGATTTTATAAATTCCAATAGCTTATTCACCCTTCAAGCACACTTACAAGGCATATTTTCATGTCATAGAGAGCAAGTATGTATGGTAGATATTCAAATATCAAATGCAATCATATATATGAAGTCATATGGATCTATGAAGGTAAACCAAGTTTTAGGGACTTTTAATCTAGTCTCACCCAATTATTTGGGACTCTTTGATTAGTTTCACTTATTTTTAAGGGCTTTTAACTTAGTTTCACTCACTCTTAAGATTTTTGATTTTATCTCATCTATATTTAGGGACTTTTGACTTTATTTCACCTAAATCAATGGGCTTTTGCTATAAATTTACCCATTAAGAGTCATTCCACATTTCAAATGTACTCAATGTCATATAATTACATAAAATCATCAAACCAAAGGCAATAGACATAATTCATAATCCATACATACACAAGCAATCAATGACAATCAAACGACTAATATAAGTATATAAGAATCGATGAAGAGCTACCTTTGTACAAAAATCACTTAATTCTCCTTAGATCTTTAGTTCCTCTTCTCGGCCTCACATACACACTGGGGAGAGACTTTACTTACTTGATCTAAATATATCAAACAAGACATAAATATATCAATGGTGTTATACCATAATACTTCAATCTTAATGTCACATACTTAGGCATTATCTCTTCCAATTCAAAAGGAAAAGTAACAAAATATTGTGTTTTATAGAGTTACATCAGAGTTTAAAAATTCAATTTGCTTCTCGTGGACCCTGTGAACTTACTCATAACATTTTTTAGTCATATTACATCTATATAAATTATAAACATCATAAAACATTCCATAAACCCCGGGTTAGAGACCAAAAACTAGAAAAATCCATGTTTAAGCCTCAGGTCAGAATTTCAGTTTTTTGTTAGCAATTTTGAAAAATTATAACTAATTCTAGAAAAATTGAAATCAAGCACCCTATAGTTTTTTGGAAAGCTCTAGATGTTAAATTTATACTAAAAATAATTCCAAGCATCATTTGGACCATGCTTGACAATAGAAAAGGGACAAAGATTAGGTTGTCTACTGTTTCTGATATAGTTTACTAATATAAATTTAAAAAATTCATAACTAATTCCACAAAAATCCAATTTAAGAAAACTATACCAATTTAGAAATATACAAATGTTAATTAGAGAAAAAAAATAAGTTCAGACCAGTTTAGAAACATTTAGGATTTGAAAATCGATAGAATAGTAACCAAGGTCGGTCTATACTACTGTCACTAATATGAAATTTTAAAAATTCATATCTTCCTCTACAGACATCCAATTGAGGTGTTTATAGTTAGTATAGGTCATTGTGAATGTCTAATTTATGTCTGTAAAATTTCATAGCCATTGAATATCATTTGTCCTATGAATGATAGAGGCAAAGTTTTGGACCATATAAACAGTGCCGCTGTCAAATTATGAAATTTCAGCCAATTTTAGAAATTCGCCAAAAATTCTATAGAGCTCCAAATAATATGTATTTTAGTTTTTAAAAATTTTTTAAACAAGATCTAGATGCATACAAAATTTCAAACCAAAAAGAGGTTATTTGGATAAATTTTGCTATAGCTCCCAACCATGGTCAATTTTGCATCTCATAAGGCACCAATTTGGTCTAAATGGTCTTTTTTGTGTTCTAGCACCTCTTGGGTAAGTTTAAAAGCATAATTATAACATATATGAACTGCCCAAGTAGCCTAAATCATCATACATCTCAATTTGATCATTCCACATTCAAGAATACATAAGCATTTACAAGCCATCACATAACCAAATCTCACCTTTACATTGTTTTGACACCAAATATGATTCATACATGCTTTTATATTTGATCAAATGTTTACAACTTAAAAATAACATGTACATGAGTATTTTAACCTTTTTATACATTTTAAAACTACTTAAATTACATCATGGTCAATATAATGCCATTTATGTTTTATGGTCTCCATTCCTTGGCTCTTGAGCTTCATCTAGGTCATATGAGATATGAAAAGGATGGAGGTGAGATTCATGGAATTTCAATAGCTCATATACCTATTTAAATACACATTTAAGGCATATAATATGTCAAAGGCACAAGTATGCAAGCTAATGTAATCACAAAGCATTTCAATCCATATTTCCATGCCACAAAGTCACAACAAGATCAAGAATGAGCTTTAGGGATTTTTAATTTAGTCTTACCACATTTCTAGGACTTTTGGATTTGCTTCACCCTTGGCCTAAGGACATTTGACTTTGCCTCACTCATTCATGAGACTTTTGGCCTTGTCTCACTAATGCCTTGAGACTTTTGGCATCTCCTCACCCATATCAAGGGACTTTTGGCATCACCTGTAATACCCGATACGTTGTAAAAACACCGAAACAGCCCGAATTGAAAAGAAAGCCCCTGAGATAAGTGATTCAAGGCCAAATAAAATTTGGATAAAATTTTAAATAATAGAAAATGAGAATCTGAGCCTTGAGTTGCTTTAAAACCTAGGGTCGGAGTGATTTAAAAAAATTATCGAAAAGCCAGTGGCATTTTCATAAATAAGTATAATTTTAGAAAAACACCTAGGAAGGCTTTTTAAATGGAAATTTTAAGTTGCCAGGGTTCTCAAAGGCCCCAAAAACCATGGGAAGCTCCGGGATCGGTAAAGCCCTTCTGGTGTACTCTTTCCGACGTAGGTTGACCCAAATCTTGACTAGTTCGTTCGGGAAGGTTTTAGCTCCGATTTGAGTGATTCCAAAGGCATTTTATTAAATTGGGAACCTAAATTGAAGGGAAAAGAAAGTTCTCAAAAAGGAGCTAAAACGAAGCCGAAACGAAATTACCATTCAGAAGGGCAAAATTGAAAATAATAGGTTCTTGAATGTTCTAAAGAGTTCCACACTTTTCTCCCTTCTTCTCCTCTTTAATGACCATGACCCTTTCTGCCAAAATACAAAAAATCTTTAGCTCTCTTAGGTACACTAAAGGGAGGAGAAAAAGAGGAAGAAAGCTAAGGAGAAACTAGGTAATTTCATGGATTTTCTTGCTTCATCTTCCTTCAATCTTGTTCTCCTTTCTTCCTCCTTTCTTTCTATGGATTTTTTGAATGATTTGGTTCTGTTTTGAGGTCAGATCAAGGAGGGAAATTTCTTGTTTGGAGAGGAGAAGCCAACCAAGGGAAGAAACATCCAAGAAACTAAGGAAAAACAAGGTAAAATATCATTCTTATGGTAGCCTCTTCTTATCCCTTCTTCTTGTATATTTCGGCCAACCTAGGATGGGGTAGGAGGGGCTGGATTTTAGGCAGAACCAAGGGAGAAACCTAGGAAAAAGAGTGCAAGGATTAAGAATATGGCAAGAAATTCCAAGAAAAACTAAAGAAAATTAAGTTAGAAAAGTGTAGTGTTCTTGGAGGTTTTGTGAAATTTGATTTTGTGTGAGTAATTTCTTAGTTATTTAAATGCTTCCTTGAGCTCTTAAGAACCTTAGAAACCTTCCCAAGTGGCTCTCCCATCAAGAAAAATTTTGAAACTTCAAGAAGTCCAAATTCATGCTTGTCTCGGCCAAGAGGGGTTTAATGGGCTAGGGAGTGTTTTAATTTGTTCTAACCTTGATTTGGGACTCCATATGGTATTAGAAGATGGGAGGAACCATTAGAAAAAATTTAGGAGCCATGGATTGGGAGATGGGACAATGGTGTCTATAATGGTGCTTCATGAAGCAACTTGGTCTTCCAATAGTGCAATTGAATTGATGATGGCTCCAAGGACCTTAAATGAGTCCAAGAAGTCTAGAAATAACAAGAGAATAGAGCCTAGCACTTGAATGATATAAGTTGTTTCAATAGGCCATTTATGGAACCAATATGTCCATTATGGAATCAAGTGTGTAATAAGCTTTAGTTTAATGTCTTAGCTTGCTTCAAGTGTATAATTGTGTGATGGTTGTAATGTCTAGGCCAAGAGAACCCTACTCCACCTAAGTGCTCTTGTGAAACCAAGGAGGGGAAGGAAATTGCAAAGTGAGCTTGCATAAATAAAAAGTAACTCTCCACCTCATTCTCTTTGCATTCTTGTATGGATACATATGTCTTGGTGTGCTTGCATACATTCTTGATGCTTGATGACATGTCACTTGATCCTTGTTGTGCATTGGTACCAATGTATTGTCTTGAATGACTATGGTTGTGGAAAGAGCTCATAAGGGTGAGGTAATGCTAAAAGTCCCTTGATGAAGGTGAGAAGATGCCAAAAGTCTCATGGCATGGGTAAGACAAGGCCAAAAGTCCCTTGAATGGGTGAGGCAAAATTAAAAGTCCTTAGACTAAGAGTGAGGCAAATCCAAAAGTCCTAGAAATGGGGTGAGGTTAAACCAAAAGTCCCTAAAGCATGAGAGTGATCTTGACATGTGAATGTGGCATGGAATGGAATTTATTGCACACTTTATGCTTGTATAGTTATGAAATTAATGTATGTATGCCTTGAATGTGGTGTGAATGAGTGTGTGAGCTATTAAGATTCTTGGAATCTGACTCCCCTTTTCCCCTCATCTTGAATTATCTAGGTGGTGTTCCAAGTTAAGGAGATGCAAGCCAAGGACATTGAACATCTTTATTTTGGTATGCTATATACTTTAAGTGGTAGTTAAATGTCAAAGTAATAATGTGTGTAATATTTTTGTGATGTAAGACCATGGACAAGTGTAAAATGATGTATGAATATGATATAAACTTTATATGACACTAAATCAATAGCATTGTGCAAATTGGCTCTTGGATGGCTTGATGTAACTATGCATAAATAGATGTTGAGAGACCAAAATGAGATGCAAATGGTCTAGGACCATTTGGTCAGCTCCCACAAGTCTTAAACATGCTTTTAAACTTGCCCAAAAGATGCCAAGACCTAAGGGAAGCTAAATGACAATTTTGGTATCTTATGTGGAGCCAAAAGTGATCAAAATGAAACCTTATGTCACTTTTTGGCTAAATAATTTATTCTTGATTTGAGATTTGGCATGCTATTAGAATATGTTGAGAGCTTTTTGAGAAGCTAAAGATCATAATTTTAGGAGATCTATAGAATATTTGATAATTTTTCAAAGTTGGCCAAAATTCTTGAAATGGTCTGATGCATTGTTACATTGGGTTTGAAATTATTTTTTGTCACATGAAACTCAAATGAAGTCTACTTACCATGAAATTTTATAGGCAAAAACTAGAGGTTATTAGTGACTTGTGCCAACTAGAATCACCCCGTTTGGATGTCTAGAGAGGGAGATATGATTTTTCAAAGATTCAGTCCAGTGTTAGGATTCCAACCAGACCTTAGTCATTGTTTGATCAAAATTCAGGGTATGGGCGAGCTTGAACTGGTTTGGAATGATTTTTTTCTTCTAGCTAACATCCTCAACTTTCCAAATTGGTATCATTCAGTCAAATTAGAATTTTTTGAAATTAATTGAACATTTTTGAAGTTCATATCAGTAAACAATGATAGCATCAGGACCCAATCCGACCCCTAGATTATTTCACATGTTTAACGCTTGGTGTGTGGAATTTTATGACTTGTACATATTTTTAACATAAAGTAGACATCCCAAGCTTTCCAGAATGACGAAGATTACATGATTTTGATTTTTTAAAATTTAGTTATGATTTTTCAAAGTTTTGGACAGAATGAGAGCAAATCTGACCAAAATTCAATAAGTTCAATTTATGCTCCGTTTCGGTTTCCTTGGCTCATGAGCAAGATTTTGTGATGTAAATGAGTAGTAATGGTGTATTTAATTATAAGAATATATGGTATGAACTCACACGGTCCACGTGACACCAATTGTGAATTTTTAAGCATGACGTAATGCGATTAAATCCATTATTATTGGTTCCTTTTCCATGTGTCTTATGAACATGATGATATGGAGCTTATGAATGCTAAGAATGGGGTTAGATATATATGGTATTACATCACCTTACCCTTATGAGCAATTTTCACAACCAATAATATTTAAGAAAGTATATTGGTACCAATACAACATCATAACATCAAGTGGCATGTTCACAAGACACAAAAGTACACACAAGCATACAATGACATATACATAACCAAGAATGCAAGAAAAATGAGGTGAAGAGCTATTTTGGTAAAAATCCAAGCTTTACTTTGCTTTATTCCTTCTCTTTCTTGGTTCCACAAGCACAACTAGATGGGACTTGCCTTTTTTGGCCTAAACACAATAAACAATACTCAATTATACTCTTGAAATAAATCAAAGTATTAAATTTACTCTTAAGAACACACTTTATTCCATTGGTTTCATATTGGTTCCATGAATGGCCTAATAAAGCAATTATCATAATTCAAGCTCTTGGCTCCATTTTTTTCCTATATCTAGGCCTCTTGACTTTATTCAAGGTCTTTGGAGCTATCATACACTTACTTTCAAAAGCCTAGATGAATGTTGCTTTATAAGACTATATTATAGAAGCCATTATCTCATCTTTCAATCTATAGTTTCGAAATTTTTTTCAAGGGTTCTTCCCACATTCTACCATTATATGAAATCTTAAACCAATGTTAGAACAAATTAAAACATTCCCTAACCTATGGCTCTAGCTTTGGCTGAAACTATGGAAGGAGGAAGAGGCCATGGATTTTTTGATTTTTCCTTGATGGGAGACATACTTGGGAGGGTTCCTCGAGGTCTTAGGAACTCAAATAAATACTCACATATACAAGAAAATTCACATATCAAATCAGTTTTTACATTACATTCAAGAGCTTTACACTTTTCTATCTTAATTTTCATTAGTTTTCCTTCCAATTTCTTTGCATATTCTAAGTTCCCATAGCCTAAATCAATAGTTTCATGCTTGCTCTAAGTCAGAAACTTCCCCTTCTCCCTAGCTCTTAAATTGGACGAAACACTCAAGAATAAGCAAAGGAAGAAAAAGCAACCAAATGGAAGGAAATTACCTTGAATTTAAGGCTTCTTCAAGAGTGTTTATCTTTACCTTAGCCTTCTCTTTGAATCTCTAACTCTTCCCCCTTGGTTCAAAGCCAAAACAAAACCATTTAAGTAGTCAAAACCATATGAAGATGGAGCAAAAGGAGGAGAATGAAATTGCAAGAAGGGAAACCATGGATTTTCTTGAATTTTCTTACCATTTTCCTTGATTTTCTCCCTTCTTTCTTAGCCTCCTTGTATTCCTCTTTCTCTAGCTTTCTCCTTTATTTTTGGACAAAAGAAAGTCGGTTAGAAGAAGCTAAAATTGTGGACACCACTTTTAAAGAGAATTCAAAAAGCAATTATTTCAAAAAATGACGTTTACGTCTCACATACGTGGCATTTTTGTTTTAGCTTTGTTTTAAATCCTTTTTGAGAACCATCTACCATTATAAAATTTAGGTTTTTAATCTTATAAAATAATTTTAGAATTACTTAAATTGGAGCTAAAACTTTTTCGAATGAATTAGTCAAAGTTTGGGTCAATTGACGTTCAAAAATATACACTGGAAGGGTTTTAACTGTCTCTAGATTTTTCATGATTTTTAGAGCCTCTAAGAATCTCGAAAAACTCAAAATTTCTATTTAAAAAGCTCTCTTGTGAGTTTTCCAAAAAGTACCCATATTTACAAATTTGTCACTAAATTTTTGATAAATTTTTTGAACAACTCTAGTCTCAGTTTCTGAGCAACTTAAGACTTAAATCCTCATTTTTCATTATTTAAAATTTTATCAAATTTTTATTTGGTTTTAAATCACTCATCTCAGGAGACTTGTTTTTATACAGCTTAATTTTGACGTTTTATAATAAAAAAAACCGTTCGTTACAAATAGAACCATCTTTGGACTTACATAAGCTTTACATAAGCTAATTCTAGTTTTAGGCTTCTATATGGCTCCATATAATGGCATAATTAAGCAATCCATATCATTCAATGTCTTGGCTCCAATTTCTCACCCAATATAAGTCATATGACTCCATTTAAATTCATTAGGACCATCACAAACTCAATTCAATAAACCTAATACTAAGTTGCTCCTTTATGTCTAATGAAACCTTAAACTTTCACCTTCTAAAATATGGTTTCTAAATTCAAATCAATGATTTCTTTGGTGTTTATAATTCATATCTAAACCATTTATATCCTTAGAATCAAAAAAAACTCTCCCTAGTTATCTCAAACCATACTTGGCTAAGAGACCTTTCTTATATGGCTTTTATGGAGTTTTTGTTTCATTCCTCGAAAAATTGGCACCTAGGTGAAGTCTTTAGCCTCTTTTTAACTTGGTTATACTCTTGCATGGCTTAAAACATCATTCTAAGGCCTTATACTTCCTAAGGTGCAATCAAAACCTTAGGTTCCTATTTATGCATTCCATAGTTTCTTAATTTATTCTAATAACAAAATCTTAATCTTTACATTCTAAAACCTTAATTTCTAGCATGATTTCATCAAAAACCAACTCTCTTCATATTTCCTTTAGGTTGGCCAAAACTATGGAATAATGGAGAAACAAAGAAAAGCAATTTTCTATTACTAAAACATATGCCAAATGAAAAAGGCTTTAAATGGTGATTGTTTTGGTATATTTGGTCTCTTGTTAAAAGCTCATTCCTCTAAGGGTATACATGGGCAGGGTCGGGTCAGGGCGATACTTGGTCTGAAGCCCAACCCGATTGGGGTCTTGGGCATATTTTTATACCCATGGCCCGACCCTGCCCTGAAAAGCCCAATTTTAAGGCGGGTTAGGGCGACCCAAGATGACCCTAATAAGTAGGGCTGTAAATGGATAGGGTCAGACCGAACATCTAGTATGTCCAATGCTTGACCCGATTAAGACATCAAACTTGTTTTTACACTCGTGACCTTACTTGGCCCTAATAAATCTGATTTATGTTGGGATAGAGCGGGTTAGGGCCGCCCAAACTAATTTTTTTTTTATGAATTACTACTTGTAATATAAAAATATTTTTTCACAAACTTATAGGCATATATTTCAAAATAATGAACTTTTAGAACTCTTATATTTGTATTAGTAATAAAAAATAAGATATACTAACATAATTAGTCTTAGGTAAATATATATATTTTCATTATTTAACAAAAGAAATGTCAGTAAGCATTTATATTAATGATAAAAAAAATTAAGAAGTAAAGAATATTTGCGTAGGTAATAAAAATTGTAATATGCAGAGATAATTAAAAAAAATTTTAAAAAAATAGGATGACAAGATATTAATGACTAAAAAAAAAGTAACTATTAGAGCGAGTTAGGCAGAACATACCTTCACTCGTGGTCCAGTCTGGCTCGAAATAGTTTTATTTAAAATTATATCCATTTATATTTTTAACTCGACCTGGCTTGGCCTTATTAGACCGGGCTAGGGCCGGCCCCTAGGGCCAATCGAGCCGATGAACACCCCTACCTTCCTCCATAAGTTCAGGCCCAAAACCCCATCTTTTGAAATGCCAAAACTATGGAAAAAGAGAAAGAGTAAAAACTAGACAAAAAGGATATCATAGGCAAATTCCTTGAAATTTCTTACCTTAGGTGGCTTCGATTTCTCTTGGTTTTTGGTGCCTTTTGGGATGTCCTTAGGTCTAATTTGGGGTTGGAAATTTTTAGTGAAAGAGAGGGGAAAGAGATGGGGTCGCCCTTTTATAAGAAGAAGCTAAGGTTTTTTAAAAGAAAAATTTCTAATTTTACCCCTATTTTTAATTTCGCAATTTGAGCTCATTTTAACTTTTTTTTAGAATTGTCTTTTCTATTATGAAGTTTAAGTCTTCTAATTCATTAAAAGACTTTGCTTTTAATTTAATTGGATTTAAAACCTTACCGAACTATTCGATTAAAGTTTCGATTAATTGATAATCTAAATTATACATCAGAAGGATTTTAATTATTCCAACGATTTTTATGATTTTTTAGGCCTCTAAGAATTTTATTGAGTTTAATTTTATTATTTAAAACTCTCTCCTTTAAGTTTTCAAAAGATTGCCCGAAATCATAATTTTGTTACTACATTTATCCTTTAATTCGTTTAGCTATTTTACCTATATTTTTGGGCTATTATGAATTTCTTAATTACTTCTTTAGATGTTAACTAACATCTTATTTTCAATTAACCTCAATTTACTTTTGCTTTAAGGTGCTCTCATATTATTTTATTGACTTCGATTTTGTTTATAAAAAAACTTGGTTATTACAAACTCTGTGTAAAGTAAGGTGCTCCAAAATACCAATCACTATGAGAACAAATGAAAAGGAATAAAGCCTCTTCCTCTAAGTTTGGTTTATCTTTATATATAGGAGGTTCTATTTCAATGTTTGAATATGTCAAAAGATTGGTAATTGATTTGTTTTCTTCAAATATTTATTTATTCTTTTAAATATATATATATATATATATATTTAACTATTAATATTTTATTTTGTATGTACAGGAAATGGAAAAACAACTTACATATTCTCAAGTCTTATGAAAGACCCACACAAATGACAGGGGTTTGCGTTGGCAAAAAGTTCCAAGCTATATTTGTAAGTATTTATATTTAATTTATATATGTAATTACAATATTACAATTTTAACCTGTTATATTTGCTTTTAGAATGAATATACTGGCCTAAAAAATGAAGCAAAAAGTAAAAATGAGAGTGTATCCAAGCTGGATTTATGGATATAAATTGTTGGGGGAAAGAAAAAGGCTTAGTATAATAGCAAGACATTTTTAGACTTAAGACTCATTGTACACTAATTTTTCCTATATTTAAGATATAATAAAAAATACATTTTTAACCTATATTACACAAACTCAAAATGCTGAGTTTGAAGAGCAAAAAGGACAACTTCAAAATATGTGGTAAGAATTAGATAAATATAAAAGTTTTTTTCAATAACTCACAACAACAACATTAAAATAATGTTGGCCCATGTTTTGTGTATAAGCCAGATATGTTTATAAATAACTATAAAGGTAATAATGATGACGATAAAGAAGAATAAGTGATTGTTGATTTTTTTTAATTTTATGTATTTTGATTTATGTAATTAAATTAATATATTAAATTATCTCAGATCTTTTATTTCTTTATTTGTTTAAGTTTATTAGTTTTACTTTATAAATTTATATATTATATATTTCATTAATAAATTTAATTATATATATATGTATATATCATAATTTGTAATATAATACAAAACATGTGATTTTTTTTAAATAACGTCCCTGTACAAAAAATGGAAAACATGGGTGCACGGAATCTAAAAAATGATTAAAAAAAATTGACATCCTATACTTAAATAGGTAAAGGCAGAGATGAAATTATGAAAACAAGAAGGCAATTTCTGGGCCCACCAAATTTTCACTCCTCCTATCTATAAATTTGCAAGTTTTGTTTTGTTTTCTATTGTCATCATTTTCATTTTTTCTTTGAAGTCGTTCCTCTGCGGGTTCTCTACTTATTTTACTTTATATTTGTTTTCTGTTATTTATCTATTCAATTATCTATTTCTCTCAACACTCTGTTTCTTTGTTGTCATGCTCTCTCTTCACTTTTAATTCATTTTGGCTAAATTGTTTATTTTCTCTTCATTTTATGTTTGTTCATCCCTCTTCTCTCTAGTTTTTTATTTTGGGGTTAATGATAGATTTAATTTTTATTGTTTTTGTAGGTAAAAATTTGAAAATGTTTGGATCTAGTAAAAATTTTTTTTTCAATTAAAGCTTTGATGTGATTTATTTGGTCAAAATGTTTTCTAATAAAGTATTGATTTGATTTATTTAATTATTAATGTTTGATGCAAGACGAATAGAATAACAGAGTGAAGAATCAGAAAGAATATGAAAACAAGGAATATGAACCCAATACTGAAGAGCACTAACAAAATGCAGACAAAAATGAACATGATGAAGAGTGTGAAGAATAACAAACCCAAAAACTACAATAATAATAATAATACTGTAAAAGTAAGATAACTATAACATAAATTACTATTAATTACAAATAATCATTATATAAAATTTATAAATATTATTAGCATCCTTAGTTTATTGTAATTTATATTGATTATTAATATATACAAATATATTTAATATATTTAGTAAAGCTTAAAATAAAAATAATTGTATCCTCAAAAAAAAAATTTAGGATTCTCTATCATCCACAATTTTGTTGAAGAAAACGTTTCTGGTAGTTTTGTGGTCAGACACGTTTCCAACCACATTTCCCTCGAAAAGATTTCTGACATATATGTCCGACCCCAAAGTTGTAGGGAAATTTTTTTTTGGACAATTGGTTTTTTGATTAATTTTTTTAAAATTATAACGTTTTTATAATACATAAATTAAAAGTAATGATTTTTAATTTTTGAAAATTTTTATTGATTATTTATATTAATTAAATTAATTATCATCAATTTTTATTAATATTATTTAATAATAAATTTTTATTATTTCAATTTTTGTGACCATTATATTTATATTAGATAAAAAAATTTATTGATAATAATGAATTAAAAAAATGCAAAATGATGTGACAAGTTTGAGTAAAGGAGAGATGACACTATTAAGTGACTATAAGACTATCAAAACAAAAGAATGATAATAAAAAAATTTGACAGATTGTTTGTTTGAAATATAAAAAAAAAAAAATATATTTAATTGAAATCCACGTTTTTTCAACTGAAACTTCTATTAGAAATCTTTATCATTGTTATAATAAAAAATAATGTATTATCAATAATGAATTTTATTTCCCTCAGTAATAACATAATAACTCTTTTAAAGCCTTCAATAATTCTGTACTACTTTACATGATATTGATATTTACATCACTTATTCTCAAATTAAAAAATTATTTTTCATCTTTAAGTACTGTTTCCAAGGCATATATCTTTATTATACATCTTATGTCCGACAATAGAAAAGGAGACATCCATATTAGTTCTTTAGAACTAAATTATGCATATTCATATATAGTTCTTCAAGAGCTAAAACACATTATTTTTTTTCATATATATTATTTTACTACTCATTGACAGTATATTTTAATATTGTTATTACATAAACACATTCATAATATGAAACATTGAGTAATTTAGTTTATTTGTGCATACTTTTATAATATTGCTCAATTGGAAAAATTATCCATTTTGGTGCATGTGTTCTCTTTTCAAATTATTACAAGGATTGTGGATTCATTTATAAAATATTATATGTCTAATTATTTATAAAATTGGCTAAAAATAAAGATAAACATTTCACACATTTTGCAAAAATAGTTTATTTTCTTCTTTTAAAATATTTTCCATATTGATAACATCAAATGAATTCAATATTAAATACTTATAAATACTTTTCTCATAAAAAAATTAAACACAATAAATTCATAAAAATACATCATTTTCTTAATTCAAGTGTCACGTGTATATAAGATATATATATATATATATATATATATTTATTTTCAAGTGATACAAATAAATAATTTGATTATAAGTAAAGAATAAAAATTAAAATATAAAATGAATACATTTTGTTTTTATAATCCATTATACTAAAAGTTAATGGTCAAGAAATTACAATTGGTTTACTCTTTTAGAGTCTTAAAATTAGCACATAAATTTTTACAATAAAACATATTACTATCATAATATGATCATTCAATATTTTATAGTCTTCTAGGCTTCAAGGTCACTTTTGGCATCTTTTAAGTTTAAAGAATTTTTGACCATTTGTTTTTATGGCTTCTAGCTGTATTTGTAAAGACTCAAACAGTTACATATATGACCAAATTGAATTGGTAAGGGTATTTGAACTTGAGGCTCGAGTCAGGTGGCAACCGAGGGGACTTTTATCTCTCAAGTCTTAGGTTTTAGCCTCCCCTTGGTAGCAGTTAAAAATAAATTTTTATTTCTTCCCAATTCATTTCCCATTTTGCTGAAAACACCCTCACTTTTGTAGTTAGGAAATTGGTTTTTTTTGTCTTTCTCCTTCTCATCTTTTGATACACGCTTCATCCAACAGTGCTGTGACTCTTTCGAACAGCAGGAGCAGAACAGGTACCTTAGATGTCCTTCCCTCAACAACTCTGCTCCAATTTTGTTGCTTCAATCTTGGTTTGTTCTGATCCTGCAGCCATCGTGTTGTGCTACTGCTTCTTGGTGGCTGGTTTTCGTGTAGATTTGCTCCCTTCTTTGTTTGCCATTTTAGTTTTTAGGTTGTTGAGCAAAACCACAGATAGCATAACCAAAAAAATCATCAGCTTTCACCTCCATTCCTTCACTGTAACAGGTTCCATTTTCTTGTTTTGCTTTTGTGTGAAATGCTGTGTAGCAACCGTGCTCTTTGTTGAATTTTTGCTGCCATTTTCCAGCGTGCAGAACCATTCCCTCTTAGCTCTAAATCTCGTCTCTGAGGTGCTAGAAGGTATCTAAAGCCTTTCATTTTTTTCTTTCTTGCTATTTTGGGGCATTACTTTGTTCTTCATTTGGCCCTGATATTAGCTTTGTACTTTCCTTATCCTTTGATACAATTCTCGATCACAGTAAGAATGGAGGGCATTGTGGAAGGCTGCTCCGCGAGTGTGGCTTGAATGGATGGGGGAAATCGAGAGTATGAAGTGAGACACGTATAAGATTGCAATTAACTCCGCTTTTCCTTCTTGATTCTCGACCAGTAAAGCATTGGAGCATGTAGTCATTCTTTCCTTAGGGTGCTCAGTTGGGTGATACAATCTGAGTGGAAGGGAGGAGGTTAGTGCAAATTTGGTAGAGTTTTATTTTCATATATTTTCATTGTGATCCTTTTTTTAACATTGGAAACTTTAGCACTAGTAGTATTGTGTTTTTGTGCATACAAGTGTGTTGCAATATGGCATGGGTTTCTCTGTAGGAATTGTGTTATGTGACATAATTCTAATTCTAAATATATATATAATTGCCTAAGTTAGTAAGTTATAATGCTCTTGCATTATATGCACTTGTTCACAATCTAAATTTTTTGCTGAAATAAATATTTTGTTCAATCCTCCATGATCAGCTCTTCAATCTAATTAGTTGGTTTGCATAGTGACTTCTACCCATACCTTGTAAAATATATATTATATATACATATATGTGTGTGTGTGTGTTGCAATTCTCCTCCAATCTAGTGATAGTCAATTATTAGGACTCCACAATTTCTATTGCTAAACTTTGGCTTTTGTCTAATTTTTATATATATCCTATAGTGATGGAAAACCCACTCACACATTGACGTGTATAATGTTGTCGTACAAAAATGAAGTGTTTCTAATGTCCTTGGTGCACAAAAAGTTGAGAAATTCTAGGGAGTTCATAACTAAAGTATTGTATAAGTTAGTAGTGAGTCAAATAAAATGATGGGATATAGAGTATCAACAATAATTGCAACTTGAACAAACAAGTTATGTTAGTGTTATGAAGGGGATACAACTGGTTATAATAGCCAAAGAAAATTTGTTAAAACTAGGTGTTGGGTAAAGATGAAGAATTCCACAATTCAATAACTAAAGTAGTTTAAATACTAAGATCTTGTGAACCGATGTTGTAAGGTATTTGGGAGAAGTAGGCACATTAAGAAATTAGCAAGGTATACCATTGGAACTTCTTTACATCATTTTAAGAGTTGAGTAAATAATGCTGACTATGTGCTAATTATTTTTATTTATATATTGGTATTGGAAATCATCTTTATTTTACTGTGCAAAATTTCAAGTTAACATTCTTGATGTCTTGGTAAATTGGAATGCTAATGAGGCACACTATTTATATGTTTTGATGATATGTATGCATAGTTAAGAATTGTGATTTACTTTGAGCATGTATATATGAGTTGATTTTGGCAAGAGCTATCTGTTTGGGACTCTACATCTAACCACAGTAGTTGCTAACCATGGTGCACTATGATATATACCCTAACTAGCAGGGGTATTATCAGCCCTGTGTAATTGGCCATCATATGTGGATCTGTTTAGATTTTTGCTAGCTAATTTCTTAGTATTTGTGTTACTTACTCTCATGAGTTGTGTGTTTTGTGTTTGATTTGTTTGATATTGATTAGATGCTCCTACTGAATTGATGAATAGTTTTGTCAAAAGTTTTATCAATCATTATCTTAAATTTCAATTGATGGATTGTTGTTTTATAAAGAACTTTAATGTGAAATTTGTTTTTATGTCTTATAGTTAGTATTATCTATTCATTGAGTGATTGATTCACTCTTTTTATTTTCAACATTTTTAGATAGTAGAATCAATCCTAACTCATTTGCTATAGCCTAAAAGCATAGCACTTCTTTGTTTTGGTGAGCCTTGCATAAATCTTGTGAGCGTATATTTTGATTGTAATGATGTAACATGTTTCATAATGTAATAAGCATATTACTCCATTGAACCATAGATAGGGTTCCTGTCACACCCCAATTTTAAGTACACATGCGCGGAAGCGGAATTTTATAGAGGAAATACTTATGGCATTCGTTTGAATCATATGAAACATATGAGTTTTTCTTTAGAGGACATTTGTAGAAATTTTAGCAGAGTCTCCTCTATAACGTAGACCTCCCGAAATTTCTACAAAGTCTCAGACAGTACAATATAGCCCGAAAGGGCGCAATCAGACCAAAAGAAAATATCTAGGGTGTGGGGATACCCTAACAATGATTCAGTGGAGCCAGCTATACAAGGTTTTACAAAGTTTCAAACAAAATATATATACAATCACAAAACACTCACAGGAGCTCCGCAGGCTCGCCAAAGAACGTCTCCAGAGGTCAGCCACTAGAAGGCGGCTGGGGGCAGACTAGAGTCCCTACTGCTCTCTGAAAATATATATATATATAAAAAATGAGTCGAATACTCAGTGAATAAGCACACCGACCCTTTTTAAAATAAATGTAGGTCAAATAGGTTTACATATATATATATATATATATATATACAGATATAGACCATATGAAACAGATTTTAAACAAACTCTTTTTTTTTTCAAAATACACCGAACGCATCTAAACAGAACCAATCGGAACACAAACGCAGAGCACACAGCTCGCGGGGAAAATCACTACAGACGCAAAGCTTTTAGCTTGCGAAAATAAAATAACTCCGCGTGTGGTGGCCTACACACGGGGCTAGCACCACCCCTGCTAGCTGAGGTTCAGATCATGGTGCACCAGGGCTAACATCTACCGCTGTTAGCTACAGGGTTCTGAGCAGATAACTCCATAAAATTACTAAATAGCCTTTTCAGACAAAGTATGTTCAGATCAGATTCACAGTAGGATTTCCAATTAACTCAACATTCGTAAACTTGCAAAATTTCTGATTGAAATCAAATTTTTGTAAATATGCTTATGACTACATTTTGAAATATATATCTCTATAAATAGAGAATCAAATTCTTAAAACACTGCAAGGAAACTTAAGAACGGAAATAAGAATTTCCTGAGTCTTTGGTCCGCGTTACTTACTCACCTTCCGAGATACCACAAAAATTCCCTGACCCGTTCCTTGGCTATACTTAGTCTCCGGAATTTCCTACAAGACCCATTTACCAGAGTTTAGAAAATGAATTACTCCAATTAATTTCATAAAGGACTTGGACTTATGTCGACTAGTACAGTATATTCCATATTCCTATTTTTTATGCTTTCTTTTTCTTGGTTCAACTTTGGAGTTAACCCTAATTCAAAAACTAAAAGGAAGCTATACCATTTTAATTGGAACATTTATTCTGCATATATATAATTGAACCATTCAGAAAGGAGTTCAGTGGGGGGTTTGGTCCTTAATTAAATAGGCATATATATATACCTATATGCAAGATTTTGGGGGATAAATTAATGTATAAGAAAATGGGCGTATAGTTTAATTGAAATCAGAATTTTATCCAACCAAATCATCCTTTTGCCACACTTTTTTTTTCTGTACAAGATTTCCCTTAGCTGGCCATACAGAACGCGTTCAACAATTAAAAACAAGGAGCAGAGACGTTGAAGAATAAATCCAGCAGAAGAAATACGTACAGCAGAACGGCTAGCTTGGGAAGAGGAGTTTCTGGCATGATTTTTATCAGTAACCAGCGCTGGAATTTAGCAACTCAGGGAGAGGATTTCTGCAGCTGAAATTCAACCCAGAACCAGAACAAGTCAGCGCTACATAGGGGCAGTAAGAAGGCACAGAACAGAGGAGAAGAAATGGAAATTTTCTGGCTTGCTCTCACCCAAAAACAGCAGTAAAACCCAACCAGATTCGAAGAGAGCTTGCAGCTGGAATTCAACCTCAAACTAGCGCTAAAACAGGGGCAGCACAGCGCTGAACAGAGAAGCAAGAATTTGCAGTTTTCACTCAACCCCCAGTTCGTCCAGCAGAGAGCGTTTCATGCCACTTGGATGGAGCATCAATTCTGGAGCACTCAACTGAAGCAACTCAAGGCGTGAAGAAGGAACAGAGGGAGCAGCGTCCAGAAACAGAGGATGAAGTTCTATCGGTTCTGTGCTTGCTTGCTGGAAGGATATACACTGCTGAAAGCTGGATGGAAGAAGACCGAAAAACCAGCTGAAAGTGAGTAAAATGGAGGGTAAATATGTAAGTTGCAGAAGGACAGAACTCCATACGTGGCAGCTACTAGATTAACATGGAAAAGTCAAACTTCATGCATCACGTAGCGCCTGTTTTCTTCATCATGTCGGATCCTCACAATCTCTCCCCCTAAAAAAATTCGGTCCCCGAATTTATATATACATATATATACTAACCTTAGTTCTCAAATAAATAGGGGTATTTTGCACGCATTTCGCTTCCATTTCCCATGTAGCTTCCTTTGGTGTATGGTGACACCACAGAACTTTCACTGACATAATCTCCTTAGAACGTAGCTTTTTCGTTTGTCTATCCAGAATTGCAACAGGAACTTCTTCATAAGCTAAATCTTCACCTAAAGAAACATCTTGATTCTGTAACACATGAGAAGGATGAGGTAGATATTTCCTTAACATTGAAACATGAAATACTGGGTGAATATTAGATAATTCCGGTGGCAATGCTAACCGATAAGCTACAGCCCCAACTCGCTCTAAGATCTCAAATGGTCCCACATACCTCGGGGTCAACTTTCCCTTTTTCCCAAATCTCATCACACCTTTCATAGGTGACACCCTGAGAAACACATAATCTCCAATCATAAACTCCAAATCACGGCGTCGATGGTCCACATACGCCTTTTGCCTGCTCTGAGCTGCTACCAACCTCTCCTTGATTACTTTCACTTTTTCTAAGGCATCTTGCACCAACTCAGGCCCTAAGGATTTAACTTCTCCAGTTTCAAACCATCCAATGGGAGACCTGCACCGTCTCCCATATAATGCCTCGAAGGGTGCCATCTGTATGCTAGCCTGATAACTGTTATTATAAGCAAATTCCGCCAATGATAAATAGTTATCCCAGCTACCACCAAAGTCCATCACACACAACCTCAGCATATCTTCTATTATTTGTACAGTCCTCTCAGATTGCCCATCAGTCTGAGGATGAAAGGCAGTGCTAAGATCTAATCGGGTACCCATAGCCTCTTGAAAGGCTCTCCAAAACTTAGAAGTGAATTGGGGTCCTCGATCAGAAATTATAGACACTGGTATACCATGAAGCTTCACTATCTCATTCATGTAAAGCTGTGCATACTTTGCCACATTATAGGTTGTCTTCACAGGGAGAAAATGAGCTGTCTTAGTAAGTCTGTCCACAATCACCCAAATGGAATCATAACCCCTTACTGTTCGAGGTAATCCTATTACAAAGTCTATAGTGATTCTTTCCCACTTCCACTCGGGTATTTCGAGCCGTTGATGTAGCCCTGCAGGTTTCTGATGTTCTGCCTTAACTTGCTGACATGCCAAACAATGGGAAACAAAATTTGCTATGTCTCTCTTCATACCTTCCCACCAGTATACTTGCTTTAAATCTTGGTACATCTTGGTCGAACCGGGATGGATTGTATACCGAGAACAATGAGCTTCTTCTATAAGTTCCCTCTTCAATTCATCTACATTTGGCACACACAATCGAGTACCGAACCATAAAACACCATTTGAATCTAAAATGAACTCATGCTTCCCTCCACCTTTGACGTCCTCCACCAATTTCCTTATTTGTGCATCCCTGGCTTGGGCAACTTTCAACCTCTCAAACAAGGATGAATGAAGCTGCACATGAGCCAACAACATTCCTGGCTCTCTAATCTCCAATTGGATTCCTGAACACTCAATCTCATGAAGATCTAAAATTAGTGGTCTCCGTATCTCCGCAATATGGCTCAAGCTCCCCATAGATTTCCTGCTCAGAGCATCTGCGACTACATTCGCCTTACCTGGATGGTATAAAATAGTACAATCATAATCCTTGAGTAGTTCCATCCACCTTCTTTGTCTCAGATTCAGATCCCACTGTTGGAAAATGTATTTAAGACTTTTGTGATCTGTATAAATTTCACATGTCTCCCCATATAGATAATGTCTCTAGATTTTGAGGGCGAAAACCACTGCTGCCATTTCTAAATCATGGGTCGGGTAATTCTGTTCGTGCTTCTTAAGTTGTCTAGAGGCATAAGCAATCACATGACCATGCTGCATCAATACACATCCCAGGCCAATCCCAGAAGCATCACAATACACAACATAACCTCCCGATCCCGAGCGTAATGCCAAAACTGGTGCAGAAGTCAGACAATCCTTCAATTTCTGAAACCCTTCTTCACACAACTCAAACCATTGAAATTTCACATTTTTCTGGGTTAGTTTTGTCAGTGGGGCAGCTATCTTAGAAAAGTCTTTAACAAACCGACGATAATAGCCTACCAAGCCCAAGAAACTACGAATCTCGGTAACGGTAGTAGGCCTCGGCCATTTTTGAACCGCTTCCACTTTACTGGGATCAACTTGCACCCCATCTCTCGAGATTATATGGCCCAAGAAGGCAATTCTTTCTAGCCAAAACTGGCATTTAGAAAGTTTAGCATACAGTTGATGTTCCCGTAACACTTGTAATGCCATTCTCAGATGTTGTTCATGCTCTTCATGGCCCTTAGAATAAATCAAAATATCATCAATGAACACGATCACAAATCGATCCAGAAATGGCTTAAACACTTGATTCATCAGGTCCATGAATGCAGCTAGGGCATTGGTTAACCCAAATGGCATCACTAGAAATTCATAGTGACCATACCAGGTTCTAAAAGCAGTTTTTGAAATATCTCCCCTTCTTATTCGTAGCTGATGATAACATGATCTTAAATCAATCTTGGAAAAGTATTGAGCCCCCTTTAATTGGTCAAATAGATCATCTATACGAGGCAAAGGGTACTTATTCTTCACTGTCACTTTATTCAGCTGTCTGTAATCCACACATAAGCAAAGAGAACCATCCTTCTTCTTAACAAAAAGAACTGGTGCGCCCCAAGGAGACGTACTAGGGCGAATAAAACTCTTGTCCAACAGATCTTGCAATTGATTCTTTAGTTCACCAAGCTCCAGAGGTGCCATTCGATAGGGAGGAATAGATATAGGCTGAGTGCCTGATAACACATCAATACAAAATTCAATGTCCCTTTCAGGAGGTAATCCTGGTAATTCCTCAGGAAAAATATCAGGGAATTCTTTTACCACAGGAACCTGTTCCAATACTAGGACTTGTACTTCCAGATCCCGAACCATCGCTAAATATCCTTGATACCCCTTCTTTAAGAGCCTTTGTGCTTCTATCACAGAGATTAAGTTGTTTGGTGCTTCACTTCGGTCACCTTGAATGACAAAGGATGATTTTTCAGGAAAATTACATCTCACTTGCTTAAGATGACAATCCACCACTGCATAGCAGGACGCTAACCAATCCATTCCGAGTATTACATCGAACTCCGCTATCGAAAGCACTATCAAGTCAACCAACGTCTCACAATCAGCCAGTGCAATCATACATGCCTTATATACCCGATCTACCTTTACAGATTCCCCCACTGGGGTTGCCACAAGCAACGGGCACTCTAACTTTTCAGAATCCTTACCAATCTTCTTTGCAAAATAAGGAGATATATAGGAATGCGTAAAACCAGGATCAAATAAGGAGTAAGCAGCATGTGAACAAACCGTAAGTGTACCTGTCACCACGGCATTTGATGCTTGTGCGTCTTGTCTATTTAGGGCAAAAACTCGAGCCTGACCTCGTCCTGCAATCGCCTGTCCTCTGCCTACTACGGTCCTACTACTACTACCTCTGCCACTCTGAACTGTAGCTACACTGGTAGATGGAGTCCCCGTGGAAAATTGCCTGGCAGGTCGAACTGATGCCTGACTTGAATCAGGGTAGCGCTGAGGACAGTCTCTCACCAAGTGTCCCATCTACCCACAACGAAAACATGCTCCCGTCTTTCTGTAGCAAGTGCCTGAGTGTACCTTTCCACAAATAGAACAGGGACCTCTGGACTGACGGGGTGGAGCAGTAACTGGGGTAGACATCGTGCTAACCCCTCGGAACGATACTCTGGACCGGTCAGTACCAGTGGAAAATGAGGTCGCAGGCCCCGTAAAAGCTGGAGTGAATCTCTGATAACTCTGAGGCCTGGGACCATAAGAAGGTCCAGCTACAAAGGAACTACCTCCCTGTCTCCCATCACCATCCCGCTTCCTTTTTCTCTGAGCAGTGTCCTCCTCCCTATCTCTCATCTCTATCATGCGTACACAATCCACCGCAGCTGAGTATGAAGGAAAAAGATTCATCTGTGGAGCAATCATCCTATACAACATGCGAGGTAGCCCATTCACAAACCGCTTGATCCTATCCCTCTCAGTAGGGACTAGGTGTGGGGCATAGCGAGACAACTGGGTGAACCGGATGTCATAATCAGAAACGCTCATGCCTGGAATTAATTTAAGACCCTCAAATTCTCTGGCCTTAGCATCCCGGACACTCTGTGGCAAGAAGCGATCCATAAAGAGTCCCTTAAATTCTTCCCATAACATTGGAGGAGCTCCTATCGGCCTTTCCCCCAATAAAGTCTGATACCACACATAAGCCGCATCTTGTAATTGAAACCCGGCAAACTCAGCGGATTTTGCACTTGAGCAACTCAGAGCTCGGCATATTTTCTCAATGCCATCAATAAACAACTGGGGATCCTCCTGACTTTCTGTCCCAGAATAAGTGGGAGGCTTCAATTTTAAGAACTGGGAGAGGGTTACTGGGACTTCTCTCTCCTCCCTCATCACCCGAGGCCTGGCCGGTCGTGGCTGAACGGGTGGTGCAAGTTCCTCCAAAGGCTGTGGAGGCTCTGCCCTATCCGCAGGTGAGGCCTGTCTAGGGGGCCGAATGGTTCCTCGACCCCTACCCCGACCTCGACCACGGCCTCTGACAGGTGGAGTAGTTTGTTGGGCTGAGGCACTTGCAGAAGCCTCATCTACAGCCTCATCTATGGCTGCTAATCTATTAACCGAACGAACTTTGGGAGGCATCTCCACACACTACAAAAAAATATGAACATAATTCAAATCATTGTCCAGATTGGAAGTAACATGTAACAAGACAATAGACTCAAAGGAAGGACTTAAAATACCCTATAAGGTTTTCAATGACATCTCAAGTATAGTTACGCCCAGGTTCATAACCATAATTGAGATTCCACTGAAAACTCTTGCTCCACAGGACTATAGAAAGAACCTAAGCTCTGATACCAAACTGTCACACCCCAATTTTAAGTACACATGCGCAGAAGCGGAATTTTATAGAGGAAATACTTATGGCATTCGTTTGAATCATATGAAACATATGAGTTTTTCTTTAGAGACTTTGTAGAAATTTCGGAAGGTCTACGTTATAGAGGAGACTCTGCCGAAATTTCTACAAATGTCCTCTAAAGAAAAACTCATATGTTTCATATGATTCAAACGAATGCCATAAGTATTTCCTCTATAAAATTCCGCTTCCGCGCATGTGTACTTAAAATTGGGGTGTGACAGTTCCCCACCCCTAGATATTGATGTACACTGGTTTGGACTGGTAATATAACTTCCTTTTCATAAATTTGTTTTGGTTGGCTGATTGTAGAAATAACAGGAAGTCCAAATTATAGAAGAAATTTTACTGAAATTTCTACAAAAGTCACCTACAATTAAATATGTTTAATGTAAGTATAATTCAAAATTATTTTGTTTGGTTCTATAATCTAATATTAAAATATAAGAATATTCACTGAATGTTTGGCAAGATTTTAGTTTTAAATAAGCTTACGAAAGAGAAATTGTTCATCTTCCATTTTGGTCATACTTGTGGTTTCAGCATATGATAGTATTGCTATCATTGTTCATAATTTTATTTTAATAATAATTATTTGTTATTATTGGCTTCTAATGGTTAATTTGTGCATAGGCCATAAGTAGTCATTAATTTGTTCATAAGCAAGAGCTTCCAAAACTTTTTAGTGATATAAAATTTATAAACTATTAGCCTTTAAAACTATAATAACATTTCACTTATGACCACCCATTCATATACCACAAACTTTTTTAATATATATGTCTTAGTCATTTAGACAATGAAGTTATCGCTTATAAAATAACTAAAACTAAAAATATGGTTGCTAGCCATATGATCATATTTGACCTTTTGGTTTCTAAGACATTTTTAATATTAAATTGATAATCATACTATAAAAATGAATAAGTTTTGAATTTATAAATAATATAAAGTATTGAATATATAGATAACATAAAGGAAGAACTAAAAATTTCTTATACTTTAATTAATATGATGAACACCAAACTTAAAAAATTGATGCTTTACACCGATTTGTTGAAGACTCAGGCCAATAACATGTTATAAAACGAATAGAGATATAAGAAATATAAGAAGAGTGAGAGAGAAAATTAGAAAGAGAATAGAGAGAATAATTCTCATTTTTTTTGAGTGCTTCGTATTTAGTGTATGTCTCATTTATAAGTCATCAATCATAAAAATAAGTTTATAAGATACAATAACATAAATAAAAAAATTAATTTACATATTTATACAATTTAAGTTTTTTAAAAGTTATAGAGTATATGCTATGAAACATGAGAAATAATTATAAAAAGTTATTCGTCAAGAGTTATGAATATTTATGTAATTATATTATTTACAACAATTCTATCTGTGATTTAACTATTTAAGACTTAATTATAAAAGTGGTATATAAATTTTATTTTACTTTTTTTACCCTACAAAATAGAAACAAAGGTGAAAGACCTGAGAAGCGGAGAAAGAAATATATAAGAATCGATTAATAAATATCAGGTTCATCTTAAATTAAATATTAGAATTGGTGACTAGGTGAGTTATAAATTTATTGGTTTGTATATAAATTTTAAAATATTAAATAAAACAACTTTTAACTTTCGACTAAAATAAAAATGTAAAATTCTCATAAAAATTAATGACAAGATAATACATAATTTTGATTTAGATGACAAATTACTTCAATGTTTCGACTGAAATTTTTTTAACTTTTAAAAATTAATTAAATTTAATATTTTATTTTAATTCAAGGTTTAAATAATTTTTTATTTTATTTTAAAATAAAAAATTTATATATAATTCCTTATATTCTCATTATTAGATTCATCAATTAAAATATAACAATTTTATGAATCTTAAATAATAATATTATGATAAGTGCATGATTTTTGAAGATAACTGTATAATTCCTTAATTGAACTATATATTTGTCATATTAATATTGAAAAATTATACATTTAATGTGTTTTAATTGAAAAATCTAATGATAAAGATATAAGAAACTACATTTATATCTAAGTCCAGTCCTTTAAAATATATGTACAACTATAATATATATATATATATATATGTTCAAATCTACTTATAAATAAACCTTAGTTTAAAGTGATACTTTTTTTTTTATAAAATTTGTTAAAACTTACATTAAATAATCCTATCATTGAGTCGGTAAACAAAATGTTTACTTGGCCGCTTCCACGGCTCCACGTCTATTGTTTAGAATGTAAATGGTTGACTATCCATTTATATTTTAGTCCAATAAATTGCACAAATTCTACGTCATCATTATCGCTGCTATAAACCAACACCTTTCAGTAAATGCACACAATGGATAATTACAAAGACATAGATGAAAAAGAAAAAATAAATATGGAAAGAAAAGAAATAAATCATATATATATTCTCATTTTTTTATATTATATATTTTTTAATTACATACAATACAATAATGCAGGAGATTCAAAGACCTATATCATCATATCAATTCTAATTTTTTATCAAGTACATTAAGTAGATCATGTTATTAACTTCGTTAACTAAATGTTAACTTTTGATTTTCTTATTGCATACGACACAGTAATATAGAGGATTTAAAAACCTATATCATCATATTAATTTCAATTTTTAATAGAGTATGTTAAGTAGATTGTGTTATTTAAAGTAGTTAATTGAATGTTAGTACAATGTCTTTCTCTGTGATACTGCCCGTTATATATTAAGAAAGACAGAGAAAAACAAGTAGAGTCTCATGTATATGGGATTTATAGTCTTATCTTTCTCTCCAACCACGCAACTTGTAATTACCACAAAAAATCTAATTATATATATGGTCCAACATCTATTTAATTAGAATGTAAATGATTGGCTTGGCAACTCATCTATCATTCTTCTGCAACAAATTGCATCAATTCTATACAATAACCATCACTGCTATAAGCCAGCTCTTTACCGCAGTCAGCTTCAAAATGGCACCGTTTTGATGCGGATAAGTTTGTTTCTTTTTTGTTTTTGTTTTTGTTTATTTTTTGGGGTCAAAATGCGATATGGGGTGTCAAGATGAGTAACTTTAAGATCTATATATTTGATTTACTTTTTAAGATATTAAGACTATAATTAATTAATATTAAAAATTAAATTAACGACATTCGTTTCTTTGCAAACAATATGATAGCTTACTGATATATAAATAAATGCATATTTAAGAATGGAATCTATTATAAATTTATTAGGCGTACATACATGTCTCTTTATTATCTGTTTGGTCTATTATTACAATACTGAATTTATACTAATTTTTTAAACTTATATATATGAAAAAAAATTAAATTATATTAAAATTTTATTTTGATTCTCAAAAAATGAGTCCAATATGAATTTGATTCTTTAAAAAAAAAAATGTATTATTTTATCACCTAAAAATTTAATTTTGTTTCAATTTCACACAATGTCAAGAATATATTTGAGATCATCTCCAATAAAAATGAAGTTTTGTTATGAAGAAAATGATAGATAGCTATAAATCAAAAAGAATATATTAAGTGATGTTAATTTAATTAGGAGTATTAAAGTGACGGAACGTAGGCCACGTAACATCCTTCTTTCGTAGTTGGACGCCTGTTGGAATGTGAGGCGAAGGAGATAGCAATGTAGTACCAACAGAAGCTTCAATGAATCAATTGATAAATAAGTGCTCATTACCTATAAATTCCAGCTCCCTTGCTTCTCTCCCTATCCATTAATTGCACCGCTACCAGTTTGTCCTTCTACTCCAAATAAATCTAAGACAAACACAACTATACTCATCATCATCTATATCCATATATCGCAAAACTCTCACATTACTGATCCTCCATTAATGGCTTCTTCTGTGGGAAATAAGCTTTCTAGTTATCAAAGACTTCGAAATGAAGAAGAAGAATCGTCAGATGAAAGGACACTAGAAAGAGCAATAAAGAAGGCAAAGGCGAGGCTGAAGCTGAGGGCACTAGCTGGTAGGAAAAGGCCAAAGGTTCGAGTTCCTAGGTTGAGGAGGTTCCTACGAAAGAGAATAAGGTTGTTCTCCAGGTTCAGAGTTTCATGGCGTGAGGCTCTGAAGAAGCTCAAGAGTGGGCACGGTCACATGAACGATCTGTTTGGGGGAAATTATTTATTTATGCAGTACAATCCAACTCCTTTCATCAGATGTGGTGATCACAAGCCTTATATGGGTCATGCTCTTCGTGGATTACCCTCAACAACCTACTCTCTTCGAAAAATCGCTTAACCGATATTTACTTACTTTTAGTATGCAAATATTTTTAATTTATCTTGTGTTTCGAAATTTTATTTATAAGATATTTAGACTTAAAATGAAATTCCTAGATCATAAAACAACATTAAAGAAATAGTAGTATTTCATAAATTCCCGTATTTTCTTACTAATGCTGCAGTTTATACTGTAAACTTTACATGGCTGTGTAATGCGTATTATTGTGTACGGCATTCAGTTGGAATAATGACTTAACCGTATTTTACCACTACATTGTGAAATTAGCCACTGCTTCTCCCCCCCCCCCCCCCCACAAAAAAATCTGGTTCCATTTAATATTGGAGTTCAAATTCTTAAACTCTAATACGCAATTCTAATATCATTACCTCAAAATTTACATATATGAAACGTATGTATTAAGTAAATAGAGTGATCTTATATGAAAAATAAGAAGAAAAAATAATTTAGTATAGATTACAAATCGATAATTAAAAGTAATGCAAAAATCAAAGTTAATCTAAATTTACAAGTTGACTTGAGTTTGCCAAATTTGAGTTTAAATGCAAATTGACATGGTTTTTTAAACTAAAGTACTTGTAAATTCATCTGAATTTACTTGTTATTCAAAACCTAATATATGAATTTTACATAATTCAATCCCTCAAATAGATAATCCTCAAAATTTACAAGTTGACTTGAGTTTATCATAATTTGAGTTTAAATACAAATTAACATTTTTTTAAAACTAAAGTACTCATAAAATAATTTGAATTTACCTATTATTTAAAGTCTAATATATGAATTTTACATGATTTGGTCCTTTAAATAAATAATTCTCTAAAACCTTGATTATACCTTTGTATTTAATTTCAAGACTTGACTTATTTTCATACTTAAATAAAAATCAAAACAATCTCTTTGTAAGAACACTGAAGGCCTATTTGGTTATTGGAATGATTAGGCATAGGAATGGACATATGAGTGGAAATGGGAATGGGCTTTGATGGAATCGAATCTTATAACCCATAATTATGTTTGACAGATGCAACATCCCCAAAATTAGCTATTAATATGGGATGTGTAACACCTCTATTTATATTATTTTATATTTTAATTACGTTATGTGTAATAGAAACTATTTTTTTTCAATAGCTTATAGCACAATGTAGAGAGATTATACATATATAAAGCCATATCTGACGTTCTTTACTATTATATTTAGTTTGTAGTATTACGACAGATCTCTTTATAAGTCACCTATTATATAGTTTGTATATACAAGCCCTAAAGTCAAAATATTATTTAAATATGGAGTTAATATTTACATAAATACATCAATTAAAAAGGGTTCCATGAATAAAGTTCTACTACTAAGTTATTACATCTATTTCCACATAGCTATCTCAAGGTAAAGGGATTGAAGGATTAGGTGTTTGCTGAATATTGTTAGAAATAATAATCATCATTGTCTCCATATCAACCATAATTTGGACTTAACCTATACTGGATATATCAATGTAAATCCATTCAATTTAAATCACATATCTAGTCACTAGCATTTTTACTATTTGAATACATTATCAAAAAGGTGAGAATTTGAAATTTCTCAATAATACATTCTCCAACAGCCACAAGTAAATCCATGCACATTGTCGCCCTCCATGCTTGCCATCACCTTCCACATTTTTGTTACCCTTCAAGTGAGCTTCAAATCCCCACCACACTTGCCATTCCCTCTTGCTTCTTTTGCCATTAATGGATTTTCATTTTTTTTATTTTGTGGATTTTTTTTCTAGATCTGTGTCTTTCTTTTGCCATTGCGACTCTTGCTTCTTTCTTGCTTGTGGGTTTTTTTTTAGCGCAAGCATTTGCATATTCGTATTTAGGTATTCACATATTCTAGCTCTCTTTTTTTATACTATTGGTTGCTATTCAAGTTAGGCAAGTAGAACATAGATCTATTGGATGCTTTTACCTCTATTGGACATGCAACATTTTAAGGAAAAAAAAAGATGCCGGAAGAGAAATGAGATTTGTTTTTTCAATATGTTGCATTTCTAGATTTTTTTTAATAATATTTTGGCTTGATTTTATAAGTTGTTCACTCTTTCTTCCAATCATGACTCTGATCTAATTCAATATGTTGTATAAAAAATAATGCTTCATGATCAGTAGGTTCTGAGGAAGCAAATTGATAGCCTTGTTAACATATTTTTAATATTATTTTTTTTCTTTAGATATGCTCAATTGCAAAATTACATGCTTGGAATTCATTTAATTTATTATTTCTCTAGTTTTTTTTCCTATACTTTTAAATGGTTAACACAGTTCAACTTGCTGAGACCCAAATTTTAAGTTTGAAATCATCGAGTATAATCTAGTGGTGAGAGTTATAGGTATTTAATAAGAAGTCATAGATTGAAGCTCTTACTAGCATGTCATAAAAAATCCCTAGGTTCAAATTAGAATATCTTTTTAGCAAATAATCAGTTTAGTCTTTTAGGGGTTGTTTTTATTCACTCAATGAAAAGGTCATCATTTTAAATCCTTTACAGTAGTTTTGAATGGTTATATTCTTCTTAGTAGTTATTGTTTTATACTTGTGATGTTTCTTACTTCTTCTATCAAGTAATTTTCTTCAAGGTCCCACACACATCTACATTATACCTATTCTACTTAATAAGATATTGAGACACACATAATGCTCATATCCTTCCTATTTTGTTGCTTCTTATGTGAATGACTTTTGAATAGTAATTATGTGTTTTATATATATGTATATATTATTTTGTCTCATAATTGAATTCCCACATACTTATGCTCTTATTGGCTTTAAAAGCTTTACAAGCCTACATTTTATGCTACTTTACTGATTGCCTTTTCATTTGACAACCTCATTATTAGCATTTGGTGATACTGTTTATGTTGTTTCATTAATATTTGGAATGCTTCTAACTTTGCCATGTGATTATTGTCTTATTGTTGGAAAGTGTTGAAAATTGTTGTTATAGGTTTGTAGGAACCAAAAAAAAAAAGATAGAACAATATATTAAAAGATTATATATATATCTACGTATATTTGTAGCAACGATCAAAGTTGCCACCTCATACAAATCTTTAACCATGGTTAGACCATGGACTAGCCATAGTTATTAAAAACTGTGGCTAGACTATAGTCTAACCATAGTTTTAACAACAATTATTTTAAACTGTGATTACAACTTTTGTGATGGATAGTTCAGTTATGAATTTCATAACCATTGCTAAACCACTTAGTGATGGTTAAAACTATCATAAACCACTAAAAATTATGGCTAAAATCGCGATTGCAACTTTGGATAGTTAGATAAGAACCATCTATTCCTTTAAGTTTCCTTTGCCACACCTTTTACTCCCGCACACTTGACATACAAAAGAAAAAAAAGGACTAAGGGAAAATGAAAGGAGTTAGAAAGCTGCATGAAACAAGAAAGAGAGAGAGAGAGAGAGAGAGAGACTTCAAAAGAGAAACACCTCACACACTCACATGTTTGAGCAAGAGAGAACATGAGAAGTAAAAAGTAGGAGAAAAAGAGGAAGTTTGAGAACAATGGACAAAAAGAGCTATAAACGAGAAAAGAGGAATTGAAGGATAGGAACTTTAGAGAAACTAAAGGTAAGAACACTCTTTTGAGCTGAGATATGAATAACATGATTTTCCTTTCCATTTTCATCCTTTTCTCCACCTTCTCGAGAGAAATTATATTAGAGCTTATGGGAATCTAAGAATGATCAGGTTTTTTAAAATGACTAAATGCCTTTATAACCATATTCTTGACATAGGTTATACCAATGCGTATATCACTTTATACATGTAGGAATTTTTGAATTGTCATAGAAAGAATCCTGGAAGTTATGAAGTTTTAGGAAATCATATTTGAATTTCATTCTCACCCACACTTTTAATTTGGTTGTTTAGTTGCATTTTAATGATTATATAGTAAATAAACATGTTAGATTGAATTATAAGAGAAAGAGTGGCATGAGAAGTTGAATCCATGAAGAAACTAGTGAAAAATACAAAATAGGGGATGTTGGCATGGCTAAGTCATGCAATATAGTGTGGGCCATGTTTAGTAAATTTTGAGTCCCTAACAATGTATCACATTGCTAGGTCATGTGATTAAAGGGAAACCCATGGCCAAGTTGTGTAATGCACTGGTTTGGTCAAAAGTGAGAGTTTTGCACAGTAAATGAGTTTTATCCATGAAACTTTAAGGCTTCATTAAGGATTAGGGGTCTCATTAGCTTCTTTTAGAATCCTAAGGAAGTAAACCCAAGAAGTAATCGTCATATAATCTATAAATATGATAAACATACCTTTAAAATTGTAATATGATACCTTGACATTTATGTGAAAATGGCTTCGTTAAAAACAACTATAATATGTATAACTTAAACATTGACATGAATAACTTGAGGGTGACCTTGACAAGACATGGATGACCTTGACATGAATGACTTGGATAACTTGGAATTATATTGTGTGAAGACCTATTACAATTCAAGGACCTTAAAATACAAAAGATATTAAAATAGATGATAATATAACAAGAACAGTTCCATTAGGATCTATTTAGACTACTCTCTATTGTATTTTTTTTGAATTCTTCATAAGTATGAATTCTTCTATGATAGGCCCTATCCATAAATGTTATCTTTATGATGTTTTGAGTTGCTTATCATAGAGATTACCTACTTGGTGATAAGAGGATACCATATGATACTAATAGTACAAGGAGATAGAGTTCTTGAGGGAAAGAGAGTCGCAATAGAAGATGTCTCCAATAGAAACAGACTTCTTTAAGGAGAGAAAGTTCCAATATAAGATGGCTTCCCTTATTTGAGATAGAGTTCTCCAGGGAGAGAATCTCGATATGAGAAGGCCTTAGATTACATATTTTGTGAATCCACTCTAGGTGACATCTTAGATAGACATGTTATTTATGATTGATGAATTATGATATGTACTAACGAGTTTTCATGACTTGCATGTTAAGCTGCTAGCCCATATTAAGTATCCATGATATGTAATCCTACGATTGAATCATGAATGATATCCTTGAGTATATGATTAAATGACACATAATCATATGGCAGATTGAATGTGCTTGTTTACATTGAAATGTATGAGATATATATTAGATATGTCATGTAGTATATGAATCTATGGAAAATATATATGGCATATAGTCATTAATTATGCTAAATATCGATACATGTTATCATATGACATGCTATAATGCCTTTATCTGAGCATGACATGCAGTTGAGCATCTGTCTAGACATACTAGTCGCCCAATTATCTAATTGCATCGAACCCATGAAAAGTAGTATTTCTAAATAGGAAATATTAGGTATGTAATAAAGGATTCACTAAATCTCAAGATAGTCAAAATCTATATGACATAGCTATTTAACTGATCTCATAAAGTCTTGCTATCTAATACATATTTTAGACAAAGGAAAAATAAAAATATTTGCTATATATATAATAGCCAAACCATTACTAGCTTTCCAAAATTGATAAGTGTTTGAGAATATATTCAAACAGGGATTCTAGTTTTTTTGATTCTATACTAGTAGTAGATCAAAGACTTGAAGAAGACAAGATTTCCAATATTTAGATTGGAGCATGATGAAGACAGGGGAATCCTACATATTTTGTTTGATGATTGTAATAATAGTTAAGAGACATCAATCCATGTTCAGTTTTATAACCTAGAAGTGAGTTGTATATTGATGGGGGAATGCTATAATTGTTATTTTGTAATTTTAAGAATGAGTTGTATGGAACTTTTTATTTAATGTACGATTATGAAACATTTATAAGATCTATTTTAAGAATTATACAATCCAATGAAAATAAAAGAATTTTAGTGGTTGAAATTCTGCCATAATTTTGCCACTCAAATAAAATAATAGGATTTATAGTATCCTAAAAGCTAGAGGGTTAGAATATAGCATGAAAAGGAAATAGACATTTCATTCCTTTTCTATATTTGGTTGGATTGATGAAAAAAAATCATTTATTTTGTGGTGTTGACAACAATGGTGATGGTAGCAGTGATAGTAGTTAGCAACAATAATGGTGATGAAGACATAGCAACAACGATGGGGTGGTGATAGCAATTGAGATGGTTCATGTTTGAGGACATTTTAATTCACACTTATGGATTGTTATTGCATAGTTGGCCTTTCCATTACTTTTGGAATAAAATCCCATTTTTCCAAATCATGGAATAGGATCTTCTTAAAGCAAAGAAAAATCCTCTTACTCCTCCAACCAAATAGTCTAATCGAAGGAATTTTTTTTTCTTTTCTTTTTTCATCAGTCCAAAATTGCTATTGCTAGTTAGATATCCGTACGCATAATTCTATCCAAAAGGGAAAGAAAAGATATCTCTGTACGTAGTACGCATAGTAGGCCCAAGAAATTCAAGACAGGTGATCAATCAAAGTTGATTTTACACACCCACTGCTTACTAATTATTATGCCAACGAAGGACCACTTATTTGTCCCCCACAGAAAAGGACTCACGATAAGGAATTCGCAAGCCATTATGAAAGCATTTTTCTATGGTAGCATATATTTTTAAGTATTTTATATTCCTAAATATGTCAATTAATTATAGTTTACATTATACTACTTAAACATGTCAATAGTTCAATATTTATTCTAAACTCTTAAAAAAATTTGTGCGTATAATATTTTAGATTATAAGTTGTATTAATATCGATGTCTTTTATTTAATATGATAATTAATATTATCACAATAAAAGACAGTTTAATAATTAATGAAAAGAATAGTTTTCTTTTCTATGATATTAAATTCTTAACGTGATAAAAACGGGTTAGCTAAGGGCAAGCAATTATTTCAAATAAACAGAAATTTTGAAAAAGAAAATGAATAAGGGCTCTCTCTCTCTCTGCACTAATATAATCTTCATGGACTTTTAAGTCATATAAGATGGGTTAACACGTAGATCAGTTCAAGAATGAAATCGCCTTTTTTCTTTTTGGGAATAAACAAACGGGCTAAAGCCGAGAAAAGTACATTAAATAATACCAGTAAAGGCTACCCTCTGTAAGGTGAGCACTTAAACAAATGCCATAGCCATCAGGAGGATCAAAGAGTTCGTGAAAACTAAGGGAAAGGGAATAAGCATAATTAGCAATCGCATCAGTGTTACCGCTAGCTTCTCTATATGCATGTAGGCCTTCAACTTCCCACTCGAACTGTAAAAGCGTTTTAATGTCAGAGGCAATGTTAAAGCAAGGGTGTTGCACCACACATCCATTGGAAATCAAGTTCAGAACTGTCCGAGAGACAGAATGTAACACAATCTTCCTGAAGCCGTGGTCCCAAGCTAGTTGAAGACCCGATAAGATGCCCCAAAACTCAGATATGGTGATCAACCAATGCCTTGGATTCCTTCCAAACCCACCTAACCATCTACCCCATAGCATCTTGTAAAAGACCACCATAAAGACGTGTGACCCGTCACATTCCGACCACAGGGAGTGGTCGGTAGGGAAAGCAAGAAATGCTTAAATCCATAAGCCTAACCAATAACTCCTTAGATGAAGAGACCCTTTTCACAATGCAACACATGTATATTTCATCATCTAAATCATCATACTGCCTCACTTCATTAACATAGATATTCATTGTTATTGCAAAAATTTCGTCAAAGTTTTCCTTACAATTTGAACATCTCTAAATTTTTACAACAATTATAAATCCAACAAAAATAGCAAGGGTGAGCTCCACACTTCCCACCAACAGTCAATATATCAAAGAACAAAAGAAATGCAAGGGAAGGACGATCCTATTTGTGTCAAATGGAGCTATATCTAATGTATATTACAATAATCAAATCAAAAGAAAATTTTTCCACAACAAAAGTTCCACACCTTAGAAATCCAAGGACAAGCTCGCACTACAATGCCTTTAATCTCTAAGATGATGGAGGCGAATTGGTTCTAACACTACTATCTAAAAAAATGAAATTTAAAAGAATGAGTTAAAACTTAGTGAGTAGATAAATAATTACAATAGTTAAGAATAGCTAGACTCACTAAACAATGTTAAATAATACCAAAACTTATGCAAAGAATTATCTTCATGAGTTAAATTTTAGCATAAAATTCATATAAATTTTTAAGGTTAGCTGTTGTTGTTAGTAGTGTCTATACTTCATTGGCAGCTCTTTACTTATCATGGGAGGCTACACCCAATGGATAGCTCCGTTTACACCTACTAATAACACATCATATATAATTTTCTAGGGGTGGCTTCATTTTGTTGGGAGCTCCTTACCCTTTTCAGGTAACTATGCCTAATGGGTAGCTTATTCTCCACTTAGATCAGCTTTTATTCCCCTACTTGTACTTGAACCATACCCTCCAATTATTATTGCAGAAGTCCATAATAATTTCTACATCTTATAATAAGCAATAGATAGCATATAGGGACCAATAAATCACATACAGAGCTAGAAATAATGTAAGCAACACCCATTTATCATAGCAATTTAACAAGGGAATTACTAGTGCATAGCAACACAAAGCAGATGGAAAGGTAAATGAATATCCAATCAATCAATAAATAAAATAATATGAATAAGAGGAAGACATAATTAGATGCTAAGTATCTAAATAGATGACTATATGTATAAATAATTAAATGCTTAATATCTAATCCTTATAAGCTAGGATATATAACACCATGAGAATTACATTTAGTGAATGAATAAAAGGATTTAATGTATATATATATATATATATATTTACCTAAAGGAATATCGAATTCAGACTATAAAATTCATAATACAATCCAAATTTTGTCAATAACTGATCAAATAAGCATACTTAATAAATTCCCATAATACATCTCACTTCCTAATTTATTGATCAAAGAATAATTAGGTTCCCACATGGGATTTCCTCCATATAAGAAAGAAGTATATGACATAATCAAGCTAGAACATAGAATTTTACCTCACACTAATCCTAAATTACACCTCCATCCTATCTCATAGAGGCCTAAATAAACTTTGAACCATCAGTTGCATATTTATATATACATAGTAATGGGAAAGGCTCATAAATTTATTACAATCATTTTCTACTCACAAGGATGCCGAACACCAAGAGGCACTAGTTCCTCCTTGAAGGAGTGATCTTGTCCATCACCAGTGTCTCCGAGGTTTCCTAGTAATATCCACAATGTACCGAATTATTCCATAAGTCCCAACAAACCAATTTCTAATATTCATTAATTCCAATAACCGCTAACTAGATAAACCCCTCTTCTTAATCTCACATTTCAATCAGACAATCACTTATGCCCTAAACCCCTCCTTTGAGCTATCAATCTATAAACTGCACATTGGGATTACTTCAAGGAACAAGGAAATTGAAGATTAGCATAAGATTAACACGCCGAAAGACTCACTCTCAAAACCCCCAAACTCCATGAGCAAGCTTTGGCCACATAGCAAGGGAAGGAGGAGGCAACTATGTTTGAGTTGTAACGGAAGGGAATAGACCAAAATTAAAGAGATAATGGTGATAATTTACAAATTTGCGATGAAAAGGGAGAAAATGGAGGATTTTGAAAGAGGCTACACTCATCACCATTTATGGCACTCGAAGCAACCACACCACTAGCCACTGGCAATGAAATAAATGGGGAAGTGGCTTAGGAATGACCAGACGATGTCGGGGAGGTGATCTTGATGATGGAGCAACGGTAGGATAGCTAGAGAAGTAGGAAGAACGAAAATGATCCAAGGAGAAACAAAAAAATGAAGGAGAGATAAGTAAAAGAAATAAATGAATAAGATAAAAATATTTTAAATTCTTTTTTTTTGTTTTGGTTATCACATGACCATCCGAGGTAACTGAATTAAGGTTTTAAATTATGCCGTTGCGTTGTGATTATTGCAATTAATGTAGACATTGCGCGTACTAAAGTTTCAAATTGTAGCCCACATTGCAAAATGCTACCATAATATTGCAGATGCGGGACCAAACCATCCACATTAATCTTGTCTAGCCTGTAGCAGGGAACCTCCAGTAAATAAGCTGTTTGTGCCTTACAAAAGAGAGGCGGTTCAGTCTAAGCTGCAAGCTCTCATCCTCTCTATCGCTGTGTAGCCATCTAAATTCTGAAGAGCATGCCTTCAGTACTAGTTGTCTCATCCCTGAAGACCATGGAACCCCTGCACACCCAAGCTATCCAACAAGCATAGCGGAATACTTTCCTCCAAGAAAGATTGCACAGGTCTGACGCACCACCATCAGTATTGAAATTCCAATACAGCCATTTGTGAATAATGGGGAGGAGAAGAATTTCGCCCATTGCTTCCTATAAACCAGTTTTCTCCACATGAGAGTAGCTCTTTCACAGTCACGGACCACGTGCATGGGGCTTTCATCTACAGAACAACCAAAAGGACAAGAGGAAATATTAGAATTAGCAAGAGTAGCTCTCAACCTATTGGTATGCAGCCGATCAAGGGATAAGAGCCTTATAAATTAAGCTTCGGATTTTTTCGGGAACAGGCCCCTTCCAAACTTTAACCCAAATGTTTTCCCAGTTGCTAGCATTCGTATTAGTTAGCATCTGATACGCGGACCTTACAGTAAACCACCCATCATTGGCCCATCTCCAAACAACATCATCTGTACTGCGGGTAGGTGACAGAGTGGCGATACAAGCTACAGCGTCTTTAGCGCTAGAGGGAAGAAAATCTTCAAATTGTCTCCTATCCCAATTTCCCGAAGCTGTGCCCATATCACAAGCTTTAGCTTCTAGGATGTCCTCTTTTGGATTTAAAACTCAAAACCAAAATTCTCACATTCAAACCGTTATTTGGGTTAAGAATATGATATTATTAATTATCAAGTATTATACTAATAATTATATTAATTGGGAAGGACTCACACACACATTTTCCCTCCTTTCTAGACAGTCAAATCGGCCGCACGTGCTAGCTCATGGCTTCAATAACGCCTTCTCCTTTTTTTTTTTTTTTCTTTCCTTTCCTTTGGCCTTCTCTTATAGGAAGAAAGAATTAACATGGAAAAACAATGGGGCAACTTCTACATGGAATTACAAAGAAAGAGTGAATGATAAAATCGATTTCTGCAAAACATATAATTATTATGTTGTTTTTGCTCCTTTCAATAAAATCATTTGGACGATCCTTCTTATACAGTGAAACGCCAATTTACGCATATACAAGTACATTTTAAGGAAGAGTTCAGAGCAGCACAACACCATTTTAACTTTAATTATATACTACTGACCATCAAAATAAAGATGATTAATGGGAAGGCAGTTTTCTTTCCCTTTTTTTTTTTAAATCTTGAATCGATCCTAATGTTAGTAATGTAGTTATTATGATTAAAAATACTTTTAAATTTGTGCTATTGATCTTACAAAATTAGTCCATAGATTCATATATAATGAAAATGAGTTCTTTTTTTTTTTCTTTTTTTAATGTATCTAATAGCGTGTGGGCTGCATGCATGCCAGTGCCAATTAGCTACTAATTTTGATAGCGCCAATAAAATCGATGTACGTATCATATCTATGGTGTAATTCCTAGTCTTATGTTTGAGCCAAGAAATAGCATAGGCTACATTAATAAGCCCTTACCTCAGATTTGAATTTAGGAATGATCATAGGTAGATTATTAGTCTCTATTCATGGATTCATGTTTAGCCAGTAAAATTTTTTTTATTAAATTCTTAAATCTTTAGAGTTGAATCTATTTATTTTTTAAAAAAATTTAAAATAAATAAATTTTTTTTCAAGTTATGACTCATTTATATAAAATTTGTTCATATAAGATCACAAAAAAAAAAATGTCTTAGACATTGAGATGTGTCTATCTATCTATCTCGACTCAAAATAGGACCAGGTTTGGGAAAAAGATCTTAAAGTATCTAGGCTTGGGTCCGAAGGATCTCTTCCTATTAATATAATCTAAAACCTATAGAACTCTATTTAGAGTTTTTTTTTAATTTACGTTTTACAATATTATATATACACACACTAGAGGTCTTAGTAGATGGATATTATATTACCTAGACCTGAATCTTTAAAATCCCCATACCTAAACCAAAACAAATAAATTTTACAGATATTCATAGGATGTGATATTTTGCTCATCCCATTCAAAATCAATTTAATCGGTAAGCATTTGAGGGCGGGGTTGCATATTAGATTTATTTATTTAAAAGATAAATTAAAAATTTTAAGATAACAATTTCAATTTGAGTTGTGTTTGTGAATTCGCAAGTCAACCTAATTCGATAAACATCCAAGGACGCCCATCATAAGCGACCTTACCAACTAAGCTATCTTGTTCATTTGTTTATGACCATCTGGTTGTGGTTATATTATCATTGCTCTTTTTAGAAGTCAAACAGAAAGGTATAAATCAAGAAACTAGGATTTTAGTACAAAGCCCACGGTTTTAAAAGAAAAAAAAAATTGTACGAGTTAAGCTATAGATGATACTTTTACGTGCATTTTTATGACCGCGTGATTGTAACACCATCATTAACACTTCTAAAAATTTATACAATCATAACTTTTTCCACATTTCATTTTTTTTTTCAGAAAACTATATAAATACGATAAAATTTGTCTAGTTCTTCAACTTATTGAATAATTTATCCATCCATCCAATGAATAAAAAATATACAAAGTAGTGTGACATGAGGCTAGCTGTTGGGTGAGAGTTTAAATAAAAAGGATCGCAGAATTTGAACCTTCTCTTAAAAAAGAAAAAAAAATTACCATATAGAGTGTGATATATATATATATATATATAAGTATTTAGTCCTTTAACTTTATTTAATGTTTCAAATTAGTCTCTTAATTTTGAAGTGTTTTAAAATGGTCTCCTAATTTTATTTAACATTTTAAAATAGTCCCTTAATTTTAAAGTGCTTCAAAATGATCTCTTAACTTTATTTAATATTTTAAATTAGTCCCTTAAATTTAAAATATTTCAAATTAGTCTCTTAACTTTTAAATTTTCATTCTATTTAATGTTACAAATTGGTCTTCTAATTTTGAAAGTTAAGGGACCAATTTAAAATATTTCAAAGAACCTTTCAATTTAAAATATTTAGTTTAAAATAAATAATTTGAAAATATATAAAAATTCTTTTCATAGATAAAATTATTGCAAAAGGTCATATAAAAACATTTTTTTTAATTTAATCACTTCTTAAACAAAAAAAAGTATAATAATTATTTTTAAAATTTTATAATAAGTGTTTTCTTTATTCAAGTGATTAAACTAAGCTTTTTTTTTAATAAAAAGTGAACCTTTTAAGGGGCTATTTTGAAACATTTCAAAATTAAGGGACTAATTTGAAACATTAAATAAAATTAAAAGATCATTTTCAAATACTTCACAATTAAGGTACTAATTTAAAACATTAAATAAAATTAAGAAACTAAAATACTAATTTAACTTATCTATAATTAAGGGAATACCACGTGTACTAATAAATATTTTGTAATCATTTTTTGATTTGATAGTTTTAATCATGAAATATATTTTAAAAATTCCTCGAATCTGTACTAATGGAATATGGTGAAAGGTTATGACTAAAGGATGCAAAGCTGTTATATTAAATATAAACAGATTCTTCAAAATTTTACCAATTGTAGTTATAAATTATGCGAGTTATATTGCGCATCCAATTGCAGGTAGAAGTGACAGCTGCGCAATTTGATGTTTATAATAATCAATATTGTCTTTTTATGATTCGGCAAATGTATACAATCAGATTCACGATGCGTTCATATACTTGGTTTTAAATATAAATATAACATTCACCAATATATATATATATATATATATATATATATACTAAATAAGATTACAAATTAACACACAAATAATAACTTCATCAGTTAATTACAAAGAAAGTTTGATAAATGTAACGTTGTACATGCTCATACGAAAGATCCTATTTAATTGTGTTTTTTTTGTCTTTTTTTTTTAAACTTATATGCAGTTTTAATCATTACTCTCAAATTATTCTATTAAAATATGACAAGTATATGACTCTCTAATAATAATATGATAAGTGTATGACTTTTATAAATAATTGTATATTTTTTTAATTAAATTATATAATTATCAATAATATTATTGAATAACTATACTCTTATTATATTTTAATTAAAGAATCTAATAATAAATATATAAAAAATTATCATTAAGCTTAGTCCTTTTTTAATCAATTATTGAAACTCCTTACTGCTAGTGATCACCATTCAATGATTAATCATTTTTTTTTCAATAAAACTTTTAATAATGAACTATTTTTTTTTAGTAGTAATGAAACTAATTCACTTTGTAAAACATTCTTGAGAAAATAAGTTATAAAAAAATTTTGATAAATGGGTGAATTTCCAGTTTAATTCTCCACAATTTTTTTTAATAATTTAATCTCTCAATTATTGAAGTGTTACCCTTCCATCCCATTACTATCCAATGTTTAAAGTAAAACTTAATAATTTGCTAATTTTAGTGTTATTAGGTGACATATCTATCTTTGATAATAGACAGCAAATTACATTCAAGTCTTTAGATTATTAAGTTTGAGTTAAATTTTGAATGAAAATAGAATGGAATTAAGAATAGCATTGTAAGCATTTCAGTAACTAAAGGACTAGATTAAAAAAAAAAAATCCATGGAACTAAATTAAAAGTTCACTGTAAAATAGTGTCTTCCTCTAGGTTACATTATAACGTTTGTGAACCATAATCTCTTTTCTACAACTTATGCATCCAAATCCCTAAAAGAAAATAGTTGCACTTTCACTGTATACGTGTGTGTCTCTTTTTTTTTTTTTTTTTTGGTATTCTGCTCATAGAATAGAAATTTTTTATACCAGGTAGATAATTTATTTATAAACGGATAAGATGTGATATCTCATCTTAAATTTTAAGAAATTTAAGATTTAAATCAACTATTAAATAATAACTAATTATATCACCATTTCAAGATAGCGATTAATTATTATGATAATTAGTTATCTTAACAATTTTAAATGATAATTATCTTAATAATTTAATTAATTCAGTTAATTAAATTAACAAATTAAGTTGAGTTATATATTGAATTAACTCATCATAAACATCCCAAAAATCTAACAGTTTATATATTATATTATATTATATTATATTATATATATATCTTTGCACATTGCGAATTTAATAATGAATTCGTTTAAGTATGAATTTATAATACTCCAAGTATCAGATTACAAAGAATAATATATATTTTTTCGTGGGCAAGTCTTTTCGTGGCTTTACAAACGGAAGAACGGATATATAACAATCGGCTCCTATCTGGCCCCTTACATCCATCATTCCTTCTTATTCCCGAAACCAATTAAACTTTCTTGTTCTGTGACAGATTTTTGATTTCGAGTTAATTAAGGAAGCCATGTCTGACATTAAACCCGCCGTGACCTACAACTCCTCAAACTCCAAGTACTACGTAATCTTCGAAGGAACAACCATCGAAACGACACTCACCCACAAAGCCAGCATCGCCGAGGAATGGCTTCGCCAAGTCTATTCGAAATACGGCGGAAGCCACACCGTCGTCGGACTAGACACAGAATGGATGCCACACGAAGTGCCGTCGAAGATGAAAGCTGCAATCCTGCAACTGTGCGTGGAGAACACGTGCTTGATCCTTCAATTGTTTTATATGGACGATGTTCCTGAGCACCTGAAGAGATTTCTGGTGGATTCTAATTTTACATTCGTTGGGGTTCAGGTGAACAACGATGTGATGAAGCTGAAGAAGGAGTATGGGCTGGAGTGTAGGAATGGTGTGGATGTGCTTGACGTGGCAAAGAGAGAGTGGCCGAGTCGGTTTTCTCGTTCGGGGTTGAAGCATCTGGCGAAGGAGCTGCTGGGGCTTGAGATGAAGAAGCCCAAGAGAGTGAGCACAAGTGAATGGCACATAAGAGATCTCAGCCATGAACAAGTTGAATATGCATGCCTTGATGCTTATGTTTCTTATAGGATTGGTCACAAGCTCCTCCTTGAAAATAAACAAGGGATCCGTTAATTAATTCATGTCCCATCTCATTAATTGGTTTATTCCTTCGAGTACCTTCCTTTTTTTTTTTTTGGGTGATACAGGATGTAGTTGAAATTTGAACCCAATATCTGAGGCTAAACTACTAACATCTTCATTGTTAGACTCTGTGTAAGTGTGTCTTTGACCTGGTTCATGTTTGTTACCTTAAGCTGCCGGATTTACTGGATCGATCAAATATCAGTTTTATCGTCTTTTTCGTTATATGTGCCCTGGTTTACTGTTGGAATTATCTTACTTGATTGAGCCAAGTATACCACTAGATTTAATACAAATCAGAGAGAGAGAGATATATATATATATACACACACACACACATACACAAGATAATAAAAGTAAGGGGTAATAGTCACAAAATGTCAAATAATATGAATGGGTATGTTCAAATCAAGCTGTATCTGCCAAACTTGTAATATAATATATTCTATCATCATACATACCAACTCATCATAAACATACAAAACAAGAAGATTTTATTTAAACTAGCTAAAACCAATTTCGAGTTATCTTTCACGCTTTGTTTATCTAGAAATTTGTTGCATTTCGAGTTTAAATTTTTTAGAAATCGACAAAAATTAAACCTGCACAATTCAACTCAAATTAAGGGAAATTGCAAATAGGAGAGTGGCTATCAAATTATTCGCAGTCCCTTTAATTTGTATCCGTTCTTGGGTCTAGACCTTCCTGCGCTAGCTATTAGGTAGGGGATTATTTTCGATAGTGATGTTGATGATCAAACTGAAGAATCAGAATGGTTTTTTCCTTATTATTTAAATGTTCGGCTTTTAAAAAAGTGGACGAATGATACGTCACAGTTTTGTTTCTTTTTCGTGTTATCTGTTTGGTTGCTAATAGACACAATCATGGCTTTGTTTGTAGTAAATCGTGATGAGCAAGTATTGAGTTGCAGACTGATCAGTTGCTATTATATATTATATATGACTGGATATAATAGGCTGGGCAGCAATTAGGATATATATATATATATATATATATGCTTATGGGAAAAATGATTTAAAATTAAAAGAAGAAGCTTTAAAATAACAATAAGTTTTATTATATTGTTCTAAATATACTTCTAAATTTTACCTACTTCCTTATATTGAATTTTATCAAGTGCATCCTTAATTGAGTGATCAGACAGAATTGTCGGTTCAAAAAGATTCAACACGAATTTTTTATTGGGTACATAGATTCGATGACTTCTTATATGTGGTTAATACAAATGTTTCCCCGTCAAACGAAAAACAAGGGGATAACACGAAAGACATTCATAAATTGACTTTCCTTTTATGGAACTAATACTTTGACTCTATAATAACAGCTAGCGATTAGTCAAGTTACTAAAACTTGGTATTCTATCCATATGTTTTATAGTATAAACCTTCATTGTGGTATTGAAACAAAGAAGAAATTGTAGCCGTCTAAATTGACAGAACCATTACAATTGAATCTAAAAATTAGGTAAGTGTATTTTTTTCTTTTTTTCTTTTATTTAAAGAAGACCTTTTTGGTGAATTGGCTGAACCGTAGTGTCATAGTCACACTGTATAAATAAAAGAGAGGAACACCCAGCAGTAATGAAAGGTAAATTCTTCCAAGCAATCCCAAAAAAGGGTTGCACGCAAGAACTCTCACGTGGATCAATGAATTGTGCCATCTCAGCCCTAAGTTTAAAAAAGTAATGTCATCTCGGCTCGAAGTTTGAAGATTTCAAAAGAAGCCCAAGAAATTGAAAAATAAAAGAAAGTATTTGCATATTAGCCCCTTTTGTTATTTTGAATTTCAAGACTATGCTTATGGATTCCTTATTTTCTCAAAAAAAAAAAAAAAAAAACCTCAATATCCTTACCTGAGTTTCATTTTCATCCTTGATCATTTTTAATCCCCTTCAAGCTGAGGGTTTGATAGTGTCTGTGGATGTCATCTGAAGCTTAATTTGCAAATTGAAGCTCGGATTTGCTTGAAGGTACACTCACTTATAATTTATATGTCCCTAATTGCTCTAATCATTTCATATGTTTGCTACTGATTATGCCATTCCTTGACTCCAATTGCAAAGCATGAGATGAGCAATTGACTGCTCAAATTGGAAATGGTCGACTGCTCATTCATTTTATTAATATATATAAATGAACAATCAATTGTTTGAATCAAAATAATGCGACTCTTTCTTCATTCTATTAATATGTATAGATAAATAGTTAACTATTCAAATCAAAACAATCAATTGCTTATTTATTCTATTAATGTCACACGCCGCAACCAACAATGTCATCGGCATGAAAGATAGTCAAATTTTTTTCATAAACTAACACTAAACAAATTTTTATCAAACACTAATGAATATCCCTAAGATTTAATACCAAATATCATAACCAAATAGAACAATTGCAAGTCATATATGCATGATATAAATTTAGTTCCAATGGATTCTTGTAAAAATTTTAGCAGAGTGTCCCTTGTAAATTGGACTTCCCAGAATTTCTACAAATCAACCAGTTAATTCAAAACATCAAAAGGAAGTTCAGTTATTAATCCAGACAAAAACGCACCAATTTCTAAGGGTGGAGAACCTTATCTATGATTCAATGGAGCTACATACAACAGTCTATAATACAAAATAAATTCCAATACATTAACAAAATATGCCTATGCGAACAAATGTGGGGCTCACCAAGAGTGCAGGAAAGTACCAATGCTAAGCTACTAATAAGAGATCGGGCTCAAACCTACTATCTGAAACAAATTGAAAATAAAAGGATTGAGGTGACTCTTAGTGAGTAAACAAGGCTAACTATACGGTGTAAGAATATTATAACATTAAAATCTTATTCAAAATAGCAATTCACAAGTGAAACTTTTAAAACGATTATTAAAAAGAATTTTTCAAGTAATTCATGCATTAGATGCAAGGGGAAGCATCTAATTAGTACTAGTTAAGTCAGATGCGGAGCACACAGTTTGCGAGGGTAAGTAACACAAATGTTGAACAACTTGCTCACGAAAATGAGAACACGTATGATGCCCAACCACACAAGGCTAGCAACACCTCTGCTAATTGGGGTACTTATCATAGTGTATTATGGCTAACTTCTACTACGTTTAATTGCAAGGTTCTAAAACAGATAGCTCCTACAAAAAATTATCTCATAAATATATACTCAAAGTAAATCAAATTCTAATTTATGTATACTTATAGTTCAAACATATGATAGAGTACCTCAGCAAATATTCCCATAATCTAAAAATACTCAGTAAACATTCCAATGCGTAAATAATCAAACACACATTTAATAAAGTTAATACATTAATTAAGGAATGTTTAATCACAAACCTTGAAATGAAATGTATAACCAACATTATTTACTCACCTCTCTAAAATGATATAAAGAGGCTTCTTATCATAGACTTCGTTAATTACTTAGCCGCGGCTAGCTCACCAACAATCCTATGACACCAATTCACAATATTTTAGCATTTGGATAGTTCTAATTTGCCTCTATATTAAGTTATCTATTATTATTATTATTATTATTATTTTTCACCATGATCTCACATAGGGTTCATTATGTATTTCCCTTTTTCTAATTCCTATATGTGATCAATCATCACTTATAAACTCTATCTTAAAGGAGTTAAACATTTCTAAAGACTTATATGTCCGTAAATGCCTAACTTGAAGAATTTGACTTCTCTTTCCTTGATAATAATTTTTTTTCTTTTTTACATTCTAAAGGTCTAAGACATTAATAAAAAAGAAAAAGACAAAAATGCAGCTCCAAAAATTTCCATTTACCTCTTTCCACTTCCACGGCTGCCCTCTTTAATCGAGCACCAAAACAAGAGCACCCACACCTCAAAAATGGCTTTGTTGACCAAGAATCAAGGGAAAGCAAGAGATAGAACCAATACAATCTTACACACTTTCTCTTCCCTCTCTCGATTCCCTACGCCATCTAGCTAAGACACACACATAAAAGTATCCACATTTCCTCCTCCTAGCTACATTTGATCGAGAATCATAAGGAGGAATAGACAGAACAGAATTTGAGTCCAAAGGGAGAGTAGCCATGCACCAAAACAAAAGAGAGCTTGAAGAATTTTAAAGGCACTTGACCATCAACAAATGGGCTAAAATTTTTAGACCATAAACCATGACAAAGAAAAGGGAATATGCAGGATAAATTCAAGGCAAATGGAGAGAAAAGAAGACGCACCAAAACAATAGGGAAGAACAAAGAGATACAGACACTAGGAAACAGTAATGGGCACGGTTGCTGTAGCAGAAAATGAAGCACGAACAGAAGCAAGGGAAGAGCAAGGTGCAAATATATATGTGTGTGTGTGTGTGTGTGTGTATTTTTATGTGGGTTTTACAATTAATGTGTATGATGAATAGTTGACCATCAGAGTTGAAAATGGTCATATGTTCATTAATACATATGGGTTTTTTCAAAATATTGAAATCAAGATAGAATGAGGAACTAATTTGCTTACTTATAAGTTTGGAGCTATGGTATAAAGATGCTTTTTATGAAAAATTTTACCACTCTATAAAGTCTATTTTTTAAATATAAACAATGCAAAGTCACTTCTATTAATGTTACAATTCTTTAGGGTTCAACTATAAATAATATAGAGTACATTTTTAAAGACATGAGAGTGAACGGAGTTTAAATGCAAATAGTAATATTTATTTTTAAATTTATTGGGCTAATCTCAATTTCTAAAAGTCTTTCCTATGAGCATTGTATTTTATGTTCCATTGAGGTGCCCACTTCAAATTAGTCCAAGGGGGGGTTCTTCTATGCAATCTTAAATTCCATGTACTATAATGAAAAACATTTTAAAAATTATAATTTAAAATTTTAAATTAAAGATATTTATATCCAAGATTTTTAAATTTTAAAATTATTTTTAAAAACTTTAAAATAAAAAATTTAAATTACACAAAAAATTATAATTTAAGATCTCAAATTTAAATTTTTAATCTTAAAATATTTCAAAATAATTTTAAAATTTAAAACTTTTAAAAATATATATCTTCAACCATAATTTTCTCCTACAAAAAATGTTGCAAGTGGCGATGGTGGAAAGGACAAATTGAATTTGGAGGTTGTACCTGCAGGTGCCATATCCAACGCCGAACCACGAGCGCACCCATTGGATCCAACTCACTGCCACCTCACTTTGGACCCAACATCTTCATCCATTCCGAACTCTCCAGATTCCACGTCATTCATATATCATCTCCTACATTTTTTTTTTCCTCATGTTGTCTCCCAAAAAAATGAACAATTTATTTTTCCTCATCTCCTACATGGCCACTGCTTCTCCTAACAGACAATTATATCAACTGTTTTGCCCACTTTTCTATGACATCAACCAATGCGCTATGCTATTATCTTACCTGATAAATAAAAATTTAAATAAAAAATCATATACTTCTCATTTTTTTAATTTTATATGGCATAGACTAGTTATATAACAAATGAAAAAGAGATATACATGATATTATGATTAAAATATAAGGATTACTTTTTAAAAAATAATTTTAAAAAAATTGTCAAGCCTTTGTGTTTAATGGGTAGAAATGACAAATAATAGAATAATAAATAAATAAATAAATAATATATATATATATTAAAAAAAGTAATAATAATAAATATTATTAAATAATAATTATAAAAATATAATAAATATTTTACATTACACTCCCTCGCCTTCTTCCATCCCTTTCTTGAACTAGACATGCTTTGTGCAATGATTGATTTCTGGATGATAAACTGTCTCCTATGGGCTTGCCTCTTGCGCTGTACCAAGGGTACAATCATCCCGTTTTATTTTGACAGGCTAAGCAAGGTTCCTAGTTTCCATTAGAAGAAAGAATGGATAATCTTCGCTTGTAATTAAGATGATGACGCGTCTTTCACGTGGCGACTTTTTGATTTCCGTACTTAAAAATTTAAAATTATTATCTAAGACATTCTATAACAAAAATTATTATCTCAAATACTTAAATATTTTTTTTATAATTAATGAGTCGCAACATTTGTATACAATATTTTAATTTTTTAATATAAAGGGTCGCGATTCATATAAAAAAAAAAGAATATATTCTTATATTTAAGTGATGTTTGATTTTAAAATATTACAAAAATGATTATGTCTTCTAGTGCTAGATTTGAACTTCACTTTTCATTATTTGAAATGGTTGAACTATAAAATAGTAATAAAACAAACAATCGTATAATAAGATTGAATATTTAATTTAATATTTTTATTCAGCTTATATAATAAGTATTTTTAAAAAATAGACAAAAAGAAGCTAAAAAATAAGAGTAATTCTCACTAGATTAAAAAAACTAAATTACTTAATAATTAAAATTTATCTTATTATATAAATTAATTTTTAATCATTCATCGTACTTAGTGTATTTTGTATCAAATATATATAAACAAATTTTAATGAATAGAATTGTTCCAATGAGAGGGAGAGGTTACGTGATAGGTGGCAGTTGAACTTACCAATAAATACGTGGGGGCTTTGCTTTCATGATTCGTAAATATAAATTATATAAATGATATATATTTCATGATATATATATATATATATATATTCTGTATCAAAAAATTATATATATTTCATGATATTTCGTGTATATTAGAACATATACTCTATTCAAAAATATCCTTTTTATATAAAATGTTGTCTTTAATTTATATAAATAATAAATTACACATTTTTTAAGTTATATTAAAATTACATAGATATTTTACATATTTGAAATATATAATTTAATCTGAATTTAAATTTTTTGACCAAATACTTTTCGTATAAATATGTAAAATAATATTTTAGTTAAAAAAAAGTAAAAATAAATTTTTATTTGAAAATTGTATATAATTTTAAAATAAGAAATAAATATAATTTTAACTAAATTAAAAAAATTAAACGTATATGAACTTAATTATTAAAATTTTTAATTAAATTATTATAAGTATATAGTTTAATTAAAATTTATATAATTATTTTTAAAAATTATATATTTATTAAGTAGTAATAAAAAATTATATTATTAACATATTTTAATTGAAAAATTTTATATAAAAAATGATATATAAATTTTATCATGTATAACTTATTCTTATAGATATTTGATACGCAATATCTTGTTTTTTAAAAGTTGTGCATTAGGTGTTTGAAGAATTTTAGATAAGTAAAGATGGCGTCAGGTTTCATTAATTTAATTAATATAATCCGTTTTTGTGTTAGTTTAAATAATATAAGAACGCCTTTGTCAACCGTTAACGGTCCGTCATTTGCATTTAAAGAAAACAAATTCTTTTCTCTATGCAAATCTCAAAAGTTTTTAAATAAATTAAAAAAATTATATATAATTTCTTATATATTTATTATTAAATTCTTTAATTAAAATTTGATAAATATATGACTTTTTAATAATAATAGTATATGTGTATTATTTTATAAATAAATATATAATTTTTAATTAAATAATAATATTAATATTATTAAAAAATTATATTTACTGTATTTTAATTAAAAAACTTAATAACAAACATTTCATAAACCATACCGGCTTAGTCCAAAACCGTGAGTTGACCCCCTTGCAAGTCCAAAATCAATATTATTGACTATATCGATAAAAAAAAAAAAATTATTGACCTTAAATTCTTCATTCTAAAATTTCCTTATCTGGGGAACAAGTTTTGTCACCCCATAAATACCGTTATTGAAGGTGATTTAGGAAGCGTGTTTGTTTCCCTACTTCAACCCAATCTATTTTCTCATTTCTCTATCTGATCTTGTTTCTACAGTCTTCTATCGTCAACTTTTAACTAGCTTCATTGACCCTTTACATTCTCATTTCCTTGGTGGTTGGGTAATCAGTGAATATGACGATCACGACGGCGCCGACCGTCATGGACGGGTGCCTTATGGTGAGAGGCAAGGTGGTTTTGAGCCACGTTCCCGGAAACATCGTCGTTTCTCCAATTGGTGGCACAGGGTCAGCTTTCCTGGGTGCAACTTCTGGGATTTCAAGTTGTCGTCATGTCTTCACACTTGGAATTCTGGAGTACGTCTCTCTTCTCTCTGCCCTCTACATTCCCATTTCTGTTCCTTCTTTAGTCAAACCAGAACAATAATTGGATGACTAATGTGAAAACGGGCAAAATTAGATTCTGATAAGAAATAGGAGGAGAACATTGCTTGGTTTTGATCTAAGGAGACTAAATTGAAACTTGTATGAATTAGAGGGATCAAAAGTTCAGTTTTGGGCATTTTTTCTTTTATTACTAAAATAAACCAAGAATAAAGACAGATTTTTCTGAAGCGAATGCATGAACTGATTGCAGGGTATGTAAGTTGTTATCTCTATTCAGAGTGAAAATATGGTGGATGATACCGCGAGTAGGGAAGTGCGGTAGTGAAATTCCATTGGAAACTCAACTTCTGCTGTTAGAAGCGACCCAAGAGTCCGCTTTGCAGGATGAGTTTTCCTCTGACTCAGAGGATTCAACAGCAGATAACACCTTCTACATTCTCTTCTTGCCTGTTTTGGATGGACAGTTTCGCGCAACTTTGCAGGGAACTCCAGCAAATGAGCTCCAGTTCTGCATTGAAAGTGGTTCGTTACCTCTTCTTGTAGCCTTTAGTTCATGGAAGATTTTTTGGTAGATCCATTTGAGACAAGTCTATCTAATATGCTTATATGTCTCTTTTACTTACTACCTAAAAATTTTCTTAGGTTACCTGCTGTATGCCCCAAAAAAAGAAAAGTAGATAGGGTCATCAATTTCAATACTGATTTAACTTTTCAATGTTCCAGGGGATGCTCATGTCCAAACTTCACAATCACTAGAAGCAGTATTTGTGAATTCAGGTGACAACCCATATGAGCTAATAAAGGATTCAATCAAGTATGTTCCTTCCTTTTCTAGAATGCCCTTATTCTATACTTCTGGATTTAGGACTATGTCATAATAGATATCACATTGTTCATTTTTCTTTGGAATAATAAATTAGGGTATTGGAGAACTGCAAAGGAACTTTTAGTCATCTTGAGAACAAAAAGACCCCTGCACATCTTGACTGGTTTGGATGGTGCACTTGGGATGCCTTTTACACTGAAGTAAGTGCGCAAGGAATCAAAGAAGGTCTTCAAAGGTACATTATTAACTAATTTCACCTATGCAATAATCTTTAAATGCTGAGGATGACAAATATGCCTTTGATTCAACAGCTTCTCACAAGGAGGCTGTTCACCAAAGTTTCTGATCATTGATGATGGATGGCAAGAGACGGTCAATGAGTTTCACAAAGAAGGCCAACCACTTATTGAAGGAGCCCAGTATGCATCCATTATTCTTCATCCTAGTATTCATTTCCCTTATATTTCTTAGTCTTCATGTTCACCTCTTTTAATCAATAGGTTTGCAACCAAACTGACAGACATAAAAGAAAATAGCAAGTTCAGGAGTACAACCTCGGACAGTTCATGCAACAGTTTCCATGATTTTGTTGATTCTATCAAAGACAACTTCGGACTAAAGTAAGCTATCTGATGTCAATGAGGATTATTCACTCTTCCTCCCTTTCAAATTTGCCTATGAACTCAACAGACCTAGTGGTAATTGAAAGAGATTTTTAAATAGACTCGATCTATAAAAGATAAAAAGAACAAGCTAATTACAAAAAGATATAGAAACATGTTAGACATACTTTCATGACTAATTTCTAACATGCTTACATATGTCTCTTTATTATTATTAATTGGCTTGTTCTACCTATTTTGTAACTGAAATGTCAGAGAATAACTATAATTCTACAGGTATATATGAATATATGTAGCAGGCTTTAAACTCACTAGGCCTAGGATAGTACTTATTGAAAAGAGATTTTTAGGTAGATTAAGCTAGTCATGAAAACATATGTATGTCAAGCACGTTTTCAATAAGATTCATCTCTGACGTATTTTTATGTCTCTTCATTATTGACTTGTTCTACCTGTTTCATAAATAAAATTACTGATAATAACTATAATTCTGCAGGTACATATACATGTGGCATGCCTTAGCTGGTTATTGGGGAGGAGTAATGCTGTCATCAGAAGCAATGAAGAAATATAATCCAAAGCTTGCATATCCGATTCAGTCACCTGGTAACACAGGGAACCTTAGAGATATAGCCATGGATAGCTTGGAAAAATATGGAGTGGGAATTATAGACCCAGAAAAGATCTACAACTTCTACAATGACTATCATAGTTATCTTGCAAGCTGTGGTGTGGATGGAGTCAAAGTAGATGTCCAGAATCTGATAGAAACTTTAGGTTCTGGATATGGTGGACGTGTTTCATTGACCAGAAGGTATCAAGAAGCACTAGAGCAATCTATAGCAAGGAATTTCAAGGATAATAACGTTATTTGTTGCATGTCCCATAATTCGGACTCTATATACAGGTTTGTCTTTTTCCTTATTCTCAGCAAATAAACCTCAGAATTTTTCAGGATGTCGGTTTTGACAAGTGATTATTGTTACATTATGAACTGCTAGTTCAAAGAAGAGTGCAGTGGCAAGAGCATCAGAGGATTTCATGCCAAGAGAACCGACATTCCAAACCCTACACATTGCCTCTGTAGCATTTAACAGTCTTCTTCTTGGGGAGATAGTGGTGCCAGATTGGGATATGTTCCATGTAAGATGTCTCATAGCCATGCATTTTTTTTTAAAAAAAATCTTTAAAATCTGCTGATTCGGCTTAGATAAGATTCTGAAATTGAATGGTTTCTATTTCAGAGCAAGCATGAAACTGCTGAGTTCCATGGTGCAGCAAGAGCAATAGGTGGTTGTGCAGTATATGTAAGGTAAGGCAAAAATGACAAATTTATGCACTCTCACAAGTTTCATTTGGTTATAGAAGCTCTGATATCATATCAAGAATAATTTCAGTTCAAGAGTTTAAGCTTTTTAAGTGAAAGTGTTATATCAATCTCCTAACACTATTTTGTGCAAGTGAATTTTACATCTTATACCATATTTCAATAAATCACAGTGATAAGCCTGGAAATCACGATTTTAAAATCCTCAAGAAGTTGGTAATGCCTGATGGATCGATCTTAAGAGCAAGATATGCGGGTCGTCCTACTCGAGATTGCTTGTTTGAAGATCCTGTTATGGATGGTAGAAGGTAAGAAAAAATGTTTTTATCATCTGATTCTGAGATTGGGCAGAATGTTCTGATTTGTTTCTCACTACAATAACCAATTTTTTTCAAAATAATTTTTGCAGTTTGTTGAAAATTTGGAACTTGAATAAGCTAACGGGGGTGATAGGTGTATTTAATTGCCAAGGAGCAGGAAGTTGGCCGCTGAAGCCAATGGAAACAACACCCACTCCCATAAACATCACAGGCAAAGTGAGGCCATTGGATGTCGAATTTCTTGAGGATGTTGCAGGAGAAAATTGGAATGGAGATTGTGCAATATATGCCTTCAATGCAGGTACAGATTACAACTTCATCACATTTTTTGGCCCGAGTCTTTCGTTTGGACCGGGCCTAGGTAGGGTAAAAACTGGCCTAATCTGGCCCATGTCCTAGGTAGAATAATCATTACACTTACTGATGTTGCAGGCTTGCTTTCCAAGTTGCCATTGAGGGGAAAACTAGAAGTGTCTTTAGAGACACTCAAATGTGAAATATATACAGTGTCTCCTGTCAGGGTCAGTATCCTACCATTACAACCTAGTACTTCTTATGAAAATTCATTTGTGCAATGTCTAACATGGATTATGTTAACTACTGTGAACAGGTGTTTGGTCATGATGTCCAATTTGCACCAATAGGATTGCTTGACATGTATAATTCAGGAGGAGCAGTAGAAGCTCTGGACTCTGATACTGATGTTTCAGAGTGCATAATTAAAATCAAAGCAAGAGCGTGTGGTCGTTTTGGGGCCTACTCAAGCACAAGACCGAAACGTTGTATGCTGGATATGAAGGAGAAGGAGTTCTCGTACAATGCTGAAGATAAATTGTTGACAATTAAACTTGAAGGCGAAGGCAATTTAAGAGATATTGGATTCGTATACTGAGGTCGCTGTGTCGAGTGAAAATGAAATTGAATCCGATTCTTCATCATTGTTACATTTTTCTTTCTTGCCAACATGTAAAGAAAAATTTTAAATTTTAAATTTGATAATAAGTTTTTTTTTTTTTGGTTATTGAATATGATAATTGATATTACAATACTAATGGCCATGTAAACTAGTAGCATTTATGGGATAAAAAATTCTCATCACTAGATAACAGCTTACACTTACAAAGAGAACCATCAACAAAATAACAAGTAACAGAAGTCGAGAGGCAACATATCTCTTAATAGTAAACCATAAACAACATTAAAAGAAAGATAATAGTAGAATTTTATGGAAAGTTTGACCTTTTACGACTATTTTGACCATAGAATTTAATTTGAAATTACATGTGAATTTTTTATTAATAAAAAGAGAATATTAAAAAGGACCTAACGGTCAAAATATTCAATCCCCTAAGAAATTGAGTTCTCTATAAAATTACTCAAAGAAATAACACACTTCACTAGTATTACAATTAAAATGTATATCACAAAGAAAAAAAATTTAAAAATCTTTAAGAAGAGGCAACACATTCATTAACCTTTTATAAGAGTTTTAAGTTATAAATTTAAAATATTAAACTTAAATAAAATTTCTTTAGTATTTTTTGTTAAGTTCTTTAATAAACACATGACATCAACTTTTTTCTTTGTTGAAATACTTAATTATGTGACAACAAATTATGAAAAATATCAATTTATTGTATTTCAATTAAATAACCTGTAGAAAAACAGTAAAAAGTTATTCTTAAATTTTGTTGAAACTTGTATTACATTAAAAGAGAAGAATACCTTGAAATCTTTAATAAATTTATAAATCTTTTGATTTATGACCATGATGTAATATTTTTTATAATGTCTATTTTATCATTATAATTATTATTTAATAATATTTATTTTTTATTATTTGTTAAATGAAAGTACAAGTATAATTTTTATTTATTTACTTATTTTTTATATTTTTTTTCTTTTTATATACTTAATATTTTGTTAACCAAACAAACTCTAATACATCCTTTTATATTAAAAAAAATGGTTGGTCCTAATACGATGAATTCGTCAGGTATGTGTGTCAAAGCCCATAATGCAAAAATATCAAAGCCCACTCACCTTGATGAACTATCAGCCATTTTTTGGTCTCTAGTTCCCCCTCCCCATTGCCCCTCCTTTACTAGCCAGCAAAATCCTTCATTTTTCTGCCCCTTATCTTCAACTTTCTTCTTATAAACCCTCCTCCTCCTCTGCCTCTGCCTCCCGTCCTCAAAGATAGAAAGATGTCTGTTACGACTATACCTTTGTTGAAGACCCTGACAATGGCAGAATCACGCCTTCTCTCGTTGCCCTCCCTAATGTCCAACAAGATCAAACACCCTTTTATCTCCATTCCATCTAAACCCCTTCAACTTCAGGTCTCATGCTGCAATTCCTTCCTCTTTTCATCATCTCTGTCTCTCAGTAGGAAAACCCACCATTTATCTATACTCACATTCGTAGCCCAGACTTCGGGTTGGGCTCAGCAAGAAGAAGACAACACCGTCACCATAGATGAAGAAGAACAAGATGAACCCACATGGGAAAATCAAGACGTGGATGATCCAGAAGCTCGTCTTTCGGATTGGGAGCCTAAGGGTGAAGGCGTAGCGATTGAGGGTAGCGAGGGCGAAGGAGAGAGTAATGAAGATGATGAATTTTTGAAGGATGGGGAATTTTCAGAACCCCCCGAAGATGCAAAACTATTTGTTGGGAATTTGCCTTATGACGTTGATAGTCAGAAATTGGCCATGCTTTTTGAGCAGGCCGGTACGGTGGAAATTGCCGAGGTGAGTACGCTTTCGATAGCTAAGCTTTGTCTATATGGGTCGTAATGGTGTCAGAGGTTTTAGCTTTAGCGGGAGTGTTCATTTGGCTTTTGTGATTTTAGGTCATTTATAATAGGAGCACTGACCAAAGTCGCGGGTTCGGATTTGTAACGATGAGTACAGTTGAAGAGGCTGAGAACGCTGTCGAAAAGTTCAATCGCTACGTAAGTTATCTATATCCTTTTTTTTTTTTTGCTGTATGGAAACAACTAGCTATAGACTTTAACGCTTGTTTATCCGTCCCGGGAAAAAGTCAGCAAACTTGTTCTGGTATGTCGAGTTACAGACAGAAGAGTAAACACAAACCTGTGGGGGGTTAATGATTTAATCTGGATTTCCAGGGGGGTAGAAGCTTATTCTATTTAGATGCTAGTTAGCCAAAGTAGAGAAAAACTTGCACGGTAATGGATGCCTGCTTAGCATCTAATTCTATTGGACTGTACAGTACAGTAAGTGTTACTTGTTAATATGTTCCTGATTCTCTGCGGTACTAGCTGGTATAAACAAATAAGAATAGGCCTACTTGTATACCTTCCTTAGTTTACAACCACACCTCATCAGAAAGGAAAAAAAAAATGGAAATGTCTGTCTTGTTCTTGTTATTGAGAAGCAAACTATGAAGAGGAGGCTGAACGTATCTATGAGTTCTTCTGATATGTTTCTTCTATGTAGACGACGTCAGTTAACCAACTTGCATAATATCTCCTCCCCAGTTTTGTTTACGTAGCATCTTTTCATCTTCTCCAGACCTGCAGCAGTTCTTATGCATATCTCATAATCTTAATTCGTCCCCGTAAGAAGAATTAAATTTAAATCCACTTACAATTATTATGGTAGTAATGTATACTCAACTCTAGATGTTAAGGGGTTGACTTTATGCAATAGAGATGAGAGGGGATGAGAGGGAATAGTATTTTTATTTATTTTTTCTCTATCTTCGAAAGTGGTTAACCCAACATGTTGAGGGGTTGGTTTTCAAGGCTAACTAATATTGCTACAGGATGTAGAAGTTATTCTTTTCTTTGCTCATTGTGCTAAATGCTAATGGTGTTTTGCTCAGCATAGTAAAACTTTTGGAGATCTTGATGGTGCCAAGGAATAAGTGTTCAGACTGAGACTGGAAATTGTGGTTTCTGCATTATGACATTTGAATACCTTTCTGCTTTGACATCAAATTATTGGGACTTCATAACCTACACAGCTACATTTGCGATATTTTCTATTGTTGATCTTGGCCTACTATATTTGCAGAAGGAAACTAGTTTTGCTCCTTGGTAGACCACTTAGAAGTTAGAATGATGGAAACCTTTCTGGATATAAGAAGGCAAGACGGCAATGCCTCCCCTCCCCCCCCCCCCCCCCCCCAAAATTTTTTTTTCTCCCTCTTCCAAGTTAAGATGTGTCTTACAATTTATTTACATGACTTCTGCATGTGTCAATGTCATCAACGATTGCTTTTGATCTTGGATTACCTTTTATTGAGATTTCTGGAGTTCTTTGATACTTATTGTCTTCATTTAACAGGATCTAGATGGAAGACTGTTGACTGTTAACAAGGCTGCTCCAAGAGGAGCACAGCCTGAGCGTCCGCCCCGCATCTTTGAACCTTCTTTCAGAGTCTACGTTGGCAACTTGCCATGGGATGTTGATAATGGTCGCCTGGAGCAGATTTTCAGTGAACATGGTAAGGTTGTGAATGCTCGGATAGTCTATGACAGAGAGACTGGTCGATCTCGTGGTTTTGGCTTTGTTACAATGTCCAGCGAGACAGAAATGAATGATGCCATTGCTGCTCTTGACGGTCAGGTATCACATTAGTGTTTTATGACTTTGTTCAAAGTAACATGCATTGGTAATCTAAATGTGCTGAACCCTGAAGGCAATAGGTTATGTGTATATGTGTTGAAATGGATCCTTTACAGTATTGTATAAGGTGTATTTGGAGAAAGATTGAGAGCTTTCAACAGTGGAAGCTGCTTTTCATTGCTGACCCTACGTCCTCGATCTATCTTTCCAATTCCACGACATCAATTTTTCCTTGAATTCCGAAGGATCCGAACATGTTTGTGTGTGTTGTACAATGACTGCTTGTGTTGTGTGTAGGGTTTATTAATGGTTAATTATCTGATATGTTGGTTCTGCTATTGCAGAATTTGGACGGGAGGGCAATTAGAGTGAATGTTGCTGAGGAAAGACCCAGGCGAGGCTCCTTTTGAGTGGTGATTCAAGCAATCCCAAAATCAGCTATTTGGGTTCTTTTTCATAGCTGAGAATATAGTGCCAATTTTCTTCTTCTTATTCTTTTTTCTCCTTTTGTTTTGTTTTGTTTTGTTTTATTTTTGCTACTAGTTTGAGATTAGATTTATATATTTCACTGTTATTAATTTGAAGTCCAGATGAAAATGGTTAAAGGTATTCAGAGTTCAAAGATTTTGAAGTCTTATTTTTGTTGCTATTTATGGAAAAAAAAAATTGTGATTCATGCAACTGTAGTAGAAAACTTTCCGCATTTTCTTCAAAGGTCACAGAGTGTTGCACGGGTGCAGACAGGAAAGCTTCAAATTCGAAATATGTATAGGATCTCTCAAAGTCGCCACGTGCAATGCTATAGTTGCATCAATCCAGATTATGGGTGCACAAGAGTTGGGCCAAGCCAGGTTTATGCTCGGCCTGATGCCCAGCCTGATTTGGCATTGGGCCTATCACATACCAAGCTGGGCTTCTTCATTTGAAAAAAAATTGAAATTTTGAGTGCTCATATCTTTGTAGCTACTTGATCATTTTGAGCATATAATTACTTGTTTTGATACATTTCTGTGAAATCTATACAGTGGAAACAGGAAGAAAATGCAGGCATAGAGGATAAATTTTCAAAAAGTTATATCTTAGAATTTGGTAGCTTGTTTTGGGAATTTTTTTTTTTTAATTTTGGACAATTTTTTTAAGATGTTTTTGGAGACAGAAGTGATGCATGCTATCAAAGCTTGTTTGTCTTCCTTCCAAACACATGTTTATTAATTTAATTTTGAGAATTTTACTTCTAAATTTAAGAAGGGCATGTTCTTCATCTTTTTTTATCTAAATGTAACAATCATATTCCGAAAAGAGTTGAAAGAGGTTTTGACTATGTTGGTTATTTATAATTTGTGAAGTATGTCAAAAAAATGTTTGGTTAAAATAGTGCCTAGAAAAATAAAGTTTCAATTAGGTTTTTGTTTTTAATTATACATTTTTGGGTTGGATTAAATTTGTTAGCTAGGTGAGTTGGTTGCACTAAGCACATCGGTCGGCGGAGTTGGTGTACTCTCTTAATCAGGATTATTAGTTTTATGGGGAAACTTTCAAATAATTATGAATAGATATTGATGGATGGTGTTCTGGTCACGACCTCCTGTTTTCATAACTCTAGCCTTAGCTCTAAAGGGAGGCTTTTAAATCCTTGTAAACATTCTCATGCTTGAAGCTTTAGTGGAGGAATGTAACAAGAAAGTCCTACAGGATTGTACAGTGGAGGTTCAAGTGTGGCAGTTTGAGGGGTGATGACGATAGTGAGCATGAGGGGGCTATATGTACTCTTGGCAGGGTCTTTGTAGCGAGGTTTATCGGTTATCATTAGCTTCCCGATGAGGGTGGCGGCGGACATGTGGACTCACTATGGTGTTATATTGCTTTGTAGGGGTGTGGGAGTTGTGGAGGCGTGCTCAGGCGGTGTTGGCTACTCTTAGCCCTTGTTGGACCAAATTAAGCCATGTTGGTTTGGTCGATAGACAAACTAGGCCTAGATAGTCTAATTTGTTATTCATCAAATATTATGTTTTTTTATCAGTACTATGTTCATATATTACTTATAATTAATACTTCATATTTGTCTACAAATTGTGTGTGTAAAATCTATCTAAAAAGTTTACCAATCTCATATGTTTGGATTCTTTGTTGTGCAAGCTTTACAGCAATCTTAGCCATCTCTCTTTTTTTTTTTTGGGCTTCCCAGTTGATAATTTTTTTTATTTTGACTTTTTTTTTAAATTTGAAAAGAAGTAAAAATATAGGATAAATATATTTTTTAACTTTTATTAGACAAACACAAAAATATTTTAAATTAAAACAATAAAAATGTAAAATTAATGTTTAGTTGATGAAAGTTAAAAAATTGTTCTTATTTTATTTTTTTTCTTTTAAAATAAAATATATATTATTAGAATTAAAAAATTGAAATTATTGGACAACTTGCACAGTGGGCACGATGGAGAATCCATTATGTTCTCATTTACAGTAAAGATTTTTACTGCTGGACAGTGCAGAACCACTTTTTGATTTTTTTTTAGGAAATAAAAAAGGATAAAAAAATAATGTAGAATATTTAAAAATTATAATTAAAAAACAAAAATTATAATTATTAAAAAAATTACATTCTAGAAGTTTTTAATCTCAACTATTACACCATTTGCGATAATATTAATTGCTGCAAACGATGTGCGGAAACGAATCCAATTTTGCATGGCTGATATTCAAAATGCGTGTTTTAGCCATTCGGCTTGCACTGAACTTGAGGTAGCTCCTATTCAAAGTCAAAACTGGCCCTCCGGGCGGTTGGTTTCAGAATATCATTCTAGTCAATCTGGTTTAGGCCAGTCTACTTGTTTTCCAGGCAACAAGAGGCACGAAATCATGCAGTTATTAAAAGGACATTATCAGTTAAATATCTTGGTCACAGATCATTTGAAACTACTCCCTCCAATCTTAAATATAAGGGAAAAAAGACTACTTCGCATATCTTAAGAAATTCAGTTAATGATAGTTAAAAGCTTTAAATTTGTCCCAAACTAAAAAAAATTTCCATAATAACTCCTCATTTACTTTTTACACGTCAAATATTTGGCATAAGATGTTCTTTAATGGGTATTGATGCAAGAGCATTAATAACAATTCAGATTTAAAAAGCTGAAGGGACCATTTGATTGAAAAAAAAAAATTAAATTCCCACCAAATTTTTAGAATTATTTGGCGGGCCACAAATTTATTCCTTTTGTAAAACAAAAAATTTAAATCTTTGCTTCACACACTAAAATTCATACTGTCAGAGAGGTTGGAAATTTTTTTGGTCAAAGATATTCCTCCCAAGCTTCATTCCTCGTATAGACTCAAGATATGACCCATCCATAATTCCTTGCATGCATGATAACGCGTACTGTTCTGCTAGAGATTATTCTTCGCATTCATAAGAGAAGACCCACTTTCATTCAGACTCAAAATAAGACCCATCAAAACTTGTGGTTCGGGAAGCTAAAGTGAACAACGTCAAAGAAGCACCCACTTCAGCCAGACGTTAATGATCATCTGAAGTCTATAAACTGAACTCGTATTCGGTCCATGTTGTAGACGAAGACTTCGTGCTTGAATGTGGGTTTTAGTCATTCCGATAGTGATGTCGAAGATGAACTAGTTGTAGAGATGAATATCGGTGCTATGTCTCACTTGTCCGAAAATAGGCAGCTTCCATTTCAATTTGATTTAAATGAGCCCCCATGCATTGAAATTGAAGACCATTCGAACATAATCAACACCGCGGGATGTATCGAGGAGGAGACAAATTCGATTGACCCCTATTTGGATGAAGGGGAGGCAAAGATGAATGGTATTGTGTTCCATAAATTCTTTCATCTATTTAATTGCTATTTGTATGCTCCATCCACACTATTTATGCATTAGAGAAGACCACAAATGAGGATGACAAGATATTCCCCCCAAAAATAAGTGTAAAACGTTATAAAACATTATATACTCCCTTGAATGCAATGAACCTGCTCAATCTATCTTGCTTATTTGACAAAGACACTTCCTTGAATACACGGTGAGCAATGCACCATGGAGAAGCAATATTTGTTTTCCTGTCTCACATGTACACATATCAAGAACCTTCTATTAAAGCTTTAATGGCTATAAAGAGTTTGGAATGACATAACTATAGCGTTATGATTTTTCTTGATACTCTGTTTTGGGCTTGTATAAATGATGTTTATCTTTTGGTTGTTATGAAAATTAACTATGAATAACAGTTTGTAATTGTATTTAATAGATTATTTATTTATTTATTTATTTTAATTTACAGAATAGTTATGTTAAACAAGGATATATAGTTCATGGCAAACTTGCGTCTGCAATGAATTGATTGAACATTGTTATGTTCTTTATAGATTGGTGTATTTAGAATTTCTTAGTTTTTTTTTTATTTATAATTTCTGTTTTCTATTGTCTTTTTTTCCCTTTTGAATTTATGCATAATTTCCTCATTATGTTATCTTTCCTTATCTATCTGTTACTTATACTTTGTTCCATAGCAATGTATGAAATTAATTTATTTTAGATTTTTTTTAAATCTTTTTTTTTTAATGTAAATTTTATAAGCAGATTTGGTTGAAGTCCAAACAAAGTCAACTTCTAAGAAAAGATCCTTTTTAACAAATGAACAATGGAAGGCAATATCTCACCTGTTATTACACTCCAGTAGTAATGAAAAGTTGAGACCAGGTACAGTAAGACGGGTATGTTCATTATACTTAGCTCCTAAAAGTGTCATTTATCGAATTTGGGATCAACTTAAGAAAATGGGTGACACATCTAATAGGAAAATAGAAAATTGTGGTAGGAAAAGAGCTCAATTGGACGTTGTGTTATTCCGTGAAGTCCCTTTATCAATACGGACTACTCTTCGATCTCTTGCTTATGCTTTGAATATTAGCAAAATTGCATTGATAAGATTTGAAAAAGACAGAGCTATTTGACGACATACAAATGCAATTAAGCCGTACTTGAAAGATCAGAATATGATAGCTCGTCTTAGGTTTTGCTTGTCTATGCTTGAAGAAAGTAGCATACCTCATAATCCTTAATTTAAAACCATGCATAATATTGTTCACATAGATGAAAAGTGTTTTTATATGACGAAAAAATCTATGAATTATTATTTGCTTGCAGATGAAGATGAGCCACATCATACATGTAAGAGCAAAAATTTTATTGGTAAGGTTATATTTTTAGTTGTTGTAGCTTGACCTAGATTTGATGATGAAGGGAATGAAACTTTTTCTGGAAAAATTGGAGTGTTTCCTATGGTGAAGAAAGTGCCAGCGCAAAGGACAAGTGTGAACAGAGCTGCAGGGACATTAGAAACAAAACCAATCACTTCTATCACCAAATAGGTTAGTAAAGCATTCTTGATTAATGTAGTTTTACCAGTAATCAAAGAAAAATGGCCAAGAGAAGATATAAGGGACATAATATTCATACAACAGGATAATGCAAGATGTCATGTTGATGAAGATGATGAAAAATTCATCAAGCAGCTTTTGAAGATGGGTTTGACATCCATTTAACATGTCAACCCCCAAATTCCCCTGATTTGAATGTACTGGATTTAGGCTTTTTTAGTGCCATTCAATCACTACAGCATAAAGAAGCACCAAATACAGTTGATGAACTAATTGAGGTTGTGGTTAAATCGTTTGATGCTTTTTCAACAAAAGAATCAAACAAAATTTTCCTTACACTTCAGAGTTGCATGGTTGAGATCATGAAAATCAAAGGATCCAACAAGTACAAAATTCCTCATATGAAGAAAGACATGATGCTTAGCCACAATGCACTTCCACTTCAACTGAAATGTGATCATTCACTAGTTTAGGAAGTTATTAAATACTTACAAAATATTGAAGCTGCATAAGATTGGGAAGGTGCATTATTTTTTGGAATTTTTTTGTTAAATTAATTCACACAATATTTTATTGGTAATGTGGTTCACTTATTTTGCATCATTTAGTCTTGTTTTTAATGTTATTCCTACTACTTTTATAAGGATTTGTTTAATCATTTGTTTTTGTTTTTGTTTTTTGATTATAAGTTTGATTTCTCATTTCTTTGTAATTTTTCAGGTTGATGAGGAACCAACAATTGGAAGAAATAAGAATAGTTTAAAAGGAAATAGTCCTTCTTCCAAGTTTTCTTCTTGAAGGTGCACATCGATATTGGTAGGAGTATATGACACAAGAACATTGCTTATGATATGGAAGCAGCATAACAGATTTTACAGCTTTTTTTTTTCACTTTTGTTAGTTACTTTTGTTATTCAAAGCTTTTAGACCACCAACTTTTGCATTGTTTTATTTTTCCTTTTGTTATTCAAAGCTTTTATGGACCACCCGCTTTTCTGCTATTTTTTTCCAAGGTTTATGAAAGGTGCTCGTGAATATGGGAGTAGAAAAACTTCTTACAACAAATCTTATCGTCCTTTCTGTATTGCGTTGAGCAGAGTCCAAGTACTACAACACGGCTCGTTGGAGATAGAAAATAACGGCCAGCATGAGAATTAGGTTGATTTAATCCAAAGAAAGTCATACCCATAATGAAGACTTTGCACATAGACAAAAAAGGAATCTCATTTTTAAGGGAATCTTCTTTTTCTATGATAGCAGCAAAGTCAACTAATGAACGGGAAGCAAAAAGACTTGTTTCCAAAATGTCTATGATAGGGATCTTCTTTATCTATGATAGGGAGAGAAGTTTCAACCCTCTCCTTGTCAATCAAGAGCTTCATGTCGGATGTCGATGAAATTCTAATTGCTTGTGCGCTTGTTGGAGAAGCAATATTTAAATCCTATAGAAAGAGTTCTGTTACCTCGGGGAAAGAAGCAACAGCTTCAAGATTGTTGGACTTCTAACACTTCAATTTTTCTTTTGCAAGACCCTGCCTTAGATCATATCACCAAATCTAGATATTTCATATGTAAACCTTAGACCACTGGAAGGCTTGAACCACCAAGCCATATGTAGGAAGATTGCCTTAGATCACTTTGTTCCAGGCATCGAGATTGCGTGAGTGAAGAAGCCTTCGGGAGTGTGGTAAGGCCAAGGCACGATGCAAATATAGAATGTTTATACACAACATCATCATAAAATGAAATGGGTAGTTTTTTTTTATAGGTTCCCTTGAAATTATTAGAAGTTGATTATCTATTTCATGAAAGGAAAAGCTACGTATTCTAATTAACACAGATTACACTAAACCAACGACTAGTACTAATTATGCTCTGTTTTTCAGGTTCAAACACATCAAAGAATATTTATATAGCAGTCATTCAAAAATCAGATGATTTTGGGTAGAAAATTCACAAATATAGGGAATTAAAACGAGAGACATATTCAGCAAGCAAAAGCAACATCCTTTAGCAAAAGCAGATTTTGAATCTATAGAACCATGAGTTTTTATGCTCTGTTTCTCATGATTAAACCAAAAAACACTTATTCTAGGATTCAGAAATGACTCTATGCTCAGAAGAAGCCTTTCACATAAATCTGGATCATTGTCATAACAACTTTGTTCATGTCATCGTTCTCATAACCGAAGTCGCATCCTTCGTCAAGGAAGTTGTTCAAGTCAAACATATACCTGCTAGCGGGTTGTTCGAAATCATCAAGATTGTTCTCAGTAGCAACTGCATTAGGTATTTTGTTAAGATCAAAAAGTTGGCTACCCTTACGACCATTAGTTGTTCCACAAATAATGGTGTCAGGTTTAGTCATTTTTTTCCCGCTCGACTGCTCTTCATGGTCTGAATGCACTTTGCCAAGAAAATGAACCTTTTCACCGTCGTCGGAATGACCATCCCTCTCAAATGAATTCTTAACAATAGCAGAGGAATCCACAGCAACTTCATTTGAAAACTCACCTATCTCCATCGCAAATGGTATTGCCTAATGAAGGACCACAACCTTTAAGTTATACACACGCTGCTGATGAAGGACCACGACCAATGAGTAATTCATTTTGTTGGAAAAAGTTTAACCCACGTGCATTAATGTATCAGAGAAGCAAAACGCCACATTGTGAAAGTACAAAATTTAAATAAGGGTAAATATAAAATAATTACAATGAATACACTAGACAATATTTTTTTTCCTTATATTTTGGACCAAGAATACACACACAATATTCCCTTGTAATCAAGACCAAAGGGAGTAATACGCAACTAATCCTTCGCAAGTGACAGCTGTGCAACTGCAAAGCATAAAGTACACAGCACTCTACTATGTTGAAATAATCATATTGATAATATGATTAAAGATAAGTTAAATTATATATATATATATATATATATATATTTCATAGTTTTATTTAATTTTTAATTTCACCTTTATATTTTAAAATTTTGTAATCTCTAAAATATTTTAATTTAACCTCTATTGTTAAATTTTGTTTCTTATATCATTAAATTTTACTTATACAACTAATCACATACTATATTAATAATCCAATAAAAGAAATATAAATAAATAATGAAATAACTCGCACATATTGTATATGATATATTTTATATTAAATAACTTGAATAAATTGACATAAATTATACATATTTAAACTATTAAAAACACATAATTGACCATATTAATATAAATTAATAATATACTGACAAAAATTTAAGGACAAGAATTAAACCTATAATATTTAAAATAATAAATGTTCATCTACAAATTTTTATAAGTATAAAAGCTAAGATAAAAATTTAATAAAACTTTAAGGACAAAAAAATAGTTTAACATTTGAAATCCGTATTTGCGGTATAGGACACTTTAGTAGTAAATGACAACTTTAAGTCATTGATACAGGCACTACGGATGTAGAAATTTCATAATATTTGTTTGTATTACATATACTCTATCAACAAATGTATTAAAAAGGGGGGAAAAACTGTACAGAAGGCAGTCAGCATCTATCAAATTATTACATACAATCACACCACATCATGGATACAGACTATTTAAGAGTAGGAGGTGAACATTAAGTATGCAAATTCTTACAGCAAGTTGGACAGAAAACCATAGGAAACTGAAACATTTGGCCATTAGCCTTCTATAAAAAGAGGTTTGCCCCGAGTTCAGTAGCCGCGCATTTGAGCATCTCGACTAGTGAGAGGCACAAAACGAACAGAAGTCTCACTCCGGACGCTCATAGAACCATCAGATTTTTTGTCAATTACCTTTAAATCCTGAAATACGTTTCCAACAGGAATCACCATTCTACCTCCAGGCTTCAACTGGTCTATAAGCGCTTGGGGGATTTCTCGCGCTGCTGCTCCAACATGAATGGCATCGTACGGAGCATACTCTGGCCAACCTTTCCTTCCATCTGTCAACACAATAAACACTCAAATATTTGAAATTACCTACCCACTAATTGAATTGCCATTATTTAATTGCTCAAGAAAAATAAATATAACCATACAGTCGTCAGCACAAATGAAGAAGCAAAGATCACAGAATATGGAGATTATTATTATTATGTTTCTTTTCAGGATTGCTAATAAAGCTTATTACCATATGGCAGAGGCCGATAGAGTGCAAAATAGTGGAAATGATTGGAGACACAATCAAATGTCTTAATAAACATAAAAAAGTGCTTATGGATCACTCTTACAGTTTAGTTGACTAATCACTTCAAACAAATCCCAAATCAAAATCATCTGGTATTTATATTTTCCTTTGTTTATTGTAACTTGATACAATTAAGATTAATCAAACATTGCCTTACATTAAGTCTAATGTCATGGTCAGCCAGATCAGAAGAAACTGTATTTTTGTGGTGCTAAAGCTAAAACAGTTTACAGCAATTCTAGAAATCATACCACCAACATGCACCGAGAGGGAACCATCTTTCAATAGTGGAGCTGCAGCACTTTTCTGAATATTCTCCAATGAAGAAGAAACCAATTCAGGAATATGCTCCACACCAACAGCACGGCCTTGGGGTCCAACCATCAGAGCAAAGCATGCTGTAAGATACCCAGTTCCTGCAACCCACAGTATGGAAATGGTGAATGTTGACAGAGAAGAAAAATAAAAATCAGTGAAACTGCTTAGAAGTAAAATCATTTAAATATCTTTTGTACTTATGACTCATATCAGCATAAAGATTCTCATTCCCTATCAAACAAGCATTCTGCATTTCTCTATACTTTACACAAGACATGATAGAATGAATTAGAGAGACAAAAGTTCATAAAATATACCAGAGCCAATATCCAGAGCATGCATCCCAGGCTGCAAATTCTGCTCCAGCAACTGGAGGCACATAGCATGCATATGAGGTGCAGATATAGTGGCATTGTAGCCTATGGCCATAGGGCTGTCAACATAAGATGGGGTTCCATCAGGCACAAACAAAGCTCTGTCTATGGTCTCCATTACTTCAGCTACCTTTCTCGATGATATTACTCCATAGCGTTGCAAATTCTCCACCATTGCTTTGTTCTTGTTGATGCCATTCCCAGACCAGAATTGCTGCAATTTCAAGGGGAAAAGAATTTTAAATGCTTTTTTTTTTCTCTCTTTAAATAGGGATAAAAGAGAGCATGGTCAAGGAGCATAAGCAAGTCTTAATACAGCTCTGTTTTCTCTCTTTTCTCTTTCCTTCCTCTCCCTGGTAGGTGAGCACTGAGAGATGAAAGGCTAAAATTATGATCTGAATAAAGGAAAAAACCGTAAAAGCAATCAAGTCTTGATACAAGCACAACTTCCTATTAGAACATAAACCTATTACCATCAATTCAGATATCATGTCAAGTTGTTTAACCTCTTCATAAGAGAAGACCAAGGGTCTAGTATATTCATCCAAGGTTATTGGACATGCATTATGTTGGTAACCGTTAGACACAGTGCAATAAGCCCCACTATAAGTTACCAGTACAAAAGTATATGTCCAGACTACTTGATAAAATTGACCCTGAAATTCATTTATTAAAAATTCCAAATAAAAGTAGATTACATACTACTTATAGCAAGGGCCTATCCTCTATGCCAACACACAAAAGACACAACCACTAAAATAACCAGAATGAATAGTAAAAGACCATTTTCAATTCACACTGAATTACCGAGAAGCACTTCTATTTTGGAACACAGATATAGCCATTATCCCAGAGTATTACCAGGATAAGGGTCCAAACATATATTCTCCCAAGAATAGAAAATTACCAGCTGAAATCTTAAATTAAACTCCTACACCTTTCAAGATGACAATATGCAATAGGCTACACTGGGATCCATCAATATATGGCCAATCAATTTTATATGTGGATTTCCTTGGCTCGCGTACGTTCTCTAGGTTCCTCCTTCGTTCAATTGAAATAACTCATGATAACATAATAACGCTGTACCAGAAAATTCAAGACGGACAAACCCCTTGCAAACAGAGACTTGAAATCCGTGACTTTCCAGTTGGTGAAAACGGACCCTCCAGTTCCCTATGTAGATTAACAGCTAATGATCCAAGAACCCCATGTAATTGCTTAATTAAACCTTGACTACCGACAGTGGATCCATATAAAGCAAACGACTTCATGATAGTTGACAAAAAAACGAAAGCTAAAATTACGGAATGGAGAAAACAAAATAAAAATAAAAACGGCAATTAACGATTAACTCAGAATTATAAACAGTTTCGAGAGAGCAGGGAATCTAGTAAATGCTCTCAGCAGAATCCAATGCAATGAATAGTTGAAAACACTCACTCTGCAGTATACGCATGCGAGAAAGAAAGAGAAACAGAAGATACCTGCATCTTAGATAAGCGAGAGTTCCCCGTGAGGAAAGTAGAGGAGGTTGTAATGGCGGATTGAACTAAGGGAGAGCGTGAGCGTGGGTGATGGTGGAGGAGAGTGGCAGTGAAGAGATTCTTGAGAGGGCGTGTATACGCAAAGGCAGGGGCTAGAGGCATTTCTAGTGTTCTCGCTGTTTCTCACACTTTCCATATACTAAACACGTGTGAGCTGATCTTCCTTTGTGTAGCTACGGGCTTTTTGGGTCAAAAATGGATACTTTGGGCTCAGGAGCCCATCAGCAGAACACTTTGGACCTTCGGCTAGAAGATCATGAGAGAGACAATTGCACGTGGACTTGTTCAACTGATGCCCGTTGGGTAGAACGAAATAGAGCATGATAAGAAAGGAATCATTTTTTATACTTTCTTTAATAGTCAAATTTTATCCAAATATTAAAAAAAGAGAAGGAATTCATTAAGTACATAAATTGAGAATAATTATTGTACTTAATTTATATAAAGTTCATTATATATTTTTTATTCTTTTTTTTTTGGAAGTAAGAGCAAGAAGTCATTTTCTTATTATTTCTTTCAATTCTAACATTATTTTTAGCCAACCAAACATATAAATGAAATAATATTTTTATTTTTTTATATTATATCAAACATAATTATTTTATTTTATTTACATCTTTATTCTCTTTATATTTATATATTTAACAATTTTGTATATGAAAGAGGATGTGAAGCCGTTATTTTAGTCCAAAAAAAAGAAACTAAGGTACCTTGCCTGCCCTTGTTTATAGAAGAGGATATTATTGTCCCCAACAAAAAAAAGAAACTATGAAATTAATGTTAAATTATTCTATTAATCCTTATAATTTTACTAAAATTTTAATTTAATTTAATAGTTTATAAAATTGTAATTAGATTCTTATAGTTTTAAAATGTTTAATTTAATTTAATTTGTTAAATTTTTATCAACATACTGTCAAATTTTATTGGCGTGGCCTATCATATGATATATTGATACTGTAAATATGCATGATTTATTGGAAAAAAAAAAAAGAGAAATGAAAAAGTTAATTAACAAATTGAATTAACTTACGTGAATGGCATTGGAGGCAATCTAAAAATATGAAAATTCTTGCTCTACATATTCCTTGCTTTACTACATCTAATTTTTAAAAAAATAATAACGGTTGGTATAAGAATCAATTGAAGACTAATTTTGGCTACAACGAAGGTTACCCAACAACCATGGCTTCAAGCAACCAATAGAAGTCAAGCAATTGTAAAAAGATTGAACATTCTTCCCTTGCATACTTTGTTCTTTTGCATATTATATACTTTGTAAGAACAGCTAAGATACCTATATCCCCAGTATTATAATCCTTCACAATTTAACTGATCCTAGGCCTTTGTTTTGAGTTCAATTTCTCGATTCTATATGTAAACCTTCATGCGATCAAGTATAATATATATATATATATATATATATATATATATATATATATTTGGGAAGTTAATTCCTTCTAAATTGATTTGAAAAATTACGTAGATCCTGAGTAACTAAATTGGCACCATGTGTCTAATACAAGATTTGGTTCAATTAATATAATTGAATGATGCAAAGAATATTTCGATTCAATTTTTACTGATGATTTTTTATTTGATAGACAGTGAATAATTGCAGCAACATTACGTGATTATAAATATATAGTTTGGTTTTAAAGTAGCAGTTAGTACACAATTACGATGGCTAAAACAAAACGGAGTAACAGATCCTTAGAATAAATTAGGCTAACAGATTTGGTTGAGTTACTTATGATATATTTTTTATTTCAAAAATTATATCTGATTCGTTTAATATTTTAATATATATTTTAGAAACTTTTTAAATTTATTTTTTGTCAAAAAAATTAACTTTTTTTCATAGTATGAAATTATGATTTTATTTCTAATATAACATTAGCAGTCAAATAATTTTATTTTTCAAAAAAATTAAAAACAAATTGGAAAGAAATCGATATAATTTTTAAAAATAAAAAAAAAATCAGATCTGATTTTGCCAAAGCAAAAAAAGAAAAGCGTAATTTTTCTTTTAACAGCTGAGGTAATCCTATAATGACATATTGGCCAAAAAAAAAATCCTATAATGACATCGACTCTCTGATGTCAGGAAGTTCCAAATAAAACTCTCTGTTATTTTGGATAAGAACTAAACACTGTCTGTCTCTCAGGGTGAAGGGAAACTGCATGCATGGAGGGTCCACCATAGCTATGCATTGTCCCTGCGTAACGTTATCTTAAATATGATAATCACTTTAGCTTTTGCTTTATACTCCATCGCAAGCAAGGTACTTGTTCAATAAGGCTTTATTCCACTTCCTGCTGCTATATAAGCCCCTAGTTATGTGCGTACAACCACGTACTCAAACCAAACATTTCCTGTTCTGTTGTCTGGCTTTTTGATATATCCTAAATAGGGTTATCAGAAACATGGCCAGCCTGAAGCCACGCCCACAACCTCAGAAGCAGCAAAGGAAAGAGCGTCGGTTGTTCTCAACATCCGATGACACTGCCATGATGAAGCAAGTTCAGGCCACCCATGCTCCTGATGGTCGTGAAGTTGATGTCAAACCCATTATCCATATAGTTGAGGAAATCTTGATTCAGTCCATTTCTACTAGCATTGAGGATGGTGATCTTCGTGTATGTCATCTCTCTCTCTCTCTCTCTCTCTCTCTCTCTCTCTTATATAACTTTTCATTCATGCATGCATGCGCATTTGTCAAATTGATAGGTAAACCAAGTTAATTATAAAGATACATGTATGTCAAAACATATTTTACGGGATATAGTTTTGACATGCATGTCTTTTTATAATTAATTCGATTTACTAATATTTTGTAGAGGACTATGCTTCATAAAGTTCAAGGCTTCTGGTTATTCAATTCCACATGTTCTATTTACTTCATTTATTTTTTATTTAATGTCTGTGCTACATAGTGCTCTAGCATTTTGTAACACAATCCTTTTGTAAATGAGATCTACTTAAAAATATCTCATTTTGTTTTATTAGTAAGCTGTCGTGGTTCAATTTTGTAGGGAAAACGACTAGAAGGCGACATGGAGAAGGCTGCTGCTTTTGCTGAATTCGACATGCTTGATTCATTGGCTTTTGTCATACACAGAATTTCCTGCGAGGTTTCTTTGATATGAAAAATCTTCGTAACTTTTATGCAAGTTACTATTTATGGCTGTTGTTAAGGATAAAAGTTGTCGCCTTATATATAATTACCATGTGGCATTCCTCTTTTCCTCTTTTCCTCTTTTCGCTTTTCCAGAGAATATACATTTCTTCACAAGCATGGCAATGCTTTAAACGAAAAAACACTAAGACATAGATGCACGAGCATTTATAGGAATTAAAAGCACTTAGCTTTAATTTGCTTTCTACTCTGCAAGTATTTTAGAAAGCTATATCCTCTGCATATGTTTAGACTGTTACTCTGACCAATGATTCTTTATACCGAACCTTAAAGTAGCAATGATTCTTTATGTTCATTTGATGAAATTTTTTCCCCTTCTCTTTTCTTAAGGGTGTATTTGGCACGGAGATTTCTCCAAGTTTCTTAGGAAACTAGGACATATAAAAATATTTTATGTTTGAAGTTTTTTCATTTAAGTTTTCTAGGAATTTTAATTTCACTAGCAAATTAGTAATTCACAAAACTTGTGTAACTTATTTCCAAATGTTACATGGACTTTAGATTTTTCATCTTATTTCCTAATTCTTCCCATTTGCATTGACCAAAATACGCTTCTCACTAATTGGAAATTTGACTGAATTAAAAACATTTAGTACTTTCCTAAAAAAGCAAGGGCTGGATTTAAGTTTCCTATGTAACTAATTCTACATGGTAAATAAAAAATCTCCATGCCAAACACAACCTAATATATTACAGGGACCAAAAAAATTTTTAAGGAGCAGTACATGACTAAATATATATTGGCAGCTAACATGCAAGTGCTCAGGAGGTGCAGATGCACATGCAACAACTATGGTGTTGCTGAACACCCTGTCTAGCTATTCATGGCATGCAAAAGTTGTATTAACCTTGGCAGCTTTTGCCGTTAATTTTGGGGAATTCTGGCTTGTTTCTCAGCAAAGTGCTGCCAATACACTTGCCAAATCTGTGGCTCTCCTTAAGCAACTTCCTGATATTGTAGAGAATTCCACCTCTCTGAGACCCCAGTTTGATGCAGTGAATAAGCTAGTGAAGGCAACGCTGGATGTAACAAGGTGCATCATTGAGTTCAAGGAGCTTCCGTCTGAGTACATTTCAGAGGACACTCCTCCTATGTCTGTGGCCGATGCTCATATTCCTATTGCTGCCTATTGGACAATCAGAAGTATTGTGGCTTGTTCCACACAGATTGCTAGTCTTATAGGCTTGAGAAATGAGTAAGCCCATCACATAATTTTATCTCTCAGATTGGTTCAATCACTTGTAAGAGTCAAGACACTAAATGATATCTTTTAAACTTACAGGTACATTTCAGCAACCACTGAGTCATGGGAATTATCAAGCTTGGCTTATAAAGTCAGCAGTATTTATGAGCACCTCAAGAACCAATTGGAACTCTGCCACCAATATATAGGTAAGGTTTTAACGAGCATAATTATCATTTTAATCAAAACTACTCTATGCAGGGCAATTCTTCTATACGCAGAAGGTATCATTATCAAGTTTAGGTGGACACTATTATCAATTATTAAATGAATGGTCAATATCATTGTCAATTAGACAAATACTAATTTCTAATGACTTTGAGTAATATGGAATATTTTCTATCTGGAAGATGTTTTTAATATCTTTCTTATAGCATTTATATCCTTCAAAATAAGTTAAGGGTCTGTTTGGATCAAAGAGAATGGAAGAGAAGGAAAGGTTAAATTTGAATTAAACATTTCCTTCTCCTCCATTCTACTTAATCCAAACATACCCTTAGTCACTTTGGAGATGCCTGTTGATTATTGGTTTGGTTATGTAATTTAAATTCTTAACACCTATAATAGGTGCAGTACCAAATGTGACTTGAGAAAATATAAAGAAATGAAATTACACCCTTACTAATAGATTATGATTTTGTGCAATAGTAGGCGCTTGATCCTAACAATTCCTATCCATTACTTTGACATTCTTGCTTCCTGGTTGTTTCCTCTTGGTTTCGTTGAGTCTCTTCAAGTATTAGTAACTTAGTATAGAGTTCGATTACGAAGCCAGTTTTAAATTGCACTCCTAACTCTTAAAGTGAACCATGGAAATGCAGATGACAAGAGACACATAGAGGCCTTTCATAATCTGGTGCGTCTTTTCGAGACAAGTCACGTGGACAACATGAAAATCCTCAGAGCACTGATCTACGCCAAGGATGATCAACCACCACTTGTAGATTGTTCTAACAAAGCGAGGGTTTGTTCTAAAACCTATAATCCTCTGCAAATACCAACATACATAGCTCATGATTTAAAACATTTCACTTACTGAACAAACAGGTTAGTCTCGAGGTGCTAAGGAGGAAGCATGTGTTACTTCTCATATCAGATCTTGATCTTTCACATGAAGAGATTATAATACTTGACAACTTGTACAAAGATGCAAGATCGAGAGGTGACCCACACTATGAAATAGTATGGATCCCAGTTGTGAACAGAGCAACCTGGAATGATTTGAATAAAATAAAGTTTGAGCATTTGCAGTCATCGATGGCATGGTATAGTGTGCGTGATCCTTTGATCATTGAACCAGCAGTCATTAAGTATATCAAAGAGGTGTGGAATTTCACAAAGAAAGCTATAATAGTGGCTCTAGATCCACAAGGTAAATTGTCATCTCCAAATGCACTCCACATGTTCTGGATATGGGGAAACTTGGCCTTCCCGTTCACTCACGAGAAAGAGGAAAGCTTGTGGAAGTCAGAGATTTGGAGCCTTGAGCTACTTGTTGATGGCGTTGATGCTGCTGTGCTAGAATGGGTAAAAATATACTTACTCAGACATTGTGTTCCTGCGTCACTTTTTTTAATTGTCATATCATGTGCATCAAAGATATTTTATTTGTTTTTTGCCTTGGATGTTAAGAACAGGAAGAGTAATGGCCAGGTGAGTTACAAGGAGAATCTAGCTTAACAGTACTAAATGGTATTAAATTTATAATGGTAAATGCAACTCCATAATAATTTTATCATCTTTTTACCTTAAGTTTAGAAAGTAATTATATCTTTAAGAAAAAAAAAAATCCACAAGACATACATCATTTTTACACGAAAGTACCATACATAAACTCGTCTTACACATACATGTAGTGTAGTCCGACCAATTTTATGTCACAAGTCTCTGTCAACACAATGCTCAAGATACCTACCCTCCTCTTATTATCTTCCCACCATTTCACTTGGGAAAGAGAGGGACTTAGATCTTCTACTGTAGCACCATATTGCATGTTGTGCAGAGCAGAGATCTATCCATTTTTGTACAACATGGGCATTTGTTATTATTATTTTTTCCCATCAGGGTACTTCAACCCATTGTCCATTAGAGCATTCTTTAGAAACTTTTGGAAAACATCTATAATTATCGTCAAATTTTGAGAATTATATCATTAAATTTAAAATTTTTATTATTAATATAAAAAAATTTAACACTTTACTTTTTTATGTATAATAATAACTTTTTTAAATAGAATAATAATTTTTTAAAATTTAATAATAATTATAGTTATTAAAAATAATTTTAATTTTGAAAATCTAAATTTTACAATTAGATCTTTAAATATAATTTTTCTAAAGTTCGAACTCTCTCTTCTTCCCTACCTTCTCCACTAAGATCACCAATCCACCCCTCAAGGAACAGCTTGATTAGTAAAATGACTCCCATTGTTTCCGAGACCCCAAACACGCCATATTTGACAATAACATACAAAAGTTCTAATCTTTTTCTCCTTCTACCAGATGTCAGAAGGCAAGTTCATATGCCTATATGGAGGGGAAGATCTTGAATGGATTCAAACATTTACAAGCACTGCATTATCTGTGGCAAAAGCTGCTAACTTATCATTAGAGATGGTTTATGTGGGAAAGAGTAACGCCAAAGAGAGAATGCAAAAAATGATCACTACCTTTAACACAAGAAAGTTCAGTTACTTCTGGCCTAATGTCACGTCCATTTGGTTCTTCTGGGCAAGACTAGAGAGCATGTTGTACTCCAAGTTGCAGCATGGGAAGACTGTGGAGAATGACCATATTCTGAGTGAAGTCATGACTGTGCTTAGCTTTGATGGAAGTGATAAGGGATGGGCAATTTTCTGCAGAGGGTCATCTGAAATGGCCAGAGCAAAGGGAGACACGGCTTTGACTAGCCTTCGAGACTTTGAGAATTGGAGGGAGAGTGCTGAACGAGATGGTTTTCTGCCGGCACTGAAGGATTATTTGCAGCAACTTCACACCCCACATCACTGTAATCGCCTTATCCTCCCTGGGACCGCAGGGGGCATACCAGAAAGGGTTGTGTGCGCTGAATGTGGCCGTCAGATGGAGAAGTACTTCATGTACCGTTGCTGTGTGGAGTAAGAGTATTCAATATAGAATTTTTCTTAGGTGAAAAATGCCTTTCACATCATCTATGGCCGACACTCAGAAATGGGTGAGTTTAAAAATAAAATATACAACACGGATGCACTGGAGCCTTCTAAATCATATGTTAGAAAGTTATATGTGATAATGATAGATGGATGATGGGATAAACATTACTTACCCAAGATTTGCTTTCATTTATAAGCGTTGGTTCAACAGGTGGTTATTGTATTGTGAGTTCAACCTTTGTCATATATTAGTATTTTATGATAATGGAGATGATGTTTGTGTCTGCTAGCTCTACAGGGCTCAATGTTTCAAACGTTAGGGCAGTTGAGTCCGTAGCTAATAAACAGTAATGTAAAAGTTCAGTACCATATTGATAATATAGAAGTCTTTCGTGTAGGTGTACTTTTTTATTGTTTAATAGATATTGTTCTAATTCATTGGAGAGCAGATCCTCAGCAGTTAAAGATCTGTGTTGTTGTGCTATTAAAAGAAAAACTAAAGATGTTTTAAATTTTATTTTTTTTGTTTTAAATTAAATTCATTTATCTCATCTTTTTTTTTAAATCTCTCCCAATAGCACCAACAGTATAATAGCAGAGGATCTATTTCCAATTCATTGTCTTTGTACAATTTAAGAAAACTAAACAATAAGAAAGGAGAAAGATATCGTCTACAGAAATTAACAATATGAACGACACTTACAATGTGTTTAGATAGGAAGATTAGCGAAAAGAAAAGAAAGGGAGGGGGGAAAAACAGAGTTTTCCTTCATTTGGCCTAAGGAGAAAACGGAGAAGAGATAATCAAGAAAGAAAAATATCGTGGGACTCACGCAAAAAAAATTTTCCCGAATATGAAGAGATTTCGGGGAGAAAATGGCTCGGCAAAAATTTTTATCATTTATTTTTCCAAATTACCCTTCCTCTCTATTCCTTTTTCATGCCCTCCTCCCCGACAAACGGCTATACGATCTAGGTTATCTTTTTTCATTTTTTTGCAGAACTCGCCCATTTTGACCTGAGGCTTCAACTTGCTCTTCCAATCATCGCATTGTTCGAAAGGTATCTCCTTTTTCTCCTTGTCTTCCTCCTCGTCGTCTTTCATTAATGCTAGTGTTTTTGTATTATTTAGATGTGATGGGTTGATTATTGCTAAATTTCATAAAATTGTTATAATTTTGTTCTGACAACCACTTAAATGAAACCAAAAAATCGATTAGCATTGAAGACGAGAAAAGATCTGTGTGAAAGTTGAAAAGGTTAATTTTTGAATTCATGTTTTGTTTTTGTACCCATACGCCAACATGCAAAAACTAGGAAAAGGGGAAAATACGCCAATAGGCAAAGATTGGGAAAATGGGAAAATATTTACCAGATAATGACCCCTTACATTGTCATCGTATCTTGCTTATGGGTTGTATTCATGTGCTGAGTATATATTTTTTTGTCCATTAAAAATTGGTCAGATTTGTAAAAACCCCTAATCCAGCTTTACCCTATTCTGTATACCAAAAAGTATTGTCCTTACTGAAAATCAAAATTTCTTTTTCTCTATTCTCATATTGTTTCTCCTGCATGTTGTGAAATTTGAGACAATCAGTTCGCCCAGTCCAAAAGAAGAGGCGTGCCCCTCTTGATTTGGCATCTACATACCCATTTATGTCTTAATTTTAATGGTCAGATCTTGCGAATTGCTGGTAGACTTAACAATATTTTTTCAAGATGTATTGCATAAGTTTTTTGAAAAATGGCTAATTGGGAAACACTGGCAAACGATCTAAAATGATTATGGGTAGTAACATCCTTGTAGGTGGTAGACGTGTCCAATGAGGTTGAAGAGGGACACACCACTATCTATATTTTACCCATCCTACGATTTACATGTTTTTAATGGCAAATTTGTATTCACTTATTTTTAAATTATCTTATTTAAATTTTGCAAAGTATGCTTTTACCTACTTCGCATAATTGTTCACTGGCAGCACACTTACAGTAACATGGAAATCACAGAATTCACAGAGGATGTTGAAGAGGATATTTATGATTATAACTTTGAAGTTAAGCAACTACTAAATTTTGGATTGACAACTGAAGGTTCAAAATTGAACCATTTAATTAAGGACTTGGAAAGACACAGGTGTACGTGTGTTGTACGTGCTATTTGTTTGACGTCATATGAAATATAATTTTTGGAAGAAATGTCAGCTGTAGTTAATAAACCCATGAGGGTTAGTAATATCGATCAATACAATATATGAAAACAGTTGATGATACGGCTTGAAGATGAAAAAAATTGTCGGGATGTTTTGCGTATGGATCCACAAGCTTTTCAAAAGTTATGTGAGAAACTTCGAAATACTGGGAGAGTTAAAGACTCACGCTGGGTTACAATTGAAGAACAAGTTGCCAAATTTATGCACATTTTAGCTCATAATGTTAAGACCAGGACAATGTGCTTTTATATTTATCGATCAGACGAAACTATTAACCGCTACTTTTATAATGTTTTACGTGTGGTGGTTTCACTTAAGGTCGAGTTCCTTGTGCAGCCTTCTGGATCAGAGGTTCCTGGCCAAATTTTCTACAATAGCAAATTTTACCTATACTTTAAAGTATCCAACTTCATTTTTACTTATACATTTTATATTTCATACACAATGAGTTATAAATTCATAACCAATACATGTATATATGTTGCTTCTAGCCAATTTTAAATGATAGGATTGTGTTGGAGTTATAGATGGCCCTTATGTTCGAGCAAAAGTTCCTAAAGAAGAAGTTGCTTGATTTCGAGGACGAAAAGATTACCTCACACAAAATGTTTTTGCTGCATGTTCATTTGATATGAAATTCTCTTATATCTTAGCTAGTTGAAAAGGATCAGCTTCTGATTCATGAATTTTAAAGAATGCTTTGTCTAGAGGAGATAACCTTATATTTCCCCAAGGTTTATACGCAACCATGGATTTATAATTTGTAGTTTTAGATTGAGAGTTGCATCTCTTTTTCTTTTCTCTAATTCATTATTTCATTTGTAGAAAAATTTTATCTGGGGGATGTCGATTTTTCACTTATGCGTGGCCTTTTAACACCTTATAGTGGAGTTCGCTATCACTTGAAAGAATATTCTACAAGGGCACCACAGAATGGAAAAGAAATTTTCGACCATCGACATACCTCCTTGCGAAATGTCATCGAACGAATATTCGGAGTATTGAAAAAAAGATTTACGATTATAGCTAGTGGCACTGAACTATATTATTCCTTCCAGATAATGACTAATATTGTGATAGCTTATTGTATATTACACAATTTTTTAATGGGAGAAGATCCTAACGAGAACTTAATCGCTGAAGTTGATCATGAATTACTACTTAACCCGCCTAATCATAGTGAGGACACTTCTAGCCATGGCCAAGAGGAAGACTACAGACAATGATCAATTTTGAGAGATAGTATCACGTGCCAAATGTGGCATGACTATCGGCATGGATTATAATTTAAGCTACATTAATTTATTTTATAAGTTGACTAGTATTTGATTGAATGATGTGTAATAATGTTGTTTGAGTTATTAAAGTATTTTATCGGCAATATTGTTTGTTATATTTCGAATAATTTGTTAAGTGTTACTAACATATGAATTGGATTGTGCCTTTCCTATTTAATTTTTTCCTATTTGGTACTTCAAGATATTATATTTTATGCAAACATTCAATGATGGCCTTGAAATTAGTTAAAGACAATATGTGTTGGATACATGAAATGGATGAAGCTTTTATGGATGCTTTATTAGAGGAGATGATGAAAGGGAATTATTCTGAAGGGACATTCATAACATTTGCGTATGATAATATATTGCAAGTGCTGAGAACTTCTTTTGGGCCGCATATAACGTAGCAACACTTGAAACTAGAAGAAGACTTTGTCCCAGTGATTTGGAGAGCTGTACTATTTATTTAATGGATTAAGCAGATTTTCGTGGAGTCCTATTTAAAAAATGTTTGAAGCAGATACTCAGATTTGGAATGAATTGATTGAGGTACTTTCATCTGCATTAGTGTATTGATTAATGTTAAAACATTAAAACAGTTGCTTGCTGTGTGTGTTCAATTATATATTAATAGGTTGTTTACAATTTTGTCTCATTTGTATTTATTCAACACAGAAGTTGATATATTTGTTATATTGTTTGCAGAAAAAGCCACAAGCAAAGAAGTGGATGAGTACCCTAATCTTACATTATGATAAGTTGTATGAATTGTTCAGTACAGATAGAGCAACAGGAAAGTATGTTGAAAGTGCTAAAAAAAAATTAAAATGCTAGCAGAAAGAGTGCATTGATTTAAATGACTCCGTTGAAGGGACAAACATGAATGATATAATCAGCGAAAGTGATTTCAACGGAGGATATGAGCTTACCAACTCAACAGCTAACATGGATTCTTTCAGTCTAACGGGTGGCAACTTAAACCATTCTACGGGGATTGCATCCTTAAAAGGACAGAAGCATAAGAAAGTTGTAAGTGATGCTATTAAAGAAAAATATGAAAAAATCACCTCAGGGATTAAAGAGTTAGATGAAGTCATGCGAGATGGTAATTCTCTGCATGATAAATCTATATCCTTATCTGAAAGACAAGTGGTTGTTGCTGAGAAACAAGCCAAAATTACGAAGAAGGGCTTTGTAATACTTGAAAAAAGGTAGGTCTTGTCATTACAGTGAAAAAGAGGTATAGGCAGAAGTTGAACAAATAGGAGTAAATGAGGATTATAAATTGCAATATTACTTCTTTTTATGCAAGGAAGAGAAGAGTAAGTGGACCTTTTTTAGGGTTTCACGTCACATGCGACTGCAAACATTGATACAAATGATAAGGGATACTAGCATTTCGTAGTAAAAAGAATCATGATAAAATGTTTTTTTCATTTTTATTACCTGACCGTGGTGATAATGGAACTTGTAGCATACTTACAATGGTACTGGATACTTATTTCACTGTTATTAGCATAATTATTTGTCAGATTTTTGTTCAAACATATAATGTATCGAAGTTTAAGGCACGCCGGTGGCTATTTGTGGTTCATTGAATAGCTGTAAAATAACATCTGTTATTGATTAGCAATGAGATTTTAGTCTTATCTATCATTATGTGCGAGGTGTAAAATTTTGAACTCGCATATCCATTCACACCAAGGTGCCTAGTAACAGTTGAGGAGGGGATAAAATAAATTATTGTGTTATAAAGGATTTATTGTGTAAGAGTCCGTGGCTTTTGTTTATTGAGTGACTTTTAAATTCTTTGTCATATGAGTATTTTAATTTGGCATTGTGTCTCCGGCAAATTGACATTGTTTAGACATAGAGGATGGAAAAAAGAGAATAAAATATCACGTATACGTTACCATGTTTTGCAAAAAAACAAAGGTCAGCCACTCTCAAGAATATATAACTTTGGATGAGAAATTTAGTTAAGGGAATTTGTACAATTTATGGGAGAAAATATATACAATTGGTAGGAAAAAGTTAAAATACTAAATATAAATTTTGAAAAAATTTTAAGGAAATGAAAGTAGTGTAAAGATTTTGACAAAAATAAAATATACATTTCACAATGCATAAAGTTTGCGTGCTTAAAGAAAAACAAAATACATAATTAGGTAGGAGGGGGAAAAAAGTTAGAATGGTAGATATAATTTTTGGAGAAAACATTAGTTAATGGAGGTTATATAATTTATGGGCAAAAAATATGTAACTAAACTTAGTTAGGGGAAGATTAATATGTTTGCGTGGGAGAGACCAAAAAATTAAAAAAAAATCAAAAAAGAGAGAAAATAGGAAAAGTGGAATTTTTTTTTTTAAAAGCACATACGACAGTCGGACATATGAATTGTAGTCAGACCAAAATCCGACTAAAAGCTAGTCTGACCTATCGCAGTCGGACCAGGTCAGACCTATGTCCAACTGTTACGATCCGACTACAACACATGATTTGACTACAACGCCCCTCCTCCTTATGATCGTCGATTTTTTTGTGCATCTTTTTTTATTTTCTCTTCCTTCTGTTGAATTATTCACCTTAGTTTATTGTTTGTAGGCATTTCAAGTAATTTATTTTCTTCATTTTCCTATTCTGTTTTATTTCTAAGAATTTCAATTATTTTTCTTTTTCTTAATTAAGTTGGTGATGTGTTTGTTTTTTTAATTAAATCTATTTCTATTTTTTGTAATTTCTTCCTTTTCCTCTCTTTCATTTCACTTTCTAAGAATATGTCAATGAATTTAATTTTGCTCCTAAAATAAATATAGGATTTGTTTCCCTTTTTCGTTCTACACAATGTTAACATGGTTCTCTTTTTTCCTTTTCTTTCTTAAAAACTTTATATATGCCGTTAAGGTTTTTTCCATCTAGCAGGATATGAATCAATCCAATATATTCACCACATATATATACATATATATCAGAGTCTTTGTACTAAAGTCAGGTATATTAATAACGGTAGTTTTAAAAGGTTAAATATATATGTTTCATAGATATATATACATATATTTATAGGTTCATAAATATTTGTCTAAAATATTTACATTTTATTATGCTAGCACACTTTGAAAGAACACTTACCTCTACGCTACTCTTTCTTACTATCATCCCCTTCATCACTATCATCTCTGTCGTGAGATACTATTGAGGCACCTTTTTTTTTTTTTTTTCAGATGAACGTCTACCCTCTGATTGTTCATAATTACTATGAGTTATTTGTTGGAGTTAGATTTGCAATTCTTCAATCTGTCTTTATTGGTCTTGAAACATACTTTGATATGATTGGGTTGAAATATTAATAAATTCATTGTGTAACATGTCTTGTATGTAATCTAAATGTGGGTACAGGGGTAATTGACTTGAGGATACTTCTTGATTATAGGTGTACCCTGTTTTAGAGTCTCTAAAAATTTTGCAAGATATGTTACCAAGTCTATAAACTGCGTCTCTCTTTTTTCCACCAGCAGCTTTAATAAACATATTCAAGTCAGATACATTATCATTTGAACTCTAGGTGGTATCTTTTTGTTTCAAATATTCATCCTATGAACAAAGATTCAAATTATTAATACCAAAGTAAATGAACACATATGTATATATATATATATATATTTGATATTCATACCCAAATAGCTTTCAACTTTTCATCTACCCATACATGGGTAGATTTACATTGGTGAGTTTTTAAATAAACCTCAAAAAATGAAAGATTCCTTCCCAATTTGAAGGCCTACGCAACAAAATAAGAAAGAATTATTCTAAGCATGCTACATAAAAAGTATGAAATAAATACAATATCTATACACCAATTCTCTGGCATGTTCTTCCATCGACGTAGAATCTCCTGTGTGCAAAGAAACACTAGCTTAATTCTTCTTTTTTTGCTCACTGTTAGAACAAAATGCTTCAATATTTCAATGCTCACAGAGGTCGTCCCATATAGATTGTTTAATCCATTCTAGTCGTTTACACGTGTCACGTACATGTCCAATTATATCCTTCAACTAAGTTTTTACTCGATTTTTTCTGTTTGCCCAATTATCATGATGATGCCTCAGTTCCCAACAATAAAGTTTTTTGCAAACCATAGAGGATCTCAATATCAATTAATATACGTGCAAGTTATTTTGTTATTATTTGCAATGTAACAAAGAGTAAAAATTGAAACCTGAAATTCATGAAGCCACAGGTATTGACATTCTGGCGGCACTTCAGTCTAGCAATTCCACAGTCCATCATATTTATTCTTTTAAATCTTTACAACAGCAACACAAATATCTCTATTATTTAGGGTAAATCTACAAATATAGAAAATGATAAAATAGATTATCATCAAATATTATCATATAGATTATATTTTTAGAACAAATAGTGAAACAAAATAATGAACCTCGTGCCATTAGGCCTAATCAGCATTGGCAGAGGTTGATCTTGGTTATTAGAGTGTTCATTAGATTGCTCATTATGAGGATCGTTAGACTCCTATTGAAAGTCTTGCGAGGTGGGCTGTGTTTCCTCTTTAGCATTAGATGATTCTGGTTGTGACAAATTACTTCGTGTTCTTCGCCCCCTTCTAAAAGACATCCTGCAATGAAATAGAGGTCATCTACTACATGCATATTTTGCAGGTTTGATTATAAATATAACGTCACAAGCTTTCCTTCTTACCTTGTGAACTTTGCGGAACTTTGTGAATGCTGAGATGAGTGACTTCTGATTTGGTGAATGTGTTGAGGCTGAGTAAAATGTTATGGGGGGAGATATATAGAAGGCTGTGTTTATCTATAGAAAATAAAGATATTTAAATATATATGTGTCTATGTCTGTGTACGTGTGCCATTATAGATTGTGTGATTATATGTAGAGGGGGATGACATGCGGGACCAACTAAGATAAAGATAAATATAAACATAGAAAGAAAAGTAATGGCGCATGGTTTTGTATAGGCAAAAGTACAAACCAAGTAGGCTAGAAAGATTCCATCAATTGACATATAATGTATCATCCCACACACAGTATCAATATCTATGTGGGACTCGATGAACATGCATAATATTGCAGCTATGTTGATAGATGATAGGGATTAAATTGAAAAAGAAATGGATATGCTGGTAGCAGAAAACGTAGTAGTCCACTTTATATTACAATAATTACAACACACATTTATACACTTATACAAAACATGTAGATCTTGTATGTTCAAAAATTGAACGTCTACATCCATGAACTTGGCTATTTATTCTTTTGTTTTGAACTTGAAGCTTTATTCTTTTCACAATATTCATGAATTTGACATTGCATGTCAAATATTGCACTTTGGCCTGCATTTGCATCTTGAAATCTTTAAACTTATGCTCAATATTGGGATGTAGCCAACCTTGTGGACCTTGTGGGTATATGGCCCCTGTCACGCTTGGATATGATAACGATAAAAACTCATTTTTTAGTCTATAGTTATAGCCAAAAGGTAGTTCTTCTTCTACTTCATATGCAACACTTCCTAAGCTGTACATAGAGCCTCCACTTTTTTTTCCTCCAGCAGCTACTATCCATAGAGTAACCTCATTTGCTAGTAAAAAGTTTTGTGCATTGGTAGTATTTGCAATGCTGGTTTTAAGTCTTGTATATTCATTCTTAACCAAAACAAGAAAAAATTATATAGTAGTGACATATATGTAAGCACATTCCATATAAAGGAATACAAAATTATTATACTTACAAAAGTTTTTTTAAATTTTTATCCACCCAAAGACTGGAGGTTGGGTTCTGATGTGTTCAAACTTGGAGTTCTACTAGAGTTATAGGCCTGCCGAATTCTTCAGCTAGAGTTGCAGCATGATCAGTGAATGGAATATTACCACCAGTGTGAAGAGATGGATCGTCCATCGAGTTGGAAGCTCTATTCTGTTTGGCACATTCACTTCTTTGTTTAAATTCTATCTTATTCCAATCAACACATAAATCATTCCAAATATGTTTATTTATCTACATAGGCCGCTTTCCTTTATTTCGAACATAACAGATTAAATTTTTTAAGCGATTTCTTGCTTGATCTTTAAAGTTCTTGTAAATTTGACGATGATCTTCTATTGACCAAATGTAATATTTCTGATAATCCCACCCAAAAATATTTATCAAATCATGTGCTTCAATGAAACAAGCCTAACAATTTTTTTTTTTGTGTCCAGTTAAACTTTACCTGAAATTCTTTGAACCATAATTGTTGCACTAGTTCAGGAACTTCCTTCCATGAATTATAAGGCCCCAGATAATTATGCTTTATCACTGCCACTATATACTTGATGGCGTCATTTCTATTGGGTGCAAATCTAATCAATACACATGTAAAAACAATGTAAAATGAATTTACAGCCATTAAAGTATTTTGAATGAAAATTCATACCCAGTTTTACTGACTGGATGAATAAGTTGTTTCCCTATACCAACTCTAGCTTGAATATGAGAATACAAGACTTGTCCGTATGTTTTACCCATCTACACGAAAGCTGAAGGAATTGAAAAAGCATTAGAATATACATTCTTTGCAGTCAAAAAATTATACAGATCAACTTACTGTAGTTTTGGTGTGAAAGATGAGCCTTACAAAATAATGACATTTATACATGCATGACCTAATTGGCTAAATGAAGTTCAAATACAATGATCAACTTACTTTGTGACCAGCTTCATGTCAGTTACTACAACCATTTCACTACAACCTTTTAGTGATCCTTTCATCCCTATCTATGCATGCAGAGTCACTCTTAAATTTTTGCCACTTTAAACAGGAAGGATAGGATGAGGATGAAGTAACTTTCATCCATATCCATCATACTACTTTTCGCGTGAAGCTACAAGGGATATGGATGAATTAGTTAGCACCTAAGTGGGGACAAAGCCAAATGAATTTTATCTCCCACATGAAGGGTTAAAAGATAAGCTTAAAATGATAAGGGATGAAAACGAAAATTCTTACCACATGATAAGGGATGAAGACAAAATGCTTGCCACACAAGTGAAGACAAAGGAATTGAAAAATCTACTTAACTACCTACGTGAATGCATTGTAGGGATGGAGACGAAACACTTTATCAAGTGAGAACAAATCAAAGGAAAAATCAAGTTCATTCTCTCCGTAAAGATCAACCCTTCTTGGTTGTGTCTATATATATATTTGTGGATAAATAAATAATAACATCTATATTATAATAATTTCTGAAGTGGTAAGCAATATATTTTTATTTAACTAAATAATATATATGTCTAAAAATACAATTATATATGAACATATTTTTATTTAGCTAAAATAATTACATAGATAAAGCAGATTTTTTTTATGAGAATGAATAAACTAATATAAAACTAAAAACATACGTAGTTGATTGACATGAAATTACTCAATGTGATTATAATATTTTTTTTTATTCAATTGGGGAAGAAATTATACTTATTATTTTATTATACAATAACTACAACATTATTTTTATATCTTGAATTAATCATTAACTAATTGTTCTAAAATTAAAAAAATTAAAAAATATGAAGACGTTGTAGTAGGGTCAAATTTGAACGATTTCATTGACATGCATAAAACATAACAAGTGAAAAGTCATCGTGCGTTATTATCCAAAAGTAAAATTGTCCAAAAGAAAAATAACAAACTTTTCCTCTCCCCCATTTCCTCGCATCGCATCCAAACAGGAAAAGAGATTCTTCTTTCTTCGCCCCTCTCACCCGTCCCACTTTTCTCCCCTTCACTTTTCTCCTCCCCCATCCAAACGAAGCGTTAGCATTGACTTGATAGTCCTCCAAATGGTATTTGATATCACTCCTAAACAAATTACAAATTTACAACCAACATCCTTCTATATAGATGATCAAAAGCAGACAACATTATACAAAAGTATCTCTTCAGATGCCTTAAAAATCCAAGAGTAACTGAGGAAGAATACTCTCCAAATGAGTAGCTTCTATTTGACTGGTGCCCTCTGATTCTGCAATTGCAGCAGCACGCTGTATGGCTTCTACATCAACAGAACAGTTTCAGTCAATATCATATGGCAAATATAAGCAGGGTCAATCACATTCACAGTCTTTCAAAAGCACAAAGGTATTCCTCTTTTCAGATGGATGAACCTGTGACAAAAACTCGGAGAAGTTCACAACTAAGCTTCAGCGCATTTGCATTAGCTGCATCACGACAGATGGACAAAGAAGTAACTCTTACTATGTCCAATTTGCAATGCCCAGGCAACGCTAGCGTGACATAATCATAGAACGTCTACCAAATAAAAAACATGTAAGTAAAGTGATATCATAAATACCAGATGTTGGCCTATTCTTTCTGGATGATCCAGCTCCTGCCTGTAGCAGTAAAACTCAGTTGCAGATTATCGACACAAGAAACAACAGTCAAGCAGGACATTTTCTGTAAATAAAGAAGATAACCGATTTAATGTATAACTGGAATGTAGGATATGCTTAGGATAATGCTGCATTGCTGTTATTCCTGGCACCCAGTTAGTTACAATTTTACAAAATATAAGTGCATGATGGATGGACTTAGAAATCCAAGTTGTTTGAGTAATGGTTTAATAATAATCAAAGTTAGGACAAGCTGGCCAAGCCGTGAATGATGAAGGAAAACATCTGAAAGGTAAAAACTTGGGGACACAACAAAGGAACGTGAACAAATGCAAAGAAATTGTCCTTCACCAGTTTCTCCTTCCCCCCCCCCCCCCCCTCCTCCTTTTTTCCCGTTTTTTCTATTGGTGAGCATAAAATCATTTTCAGGGAGAAGCATTAACAATATATATAGAATCGTAGTACAGAATTGAATATGAAGTCTGCTTTAAGCCAAAAAGCTGGACAATTCTCATCCTTCACTGATGAGTATAAACTGCTGAAGTCACAAAGGCCAATGAAGATATACACGGTAAAACAGACAAAGATAATAATTCCAAAAAATTTTGTCCTTGTTATGTTTTATAATGAGTAGAATAGTGAATAGCAAAGTTTGGCAAAGATTCAGAGAAGTACTGATTTTGAATGTTCATCCAAAGTAGTTGAACAGGATCACTATTCATGAGCAGATCACAAGGTGAAGTACTCAGCCAGTCACAGTTATTTCTGCCTGAAACTACAGAAAAGGTAGCACAGTATGAAATAAAATTGTACAGTGCATCAGGTTCAATAAATCCTACACCATGACATCAAGCATCTAACCCCATATTAGACCCTAGTGCCACTGATATTGTTGAATGTATGATTGTATATGTATATATCCAACTTATATATATGCCAAAAGAAATAACTATTACAGGTCCCTGTGGTATACAGCAGCATAAGTATCCTAATCTTCAATTGTCACCCGAATACACTAAAAGGAAGTCAATTTGATATTTTCCATTATTGACACAGTTTGCACCTCACCGAAGTAGGTTGTTATGAGAAAGAAGAGTAGGCATTCAAGTAATACCAAGAATGGGACATAACAGTTAGAAATACCAGCAAGAACATTTCCAGGGTTCCCAGGTTCCAAAATCCCAATAAGTTATGATCTAAACGATCGCCATACATATGTTACAAATAAAATGTGAAAAAAAGAAAAAACTGAGAAAGGGATAAAACCTCAGAGTCCAAACCATCGTTGAATTCAGTTTTTTCACGCTCTGCAAATTCGGGGAAAATAAAAAATTAAAAACTAAAAAAATCGACATAAACTATACTAGTGAGGAAAGAAGAACAACGAAGGTAAAGATGAAGAGAATCTGTCACCAAGGGCTCGTTTGCTCCAGATGGACTTGAAAATGGCTCGAATCAGATTCTGGTAGGTAGCAAATTTCAAGGTAAGAGTCAATTATTACAAATATTTTTGAATAAAAGCTACAAGAACTACTGAGCAAAAAAATTTGGAGGGAAATGCAGTAGGGCCTTACTGAGTCAAAAGTGGTGTCCTCCATTGCAAGAAATTTTCGAAATAGCTCAGGGCGCACGATGAGGGGGCAGAGGATTTCATAAATCACAATCAAGCGCCGCATTTTGTTATGAACACCATGTGTGATTTTTCTTTCCCAGAGTCCTCAAAGGCCCCTATAGCTCAGTGGTAGAGCGTCAGTCTTGTAAACTGAAGGTCTGTAGTTCGATCCTGCATGGGGGCAACTCATTCCGTTTTGCTTATTCTCAGTGGGCCTTCTTCGAGATGCTTTTCCGGGCCCATATCTCATTCTTTTGTGGTAGTGGCCCTTTTTATCCAACTCTCAAGGATGGGCCATCTAGCGACGAGGAAGTTTTGTCAAAATTTGAAAAGATAAGAGTTTATATCTTTATTATCAAATTTATTAATTAAAATATAATAATTATATAATTATATAAAAATATATAATTTAGTTTAAAAATTATACAATTATCTATAAAAATTATACATTTGTCATGTTATTATTAAAGAATTATATATTTATTATATTTTAATTAAAAATTTTTATAATAAAAATATGCAAAATTGCATATACATTTTTTTTTCAATACATTTGACATTTCAGAAGGTTTATATGGATAGCACAAAAATCACCATCACAAAGACTATTAGTATTGAGTACTAGATGTTATTATTATTTATGTGTTACTATATAATTTTTTTATTGAAATCATATAATTTAATTTTAAATTATCATTAAATTTGGTTATAAATTTTAAATAATATTCATTACTTATAAGAATATAAATTACAATAATATTTAATTTTTCAATACTACAAAATTACAATTAATTCCCCATTTATGGTTTATATCTCAACTATATTTAAAAGTAAGAGTTTAGTTCAAATTCTCCACTTAGTCCAAATTTGTGCAGATAATATCCAGATGATCTGGACTATTTATGTAACATCTCAAAATTAGTTAGATAAGATTATAAAAAATTAAGGATTTAATTTAGAAAAATAAACAATTATCATGAGAATTAAGAAAAATTATGAAAAATAGAAATCTTCAAAGAAAATAACTATTTACGCACTTTTGAAGTAATTAGTATTTTGATGATTTTAGCAAAAAATAATTTTAATATAATTTAAATTTGCTTAAATGAAATTAATTAGAATAATTTTTAAAAAAAATTTAATTAGAACCTAATAATTAGTTTGATTTTACTAAAATTAATTTTTAAGAATTCAAATTAAATTATAAACTAAAACACAACCTATTAGACTTAGTGAACTAAAGCCCAATTCTCATATATAAACCTAATTAGATAAAAAATACTCCTAAATTAGCCGTACACTCACTTAAACCTTAGGTGAGGTGCTACGCATCTTATTTTGGTGGGCTAAACTTTTAGACAGGAGCTAACATAGAGGACAAAACACAAGGAGTAAGGAGAGATGGGGATTTTCAACTTTGTGACTCCAATCCACTAGGCTAAAGAAATATTTGGGGTAAGTAAGTGTTATGAAAATTGTTTCTCTCATTTTTTTTTCTTCATTTTGGTTTGATTGTTTTTTCATTTGGTGAATTTTCAATCAAACTTTAAGTCTCAAAATTAGTGTTTTTGGTATTATCTTACATGATTTTCATAGTTTGAGGTTAAAGGAATTATTAGATAAGTATTTTCCTCAATTTTGATGCATTAATATATTGAATATTGGCTCTTATGATTGGTTTTCATTTTGGGCTATGTTGATGTGCAAAAATTAGAGAACTTGTGGTAAACCCTTATTCTCTTTTGGTTTAGAGGGCTCAAATTAGTTCATTTAACCTATTAAAGGTTTAAGTAAATGTTTTTTAAGTGATTCATGATATTTTGGATGGATGGATATATGACTCTTTTAGTGAATGATGGCTAAATTGGTTTTAGTTTGTTTAGAATTTTTGGGTGCTTTTGATACTTGTTAATAGCTATTGAAGGAGTTGGAATTCTAAGTGAGATAACTAAAGGTTTTTAATTTCACATACATGTTCATGTTAATCATATATTCATTGCACATAATTTTTTTATAATAAATGATGGATTTCACTACTTGTTGTTTATGGACTGTAATTGTGTTCTTATATGGAGTTGTGATCATGCTTTCGCTTGTCATGATATTATAGTTGTGCACTAAGTTGTGATCATACTCTTCTAAATGCACTAAGCTATGATCGTGCTCAACGCAGAGCTTATGCCATAATCGTGCCCTTCCCTTTGTCTTAGGCCAATAACATGTTATATATTATTGCTATTATGGGTTAGATGTTATTTGTAGTAAAACTTGTTCATTTGAGAATTTGCATAATATTATGCCTTTGTTACTTTTCTCTATATTGAACATTATATTGATTAAATTATATATAAAAATAATTTTTTTTTTAGTTATTATGATTTATATCTCACTTTAATTGTGAACTAATATTTTCAAGTAAAGGTTTTTCTAATAAAGGTAAAGAGAAGCTATTGGATATTAATCCCTAACTTGCAACCTTGTGTGGGATTTTGCACTTGGACATTTTGGTTTAGAAGTAGATGCTATTCTTTTTGTAAGAAAAATTTTATATAACATTATGTTGCATTCATATATTGTAAAGTATAAATACTTTGATATTTTGTAATTTAGGATGGACCCTTAAAGATAGACTTTAATTTACGTCTAACATGGTAATTTTACTTGTAATTGACAATTATAATTTGCTATGGTTATACAATGGATCATTTTATCAAATGATGAATTTGGTTATGGCATTTGCTCTTAGTGTTGGCCTTGTTATTATCAAATGGGAAATTTTGTTATCATATGAGGTGAAATGTTGATATTAATGTTTGAATAATTGTGGTTTTGAATTTGGTTGTGGCGTAGAAGTCTAAGGAATGTCTATGTATTTATTGTCTTGATCATGTGGAATGTGAAATTTGATCATTCTTTTAGGATTGTTAAACCTACTCTACTAATATAAGTCATTAATTAGGTGATTCGGGATATGATGTGGTCATATTTTGAGATTAAGGTTGTTTTAAAGTTTTAGGTACTTAGGTAAACTTAAATTGTCAAAGCTTGCTCAAAGTAGATAAATGAAATTAAGGGGTATGCTTTGAATTTTGGAGTTGCCACTTAAAGCCAATTCCTTTCAAATTTGCTGTCATGGTATGATGCTAAGGAGAAAGAGGAATATGATTTGGTTTTGGTTAGTTTTTAATTTTTGAGCTATATTAAATCATTAAGAGATTATTATAGGAAGGTAAATGCTTATGAAATTTTGCCTTTTTGTCATTGAAAGACTCTAAAATTCATTAAGAAGTGATAGCAACTTAGTGAATGGTTTATCAAAACTTGTAGGAGTCTATAAAGTATTTGAGTCATAACTAAAGGTGAACATGGCTGGGTTTTGGCATAGCTCAATGCCGCCCTAATTTTAAATAGGTTTCAAAATTAAAATTTATTGTTTGCACCTTAAAATTAGCTTAGACTAGGTTAGAACTAAATGGCCTAGTTTTGTTTCTTTCTTTTTTTTTGAATTTACTATAAAAATTATAAAATGACCAAAAAAATTTTACATATAAGTCTTTATAAAATTACATTTTGCCTCTAAAGATAATTAAAATTTTTATATAAGTCATTATAAAAGAATATTTTTTAATTTCTCAATTTAAATTTCAAGTCTAACGGGCCAAAACTTAATGTTTGGCTTGGACTAACCCGATTTTATGGCCCAACCTTACTTTTTTTTCATACTAACCTAACTTGGCTTTATTTAATCAACAAGATTGGATACCCAGGGCCTTTAGGCCTAATGTACATCCCTAGTCATGACTTGGCCTTTCACTTTGTGGCCAAAATAAGTTAGATCACTTTCGAAGACCAATTATGTCGTGACTCAAGTGTTTAGATTGTGATGCAACTTGTGATTTTTAAGAGAGAATTTGTTTAAAAAGCAATCACGCTACCATTCAAGCATTTTAAGTCATAATGCAAATCGTGGAAAATTATAAAGTTTTGCTTGAATCTCATATTGAGTCGCAACGAGAACATTTTAAGCTGTGACTTAGAATCTTGAAATAAATATACTACTTATTAGAACTTGATTACTTAATGTTATTGATGAATATGGGCTAAAAACTCAACCTTAAATCTTTTTAAAAGGAATTAAAAAGAAGCAATTAAACTTGAAGAAAATTATGAATTAATGAACATAAAGTTTTTTATTTGGTTTTAGTAGTATGAATTATTGAATAAAAATTTTAATTTACCTTTATTTTTACATCCATGTGAGTTATTAACCAATCTCACACATTAATTATTATTAAGTTAGAACTTAATTAAGTGGTTTAATTCAATTAGAAGCTAAGGACGTTACAATCCAGATCTTATAGTCTAGAGCAAGAAAATTTATAACTTTTAAGAAAAAAATAAAAGCTTTTTTTTTATTGTAGACCATCTAAGAAAGATTTAAAGGGTCTAAATCCAAGCTAGCATAGACTCACAATGTAGATTAACTAGAGTGGCGTTTAAGGAAATGTGGGCCTTGGAGGGTTCTATTTTAATGATTAAAAAATAATAGGTTTTCATTTTATGGAATTACCCATTTTGTGGGAATCGATCATCAAGACTCTACCCTTTGAGAAATCGAAGAAGGCGATTGCAAAAGCAAACTCTTTATCTGCGTTAGCACAGACTCAATCCAACTACCTTGTTCGTAAGTATTAGGCATTTTCATATTAAATTCAGGGGAACACATGGAAAGAAAGGGTTCTAACTCAATTTAATTTGGAGACAAATAGATCGACTTGATCAACATCAATCTCTTGTACAATGGTTCCGTTTCTTGTGGTCTATTAATCTCTTGATATGATTTTCCACGCAACCAAGCAGATGATTTTGGTGGTGTGGTGATTCAATTGCTTTCCAGCAATTGCAACATATTCAATTTCAAAAGAAAAGATGGAAAATGAAGCTATAAAGCATGTTTTGAGGCTCTGCGTAAGCGACATTTGCTCAAGGAAGGCGCTCATTCTCTGGCTTTCATAGCTCTTTCAAGACCTATAACTTCCTAGGTCCCCTCTCTTTAATTTCATGTTATAGTGGCTTGCTAAGCTTCTTATTCAATTTATGGCAATGAAACATCTAATTTTGAATTTCACCCTTTGACATATTGGAAGTGTAGTTGTAATTCCCATTATATCTTAGAAACTTACCAAATCAATTCATTGTTCATTTTTGAGAAGTGCTTATAAACAAACTTCCCAGTCTTAAATTTATTGTCTCAAGTCACTGGACACGAATTAATTGGCTATGGATGCCTTGTGTATAATTCTGTTTAACTTGTAATTTATAGACATGAGTGGTGGCACTAACCTTCAGCAACATCTAATGCATAACCTAAAGAATAATTTTATGTAATATGTTTCTAGGAGATGAGCAAGCATGTCTAACACATGTCAATGCTGCATAACGCTAGTTTTCTTGTTGTTGCTTGAGTTGTGGTTTGAATCTAGTTAAGTTCTAAGGAAAATTGGAATGCTTGATTAAGTTCCACACTACATGTGCTTGAAGAGCTCTAAATGAAAAAAGAAGGCATAGAATTTTCAAGTGGAACTTTAGCAATGTTACAGAGCTCAATCTCGACTGTTTGAGCAACTCATTGTGAAAGTAGCTAAGTCCAAAGCTTCAAAAGCTTTACTTCAAGAGAAAGAAATTGCAATCACTTATATACAAAAAGAGTTGATGGAAGTGAGGTTGTTTTAAATTCCTTCTATGTTTGAAGAACAGCCATGAACTTGTTTCCCTTTTATTTCAGCCCTAATGGTGATGTGCAAATAAATGCAACATAAATCATTATTGTAGGGATGAGTGCTCTGAATTAAAGATGGACTTGGAAGAAAAGATTAAAGCTCTAGAAGTGCTTATAAGTGAGAATACTGAACTTAAATCACAACTAGAGCAAATGATTAGCAAAGCTAAGAATGCTGAGGCTGAAAATAAGATCTTAGTTGACCGCTGGATGTTGGAAAAGATGAAGGATGTTGAACATCTAAATGAGGTAAAATATATTGTCATTCAACATATGAACTTTGGAATTAGATAGTTTAGTATTGGTACACATTTTAAGCAAGGATGCATTTGGCTTTGGCACATCATGAAGTCTTAGGCTAATTACATTAAAGTTAGGTTCAGCTGTTGCTACTGGAGTTGTCATCTTTGCATTAGATATCAGTTACCTGATTCTGGTGTATTATACCAAGATTGTAGTTACCTTTAACCATGTTTCGTGATAGTTAAAAAGTTAAACTATGCCTAATAGAGTTGAATCAATTAGATACTTATTATATTAATTTAGGTTTCTTATAGGCAGCACTTTCACAAACTATGATGTTACTAATTTAAGTAGCTACCTGCTAGGTTTTCAGAATTTTCTTATGATGCTTTTCAATTTCAAAACCAATTTTGTTACCCATTCAGGAAAATGCAATGTATGAAGAAATGGTTGAACATCTCGAAACGAGTGGCTCAAAAACTTGCTAAACAACAAGTAGATGGCACATTTCACCAAAGTAAGGGGCTGACTTCTTTTTAGAGTCATCCATTCCCTCCACATGCAAATGTAGGCTCCAAGCCCATGAAGGTGGTTGTGCTTCCATTTTATTTGAGTACAATTCTGCTAAATTGATTACTGGTGGACAGGACTGATTAGTTAAGGTGTGGGATACAAATACAGGATCCTTAAGTTCCAATCTTCATGGGTACCTTGGCTCAGTCTTAGATCTCATTATCACACATGATAATCGATCTATTATTGCTACAAGCAGCTCAAACAACTTATATGTGTAGGATGTCAACTCAGGTCGAGTCTGTCATACTTTGACTAGCCACATAGATAAAGTGTGTGCTGTGGATGTCAGCAAGATTTCAAGCCATCATGTTGTCAGTGCAGCTTATGATCATACTATAAAAGTTTGGGACTTGGTGAAAGGTTACTACATTAACACAATAACTTCTCACAGCAACTACAATGCTCATTGTGTCAATATGGATGGGTAGAACATATTTTCTAGGCATGTTGATGGAAATATTCGTTTATGAGATATTCAGATTAGAAAACTACTTAGTGAGGTTACTATACATTCACTTGCCGTCACTTCAATATCTCTATCTCGAAATGGAAATGTCCTATTAACTAGTGGAAGGGACAATTTGCACAATCTATTTGACGTGTTATCTTTGGAAGTTTGAGGAACACTAAGAGCCACTGGAAATAGAGTGGCATCAAATTGGAGTCACTCCTCTATCAGTCCAGATGACAACTATGTTACAGCTGGATCAACTGATGGGTCCATCTATATTTGGTTAATAGCTAATGCTGATATAGTCAGTACTCTGAAGGAACACACTTCTTCTATCCTGTGTTGTACATGGAGTGGGCATGGAAGAACCCTAGCTTCTGCTAACAAGAATGGGGTAGTTTGCATCTGGACATAATGAAGTCTTACTTTAGCAAATACGCTTACAGATTAGTGAGTGTAATAAATCTCAGATTTCAGATTGGCTAGTTGAGGTTTTTTATTTTTTTTAAATATTAAAATTTTATATGTTCATTCTATGTATACCATTCAAAATATGAGCAATGTAGATATTCATTTTTTTACAACAAATCATTTAAACTTGACTGAATCAGATTTATTTTATTGATTCATTGTCTGAATAATGATTTACAAAAGAATGTGTGTATATATAAGGACATTAGATAAAACGGAAAAGATAAGCTAAAAGCATGCAATATGAAGAGATCCTAACTGCTAGATATACAATAATAATCTCAATTGAAGGAAATGAACAACACTATATGGTCAAGCCACCTATATCATACTAGCAACATATAACATGCTTTAACAACCTCTCGAAGCCAAGCTAGAAAGGAAAGACAATTAAGCTAGAGCAGAGAAACTAAAAACGACAACTTGCCAGAGATTTGGTGTGGACATCAACCAATTGATCACGAGATGAAACTATTGAGATACGCAGTGTTTTAATTGCAACTCGTTCCCGAACAAAGTGATGGTCAAGAGCAACATGCTTGGTGTGAGAGTGAAATACTGGGTTGGCAGCAAGATAGGTGGCACCAAGATTGTCACAATACAAAACTAGGGCATCAAGCCAAAAATAACCAATCTCCTGTAAGAGAAACTGTAACTAGATGACATCACACGCTACTAGAACTAAAGATTTATATTTGGCTTTAGTGCTTGAGCTAGCTATAGTAGCATGTTTCTTAGAGCTCCAGAAAATCAAATTAGGACCAAGAAAGATACAAAAACCACTTGTGGACCGACTATCATCCAGGCATCCACCCCAATTAGCATCAACAAATGCCTTGAGAGTTGCCAAGGATGATGCCTAGATATGCAGATCATAATCCAATGTATGTTTGAAGTAATGGAGGATATGTTTGACATCTTGCCAATGGAGATCATAAGGAGCATGCATATACTAATAAGCTTTATTGACTACAAATGCAATGTTGGGATAAGAAAAGGACAGACACTGGAGACCACCAATAATATTACGATACATAGAAGGATCAGGCAACAGGCTTACAATGTTTCATGCCAGTTTTCTCTAATGAATCATAAATGCATTTCTTTTGAGATAAAAGCAAACCATTAGAGACTTTGTGAACCTCAATACCCATAAAATAATGAAAAGGACCACGGCGTTTCACAAGGAAAGAGGAAGATAGAGACTCAATCATTTGAAAGATAGTAGTCGAAGAAGACCCAGTAATAAGGATGTCATTGACATAAACTAATACAAATAGATGATGAGAAGTAATAACAAGTATCAAAAGAGAGGGGTCACACCTTGAAGCAGAGAAGCCGAGGTCAATTAGATGGGAGCTGAGTTTGGCAAACCATGACTGTGGTGCCTATTTCAAGCCGTAGATGGAGCAATTCAGCCTACACATATAATGAGGGTAGATTGGATGAATAAACCTAGGAGCTTGACCCATGTAAATCGATTCATCCAATAGAGTCATATAAGAAAGCATTTTGAATATCAATTTGTTCAATGGCCCAATGATGAGATACGACAAGTGACAAAAGCAAGCGAATGGTTGCTAGTTTGATTACTGGTGAGAAAGTCTCTAAATAGTCAATGCTGGGAAGTTGATGAAAACCTTTGGCAATAATGCATGCTTTATACCACTCAACATGGCCATCAAGTGTCCTCTTGGTGCAAAAAACCCATTTACAGTCGACAACATCTTGGGAAGTGGATGGAAGAATAAAGGACCAGGTGTCAATGGAGAGCAAAGCATACATCTCATCATTCATGGCGTCGCGCCACTATGGGAATTTTAGGGCATTAGTGATAGAGTTAGGATTTTCTGGAGGAGAGAGAGAAACTATGAGAGTATGAGGACAGGGCCAGGTAAGGGTGTTCATTTGCTTGTTAAGCCCTAAAAGGCTTACCATAACCCGGCTTAATTGAATCGGGTTAAGTTGAGCAAAAAATATAAATGGACAAAATTTTAAACAAATTTATATCGAGTCAAGTCAGGTCACAGGTAAAGACATGTTTTGCCTAACCCATCCTACTAGTCATTATTTTTTTTAGTTATCAACATCTTACCATCTTATATTTTTTTTATTCTTATTTCATTCGATTCTTTCTACATGCTCAACTTTTATTACCTATCCAAAACCTCCATACTTTTTAATTATTTTCATAATTGATGTGCATGCTTACTGATATTTCTCTTATTGAATAAAGAAAATATATATGTTTACCTAATACTAATTATGCTATTATAACTTAAATTTTGCTTGATAATACTAGGTTATTTTTTTATTATTGATAAAAATATGAGAGTTTTAAAAGCTTATTGTTTTGAAATATATGCTTATAAATTTGTAAAAAATTATTTTTATATTACAAATATTAGGTTATAAAGAAAAAAAATAGCCTAAGTAGCCCTAACTTGTCCTAACCTAACATAAAATCGGGCATGTTCGGGTTGGACCAGGCCACAAGTATAAAAATAAGCTCGATGTCTTAATCGAGTTGGACATTGAGCCTACTAAATATCCAACCCGGCTTTATCTATAAACAGCCTTACGGCCACGTAATAGTACCATCTGTACAAATCTTGGGATGGGAGATGAAATTCTTCAAACGAGTAACTATAGGATGGTGGTTTTGAAGGAGCGACAGTGAGGGCATGGCATATGGTAGTGCAGGTAAAAGGGGTGTGGCTCGGGGATAGTGAGGAACAACAAGAGAGGATTCTAGAGAGGGATGGAACGATGTGGCAAAAACGAGGTTGGAAGATGTAGGATGGTGATTAGAAAGAGGAGGGTTAGGCTGAGAGGTATGTAGGGGCCCAATAAGAAAAGTTGGATGAACAAAGAATGGGAGATGAGCCATATGATTTGTGGGTTCATAAGAGTTAGGTTTTGAAGAGAGGGCTACAGAGGGAAAGGCAAATGTAGCCCAAATGATCTAGGTTGTACCCAAGAAAAATGCATAATATTGAATGGGGCATTAACTTGTTAGAAGCCTATGGGCGAAAATTGGGCTAGCATGTTAAACTAGAGATGTGAAGATACCTATGGTTTGGAGGACACTTGTAAAGAAGCCAATATGGACAATGGTGGCTGAGCGTGGGATTGGGCATGTGATTAATCAAATAAATAGACGTTGCAAAAGTGTGTGACCAAAATTGTTGAGGAACTAAGGAGTGATGGAGAAGTGCAAGACCCATCTCTATAATATAGCAATACTTACGTTCCACACTACCATATTGAGGGTGGGAGTAGGGACAGGAAATGTGATGGTTGATCCCAACAAATTGCACATAAGTATGTAAAGAATGAAATTTGTCACCCCTGTCTAATTGAAGTGATTTAATTTTGCAATTAAACAATTGTTCAATAGAACGTTGAAATTTAATAAAGACTTGAGTAACATCTAACTTTGAATGTAATGGAAAAAAACCATATATATCCACTAAAATAATAAAAAAACATAAAATTTATGTCCAACAAAAGAGAAGGCAGGAGCTGGTCTCCAAACATTAGTAAACAATAACTCTAGATGAGAGGTGGAATGATTTGGAGATAGTGGATGAGGAAATGAATGACTCTTTATAGTGTGACAAGTAGAACAATGAAGAGAAGACTTCTGTGAGACTACTGGTAGTGAAGCTTTAGAGAGAACTTGATTAACAATGTGAGATGATAGATGACCAAGACACTAGTGCCATTGACTATGTGTGGTATGTTCACCAATATAAGCATGTAGAACTAGTAGAGTGTACAGATTGTCATGCATCCTTCCTTGCAGGAGAGTAGTTTTGCCTTGAAGGTCCTTCACATAAAAACAATCAAAGTGAAATTCAAAAAACACATGATTGTCTTTACAAAATTAAGATACTGAGAGAAGATTTTTAGCAATAGATGGAACATGCAAAATATGAGAGAGTAAAAAATTACAATTATTGGTTGTCGGATGAACTAAGCCATAATTGTGTATAGATAAAGTTGAGCCATCACCAATAATGACACTGTCACCTTTATCATAAGGATTAAAGGAAATATTCAATCTGCTGAGATTAAAGGTGATGTGATTAGTTGTTCCTGTATTTGGATACTCAACAAATTTCAAACAAGAGTAATTGGCACGAAGATTAAATGGCCTCAGAGCTTAGAAAGCATGGTTAAATCTATGATAATATGTTAATGTTGTGTGTCCTCGTTTGAAACATACTTGACAGATGGGACGATTATCAGCTGGAAAATGAGAGCAACCAAGAGTTTCATGAGAAAAACCTTAACCTGAACTATGACCAAAGGAGCCACAATTACCTCTACCTTAGGCAAGAAACCCAGAGTTTCTTCCACCACAGTTGGTAGGTCGTTTAGCTAAGTAGTTGGCAGATATTTTTGTAGAAGATGCTAAAGATGAGTGTTGTAATGCGAGTCTAACCTCATAGGTTAGAAGATGACTCAACAATTCATCAATAGTAGGTGGTTCAAGTTAAGTGGCAAGTGAAGCAACAATTGGGTCAAAGTCTATACCCAGGCCAGCTAACAAGTAAGTTGTGAATTCTATGTCAAAGAGTGGTTTCATTGCTGTTGCCAAAGCATTGTTTAAAGAATTACCTTTCCAAAAATATTCTTTAATTGAATTAACACCCTTTTTTAGTGTTGCCAATTAATGATGAAGATGGACAAACTAAGCCTAAGTCTTTTGTGTGAATAATGTTTCAAGTGTGTACTAGAGAGCTCTTACTGTCTTGTGACGTGTGACATGTGAAATCAAAGTTTCTAATAGAGATGAAACTAGTAGAGAGAGTATGAGCTAATATTGAGTGAACCATTTTGCATATTTTGGATTGGATATTCTCCATTTTCAAGCACAGGTGAAGGTTGCAAGATTGATCCATCAATGTGGCCATAGAGTTGTTATCCATACAGATATGACAGTATCTATACTTTCCATACTAGATAGTTTTCACTATTGAGTTTAATTGTGACAAAATGAGAGAAAGAGGTCACAGAAGAGGATGAGGATGAGAGTTGTATGGTGGCCATAGGTGTGCGTGCTATTGAGGGGGTTGTAGAGAATAGGGTGACCTAGGATCAGGATTTGAATTTGGATTTGTATTTGTCATGGTGCCGATGACGGCTGCATGCTCTGATACCATGAATAAACCAGGTTTATTTTATTGATTCATTGTCTGAATAATGATTTACAAGAAAATGTGTGTATATATAAGGACGTTAGATAAAACGGAAAAGATAAGCTAAGATCATGCAATATAAAGAGATCCTAACTACTAGATATACAATAACAGTTTCAACTAAAGGAAATGAACAACACCATATGGTCAAGCCACATGTATCATACTAGCAACGTGTATCATGCTTTAGCAAAACTGGTCTGATTACTTTTATGAGCTTGAATGGCCCTTTCTAATTTGTAATGAAACTTTGCTGTTTTGCTGATTCTGATCTGGGGCGGAATCTGTTCAAACATGCCACTGTTATGCTGTTATTAACGAAAAAAATGAAAGAGAGTTTTAGCAATAAATCACCAGGTCGTCCTATAGTGTTTTTATTATGATTTGCCTTTATTTTAACTGCACGATGAGCTCAAGAAGAAGGGGAAAAATTTTAGAAACTTTCTTTCTTCTGGATCTTGAAGAAACAGATGAGGAATGCAGGAGTGAAAGTTAGAGGCTAACTACCAATAAGCGAAAATCTCAGGCCCGTGAAGACTCGAGTTTTCCGGACTTGAGATATGCATACTCCAACCTAAGGGGGAACTAAAACGTGTCAAGCGTAATAGATAAACTAATTCAATTATTAAAAAAATGCACTCTTGGTAGTCTGATCTACATATTTATTAATAAGTAATCTGATCTAATCATTGGATGAACTCTTGGTAGTCTTACTTTTTGAACACCATGGAACCATGTGAATGTTCTTGCACGGAATTTGGACGTGTAACTAATTGGGGTAATGCTTGCAAGTTGTAACAGCCGAAGCAAAAAGCCCTTCCATGGCAATTAAGACACGCGATCGATGTCATGGTTCATTAAAAATGTGACAGAATTTACCAAATTGGCTAACGTGACCTGCCTCATGTACTTCTATCGAAAGCCAATAATGTATATGCTTATTTAGGACACAGTATATATGTTTCTCATTTGCAGAAGTGATTGGTGTCCTATTCATCACGTCTCTCTTACCCTCTGCTACAAGCAACAATGCCCTATGTAGTCAAAAGGTAATTCAGGAGGAAAATTTTTTTCGGTAAATTTGGTTTATAAAATAATAATAAAATAAATTAATAATGAATAAATATATAAATATATCAGACATAACTTTTTAATGAAATTTATCTCTTCATATATTTATATGTGTATCGATTAGATTTACAAATTTTGTGTGATACACACAAATTTCTATGAATATGAAGATTGAAGAATACACTTTTCTCTGGTTGCTTTTGCCAGATGGAACTTCTATAGTATGATAAAATTCCAGAAGCCGATGCCGGCAGATCAGCTTGCCAACTTCTTATCACAATGAAATGTGAAATGATTAACTAGAAGCATATAGAGATGATTGAGTGCAAATTCAAAACTCGACAAAAGTTTGTACAGAATAATTATGAGAATTAAAACTCATAATCAACTAATGCATAAGAGAACCAAATTGAAAATATGATAAATGGAAATATTTATCTTATGATAGGGCATGGATCCTCTGCTCTTCAAGCTAAGTAGATCACCAATTTAAATGGTCCAAATTTTAGTGTTTTTATTTTCAATTTGAGCCATCTATTTTTTATTTTATTTTATTTTATTTTATTTTAAAGAAAGCAAAGTACAATATAAAAATAGTATTTTAATTTTCACTAAAAAAATTATCTATTTGATGAGAGTTAAAAGATTATTTTTTATTTTTATTTTTATTTTTATTTTTATTTTTATTTTTATTTTTTTAAAGAAAAAAAAAAAGAAGACTTGGAATTAAAAATATATATAAAAACCTAAACCATCCAGATGTATATATCGAGAGAAGAAGGATCCTCTTCCCTTCGTAACACCTTCACTTTTTTAGTTGCCGCAAATGCATAGAGTATAATCTAATTATAAGAGTTTATTTATCCAGGAATAGAAGCGTCTGCACTTTCGTACATAGTTACTACGTTACCTTTTGGGTCCATTATTCTTTCTTCCTTTCAAACCTTCTCCAAAAGTGATCACGTAGTTGTAGATAAAAGTAGTTATCAAAACATTCCACCCCACTTGCTCCTATACACATCTTAGCTCAAAACCAGACGTAATCATGCTCATTACCTTCCTCCCCCATCTATCTCGATCTCTGAAACGTAATAGAATTACCATGATGGGTAGATGGTCCTTGAAGCACACAGCTTTAGATTACGTACCAAATTACCAGTAAGAAAAAAAAAATGTAAATTACTATTTCCTGAACAATGTTGATCCATGAGATTAGCCTTTCAAAGATAATTACAATGAATTATGTTAACCTCATGTTAATATAATTGCTGTGTGAAGACCTTAGTAACTAACGTGAATGGTTAACAATATATCTAGATGCTTTGTCGCAACACTACCATTTTTTTGTTGACAAGCATTATCCACGTCAATAACTAATATTTCATGTTACAGAATGATGGTCTATATGAGCCATTAGCATGAGGTGAACAAAATTTACAGTAAGATTGAATTAAGGTGTTTTTCAATAAATTTAGACATTTGAGAATAATTATTTTTCAATGGTTAAAATAATGAAATAAATATTCATATCTATTAAAGACCAAATAAAAGTTTACCAAAAATAATAATAATTCTTATTTTTGCCAAAACACTTTTAGATTAATAGTGAAATTTATTTCGCTTCTTGAATCATATGTTTCCACAAATAAGCAACCCCAGCACATCCTTTCTTCTCCACAATCATCGTTAGTGATAGATAGATTGTTGAAATCCACAAGGAACCTGTAACAACTTCATTTATTATTTAACAGATTGTTTCTTCTTTCTCTCCTTTCATTTCCCTATATATAGCATCCCCAAGCTGTCTTTTTTTCCCATCTTCCATTGAATTAAATTCCAAGAAATATGGAAATGAAGAAGTTCTTTTGGGTTGCTCTATCACTAGCACTAGTTCTTGGAGTCGCCAAGAGCTTTGATTTCCACGACAAAGAATTGGCATCCGAGGAAAGCCTGTGGGACCTTTACGAGAGATGGAGGAGCCACCACACTGTTTCTCGAAGCCTAAGTGAGAAGCACAAGCGCTTCAATGTGTTCAAAGCCAATGTGATGCATGTTCATAATACAAACAAGATGGACAAGCCTTACAAGCTCAAGTTGAACAAGTTCGCTGACATGACCAACCATGAGTTTAAGACTACTTATGCTGTCTCAAAGGTCAACCACCATAGAATGTTCCGTGGCACGCCACGTGGGAATGGGACCTTCTTGTATGAGAAGGTTCGCAGCATTCCTCCTTCTGTTGATTGGAGGAAGAAAGGTGCTGTCACTGCTGTAAAGGATCAAGGCCAATGTGGTAAGCAAAGTATTTCTGTATAACTCAATTAAACCAAGTCAATCATAAATAAATGTAAAAATGAAGAATCAGTCATATAGAAATTTCACTAAGATTCACCTCTAACATATTTACTAATATTTAGTATATTAGATCTATCTAAGAATATGACTAAAGGAAAATAATCACAAAACTTCACCTACTTATCTACTCTATCTCTTTCTTTTCCATTTCTTGTATACAGCTCTTAAATGGGAAAAGATATATATGGTCCTCCTCCTCATAACATGAACATCTTAGATTTTCTCCTTACTGATGTTTTGTACAGGTAGTTGCTGGGCGTTTTCAACTGTTGTAGCTGTGGAAGGTATTAATCAGATCAGAACAAATAAGCTAATCTCCTTGTCCGAGCAAGAGTTGGTAGATTGTGACACTTCACAAAATGAAGGATGTAATGGTGGGCTAATGGAATATGCCTTTGAGTTTATCAAGCAAAAGGGTGGTATAACAACAGAAAGCAATTACCCCTATAAAGCAGTAGATGGAACTTGCGATGTATCAAAGGTGGCATACTATGTTGTGATTAATTTAATCCAAACCTAATAAACTTTAACTACAAGAACTCAAGATGCTAAAAAAGTCATCTGACCACAATATTGCAGGAGAATCAGCCGGCAGTGTCAATTGATGGTCATGAGACTGTCCCTGCAAACAATGAGGACTCATTGCTCAAAGCCGTTGCCAACCAACCTGTATCTGTAGCCATTGATGCTGGGGGATCTGATTTCCAATTCTACTCAGAGGTAAATTTCAATCCATCTATTCACAGTTAAATTTGTGAATAGTTACAAGAGAAGTACAGCGACCAACAAACATTGGTTCCTAGTTCCCTCAACTAAGATAATCTTTTCAAATCAATTGGGGTTCGATGCTTCTAGCTCTTAAGATCATCCAAGAAGAAATTCCCTGACCATAATGCCAAAAAGAAGTTAGAAATAATCAATCTGACACATATACTATTATTACAGGGAGTATTTACTGGAGATTGTGGGAAGCAGCTGGATCATGGGGTAGCTATTGTGGGCTATGGAACAACTCTTGATGGAACCAAATATTGGATGGTAAAGAACTCTTGGGGACCTGAATGGGGAGAGCAGGGTTACATCAGGATGCAGAGGGGTATATCTGACAAGGAGGGACTTTGTGGCATAGCGATGGAAGCTTCTTATCCTATCAAAAACTCCTCCACTGACCCAGCAAGACCACCATCATCTCCCAAAGATGAGCTTTGAATGTAGTCTTGGCTGTTGTTTCTGTTGCGTTATAGATATCCTCAAAACCTGAGGAAGAGGAAGCAATGACTTTAATGATCACATAATTGATACTAATGTACCCATCAAGATAACTATGTTAGTGCCACAATGAAATAAAACTTGCAATTGGTTTGCAAACTTGTCAGCTATTATTCCATAGCCATAATTTCTTTGCAATGAGATAACTTACAGGATTTTTATGTATAGAAATGCAATTTTAAGAAACATAAATTCGGATTGAGTCCAGATTCCAGCACATAATTATCATCATTTTGTACACTAACCATAAGCTTCTCTATTTATTTTTTAACAAGAGCCAATTTCAAATAGATAGCAATATTGAAGGTCAGATTCTCTGTCAAAAAACTAAGCAAGAAGCTGGCATGTCCAAATAATGCTATGAGTGATTCATCAACCATAGCATCTAATGGGATCAGTACAACCCTCTTCCACTGACTGTTTTAATCCTTTACCTCCACCTTTCTCTAGGTGTTGGTGGTAGTCCTCTACTCTGTGAAATCTCTTTGCAGGAAGAATCTCTGTCGCTATCTTGTCCTTCAATTCCAACTGTTTAGCTTCTTTTGATTCTTGGGCTAAACTAACCTAGGTTTCATTGTAGTAGTTTATCCCTGATCTATATTGTGCACCCACATCATTATCCTAAAATTTAAGCAAACCAATCAAAATCATTTAATTTATCCTTGTAATTTGGATGCATTAGCACAAGTAATCAACCTAACTGACTAAAATGAGGGATATTATGCAAAACTTGTCATAATGGCATGGATTGGCCATATCAAACAAAGAATTCAAGTAACCCCACTCTTTTCATTCATATTACCAACTTAATCCGCAAAGAGTTAAGATAATCACACAACCAACATTTATACCAAAAAAAAAAAGATCTCTTCTTTATGTAGGTCCTGACATCTTTTTAGCCTTGATAAATTTAACTACCTGCACATGATCCAATTAATTGGTTTCCAGTTATTGAACATTTACAAACATGTCTTTAGTTACCCTCCTTACGCCATTGATTTAAGGAAAACTACATATAAACTTTTTAAATTATAGTCTAATTATAATTTTAGTACATAAACTTTAAAATGTAACAATTTATTCTCTTATATTATTACAAAAAAATAAAAATATTATATATAAATAAAAATTAATATCTAGAAATCATATAATTGTCATGTTAAAAATTATGAAAGAGAAAATTTTAAAAAGATGATAAAGACATAGAGTAACATTTGCTTTAAAAATGTTATTATTAAACATGTAACATCTTTTTGTGATAGTTTTGATGGTTGCTATACCAAATTGTAATTTGGCTATACTTGAGGGATTATATGTAATTTCCCTTGATTTCAGATATTATAGATATTCAAGAGCCTGTTCAAGGAAATCAATAGCATTATACAATTCCTATTTGCGAACATGTATGAGATTCCAATTCCAAATGCTAAGTTAACCGAGAAATATGAGGCTACAATGATATACAATAATGAAAATTTAGAACTAAAAGATTAAATTAAACAATGAGAGGAATAAAAGGTGTGTTAAGGTAAAACCAAGAGGCATTCGAATGAAAAGAGAAACACAAAAAATAAGCATACTTGGTGGATTGAGGGAAGTGGGATCATTGCAAGATCAAAAGTGGGAAAGGAGATAGATGCATAGACACACTTGTGGGTCAAATTGGATGCAAATAATCTCCATATGGTTGGTGGTTTCGGAGCACACCATTGGGATTCGAGATATGACCCTATGAGTATCCGACTTTAGTCTTAATGACCCCAATGAGTCACTAAAAGGCAAGCTCCACTCCTTAAAAGCAACCAACTCTAAATGAGTGAACTTGTAGGTTGGATAGTCCAAGGAATCAAAATCTAGATCCAAAGCAAGGTTGTAGCCATGTGTAGCAATGATGGTAGCCATTATGTAAACACAGAGAAAAATAAAAAGAAACACTTCAAATATTAAAACCTTTGTAAGAGTGGTTGGAGTATTTGGATAAAAAGAAAAATATTTTTTCTGGCTAGCTGTCAAGATAGAATGGGAAAGAATGATGTAGGCTTAGACTTTATTGGCAATGAGGATTAGCTTCTGTGAGGTAATGAGGTTAATGGCTTTAAGTCATGATAAGAAGTTTGCAAGGATGCTTTTGGTTTCTTTGATATGTTACACTAAGAATTTATGATGGAAAAACCAATATTTCTACTTAAGCAATAGTTTATCTGAAAGGATTTTCTTCATAAAGTCAAGTACCTTTAGAAATAAGGAATTATCTATTTGTACTATAAAGTGATAAGAGTTGAGATGAAAGCGCATCTTTGGAGGTATTAGGAAAATAGATATCTAAACTATGATCTGGAACTTTATAGATTAGTTGATGATGAATAGTGGCCATTATAGCCGTCGGAATTCGCTAAGCTCTAATGATCTAGACTTGAATCTTCTAGCTTGTGGGTAAAGTTGGATTATCTAGTGTTATGTTGTAGTTTGGAAAATTGTAAGGATTACATTTCCACAATTAAGAGTGGCAAGCATAGTGCCTATCATAGCATAGCTAGTGTAGTTACTATCAATGAACGCAACTCTTATCATGGTTGTAATTCTTTTTTCTACCAGATAGAGTGAAAACCATTCTTATTGCTCCAAGATGAAGATGGATATAACCATGACTTCTCTAGTAGTTGATAAGCTCTATTGTAATTTTTATAATAACATATTGTTTATCCTGGGTCGAAGCCAACCCATACAATCAAGTTTAAAGTATAAGAGAATTTATTTTATTGAAGGGCTTCTTTTAGTGATCAATCATATAATAAAATTGTAAAAAGCTTTGTTTTGGTGCTATACATAATAAGGGCTAAGAAGGGGAAGGGAGTTTTCTTTTATTTTAGTGGAGTCAGGAAGATACGTGATTTCTATAAAATTATCTATTTTATTAGAAAGAGTTTTGAGACAAGAGAAAAGAATATTATAAGGTATGAACAGGGAAGAGGAATGTTTAATAGGTTTTAAAGTCTCAAGTGGAGTATTTATGAAAATGAAACCTTTCTTTTTACTCCTTTTTCTTTTCTAAAATTCTTTCATTTATCTTGAGAATAGGGTTATAATACCAAATTAAGGCTAAATCTTAAAACCTCATAGAGTAGGAGGCTTTGTAATCCTATTTAGCTTTGCTCATTCTTCTTTAGATAATGGACCATAATATTCACAAAGAAAACTACTTTTATAACTATGCCCCTTATAAGCAAAGGACAAAGATATAAGATTGAGCTCTATACCTTGTCGACAAAAAGCATAAAACTCCACATGAATATTCTAATTATGATTAGGAAAATCTTTTTCTTAGTATGTTGAGACAATTAGCCTATCTCCCTCTAAGTCTTTTAGCCTCTTAAGACTAAAGATTCTTTTAATCTTCTAAAAAACTTTTTTGAGATATAAACTCATGGTCAAGATAGTTTTTTATGATAAGTATTGTAATATGTTATCAATACTTTTTTATGCACATAATCCTCATCTAGGATAAGTGTAAAGCATGCTCATATTGATAAAATAAATCTAAGAAAACTATAAAGAAATGATTTTAGAAGAAGAAGAAGAAGAATGCTTTTAGAGGAAACTCATTTGATAAACATACTAATATTAATTATCAAACTAGTTCTTAGTTATAAATTGAAACAAACTTTAGTTATATAGTCAAAGGCAAGAGTAAACTGATAAACAACTTGACCACAAATAGACAAACTACTTTTAAAAGTAGCTTTTACAAAGATGTACACTGCACCCAACTTTTAACAAAGAAGACTAATATAAATGTGCATAGTACAATAATGGAAGAGCATTAGGGTCCAACATTAATCCTTGTTACTGCTAAAGATAAGCTCATGAGAAGGAGAAAGATTAGTATCTTCATGGCTTGAGTTTTCCTTATATGCATTTCTTTTTCCAAGATTCTTTTCTTCTAATATTTAACATCATGATTAACATATAGGTCTTAAGAATCTTGTATAAGAATATCTTAAGTTAAGGCTAGATCTTCATCATGCCATTAGGCATGGTGAGAGCTTTGGGCCTAATTTAGGCCTTGGATTTGTATCTTTATGTCTAGGACATCAAAATATGGCATCCTTGGTTCCTTTAAGACAAATTCCCTAGGAAATGGTCCAAGAGAAGAGTAGAAAATATAGTTTATTGACCCAAATAATTGTTTATTTTATAGAGGAACATTTTCAAATGTTTAAGAGCTTTAACCCACTATGTCAACTAGTCTGCAAAAGTATTCCATGGGTATGCATGATTCTCGATTTAAAGAAGCTTATAATTCTCAATGTGATATGGTATGTGCAGTATACAGACACTATTAATTTTTTGTTCATTGAGAGGCTTTTCCTATAGGTGGTAGGTTGTGCTAACTTCGTAGAGTTTTTCACACCACTAAAAAGTGATGAAAACCCATCCAAGAAGAATCCAGAGGTTGGAATCTCTATTATTGGGTTGATAGAGAAAATTGAAGGTTGCTAAGGGATGAACTTTTATGGCTCTTGTGTGAAGAGCTGTCAAAGACCACAGCTACCAAAGGGTTTTATCTAAGAGAATGGAATGGATTTTAAAGATGATGAGATATGAAACTCTTTTTTTTTTAAAAGGGTAGGTATTCAAGGATGTTAAACTTCTTGAGATAAAGATAGAGGTAATAGAAGAAGAATTTCTCGTCTTGTTCAAGGCCATCAATGTTCATATAATGGTTAATAATTCTTTTAGGGTCTCTTCATCCTATGATTTCATTTATTTATTTATTTATTCATAGATATTAAGAGTTAATGTGGTCAATTATATGAACAATAAAAAATTATACAAGTATTGCTTAGGTTAAATCACTTTATAAAACTATCTTCCTAAAGGTGTCATTTTGTGACACATTAGCTATTTCTATGTAACATAGCACTTTGGTCTATAAAAAAAATGCAGCATAGCATTATGATGGACACTTTAAAAATAAATAAATAAATATTCATTGAATTTTTTTACTCATTCTCATTTTATAATAATTAATTAAAGAGATACTTGGTCAAAATGTACAGGTCATGTAAGACAATTCAAGTAGTAAAAATGAGGTAAAATTATAAGGAGTGTTAAGGGTTTAAAATTTTTAATGTATTAAAAAATGTGAAATATTGGGAATTTTTTATTTTTTATTTTATTGTTAAATTTAAAAGTAAAAAAAATGACTCAATCCAATCCATCTTCAATTGATTGGTTTAAATAAAAAAATTCACTCAACTTAAATCAACCTAGCTATGAACACTCTTAAGTCCTATTTTATTCAAGGAATAATTTTTATGGAAATGTGAATATGAATAAAAGTAAGAATGAAAATGGAAATAGGTTTCAATAAAATGGAATAATTATATTTAATATGCTATGAGAAGGAATGTACACTTTGTTCTATTTTTATATTTGGTTATATGAAAATAATGTAGAAATGGAAACAAAAGATAATAAAATGACCATAATACTCCTAATACAAAACTATATTAAAATATTTATTATTAATTTTTTTAATTAGTAAACAATATTTTCTATGTACCTTTGCAAAAATATTGTTTTAAATAACCAATAATGAACTAATAATTTTATTAAATAATTTAAATATAATAAAATAATCATTTTTAATTAACAATAATAATAATAAAATTTTGTAATTCAAAAATTAATTCTTGAATTACTAATCATAGAAGAAAACTTTAATGAAAACTTTAGTCATTTAATGGAAGAAGGGCATTTTAATTATTTATTGAAAAACTTTCTTAGAATGTCTGATTCTTCCCTTATTTTTTTGGGATAGATTGACTATTCTTTCAAATGGCAAAATCGACTTTTCTCGCTAAATGTAATAACATTTTGAAAAACAACAAATATACATAGGATGAAAATCCTATTTCCATTCCTTTCTTTACAATAGTCTTTATTATCAACCAAGCTGAGGCTTTAGTCTTTTATCTCTCATTGCCTCCTCACAAGTAGCACATATTAATTTACACTTTTTTTTACAGCAAATTCATTCACACTTAGCACCATTTCTTGGTAATTATGATCCTAAAAAGAAATATTTGAAATTTAATGTGAAAGTCATCACATACCAAAATCCATATTCTCTTAGTGGTCCTATTCCTATAATTTTAGCTTATTAAAAGGTTAAAATTGCCAAAGCAGGCCTCTAAGCTGATGATAAAAATATGAATATAGGCTTGATATGGCCATATACAACCATCCTATTCTCATAAGTCAAACCCTCAATGATCGAGATTTCCCTTCAACTCTAGCAATGTCAAACTGTCCTATCAGTGTGGTCCAGCCCATTATCCTCCATTACCCATCCCCTCAAGATCCACACTAGCTAAGCTTTTTATTAAATTTGGTTTGTCATTATTGTACTATATTACACCATTATTATTAAACATTATGTTTCTTTTATTTTAGCTAAAGTTATCAAAATGAGTTGAAGTTATTAGATTGACTCATTTAATCCTTTAAAATAGCAAATTAAGTTTAAATTTTATCAATTCGTATAATTTTAAAAGTATGTTAATTCAACCTACTTAAATCACAAGTTAAGTGGATAAACTAACATAACTCACAAGTTGACTTTTTTTCTTTTATTAATCCTAATAATTTGAAGAATTAAGATAATATTTAATTTTTACTACAAGAATTGACCCTTTAGGATAAGATTCAAATGTTCTTAATGAAGAAATTCAAAAAATTTTATTATGTATTTTGCTTTGTTCTTAGTTGTTTAATAGATTTGAGTTTGTTAAGTAATTATTTTTGTTTGATTATTGAAATATGAAAGAGTTGTTTGAATATTTAAATTTTGGATTTATTTATTTAAGATAGTTGTTTGGACTTTAAAGGACACTTATTATTGCAATTAATACTATTTACTTTTTTAAAGAAATCAGGTAGATTAAATGGCTAAGTGAGTTAATTAGAGTTTTGATTTGTTTAAATAAGTGGCCTAGTATGACTTAGCTGTTTAATCCACAATCGCTAATCTATTTTGACAACTCTACCGATGGCAATATCCATTTGCCTAATTGTCCAACCTACTCACTTGTATATTTATCAATATAGAATCAATACTTGGTCGATCCCATAGGCCCTAGCTTCTTGAAGTTAAGAATAGGAAAATTTTAGTAGTAGTATTATTATTATTATAAGAAATTAGCTGGGCAAAAAAAGCTACATTTCTCTTTTCTAACCTCATGGGGATGGCTCTAATCTTCTTCTTTACAAGTACAATCTTAAAATACATGGCAAACGTTAAAAAAAGGATTCAAATCCCATCATACTCCACATGGATTTCGATTTGTTTAGGGTTAGAAGCAAAAATATAATTAGTTGAAACATTTTCACTCCATTTACTACTATACATATCTTGACTCAAAACCAAATGTAATCATGCTAGTCACCTTCCTCCACCATCTATCTTGATCTTTGATTAACACACTATTTAAAAAAAATGAAATTTAATAACAATGATTTAATGGTGGTTAAAGAAACCCATGTCAAAACAAAGTTTTAACAATGTTTAAGTCAATTGTCACTAAGACAAGAAGCCTAATAGTAGTAACCTTATCAATTGTTAGGGCACATTGCCTTATGACAGCTATCTCTAAATCTAGTTAGGCCATACGTGACTTAACAATGGTTAGACCTAACTAATGACTTAGTGACAATTAGGCTCAATTACCATTAAACCTATTTGAAACTAAACCTAATCCCTTCCTTCCTTATTAGATTCACTCAAGTTGCCCTTTTTTTTCCTACCCAAGACCCCCTCTCCTATTTTTTATCTAGTGCAGCTTAGCCTTAGCTAGTGTTGTCCAACCAGTGGCAATAGTCACAATTGAATGCCAACCAATTGTGGTCGTCTAACAGTCTTTCCTTTCAAAATCTCTCTCCAATTGCCATCCAACCGCCATTCAATATCCTTCTCTCTAAAAATCTCTCTCCAACCATTGTCCAACCACCAAGTACATAAAATTTTTTTTTGTGAAGTTATTTGCTCTATTTTTATGAGGGTATAATATATATGATTTGCATGATGGGTTTTATGAAGTTAGTAGCCAAGTAGATAATCTCATTGCTAAATTATAAGTTTTTTTTTTGGGCCCTTCATCTTGCTAGTTAGAATGATGTAAATATATATAAATTTCAACATATCTTTTTTTTATGCTAATTTCTACTAGAATGATTTAGGTAACTTGTAGAAGCTGCAAGCTTTAAGTTAAAAGCCAGGTAAATCAATTGTTCTTTCTTGAATAAATTTATAAGTTTGCAAGATTATTCTAGGTGTTAATGCCAATTTTTCCTAATATATATATATATATATATGATTTAGATTTTCAAAAATGGCCTAAATATGCACAAGAGGTGGATAAGTAATATACAAATCTTCATTTGTAAAGGAGGTGAACTTAGTGGCTAACTGAATTCTAGATAAAAGTAAGGTATTGTGTTCCTTCATTTAGGCATACTCAAATGATTTAATTATACGCCATTTGTGCAAGTAACAACTAATCCTACGTATAAATCTATATTACTCTTTATTCAGTGTTACCAAATATGATTTGCCAATTAACCAAACTTCACATTAGGTCCTTGCTGACAAAACTTTTATCATATCTAAAGCTTGGCATTGCACTAATGCTTTAAGAATTTCACTTGGCACTACTGAAAGAAATACAAAATTGAATTAGCTAGCAATCTCTAACGAGTTTTTTAATTTTCTTTTGCCTTTTCTTCCATTATAGCAAAGAAAGTTTGTCCAATGTCTTACTTACATGGAACAAGTTAACTATAAAAATACTAGTAGGCATATAGAAATTTTACAAATGCATTTTTTTCCCTTCCTTGATACATGTAGGAGCAAGGCTTAATTAAATCTAAGAATTCTTACATGCAAACTCCTCATATCTTTCATTACTTAGACCATACATAATGATTTCAAATATATTTATGGTTATGTGTTTGTGATATGATTTGTACATTAATTAAGAGCTTTGTTGTAAGTTTAGTCCTTATAATTTATTCAAGTGAGTAATTTAATTCTTTTAGTTTTAATTAAAGACTTATTGTCTTTTCTAGTTTATTTAATTCATTATAAAAATCTAGTCACTAATTTTTAATTAGTTCAATATTACATTTCTAATTACGTACTTCTATTTAAATAGAAATAATCTTTGAAGCACACAGCTTTAGATTATATACCAAGCAACCAATTAATAAGGAGAAAAAAAGTGAAAATTACTATTTCCTGAAAAATATATGTTTCGTTAGATTAGCCATTGATAATTACAATGAAACATGCATGTTAACCAAATAATAATATAATTGTTCATGTCATGCAAATTTTTTCTACCCTTTAACCTTAAACCTTTGTAACTAACGTGAATGGTTAACATTACCAACACATATAGATGCTTGCCAAAACACCACTATTTTTTTTTTTTTGTTGACAAGCATCCAAATAGTTACTAATTATCCACATCGATCACTATATTTCACATTACAAAATGAGCCACTAGCATGAGGTTAAAAATATTTATAGCAAGATTTAACTAACGTGTTTTACAATAAATTTAGACTAATTTAATAATAATTATCTTTCAATGACTAAAATAATGAAACAAATATTTACATCTAAATTAAAGACCAAAATAATAGTTTATTGGAAAAACAATCATTGTAATTTTGGCATAAATTCTTTTAGATGAATAATGAAATTTATTCACATCTTAAATCATTTGCATCCATAAATAAGCAACCCCAACATATCCTTTCTTCCTCACAATGATCATTAGTTATAGATAGATTAATTGTTGAAGCCCACAAAGAACCTATAAACTTCATTTATTATTTAACAGATCATTGATCTTCTCTCCCTCTCTTTTCATTTCCCTATACATAGCATCCCCAAGCTCTCTATTTTCCCCATCTTTCATTGAATTAAATTCTAAGAAATATGCAAATGAAGAAGCTCTTATGGGTTGCTCTATCACTAGCATTGGTTCTTGGAATGGCAAAGAGCTTTGATTTCCACAATGAAGATTTGGCGTCCAAGGAAAGCTTATGGGACCTTTTACGAGAGATGGAGGAGCCACCACACTTTTTCTTGAAGCTTAAATGAGAAGTGATAATCACACTTAGAGGGGGTGAATATATGTGATGTGCAGAATATGCAATTTTAATACTTTTTCAAAAGTAGAGGATCAATGATCCTCTATTTTAGTATACAAAAAAGTGGAGGGCCTATGTACGGAACAATTTGTAATAAGTAAAACAATTATGCTGATGCCGAGGTGAAAGTGATGTAGTAAAATAACTTTTCTGAATACAGTTAATAATGCAAATAAAATCAAAGTAACGTCTTCCAAAAGTGGAGGACCAAAGGATAGCACAGTAGAAAGTTTGCACACAGAGATTTATCTTGGTTCGGCCTACCTCGACCTACGTCCAATCCCCTTAGAACACTTAAGGGATTTTCTTTAATTTTTAAAACAATATTACAGCAGAGATGGGCTTAGCGTGCTCACCATCAACACAAGGTTTCTTAACTCACCTTAAACTAATGCATCATTTAGGTTTCGTACAAACTCACCCAAAACTTGTTCCCCTCAAGGATTTTCTATTAAGCTCACTCTAAACTCAATTTACAGAATAATATGAGAATAATTTGAAACCCTTATAAGAAAAGGGATTGTAATAAGCACACTCTTCCTTTAAAGCTCTTTTAAGCTAGATAAAACCAGAAATTCAGCTCAGATAGGATGAAGAGATTAAAGGAGAACTATAATTTAATTTTTCTTTTCCTCCTATGTTTCCCCTGTTGTTGTTTTTTTTTTCTATTCATCTTCTTTCTTTTATATAGAAGCTTTCAAAAATATATCCATTGAAGTTCAACTTCACTAAAAATAGTTATTGTGGAAGAAAGAGAAATTTGCATAATATTTATTATCCTTTTGTGTCTTGCTTATCATAAGACATAGATGAGTATGAAGACAACTTTCGACTTGCACGGACTTTGTTTTTTTTCTTTTTTTTTATTGTTCTAGTAGTTGCAGAGAAAGAAGAAATGATGCTTTACTTTGTTCTACTTTTCTTCAATAAAAAGTACAATAAATGTTTTGAACAAAGTAGTTAAAAAATCACTTTCCATATAATATAATATAATACTTTTTGCATATGAAAATGACATAATGTGCAAAACTTTAATATATGTTCAAAAACTTTTGACTTTTCAAAAACATATTCCAATACTTATTGAAATAAGGAAATAAAGGTGCAGTAACATATTTAGAAGTATGTTTTAATCAAGTTACGTTTTTACAAGGAAGTGATATATATATTGCTTTCAAAGTTCATCAACGCATCTGCACACTTAACTTTTATAACAAAATATTATAATCATTTAGTTACTTCCTTTTAGCTTTTCACACTTTAATTTAAATGTACTTTATACTTTTTTCTTTTATATTAAAGTATAGATCAACAAAATCAAATGAAACTTAACAATAATTTCAAATATTATGATCCAAACAAATTATAAGCACAATTAAATTAAAAAGCTCAATAGGATAAAATAAATAAAATAAAGTTTAATCAATTGATTTAGATAAAATAGACCAATCAAAATACAATACTCTATTTTGATTTATTTTATTTATCTTTCAATAATTATTATTGCCTATCAAAAATAAATTAAATGACTTTTAATTCAATAAGGTAATAAATAATATTTGACTATTTTTAACTTAACGCTTTTATAAATTTAACATAAGAGTTTTGTAATCATCAAAATAATTCAAGATTATATCAAAATCTTAGAGCCAACAATCTCTCCCTTTTTTATGATGACAAAACTATTAAGTACAAAACTTCGTACAAGCATTAAGTATAAGGAGTAGCAATATAAAATCATCTTTTAGGTTTAAAGTACTCCCTTTGAAACTCCCCTTGAATATATGCTTGATAAGACCATGAGAGTGCTCCTTTGAACTCGCTATAAGTATAATAGCAATATAGTTTTGTACCATATATATCTCTCCCTCTTTTTGACATCATCAAAAAGGTGGTTTAATATGATGAGTCAATTAAAAGTGCAGTAATTGCTGTTTTTTTAAAAAAAAATATTCTTTAGTGTTCTTTACATCTTCATATCTAATTTTTCAAAGAAACTCATGCAAAATCATTAGATAATGTGTATGCAAAATTTCTTTCATTTGTTATCATTAAAGAATAAATAAACTCTCACAAAAATAAATAAATGTTTAAGGCACAAGAGTAATCCAAATATTTTATAAATTATAATTATAATTATATAAGTTTCAATAAGATGAGGTCAATATAACATTAATAAAATTTGCATTTGCTCTCCCTAAATATAAGCATCCCATAAATAGATAATAGTCTAGAAGAGCAAAGCATAAAGGCAAAAAACATGAATAACATAAGGAATATTTAGTAGTAACATTATAATAAATTCCAAGCATAATCATATTAAAATTTTGCTTAAGTTAATCTCTTTTTTTTTTTTGGTTAATAACAAAAGGAATCAGTGAAACAAAAGCAATCAATATAATCATGGGCATAAAATATTCAAATCAAATATATCAACTAGCAACAAAAGCAAATCAAAATATTCACGTCAAATTTAAAACCATAAGTCTACATAAGTTATAATATGTTTAAACTATATAAACAATCATTCAAATAAAGTATGATATTGATCAAGTGAATGTTTGTATCTATCACACCATATCCCTCTAGCCTCACTATATCATATATCAAAGCTCATACATTCTTCATCTATGAATTTCAAGGCAATGGAATCAAATAGTGTAATACTTATGTGTTGTGAAGTATTTTAAAATTTCAAATTTTGTTCTGTAGACCCCATGGACTTCCCAATATTATCTTCTACTCATATTCTATCTAAACAAGTCATAACCATTGCAAAACATCTCATAAGTTTCAGTTTAGGAGCCACACATCAGAAAAATAAAGTTTTTTGCCTTGGGTCCATAATTCAAGTTTCTGTCACCAACTTCAGAAAATTATAATTTTAGAAAAATCAAAACAAAGCATATGATAGCTTTTCGAAAATATCTGGATATCTACTATAGGTTAAAAATCATTTCAGGACATAAAAACCCAGATAGACCACAATTGACAATAGAAAAGTATGAAAGGTCTGGTTATCCTGGTTTGCTGTTACATGTTACCAATATGAATTTTGAAAATTCATAACTAATTCTAGAAAAATCAAAACCCAGCAAGCCATACCAATCTAGAAAGTTGTGAATGTTAACTTTATAGGAAAAATAGGTTTAGATCATGTTAAGCTCTTTTAGAAACTGAATTATAATGAAATAATATTCAAGGTTGGCTAGCATCACTGGTTTTGATGTAAAATTTTAAAAATTCATTTATCTCTCTATAGACCTCCAAATGAGGTGCTTTTAGTTGCTATAGATTACTGCGAATGTCTAGTTTCTCTATTAAGCATATATCACAGCACAAAGTGTTAGAATATAAAACACGATGTCAACTCATTACTAATTCAAAATATATTTTCAAGAAACCTTTAAAATGATAAGATATAAGAGAATTTTATACTCCCTATATCTAAGGCGATGTGAGCTTCTACTTTTCCTTGCATATACTTAAAGCTTCTCTTGTATGTACACCTAAAAATTTTAGCAAAATACCAAATGAACATATATGTAGCAATAATTCAAACTTGCTTACAAAATTTCATGAAACTCTTTTTTAAGGTTTGCATGTGTTATCTTCCTTTTCTCTGACATCATAAAGATGGGTTAACATACCAAATAGCATAAAAGAAAAGATAAGAAAGAAGAGCATAAAAATATAGTAATTTAAAGCATAGATGCTCATGATATTAATCCTTCATTTGAATCTCCTATGATGTATTGCATAAGGTATAAGGAATAGTGCCTTTGCTCTTTTAGAAATTTTATATTTGTTCTGGGTATTTCAAGTTGATTAAATGTGTATATTGAATCTTTTCAACTTCTGATGTTGTAGCTTTTGTTGAAATCTTTCTTGGAATATCTTATTGACAGCATGTAGGATATTGTCGACTTGATTTTTGAGTAGAATCTTTAAGCTTTTCTTTAGCAGTTTCTTTATATTTTTCTAATGCTGCAGAATCTAGTTTCTCTTTTTGTTTAATATTCTAAGTCATGTTTAGACCTGTTGCACCCTCATAATCATATATATTCATAATTTTTCTCATGGAAGAATTAGTTCTATTAAATAGTATATCAAGAATTTTTCAACAACTTATATTCTTTTTATTATAAACTCTATATAACTTGCTAGTTGTTGAGAATTCTAAGAATATCTCTTCATCATCAAATTTTCCAAAATTATCATTACTATTATAATGAATAAAAAAATGATAACCAAAGATAGGGCATTTCAAAGCTTTAAGGACAAAATATTTCTCGTTAACTTAAGCCAAAAAAAAATCAAATGACTGATTTAGATATAGATCAAGTAAGTTTCATAAGCAATCATTATAGGCAACTAAAATAATTCAATAATTATATAGATCACAAAAATTTAGTGTTTGGTTAACTAGGATATAGAATTAATCAACTAAGACATGTGACAAAATCAACTCTTACATTAAATTTTAAACAGCAATTTTAGAATAATTCCAAATATTTAGTCAAAGATTATAAAAATATTTCAAGTATGAAGGACTTTCACCCTTATGAAGTAGTTAACTCCAAATGCAAAAACAACTATCTCTAACAAGTATTATGGATAGATAACAAAAATTAATTTTAAATTAACACAGGGCAAGTAGGCTTTATGTATATAAATATCTAGATAATCATTTTTGACACAACTTTTTTTTGAACATAGATAACTGGAGCTCAAAACTAGTTAGCTTCAACTCAAACATATTTAGCATTCAACATGTATATTTCAGCAACTTAAACAAATTTCATGAGGTGAGGTCAGTCACACAATTTTCACATATTCTACATGCCCTATAAATCAAATATATTTGATTTGCCATACTAATTTATTTATATATTTAGAATACTTGGCATCTCTTTTGAAGCTTAAAACCTTGGGGCAATAATACTAGTTTTAAGTTTCATTTCTTTTTATTGCTCTATTAGCTTGCTTTCACATTTGGCTTTTATCACTCTATATGATACTTTTGGTTTTTGTATCAAAATATTGCCAATTCAAAAGTGGAGGAGGTAATGAGTTTCAATTTTTATACACACATAAAGTGGAGTAAGCAAATAGTAATAAATAACAAATGAAGGAGCAAGTGGAGGAAGCACATGGATATATCTGTATATGTAAAATAAAACAACAATCAACTTTACCAATAGTGGAAAAGCATTCATCCTCCAAATTTCAGATACATAAAAGGTGAAGGATCGATAGTAGGTTACGATGATGGTGGCAGAAGTACTATAAGCTGAAGAGAAAGAGAGGACTCAAGAGAATCAGATGGAAGTGGAGCAACAATTTCTGTTGATGATAATAGAGGATCAAGTTTTGTTGGTGAAGATGGAGGATCAATTTGCGAGGAGGAAGGTGGAGGAACAATTTGCGAGGTAGAAGGTGTAAGATCAGTTTATGTTTTTGAAGGTGGAGTATAAGTCTGTGTGTCTAAAGGTGGAAGATCAGTTTATGTAGAGGAGGGTGGAGGAGCAATTTGCCTTGGTAAGGGTGGAACATTAATTTGCATGGAGGAGGGTGGAGGATCAATTTGAATAAGACGAACGTGGAAGATCAATGTGGAGGAGGATCAATTTGCTCAGAGGAAGGTGGAGGAACTTTAACTATAGTGAAGGAGCATTCATCCTCCAAATTTTGAGTAGCTTTGAAAATATAACTATAAAAGAGAGAGAGTTAAAGAGAGAAAAGCACAATCAAATTTATCTTAGTTTAGCCCTTGGCCCCTTTTTTTTTAATATTCAATATGACATTTTCTTTATTTGCTTTGAGAGTTTCGTGAGCTAATCTAAATCTTGAATCCAACTCTTAAGCATATGCTTATATGTAAAGATCATTTAAATTTTGGTACCCAAGTTTTCTTAAGTTCTACAAGGTTAAATTCTTTTTCTTGAGTGCATAAGTACTTTTAGGTACCCATAAATACTTTAGACAAGCATATTGATTTTTCTTTAAAGCACAATTGCATAAAGTATAAGGGATATTGATACCAAGCATTGCAAGTAATTTATTAATGATCTTAAGATAAGAATGATAAAATATGTATTAATGACTATATATTCATTATCAATGCAATGCTTATATCTAAGGTCATAAATAATATACCTTAATTAATATCAAAGACAGTAACATAGAAGGTTTCATAATTCAATACCTTGACCTTAATGCGTGGAGAAAGCCTTTTTCTTATCCTTTGCTTCTCCTTGTAAGGTTTAGACTTTACAATCTCACTTTTTGTACTTAAGAAGCTCTTTTTGGTGGTTCCTCCCTTTTTGAATTGATTTGTCCATTCTTTTTAGAAATATTATGTATAATTGAAGCACTATAAAGACATTTTGGTATCCATCTTAACTTGGGTCCTTGAATGTCAGTATTTAAACTTTAAAAATCTTTAATAACCCAAATATATTTCTTTTTCACATAAGAATTTCTTCTAATAAGGCATAGGTGAGAGATAGGTCCTTGATGACCACAATAATTACAAATAACAAATTTACAAATATTTTGAACGCTATTAGAACACTTTTGCCTTTTGTTTGGAAAGTTTTTTAGATTATTTTTTCAAAGTTTGTTCTCAACTTTCCAAAAGATACATTTTTATTTTCTTTAACATGTATCGAAGTAGTTGAAGTTTCAATAGTAATATTATTTTCATTACAACAACTTGAGCATTCAAAATTGGAAGATATTGTATCATGCAACACATTAAAAGCATATGGCAATTTTGTATAGACATGATTAGTAGTAAGCTTGGAACCATATACCTTTAAATCTTTGTAAGTTATAGATCGTGAATTTCCAAATTCTTGCTCACTAAGCTCCTTTTGTGAGACTCCTTCTTTTCCATTGTTAATAATAGGTTCATGGAGGTGTTTCTTCTCACTCAAACTTCCAATAACATCTTCCTTAATTTGATGTTGATCATCTTCAACTGCTAAACGATGTGTTTCCTTTTCTTGCACACTTTCTTGAAAACTGTTAACATTCTTATTTTCAACAACATATAATGATTGAAGAGTATTCCACATATCTCTAGCATTAGAGCAATTTTTGGTTTTAACATAATCAAAACAATTTAAAGAACTGTACAATATATGCATAGCTCTAATATTCAAGGAAAATAATTTCCTATTATTTCATCCCAATCTTTTCTTGGTTTAGGCACAAAATCATTTTCTATTACATCTTATACATCTATGTCAAGAGACGTAAGAAAGGTTTCCATTCTAGCTTTCCAAAATCTAGAGCTAATTTCTCTAAGTAAAGAGGGTTTAGTAATATCAAAACCTTCTATAAATGTATAGCATGCTTCAAGCGGTTGATGCATAATTGTTCTATAAAAATAACAAAGAATCTTTTCTCTTGGTTGTTAAGCACAAAAAAAAGAGACCTACTCTGATACCAATTAATAATCACACCTAGAGGGGGTGAATAGGTGTGATGTGCAGAATATGCAATTTTAATACTTTTTCAAAAGTGAAGGATCAATGGTCCTGTATCTTAGTATGCAGAAAAGTGGAGGACCTATGTACGAAACAATTTGTAATAAGTAAAAAAATTATGCTAATGCTGAGGTGAAAGTGATGTAGTAAAATAGTTTTTATGCATGCAGTTAATGATGCAAATAAAATCAAAGTAAGGTCTTCCAAAAGTAGAGGACTAGATGACAACATAATAGAAAGTTTACACATAGAGATTTATCCTAGTATGACCTACCTCAACCTACGTCCAATCCCCTTAGAACACTTAAGGGATTTTCTTCAATCTTCAAAATAATATTACAGCAGAGATGGTTTTAGCGTGCTCACTACCAACACAAGGTTTCTTAACTCACCTTAAATTAATACAACATTTAGGTTTTATACAAACTCACCCAAAACTTGTTCCTTTCAAGAGTTTTCTACTAAACTCACCCTAAACTCAATTTACAAAATAATATGAGAATAATTTGAAACCCTTATAAGAAAAGGGATTACAATAAGCACACTCTTTCTTTAAAGCTTTCTTAAGTTAGATAAAACCAGAAACTCAACTCAAATAAGATGAAAAGATTAAAGGAGAATTATAATATAATTTTTCTTTTCCTTATATGTTTCCCTCATTATTTTTTTTTTCTGTTCATCTTCTTCCTTTTATATAAAAGCTTTTAAAAATATATCCGTTGAAATTCAACTTCACTGAAAATAGTCGTTATGGAAGAAAGAGAAATTTGCATAATATTTATTGTCCTTTTGTGTCTTGCTTATCATAAAACATAGATGAGTATGAAAACAACTTTCGACTTGTACAGACTTTGTTTTTCTTCTTTCTTTTTACTGTTCCAGTAGTTATAGAGAAAGAAGAAATGATACTTTATTTTGTTCTACTTTTCTTCAATAAAAAGCACAATAAATGCTCTGAACAAAGTAGTTAAAAAATCACTTTTCACATAATATAATATAATATTTTTTGCATATAGAAATGACATATTGTGCATAACTTTAATATATGTTAAGAAACTTTTGACTTTTCAAAAACATATTCCAATGCTTATTGAAATAAGGAAATAAAGGTACAATAGCATATTTGGAAGTATGTTTTAATCAAGTCACATTTTTATAAGGAAGTGATATATATATTGCTTTCAAAGCTCATCAACGCATCTGCACACTTAACTTTTGTAACAAAATATTATAATCATTTAGTTACTTCCTTTTAGCTTTTCATACTTTAATTTAAATGTACTTTATAATTTTTTCTTTTATATTAAAGTATAGATCAACAAGATCAAATAAAGTTTAACAATAATTTCAAATATCATGATCCAAACAAATTATAACCACAATTAAATTAAAAATCTCAATAAGATAAAATAAATAAAATGAAGTTTAATCAATTGATTTAGATAAAATAGACCAATCAAAACATAATATTCCATTTTCATTTATTTTATTTCTCTTTCAATAATTATTATTGCCTATCAAAAATAAATTAAATGATTTTTAATGCAATAAGACAATAAATAATATTTGACTATTTTTAACTTAATACTTTTATAAATTTAACTTAAATGTTTTATTATCATCAAAATAACTCAAGATTACATCAAAATTTTGGAGCCAACAAGAAGCACGAGCGCTTTCTTGTGTTCAAGGCCAATGTGATGCATGTTCATAATACAAAAAAGATGGACAAGCCTTACAAGCTCAAGTAGAACAAGTTCGCTGACATGACCAACCATGAGTTTAGGACTACCTATGCTGTCTCAAAGGTCAACAACCGTAGAATGTTCCGTGGCACGCCACGTGGGAATGGGACCTTTATGATGAGAAAGTTCGCAGCGTTCCTCCTTTTGTTGATTGGAAGAAGAAAGGTGCTGTCGCTACTGTAAAGGATCAAGGTCAATGTGGTAAGCAATGTTACCAAGTCAACCGTAAACAGATGCATAAATGTGTCAACCATACAAATGTTTTAGGAAGATTCTCCTTTGACGTAGTATACTAGATTTATCTAAGAAGTTAGTGGGAGGAAAATAATGACAAAACTGTACCTATTTATCTATTTTATCCCTCTTTTTTTCCATTTTGGTACACAGCCTTAAAATGGGAGAAGACATATATGGTCCTTATCATAACATAAACATCGTGGTTTTTCTCCTTTCTAATAATGTTTTGTCAGGGAGTTGGTGGGCGTTTTCAGCTGTTGCAGCTGTGGAAGGTATTAATCAGATCAGAACAAATAAGCTAATCTCCTTGTCTGAGCAAGTGTTGGTAGACTGTGACACTGCACAAAATAAAGGAAGCAATGGTGGACTAATGGAATGTGCCTTTGAGTTTATCAAGCAAAAGGGTGGTATAACAACAGAAAGCAATTATCCCTATAAAGCAGTTGATGGAATTTGCGATGTCTCAAAGGTGGCATGCGATGTTGTGATTAATTTAATCCAAACCTAATAAACTGTTAACTACAAGAACTCAAGATGCTAAAAAAAAAAATCATTTAACAACATTATTGCAGGAGAATGAACCGGCAGTGTCAATTGATGGGCATGAGACTGTCCCTGCGAACGATAAGAACTCATTGCTCAAAGCTGCTGCCAACCAACCTGTATCTGTAGCCATTGATGCTGGGGGATCTGATTTCCAATTCTACTCAGAGGTAAATTTTAATCACGGTAAAAATGTGAATAGCTACAGGACAAGGATAGTGACCACCAAACACTGGTTCCTAGTTCCTTGAACTAAAAGATAATCAATTCAAATCAACTTGGGTTCGATGCTTCTAGCTCTTAAGATGGTCTAGGAAGAAATTCCCTGACCATAATGCCAAAAAGAAGACAGAAATGATCAATTTGACACATTTAATATTATTACAGGGAGTGTTTACTGGATATTGTGGGAAGCAACTGGATCATGGGGTAGCTATTGTGCGCTACGGAACAACTCTTGATGGAACCAAATATTGGATAGTTAAGAACTCTTGGGACCCAAATGGGGAGAGCAAGGTTACATCAGGATGCGGAGGGGTATATCTGACAAGGAGGGATTCTGCGGCATAGCGATGGAGGCTTCTTATCCTATCAAAAACTCCTCCACTAACCCAGCGGGACCCCCATCATCTCCTAGCTAGGGATAACCTTTGAATGCAATCTTGGCTGTTGTTTCTGCTGCGTTATAGGTATCCTCAAAACCTGAGGAAAAGGATGCAATTACTTTAAGGATCTTGTTACTGTTACTAATGTACGCATAAAGATTACTACGTTATGCCACAATGAAATAGAAGTTGCAATTTGTTTGCAAACCTATCAGCCATTATTCCATAGCCATAATTTCTCTGCAATGACATAGATAACTTAGAGGGTTTATTTATGTCGAAGTGCAATTTCAAGAAACATAAATTCGGACTAAGTCCAGTTTCCGGCACATATGTGTCATCTCTTTGTACATAAACCTTAAGTTTATTTATTTGTTTGAATTTTTTTATTTGTTCTTATTTTATAATGATTAATTTTTTTACTTGTACATAAACCTTAAGTTTATGAGCCACGTGAGGTCAGTCAAGTAGTAAAATGAAGTGAAATTATGAGTATCAAGAGTTCAAAATCGTATGAAAAAATGTACCGAGTATTGAGAATTTTTTATAGTTTAATGTTAAATTAAAAAATTAAAAAAAATAACTTAATCTAAGCCGCCATCAATTAATTGGTTTGGGTTAAAAAATTCGTTGAACTTAATCGAATTCGATCCATGAACACACCCAATCTCTTATCCCTCAATCTCTCCTCACGAGTCACATTATTTAGCGCACACTCATTTACACCAGGCACCATTTACTAAAAAAGCTAAAAGATAAAATTCTAAATTTATCTATTTTAGATTGGACCACAAGTTAGTACATTTATAGATTGGACCATTATAAACACAATAACGTACGTATGTTTAACAAAATAATATTATAAAAGTACAAACATAAATATATTTTTGAGTTAAACAGACTAAAAATTGACGTATATTTATGTACTAGCTTGCAACTTGACTCATTTAACTTATGGGCTAAAATAGACAGGATTAGACTTATACTTTTAACTTGTTTGTTTAATAAATGGGTTAGGATGCTTTACCTCCCTTTAAGAATGCTAAATGTGAGCGTGTTAAATGTTGGGATTTACAAGGAAAAGATGAGGGATAAAAGATAATAAAATATACAAGAGGTATTAGTAATTTTATGTTTTGGACAAAATAGAGTTTAATACCCTTTAATTTGGAATGATTTTACTTTAATATTTTATAATTTTAAAATTTGCATTTGAGTAGTTTGAAGTTTTAATTGTTAGTACATTAGAATCTGTATCCCAAATCCATTACCCTTTTGATAAAAAAATAACATCTGCAAGTCACGTGTTACATGATTTACCTAATTTAAATGAATTTTATCTTTTGAAAACCTAATCCTCCATTTTTATCAATTTCCTCAAAGCATCTAAATGATTTTGACGCCCCAATTAGACGAAGCTCCAAAGAGATTGTTGTCTAATTAGATCAAGCCAATTTTTTTCAAAAGCTGTGAACAAAATCGAAGCCCCACATTAGATGAAGTTCATTATTAAACAAAGAAGGGTCAGAATTTTTCCAAAACCTCTGAACGAAATTGAAACTTAAAGTTCTACTTGTTCTTGGATGTCTAACGAGTTTCACAACAGCATGTGTGTCCTCAAACTTTTGATAAGTTTCGCGGCCATGGGTGTACCCCGATTACCATTTCTATTTGAACTCAGTTCTAACATGGGCTTTAACCCTCGCTCAGAAATCTACACTTCTTCTTGCTGGTTTGAAATTTTGATATGAGAACTTCCTTCATATGCGCAAGCCATGACCAAGGAAAGGATTATGTTGAGTAAAGGATTTTGATTCTTCAAGCTTCAATTTCGTTCCAGGTTATTGGGGAAGTTGGGGCGATTTGTGAATTTAGATTTTCTGACGATGAAATTTGGCCAAATTGAGACATTTTAAGGGTCACATGAGTTGTGTATGTTATTTTCTGTCTAAAAGTTAACGGAATAAAACAATAAGGTATTGATAAGCTAATGGTTTAGATCTCGGGCACTCAAATACAAACTTTTGAAACGCATAATATTAGAGTAAAATCGGGTTAAATCCCAAGACACCAAATTATATTTTACCTTTATATTTTTTAAGATTTTTGTGTTTTTCTTAAATTTGATGTTAAAAAAATACGAAATACAAAAAGTAGTAAAAAAAAGTATGCTACCTAAATATATTTTGACCTATCATCTTTTCAATTAATTATTATACAAATAAAAAGGAAAATTATTGGTAGGAATCAAAAAACTAAATTAATTATTTCTAGAGATCTAATATTTTTAGTTTACTATAAAGAACCAAATGTATAATATGCTCTTACCAAAATATTATTTATAAATGAAAAACTTATTAATTTATTTTCTTAGTGTTACTTGTTGAGTTTAGATATGTTACTATTTATTTTTATCAATTTTAATTTTACTGCAATAAACTTATAACTTTTTCTTTTAAACATTATAATAAGATGTTAAATTCTAGTAGTTATCATATATACTTTGCAAAGTTACTTAAACTTTTAATAATTACTACTTATTTTTATTAATTAAAAAAATTATTTATAACTTTTTTTAGAGTTACTAATATTATTTATCTCTTTATTAAACTTTTAATAGAAAATTATTAATAGGAACTTTAAAAAAAAACTATAAATAACTTTCTCAACATATAAGAATAAGTAGTAACTATTAATAACCTAAATAATTCCACGAAATATGTATAATAATTATCAAAATTTTAACAATATTTAATTATAGCTATAAAAAAAGTTACAAGTTTGCAGTAATAAAGTTAAATCATTAAAATTAAATAATAACATACCTAAACTCAATAAATAATATTAAGAAGAAAGGTTAATAAATTTTTCCTTCACAAAAAATATTTTAATAAAAGCATGTTACACTTTTAGTCCTTTAAACATATCATTCACAATAAATTAAAAATATAAAGTCTCTAAGGATAATTAATTTAATTTCTTATAAAGATCAAATATTCAACCAATTTTTATTTTAAATTCTTTTAAAAAAAGTGGGCACCACATGGTTCTCAACCTAGTGCCATGCTGCATTAGGCAGCTTGTAAAGAACGTAATTGTCATAAAATGACGAAGTGAGCTATATAAAAGTAAATCCTTGAAAATGACCTAGATAATTGGTGTGTTTGGTTTTCCGTTTACAAGGCTCAAAACCACGTTTGCAAGGAAGCAACAATTTGTTGCTTCTACATAAACGTGGTTTTGAAACGGAATTCCAAACACGCACAATGTCCCAAAAAATTTGGGTAGATTCCAAGACTCCTAAAAATGATAATTCTATGCTCAGACAGAAAGAAAAATGGAATTAGGATGAAGAAATAATTTGCAACGAAAACTGACGAAACATAATAGCATTTTCGTAAATACGTGCAACTTTTGGAAAACTATATAGGAGGGCTTTTTGAATGAAATTTTTAAATTTTCCAAGGTTCTCAGAGGCCCCAAAAGCTATGGGAAGCCCCGAAACCAGTAAAACCCCTCCGGTGTATATTTTTTAATGTTAGTTGACCAGAACTTTGACCGGTTCGTTCGGTAAGGTTTTACCTCCAAATTGAGCGATTCCAAAGGCATTTTATTAAATTGGGAACCTAAATTGATAATATAAAAGACAGTTCTCAAAAAGGAGATAAAATGAAGCCAAAACGAAAATGCCATTACGGAAGAGTAAAATTGGAAATAAAAACTTTTAGCATGTCCTAAACACTTCCACACTTTTCTTCCATCTTCTCCCTTTTATTGAGCACGACTTATTCTGCCCAATTTAGAGAAAAAATAGTAGCTCCTTAGGTGCATCAAAAGGGGAAGAAAAAGAGGAAGAAAACCCAGGAGAAACTAGGTAATTTCATGGATTTTCTTGCTCCATCTTCCTCCAATCTTGTTCTCCTCTCTTCCTCCTTTCTTTCCATGGATTTTTTAAATGATTTGGTTCTGTTTTGAGGTCAGACCAAGGAGGGAAATTTCGTGTTTGGAGAGGAGAAGCTAACCAAGGGAAGAAACATCCAAGAAACTAAGGAAAAATAAGGTAAAATCTCATTCCTATGGTAGCCTCTTCTTGTCCCTTCTTCTTGTATGTTTCGGCCAACCTAGGATGGGGTAGGAGGGGCTGGATTTTGGGTAGAACTAAGGGAGAAACCTAGGGAAAAGAGTGCGAGGATTAAGAATATGGCAAGAAATTTCAAGAAAAACCAAAAGCAATCAAGATAAAAAAGTGTAGGCTTTCTTAGGATTTTGTAAAATTTGATTTGGTGTGAGTAATTCCTTGACTATTTGAATGTTTCTTTGAGCTCCTAAGACCCCTAGAAACCTTCTCAAGTGGCTATCCCATCAAGAAAAAATGTGAAACTCCAAGAAGCACAAATGATACACATGTCTCGGCCAAGAGTGGTTCAATGGGTTAGGGAGTGTTTTAATTTGTTCTAGCCTTGGTTTGAGACTTTATATGATGTTAGAGGATGGGAGAAACCATTGGGAAAAATTTAAGAGCCATAGATTGGGAGATAGAATAATGGTGTCCATAATAGTGCTTGGTGAAACAACTTAGTTTTTCAATTATGCAATTGAATGTGTGATGGCTCCAAGGGCCTTAAATGAGTCCAAGAAGTCTAGAAAGAACAAGAGAATGGAGCCTAGCACTTGAATGATATGAGTTACTTCAATAGGTCATTTATGGAACCAATATGTCCATTTTGGAACCAAGTGTGTGATAAGCTTTAGTTTAATATCTTAGCTTACTTTAAATGTATAATTGTGTGATATTTGTAATGTCTAGGCTAAGAGAATCCTACTCCACCTAAGTGCTCTTGTGAAACCAAGGAGGGGAAGGAAATTACAAAGTGAGCTTGCATAAATAAAAATGTAACTCTCCACCTCATTTTCTTTGTATTCTTGTGTGCATATATATGTCTTAGTGTGCTTGCATGCATTCTTGATGCTTGATAACATGCCACTTGATCCTTATTGTGCATTGGTACCAATGTGTTGTCTTGAATGACTATGGTTGTGGAAAGAGCTCATAAGGATGAGGTGATGCCAAAAGTCCCTTGATGAAGGTGAGGAGATGCCAAAAGTCTCATGGCATGTGTGAGACAAGGCCAAAAGTCCCTTGAATGGGTGAGGCAAATCTAAAAGTCCTAGAAATAGAGTGAAGCTAAACCAAAAGTTCCTAGAGCATGAAAATAAGCTTAACATGTGAATGTGGCATGGAATGGAATTTATTGCATACTTTATGCTTGTATCATTATGCATTTGGTATATGTATGCCTTGAATGTGGTGTAAATTGGTGTGTGAGCTATTGAGATTCTTGGAATCACACTCCCCTTTCCCCCTCATCCTTGAATTGTTTAGGTGGTGTTCCAAGTCAAGAAGATGCAAGCCAAGGATATTGAACATCTTTGTTTTATTGTATTATGTACTTTAAATGGTGGTTAAATATCAAAGTGATGATGTATGTAATGTTTTTGTGATGTAAGATCATGGATAAGTGTAAAATGATATATGAATATGATATAGACTTTATATGACACTAAATCAAGAGTATTATGCAAATTGGCTCTTAGATGGCTTGATGTAACTATGCATAAATAGATGTTGAGAGACCAAAATGAGATACATGAGGTTTGTGATCACTTGGGCAGTCTCCACAAGTCATATTTGTGTTTTGAAACTTGCTTAAGGGGTGACAAACTTAAGAAGAGGCCATTTAGTGCAAAGTGACTCTTGGTAGGAAGCAAAAATGACCATTTCATGAGGCTATGTCACTTTTTGTCTAAATGAGCTCTTCTTGACCTGAAATTCGGCATGCATCTAGAGTTTATTGAGAGCTTTTTAAGAAGCCAAAGTTGGTAATTTTCAAAGGTCTGTGGAATATTTAGCGAATTGTTGAAATTGAAAATTTTTCTAGTTTTGGTCCTTGGTACTGTAGCACTAGTCTGAAATTAAATTCTATCACTCATGAGGCAAATGATGTCCAATTGCCACAAAATTGTATACAAAGAAACTAGACATTCCCAGTGACTTGTGCCAACTGGAAGCATCTCATTTGGAGGTCTAGAGAAGGAGATATGAATTTTTGAACATTCCAGTATCAGGACCCTTACCCGACTTGAGTTACTGTTCTATTGACTTTCGAGAATTAGGCTACTTGAACTGGTCTGAAAGTATTTTTTTCCTCTAGCTAACATCCACAGCTTTCCATATTGGTATCATTTGCATGGATTGGATTTTTTTGGAATTAATTGGACATTTTCAAAATTTGCTGCAGAATCTGTGACAGCATCAGGAGGCAGTTTTGACCTCTGGACCTTTTCGGATGTCAAAAGCCCTCTGTGATGGGTGTTATGGTCTGTGCATATTTTTATTGTGAAGTAGACATCCGTAGTTTTCCAAAATGGGCAAGAATGTATGATTTTGATTTTTCTAGAATTAGTTATGATTTTTCGAAGTTGGGCCAGGAAAGAGGCCAAATCTGTCTGAAAATAAATCTCTATATTCTAGGTTCCACTTCGATTTTCATGAGTTGTGGGCATGATTTTATGATGCAAATGAGTTGTATACATGTAATTAAATATGGAAAAATATAGTATGGGGTCACTTGGCTCACATGGCACGGAACGAAATTTTTATACGCGACACAATACAAAAATAATCAATATTTTAATGTTATTTTCTTGCCTCTTATATGTATTGATTGATATAAGGTATAAAGATAGTATAGAATGAGTTAGAAATTATGGTATTACACAACTGATGTGTCATAAAATGTCACATTCTAGGTAATACTTTAAAAAGAAGTCTAATTTAGGTAATACTTTTTCAACTTGCCATTTGATAGATAAAAAGCCACATTTAGTAAAGGTACTCCTAGGTCTCTCCATGCTTCAATTTCCCATAGTACTCATGTTACGCGCGAGACGAGTCTGCATTTTTTGTTTGGTACGCAATGGCTCTCCAAACAGTAGGGTTGTTACCTGTTTGTGTTTTTGTGTTCTTCTTTTTCTTTTTTCTTTTTTTTTTAAAAAAATTGAAACATTTTTTCTAAGATAGCTTGTCTCCGTAAAAGATTTTACATTACATTATTCATTTAAGAATCACAAAATTATACATATAAATATTATGAAAAGTAAATAATGTAATATAAATATTTTTCGTAAAATATGAAATTTGCCTATGATTTTAAGTAGCCATTAATGTTGTCTATAAAATATTTTAAAGGGTAAATAATTTTAATACATGTTGAATACTACAGTCAAAGTAAAACAGAACCAATTTAAGGATAATACTTGGATGATTTGGACATGTATGGTTTTGTACTGAATCATAGACACAATTGTCAAAGATAAACATTATGATATGGGCATGTGTGTAAGTAAGGGAATGAGAGACTCTTATTTCTTTAAAGATGACCCAATATCATTTGGTTTAATTAAAGATTTTTTTGTATAACTTTAAATTTATTTTTAAAATTCAAAGTATCATAAATACCATAACATTTTATCTCATAGATTCTTATGACATACTACATAAGATATGATTGTATGTGAAATTATGATATACCAATTACATCTTTAAAAAAAAAAGTAAAAGAAACGAAAGAGTAAGTGATAGATTATAAAAAATAAAATAAAATAACTGCGACAAAATTACTACTATTATCCTACTTTTATATCACTGCTTATACCTTTTTATCTTCGATTTAAGAGAAAGAAGAAATGACTAAATTAACAATTGAAAATATCCATACAATACCTAGGTTTTTTTTTTTTGGGATCTTAGTATATATTTTTTTATTTTTTTATTTTGGAGCAATAGATATTTAGTTTTAACTGAAGGCTAATAGCATCTCTGTAACATTGTACTAGAAATATTAGCTCACATTAAATAAACGCCACGCAATACCCTTGTATCGTTGTAAGTTGATAAGTTCAGTAAACCCAAGGACCACGTGAACAAGTTAAACAACTGGCTGTGATTTATAATGTAAGATATTTGAATTGGTGGTCTCAAATAGAGAAGTAAACAACCAGTCTTGTTCAATTCAACGCAGTTTGTCGAGTTCCACTAGTTTTAAAGTCGTTTGGAATCATCATTTTCAATTGTGGTATACAAGAGGCATTAAAATACTATGAGATTGGAAAGTATCTCATTCCAATCACGGTCATCTGATGCACCTTCATGCTTAGTATCATCTAGAATACTGAGTGATAAAACTTTCAATTTGTTTGCAAACCTGTCAGCAATTATTTCATAGCCATAATTTCTTTGCAGAGATAACTTAGAGGATTTATTTATATCCAAATGCAATTTCAAGACACAGACATTTGGACTCAGTCCAGATTCCAGAACATAAGTATCATCACCTTGTACATCAACCATAAGTTTCTTTATTTATTTTTTAAAAGTAAAGAGCCAAGCTCAAATACATAGCAGATCGAAGGCCAGACTCAGTATGAAGCAACTAAGCTTGAAGCTGGCATGGCCGAATAATGCTAATGGTGATTCATCAACCATAGCATCTGATGGTTTCAGTGCATCCTTTTTCCGCAGACTGCTTCAGTCCTTTACCTCCCCCTTTCTCCAGATATTGTTGGTGGTATTCCTCTGCTCTGTAAAATCTCTTTGCTGGAAGAATCTCTGTCACTATCTTGGCCTTCAATTCCAACTGTTTAGCTTCCTTTGATTCTTGGGCTAAACGAGCCTGGGTTTCATTGTAGTAGTATATCCCTGATCTATATTGTGCTCCCACATCATTACCCTAAATTATAAATAAACCAATCAAAAACTGATTCAATTTTTCCATATAATTTGGATAGACAAGTGTAAGTAATCCACCTGTAAACTACAAGAAACATATTATTCAAAGCTATTGGCATATCAAATTGAAAGGTTGAAGTAACCCGAGTCTTTTCAATCACATTACCAACTTACTCTACAAAGAGTTAAGATAATCACGGAACCAACATTTATACCAAAAGTAAATAGATCTTATCTATGCAGGCCCTTGCGTCTTTTCAGTCCTTATAGTGTGATAAATTTAACCACCTGCACATGACCCTATTGATTGGTTCACAGTCATTACTCGTCGAATATATATATATATATATATATATATATATATAATACAAATAAAACACATCACTAGATTACCCTCCTTACGCCATTGATTGAACATATTGCAGATATTCAAGAGCCTGTGCCTTTCTATAGCATTATATTTGTAGTTTTGTACAATTTCAAGTCAACGGAGAAATCTGAGGCTACAACGATAAACAACGATGGGAATTTAGAACCAAAAGATTCAATTCAAGTAAGGAGAGAAACGCAGAAAGATGGGCATACCTGGCAATTGAGGGAAGTGGGATCATGGCGAGACCAAAAGAGGGAGAGGAGATTGGTGTAGGGGCATACTTGCGGGTCAAACTGGACCCGAACAACCTCCACGTGTTTGGTGGTTCCGGAGCACACCAATTTGTAGTTGGGATCCGGAACGTGACCCTGAGAGTATCCGACTTCAGTCTTGACGACTCCGACGAGTCGCTGAAAGGCGAGCTCCACTCCCCAGAAGCAACCAGCTCCGAACTGAGCGAACTCGTGAGCCGGATTGTCCGGGGAATCCGAATCCGGATCCAAAGCAGGGTTGTGAGCGGTAGCCATTGTGTTAACACACAGAAAAACAGAAAGAAATGATTTAAATACAGAAACGGTGGTGGAGGAGGAGTAGATATGGACGAACGAACAAGGCCTACATTGATGGTCAGGTTCACGTGGTCTGTCGTCCAAGGCCTTTAACATTAATGAAAGAAAAATTACAGTGCACAATTTTAATATAAAAGTACTATGAGTTAGAAATAATTTATATTTGGCAAAATCATTTGATTGACGTTTTTATTAATATTATTATGTTTAATAAATCTTTGAAATAATGCATTTTTTATTGTCAAATTATGCAAAGGGCATATATTAAATGGGATAGGATAGATAAAAAAAAGGTTAAAAATAATTATGCTAATTAATAATTTTTAGTGAGTATGCTATTGTCTTCCCAAAAAAAGTATTTTTTATTTTTTATTTTTTCTTCAAGAAAAATCTCCAATTTTCTACTTTCTTCTACTAGTAGAAAAAAATGCAATTTTCTTTTTCTTTTTTTTTTTTGTTAAAGGCGAGGCAAACATTTCATTTAACCAAGATAAGTACTTTTAAATGAGCAACTTCTTCCCAAATAAAAGCTTGGCCAAGCAAATTCTCATAGACTCGCTACCCGTCAATCCCCTTAAACATGTACTGATGGTGACTAGTGAGTAGCAAGTCCAAAGCTTTTAGAAACTTAATCATGTATTTTTAATATTCAAAAACTAAATAATTAAGGAATGTGTTTTTAAAAACTGAATTGTGCTTTTCAAAAAGTTAATGCCCAGTATGTATTTAAGAAAATTATATTTTCTATATTATTAATCCTACTTTTATACCACTGCGAATATTTTTTTAACCGGAAGTGTTAAAAGGTTCAGGTTAGCTCATTTTTTGACTAAAACCAAATTGAATTGAACAAATTGGTTTTCTAAAAAAAGAGACCTATTCAATTTTTTTTAATTATCAATTTAGTTTTATTTGGTTTGAGTTGGTTCATATTTATAATAATTTTTTTTTTACCTATATTCTTAAAATTTCTAAGTCTGCATCTATTTTATCTATACTTGTAAATCTCAAATTGTAAAGAGCCAAAAACATAAATGCTTTATATTACTTTGGTTTGGTTCGGTAACCGACAACTAAATTGACTATGCCAATCTTGACATGTTAAAAATCAATTTTAGATTTGTTCACTTTAATTTTGATTTAATTTAATCAATTTGATTCAAATTTAAATTTCCTTATTTTTAATCTTTATGATTAAAAAAAAGAGTTATTGTATTAATAGTTGAAAATTTATATGGCAATGACCTATAGTTTTAACCAAAGGTTAAAAGTACAAAAATAAAAATGTATCATAAGCTATCTCCAACACTGGAAATACTAATACGCATATTAAATAAACACCACATAATGTCCTTATATCATTAAAATTGATGAGAAGTTCAGTACACGCATGGACCATATGAGCAAGACAGATGACAACTGACTGTGATTTATAATGTTTGTTATGTTAAATTGGTGAATTGGTGAGAAGAAGACAAAACCAGTTTTGTTCATTTTAATGCAAGTTGTTGAGTTCCACTACTTTTAAAGTCGCATGGTATTATCATTTGGTATTATTATTTTAATTGTGGCACACAAGAGGCATTAAAATATTTGTATTTGATGTGATATTGAGTAGTATCGAATTTTTAAGATATTTTTTTTTGAATGATGGAGCAAAAGATTAAATTTAATACGTCTTGTTAATTTTCTACACACCACTGGCTTACCCCAAATGATCATTTGATAGATCATGACATTAATCATTATATGTTTTTTATATTAATTAATCATTATATTTTGTATGCTATGAAATACCTAAAATATTTGTATTGAATACTACTTCCGATTTCATATATAAAGGGTATTTTTAGAGTTTCATTTGGTCTAAAATATAATAAACAAATTTATAATATTTGATATATTAATTATAATATTTTAATTATATCATCAATTAAATGAGTTTTTAAAATTATGAGTAATTACTGTCATTAATTTTAAGAGAAAAATATATATATTAAATATGGATATTTTTAAAAAATAATTTTTATTTAGGAAAATATTAATAAGATTAATTAATTTTAATTAATTTTTTAATTCTCATGAATTAATTATTTTTTTTTTATATATAAGACTGGAAGTAGTGTATGTTTGTTGTCATCTACTAAATAATATAGAATGATATCCTTTTAGAAGATTTTTTCTTTTAGGCCAATGCTTAGATGATATTTGATGTATAACCAAAAAAATTGGGTAATTTTACTTCTCTAAAGTTTTCATATTTAACCCCAATTTGGTACATAGAATTTTAAAAAATGAAATGAATAATTTTGATGATAAAAAATAATATTTGTATTTATACTTTACAAAAAAGTAATAAAAAGAGATAAAAATTATTATGCAATAATTTTTACATAAAAAGAGATAAAAATGATATTTATGCCTATACTTTACAGAAACAGATATTATAAAAAAAAATCCCAAGCAAACTGACTGGTTTTGATCATTTTCAGGTCTTTCAGTTTTTTTTATTGGTTATTTTTAGGTCCATTAGTCAGAGGCCCTGAATTCGGCATTTCTTGGCCCAATATCTATTGTATGTTGGGCTGAGCTTCATTCAAACCCCAAAGCCCAACACCATCTTTTATTTTTAATTTGTAATTTTCCTGATGTGTTCTGATGTCAGCAAATGCAACGGACCCTAACAAATTAAAAAGCATGGCCCATTTGAGACTAGCCCAAACTGCCACATATTTTCTACTTTTCCGAGTTATTCCTCAGTATCTGATACATTTATTGAAAGGCCCAATGGGCCCATGAAATTATTAAGGCCAGCTACCCCATTACCACATAATATTGAAAAGGATTAGTTAAGAACTTGGCGAGCTGGATTTTAGTTTTTTTTTTTTTTTCCTAGAAATCTCATTAGAATTTTATTAGAAGGCATAACGAACCACATTATCTATTACAATTTCATTCACAAGTTAATAGAAATTAACAAAAAAAAATTCAAATTTTAATACTTAAATTATATGTGACACTGTATCATCCTATTATCATTAGATTTGAAGGTTGTCCCGTTTTCTTCTGTTTTGGTATTTCAAGGGTAGAAACAGAGCTCGTCCTCATCCACGTTGGAACCCGTTTAGTTGAACATGTGCATGTGGTGAGTTCAAATATTGCTACAAATAATTAGTCTTAAAATTCTCACGTTGCTCGAATCCCGGGACTATTCAAACAAAGTATGAGGTTTTGGTTTTGCTGTAACCTAATTCAAATCAAATCACATCCCACACAATAACGTGTCCAGATCCTATGCGAAGGGGTGAGATTTGCAAGCTCGACAAAATGACATTGTGATCCTTCATTTTGGGCAATTTGGAGCATCTCTTTATTCATATTGCTGCCAGCTGCTACCATTTGCTTAAGGCAGGAATTGCCATTCATATATTGAATGTTATGAAGTTGAAGGTTTTTTTTTACTTGTTCATGAATGTTTCTATATTACAAAATACTAGTGAACAAAGCCATTATTAGCCATAACAAGAAAAGGAAGCAAATGCCAATAGAGGATAAGGTTTTTTTTTTTTCCCATCTCATTTGCTTGTTGTCAATCGCTAAAACAAAGGTTTTTTTTTCTTATACTATTTGCTTGTTGTCAGACAATATTTATTGATAAATACATTTAGATAGGATAAATAGATGTGTTATGTAAAAAATAAACACAGCAAGAGAGATGAATAAGTGTGTTGTGTGAAAATAAATTTTTTGAATTTATAAAAGTAGAAGACCAACTATCCTCTACTTATGATTGTTCAAAAAGAGGAGGATGTGAGCAAAGCTTAACATGAGACCAATAAGTTCAATAATTATAACAAATAAATAAGTGAATTAATGACTTTAATCAAGATTAAATGATGAAAAAGAGAAACAGTATGAAAATGAAGCAAACACAATTAGTAACTATGCAACTATGTAACTCAAACATGATCCTCCATAGGTGGAGGAGGCAAGCTCAGCAGATTTAAAGAGATATTAAAAAGAAATAAGACACACAGAATGTAGAGAAATAAGTGAAAGAACCATACAGATATATATATATATATATATATATATATATATATATATAAAATAAAACAACAATAAACTTTATTATAAGTGAAGAAGCAAGTGACTCCCAATTTTTAAATATAGAGGATCAATTTGGCTAAGTGAAGATGGAGGATCAATTTGGGTAGGAGATGATGGAGGATTAATTTGACTAGAAGAGGATGGAGGATTAGTTTGACGAGATAAAAATGAAAAAGCTGTGTGACTAGGTGAAGGTAAAGGAGAGTTGGGCACATATAAAAATGAAGGAGGCAACGGCCTCCAAATTTCAAGTAGTCTAAAAACAAAACAATAAAAGAAAAAGAGATTTAAAGAAAGAAAATTATAATTAAATTTATCTTGATTTGGCTCTTGGCCTATGTCCAATCTTTTTAAAACTTCTAAGAAAATTTTTTTAATATTTAAAACAATATTATAGCAGTGATGGTTTTAACGTACTCACTACTAATACAATATTTTTTATCTCATCTCAAACTAATATAGTAGTGATGGTTTTAGCGTACTCACAACTAACATAAGATTTTTTATCTCACCTTAAATTAATACAATACTTGAGTTTTATACAAGTTCACTTAAAATTTGTTCTCCTAAAGGGTTTTTACTAAATTCACTCTAAACTTAATTTCCTCACATTAGGAGAAATTTACACAATGATAGAAGAAAGAATATGGAACTCCTATAAAAAAGGGACTATAACATGCTCACTTTTTTTTTAAACTCTATTAAATTACATAATATTAGAAACTCAACTCAGATAAAATAAAGTGATCAAAAGAAAACTATATTATAATTATTCTTTTCATTCTATGTTTTACTTCATCCTTAATCTTCTATTTATCCTCTTCCATTTATATAGAAGTTTCAAAATATAATTGTTAAAGTTCAGCTCTACTTAAAATAGCCATTATAGGAATTTTTATCAAGAAACTTGTATAGGCTCTACTTTTTTTCTATTTAATTACTGTTCCAGTAGATGAAAAAAAAAAAAACAGAGACAAATGCTTTGCCTTGCTTTACTTTTCTTCAATAAATGCACAATGAATGCTTTGAATAAGTTAGATAAAAAATCAATTTCCATGTAATATAATATAATACTTTTTGTATATCAAAAGGACATAATATGCAGAGCTTTTAACATGTTCAAATGTTTTATTGAAATAAGAGAATAAAAGTGTAGTAACATATTTAAAAGTATATTTCAATTAAGTCATGTTTTTGCAAAGAAGTAACATTATATATATATATATATATATATATATATATATATTACTTTCAAGGCTCATTAATATATCATACATTTGACTTTTATGACAACAAAATATTATAATTATTTTGTTACTTCCTTTTAACTTTTTACATTTTTATTTAAATATGTTTTATAATTTTTTTATATTAATGTGTGCAAATTTACAAGTTTCAACGACATACAATAAAGCTTAATAATAATTTTAAATATTATAATTCAAATAAATTACAAGCACAATCAGATTAAAAGGTCCAATAAAATAAAATAAATAATATAAAGTTTACTCAATTGATTTAAATAGAATAACACAATCAAAATATTATATATTAATATAATGTTTTATTTTGATTTATTTCATTTCTCTTTCAACAATTATTATTGTTTATTAAAAAATAAATTAAATGACTTTTAATGCAATAAGGCAATAAATAATATTTAATTATATTCAACTTAATGCTTTTATAAATTTATTTTAAAAGTTTTGTTATCATCAAAATAATTTAAAATTATATCAAAATCTTGGAACCAACATTTACATCTTTTGTAAAAGGGAAAAAAAAAAAGAGTGGTAGAGCATTAACTTGTGGATGTCTGCTTGTTGCCAAACAATATTTAAAACCTAAGGACTATGAATTTTATTTCACTTGTAATCCACACATTATTCTCAAACTCTTTAGTCAGGTCTAAATCAATAAAATGGTGGTTGTTAGCTAAAACAAGGTTTTAGAGTGATATCCTTTGGTGTTTGTATCTCGGTTTTTTGCTTGATCTTATTTTTTACACATGCTCTCATCATAATGCTTGTATAATTTATATTTGATGAATATGAAATACACCTAACCTTTTTAACTAGTGTTGAATATGAGATATATGCAAGCCTGTTAACAAGCTTGTTATGAAATATATGCAAGCCTTTTAACAGTAATATAAAGGTGTTTATTTTAATAAGTTTTGCAAATTTTAGGTATCTTGTATTTTGCTTTATCTTATTTTTTGCATGTACTCTACTAAAATCTGAAACCTGTAGGTGGGTAATAGCATTTGGCTTGTAGTTTGATTAAAATAGAAAAACGCAGAAATAACACCACGAAGCTCCTCAATCTACTTGGTCCTGATATTGTTATTACAGAGGAGTCTGTGTGCTGAAAAGTGATGTGAGAAGTGTAAAGGTAGGAAAGAGTGTATGGCCCTGTTTGATTTGATTCTGCAAAATAGTTTTTTTATTTTTAAGAACAAAAAAATAAAAAAACCTGTTTGATAATGTGTTTTTAATGAAGTGTTTTGTAAAACAAAAAAATAAAATTTTGTTTTCAAAAACAAAAAACTCAGAACACTTTTTAAGTGTTCTGTAATTTTTGTTCTACAGAATCAGGTAAAAAACAGAAAATAATTATTTTTTAAAATAATAATTCAAACAAATTTTTTAATTTTTTTGTTCTCAAAAACTTGTTCTTGAAAACATATGTTTTGAAAACATTAAAACAAAAACAATTTCAAACAGGCCCTATATATAGCAAGAAGAGAAGGAACCGCTAAATAGCATGATTAAATAAAATAATAAACATTTATGTACCATAAAAGTAAATAAGTACACATATGGGGCCCTGATGCTCTGCGATTGCTGGTTTTACGGGATTTAATTGGGGTGCAGCTTCTCTCCAATCTCAATTCTTTTCTATCTGTCTAGTCTAAATATAGAGCTTCTTACTTTCTTTTTTTTTTTAAAAAAACAAAAATAAAATAATAAAAAAGATAAGTTATAGCAACTACACCGACTACAAAGAAAGAGAAGACAAGAGAAAAGCATGGGCCATTTAATTGGGTAGTTTCGGCTGAGTCCAAAAAAATTTGATATATAATGGCCACTATGCTTAAATATTGAATTAATTAATGACAATTGAAGAAAAAAAATTCTCATATCCAATTTGACACTATTATATTCGCACCAAATTCTTAATTTGTATTTTGATTCATGAAAAAGCACCAAGTGATTGACTTGCTCTCACGGGTCCATCTCGATCTCTTGCTATAATTCCATGTGATTGGGGATATGGGGGTAGCTCATGAGCCATGCATAAGCAATACCAGGCCTCAAATGAAAAGATGCAACTTAAATAATTAGTTTTAAGGGTAATTCTTTATATCTTTATTTACTTAAATTATAAGATGAGTAAAAGAAATTCAAAAAGTTAATTACAAAATGTTGAATTATAAAAATTATATACTTACCATATTATTATTAAAAAATTATTCATTTATCAATATTTAATTAAAAATTTTAATATCAAGCATATGAAAAAATACATTTAAATTTTTTCCAAACTCAAGAGATGAATTTATCTCATTGATGAACTGTAAATGAAACAGATAATGGTGAGTTGGGCTGCAACAAAGCTGATTCTTTTCCCCTTTTCGTCCCGTCCTATAAAATTTAACATTATTCTCGTGTTTTTCTCGAAATAATTTCTTTCTTTTCCCAATTGTAAACTCGGACAAATTGGTGGTTCTGGAGCGCTCCAATTTGTAGGTGGGATTCGGAATGTGACCCTGAGAGTATCTGACTTCAGTCTTGACGACGTCGACGAGTCGCTAAAAGGCGAGTTCCACTTGCTAGAAGCAACCAGCTCCGAATTGAACGAACTCATGGGCCGGGTTGTCCGGGGAATCCGAATCCAGATCCAAAGCACGGTTGTTGTTGGTGGCCATTGTGTCAACACACAGAAAAACAGCAAGAAGCGATTTAAATACAAAAACGGTGGGGGAAGAGGAGTAGATATGGACGAGCGACACGAGGCCTACATTGTTGGGCAGGTTCACTATTGTCAAAGCTCAAAGGCCATTGAGATTTATGAACAAATTGATTATGTTTTAATTATTTTGCGTCTAAATCGAAACATGCAAGATTCAATCCTTGGAAGTTAAGCTTGTTTGGATTGATAAGAGTTTTTACTTATTTTGATTTTTTTTTTTAATGAGATTTCATAAGAAGTATTATGAGATAAAAATAATGTGTTTAGTAAAATTATTTGATTGACGTTGTTATTGATATTATTATATTATATAAATATTAAAAAAATGTATTTTTTATTGCCAAATTATAAAAAAAAAAGACTTATATTTAAAGATCTATTTGATAATTTGTATATAAAGGAGTTATATTTATATAAATTTTGTGCAATATCTATTATATCACTATAATTATTATTTAATAATATCTGTTTATATATATATATGAATAGGAACACAAATTATTTTTATTTTCAAAATCATTTTTCTATTCTTTTGTAATTACATTCTTTTTACAATATGTATGTCAAATAGAGCCTAATAGGATAGATAAAAAAAAGTTAAAAATAATTAATGATAATTAATAATTTTTTGTGAAAGTGCGAACGTCTTTAAAAAAATAATTTTTTATTTTTATTTCAAAAACTTTAAAAAAATTTCTAATTTTTTGCTTTCTTTTCATAGTAGAAGAACTACCTCTATTAGTACTTAAAAGCATTTTTCTTTTTTTTTCCCCCCTAAAGGGGAGCCAAATATTTTATTTAACCAATATAATTACTTTTAAATAAGCAACTTATTCTTAAATAAAAGGTTGGCCAAAAAAGTTCTTAGACTCGCTAAACATGTACAACTAGCAACTAATGAGTAGCAAGTCAAAAGCTTTCAGGGATTTAATCATGTCTTTTTAATATTCAAAAACTAAATAATTAAAGAATGTATCTTGTGAGAATTGAATTATGCATTTTTAAAATTTATAGATCATATAATTGAAGTGTATATTAAATATATATATATATATATATATATTCTCTTTTATTAAACTTGCTTTTATACCACTATTAATGCTATTTTAACAATAGGTGTTAAAAAGTTTAGGTTAGTTCAATTTTTTACTAGATCTAAGTCCAATCAAGTAATTCAGTTTTTCAAGAAAAGAGACTTATTTGATTTTTGTTTATAATGATTTTGTTTAGTTTTGGTTCAGCTTTGTTTATACTTACAATAAATTTTTTTGTGTATGCCTATATTCTCAAAATCTCTCAGTCTACATGTATTTTATCTATATTTTTAAGGTTCAAATTGGTGTAAAGAGGAAAAAAATTATTTTATATTTTGTTTGGTCTAATTTGATTCAATAATCAACAACCAAACTTACTATGTTAGTTTTGATATGTTAAAAATCAATTTTGGATATATTTGCTTCCATTTTGGTTTGGTTCGATAGATTTTATAAAAGGAAGTTATTGTATTAATAATTGAAAATTTATATAGCAATGACTTACAATTTTAACAAAAGGTTAATAGTATAAAAATAAAAATTTATTTGGCCATATTTGGTACCCAACAATGCATTCATAGCTTGTTTAGATAGGTGTTGAAAAAAGTTAAAAATCACATATCCATGATATGTAAAAGTAACAATTTATTTCTTTGTCCAAAATGTGATTTGGGGAGGGAATGGCCTATCCAAACATGCATTCAAGGGAATGAAAAAGTTTTTTAAAAAATTTAGAGAATGTGTTTTATATTTTTGTTATCATTACTTTTTATTTTTTATTTTTTTTAAATAGGGATATAAGTGTTTGTTTTATTTTCTTTTTTCATTATATCAAATGTGACCTTATTAAATCTCTATAACATTATACCGGAAAGCCTAGTACGCCTATCATTCGAATTGATAAAATGTTCAGTGTACTTATGGACCATATGAGCAAGACAAACAACAACCGATTGTGATTTATAATGCTTGTTATGTTAAATTAGTGAAGTGGTGAGGTAACGGAGAAGTAGACAATGTAAGAATAAATTCAAGACAATTATATGAAATTAGAACACTAGATTAATTATTTGTAGAAGATATGACGACAGATTTAGAATACCTCGTTGATTCTGAATGCTTAAAAGTTTGAAGAGACCAAGGCTTCTTCTATGATTCACACTCCCTATCATAATTTATAATGGGGCAAATTGTGGAGTTTGAATTTGACGTGAACACAGAAGGGACTTAGCCAAATTTAAATAGAACTCTAGTATCCACGTATTATGAGCTTATAAATTATGGGTCCGTACTTTTATCTATACTAATCAATTAAATATTCAGCCCAAAATAATAGGATCACTAATCATAATAAGTGGGTCCAAATGCATTTCTCATGGATCATAAATCAACTCATTTTTATTTAAAACAAAAATAATTGATTGCAGTCCACAATAATTCCTACATTCTCCCACTTGGGCAAAATCAATCCTTCATTTTAAAAACTTTTATTTTGAAAATGACTCTTAGGCTAATAACTAATTTTGTAATGTTGCCACATTTTAAAAATATATGATCCAAGATGCGATATCTAATATGACTCTATTCAACTAAAGCCAAGTAACGCTGAATCATGACAGTTATCATATCTATTACTGATATTAAATATTCCATGGTTACAAATATCACTGACTCCGTCGATAAATCATTAGTGTGAAGTGCAGCAAGAAAATAGTATGTCAGTGTAATCCAATGGCCAGACTGCTATTCTCTTTGTCAGTACTCACAATTTCTCTCAAATGCTTTACAGCAAGAGAAATTGTATAGTTTGTCAAGAAATCATAATACTTCAACTCCAATATGGTATCGACCACAGGTATAGTGGTCCTAATGACACCGAATTCAAAATTTTATAATTGATGCATATATTCAAAAATACATAATACCAAAAATTCAATGCATTATCAATTAGCTGAAATACAGATCATATGAATGTCAAAAATATCTAAAAAAGATGTTCAACACAATAAGAAAATAATATAAAACTCAAACTCCCACTAATCAAATATATCAAGAGAACTTACAATGCCCATATTCTCAACGTGTCTTTTAAATGCAATGGGCCTAAGTCCTTTGGTTAAGGTATTAGCCAACATAGAATCTATGTCAATATATTCAACAACTATTTCGCTGTTCTTTACTAGATCTCTGACAGTCAAATACTTCAACTCCAAATGTTTAGAACCACTAATAATTTTATTATTTTTAGTGTAAAACACTGTAGCACTATTGTTACAATAAATCCTCAGTGGTCTCGTAATAGAATCCACAATACGAAGCCCTATCATCAAATTTCTCAACCAAACAGTATGAGTAGCAGCAGTGTAACAAGCAATAAACTTTGCTTGCATAGTAGAGGAGGCAACTAGAGTCTGTTGCTTACTCTTCTAGGATATAGCACCCCCAACTAACATAAAGATGTAGCCAGAAGTTCATTTTTTATCATCAGGACACCTGACAAGATCTGAATCAGTGTATCCTATTATCTCCAAATTATCAACCCTTCTATACACAAATATATACTCTTTAGTTTTTTGCAAGTATCTCATTACTTTCTTTGCGGCTATCCAATGGTCATTCTCTGGATTAGACTGATATCTACCTAAAACACCAACTATGAAAACTATGTCAAGTCTAGTGCACACCTAAGCATACATCAAACTCTTCAATGCACTAGCAAAGGGTTTATCTTTCATCTCTCTCTTTTCAATATTATTTTTGGAGCACTAATCTTGATTAAATTTATCCCCTTTAATGACCAGAACATCTCCGGGTTTACAATTTTGCATGTTGAACCTCTCCAGAACTCTATTAATGTAAGCTTTTTAAGATTACCCAAACATATGGCATGATCTATCTCTATGAATCTCAATACCCAACACAAATTATGCTTCATCAAGGTCCTTCATATCAAAGAACCTAGTCAACATGTGCTTAGTCTCACGAAGTAAACCAAGATTATTGCTAGCAAGTAAAATGTCATCTACATATAGTATAAGGGAAATGAATTTACTTCCATTGACTTTGATGTATATGCATTGATCAATCTTATTTTCTTCGAAACCCAAAAAGGTTACTACCTTATCAAATTTCAAATATCACTGTCTAAAAGCTTATTTTAGACCATAAATCGATCTTTTTAATTGACAAACTAGATGCTCATTACCTCTTGCTTGATAGCTCTTGGGTTGTTGCATGTATACTACTTCATTGAGGTCACCATTCAAAAATGCTATCTTAACATCCATTTGATGTAACTTCAAATCAAAAAGAGCTATAAGTGTCATAATAATTCTAAAAGAATCCTTAATGGATACTGGTGAAAATGTTTCATTGAGATCAACGCCTTCTTTCTGAGTGAAGCCTTTAGCCACAAGTCTACCTTTATATCTCTCAATCTTCCCTTGTGAATCTTTATTTGTCTTAAACACCCATTTGCAACCAATTGCCCTACAATTATTAGGCAATTCTACAAGCTCACACACTTCATTGTTAGTCATAGATTTCATTTCTTCATCTATAGCATCACTCCATATATTAGATTGAGGACAAGAAATAGCTTCTTTATAATTCTTAGGGTCAACAACATCCCCAACATCATAGACATCATCATTGAGGTAAACCATAAAATCATCAGTGATAATAGGCCTTCTTTGTCTAACTGATCTCCTCACAGGCATTTATTTAGTTGGTTCAATTGGTTGTAGGACTTAAATAAGGGGATTGACAACATTCTCAGTTGGAAGGTAATTTTTAATAAGGGGATTGACAACATTATCAAAAATGGACAGAGGTAAAGAGATAGATTCTAGGGTATCCATAAGAGTCTCATGAGATAGGATAATGGCTTTAGCTACATCAAGTTCTAAGAACTTAGCATTCATAGATTGCACAATTTTGACACCTCTACTGGGACAAAAGAACCTATACCTTTTAGTGCGATTTAGTTATCCAATGAAAAAACAATGACTAGTTTTTTGGTCTATTTTCTTTTCTGAGGAATTGTAAATTTTAACTTATGCTAAGCATCCCTAAACATGAGAGTGGTTTAAATTGGGTTTTCATCATGTCCATAGTTTAAAAAGGTGTTTTTAGCACATATTTGCTAGGAACACTATTCAGTATATAAAGGGCTATCTTCAAGGCCTTACCCCATAGGAATTCTGGCAAGTTACATCTACTCATCATACTTTTCATCATGTCTTTAAGTGTGTAGTTACACCTTTTGGCTACACCATTCTATTTAGGGCTACCAAGCATAATATATTGTGAAACAATTCCACAATCTTGCAAGTATTTTACAAATGGTCCTATATGCTAGCCCGTGATATTATGTCTACCATAATACTCTTTGCCACAATCAGATCTCACTATCTTGATAACTTTTTCCAATTGCTTTTCTATCTCACTTTTAAAAATCTCAAAATTTTCAAGAGCATCGGAGTTCTCTTTAACCAAATAAAGATAGCCAAATAAAAAAAAGTTATCAATAAAAGTGATAAAGTACCTATTACCACAAATTGTAGGAGAAAGAGGTCCATTAATATCTGTATAGATAATTTTTAAAAGATTTAAACTTCTAGGTACATCTTTCTTTTTACTCTTAGTGAATTTTTCTTTAATATAGTTCACACAAGTCCTTAAATCATCAAACTCTAATGAAGGTAAAATATCACTTTTAATTAATCTTTCAACTCTTTTCCTAAAAATATAACCTAAGCGCTTATGCCATAATAAAAAATATTTTTCTTTAATTTTAGACCTTTTGGCAACCACATTTTCAGTATTTAAAGATAAAAAATTATTGTCAGAAACTAAAGATAGTTTATACAAATCATCCATTAAATATCCATAACTAATAATTTGAAAATTTAACATTAAATTTAATTTTTCATTGTCAAAAGTAAAATAAAAATCAAACTTGTCTAAACTAAAAATAGAAATTAAATTTCTTCTAAAAGAAAGTACATAAAAAATATCTTTCAAAATAAGTTCAAAATCGGATGCCAAAATTAGACTAACGTCTCTCATTGACTCTACCACTACTTCAAGGTCATTTCCTACCCTCAACTTGCTTTCTCTCGAGTTTGGTTTCCTCAAGTTTTTGAACCCCTGTAAAGACATAGCAATATGGATTGTAGAACTACTATCAAGCCACTAAGAATTAATAGGGAGAGTAACTAAATTAGACTCATAACAAACAAAAACTAAGGAATTACCTTTAAATTTCTGTTTATTTTCTAGCCAAGCTTTGAATTTTGTGCAATTATTCTTTTTATGCCCCTTTCCCTTACACCAGAAAACACCATATGTTTTTCTTAATAAGAGTTGGTTTAGGACCTTTTACATCATGATGTTGACCATTGCTTAGTTTCCTTGAACTTTGATTTTTATGAGGAATATTGGCTTAATTTTTCTTATGTTTCCATTTACCCTTATTAGAATGGGGTTTACCATGAGAAGTAAAAAGGGCTAGTTCACGGGATAGGTCACTCTTTTCTTTCTTTAATTTTTTTTCTTCAGCCACACACTTAGTAATGAGGTCATTAATGGTCCACTTCTTGCCAAAGGTATTATAGGCAGTTTTGATTTGTGTAAATTCAACAGGTAGGCAATTCAAGGAATGTGAAACAATGAAATTCTCATTTAGGTCAATGTTATAGGCTTTTAGCTTGGTTTGGATGTGAACCATCTTTAAAATGAACTTCATTACTCCCTCATTATAGTTATACCTCATATCAGTCAATTTTTTTATAAGATATCTAGACTCAACATTATTAGATATTTAGTATCTTTCTCTCAAAATAGTAAGAAATTCTTTAGCACTTGTGGTTTTTGATAAGCCACTAAGTAGGTGCTTAGAGATGGTCGTCTTAATGGCAATCAGACTAAGTCTATTGGATCTTTCTCATTTGGCTAAGAACTCTTTCTGTTCAATTGTACTCTTTTCATTCACTTCAAGCTTACTCTTGTATAGTGACAGATCAAGATCAGCAATTCCTAAAGAGAATTTCAGGTCTTGCTTCCACTTGTTATAATTTGATCCAGTTAAAATCTCAATTGAAGCAGAACAATTATTCATAGAAAAGGTAACTGCAAAATTAGAATGCATTAGAATAAAAAACAAAGGCAATTTATACATAGCTTTAATTAAAACAAGCTATCACAATAAGGCTAACATAATAGCATATTTCCTTTTGGGCAGAATATACAAATCAAGGTCACAACCTAGATCAGAACCTCAGATGATTTAATCAATTAGAATATATTGAGTTCAAATATCTATTCCTTTTAGGCAGATAAATATCTTAGACCAATATATCCCCCATTAACTTCATCCCAAATTAACTCCTAATTATAATATACAACAACCCTTTTAGGCAGGTTATAGCATGAGATAATTAGAAGCCTTCCTTAAATTACAAAAAAAAAATTATGCATTAATATGAATAATTCCACTTTGGTGTTTATTATCCATAATAATTTATAAAATTCTTTGCACAAAAATTACTTATATCGTGCCTAAAATCATGGTATAGTCTTTGAGGAGGTACAATCAAATATTACACCCCTACTATCCATGAACAAATTCTTTAACATTCCCAAAGAGGCTTTATACAGATACAATTAAAATAGAATCATATATTTCTTAAAACAAACATATTAAGACATATATATATTAGGTTGAGAGTACACAAATATATATTATTTTATATGAAGAGTGAATATCATCATAAGGTTCAAAATATAATGAATTAATTTTCCAATACATCACCTTTCAGAAAATCATCCAAGTAAATATTAAAATATATTTTATATATTAATATTTATATAAAAAATATTTATAGCAGTCAAAAGATTATGAAACATATTCCATCTGTAGAAGCCACAGTCTCCCTCACTCTCCAGAGGCGCGAGTGGGCATGCACCAAGATGGTGATTTCCTACCTCTAGCGGGTCAGCCCATATCCAGAAAACAGGTCACACAAACTCGTGGGTAGGGGAGCCGAGTTTGAGTTTTTTCAGCGTTTTTTCTTGTGTTTTTGGTGTGATTATTGTTTCTAATCCAATTCTAAACTCATCTGCCCTAAAATCCCCAAATTTTATTAAGTGTTCATGGGTTTTTCGAAGCAAGAAGGACCCTTTTTCGTTTGAGATATACGAAGCTCAGTTTTGGGCAATTCTTGACGCTTTTTCTTGCAATTTTTTTGTGTTTTTTGTTTATAATCTCATTCTAAATCCATTGAAACCAAAATCCCCAATTATTATCACAGATTTAGAGGATTTCTAATGCATGAATTTCTTCTCAATATTGACGGCATGGAGAGCATGTTTAGAAGTGTTTTTCTTGCAATTGATTTATGGGTTTATTTCATATCATCACAAGGAACTTTGTATTCGAAAATCATTCATCAATTTGCAGTAATTCATGAAATTGAAAATTCAATCTTGCAAATCCTAATCTAGATTTCTAATTTGAAATTTCTATGGAATTAAACAATTTTTGATGCAATTGATATAGGGGTTTTACTTATATAATTAAGGAGAGTGCAATTATCAAAAGACATTCATCAATTTGACCTAATTTGGGAGAATTGAATTTCAATTTCAATAAACCCTGACCTAAATTTCAAGCTCCAAATTCTCCCTTCATGGTACATGAAATTTCACAATTTTAAGCACCAATTAATTCAGAATATCAATATATGCAAAAGCCCTAAGGTTCTAAGTTCTAATTCTTTGAATATCATCTAATTTTATTTATAAAAAATTATATTGATGAAAATAGCCCGTGATTAAAACTTCTATACATATGATAATGTCTTCAACCAATTAGATTCTAAATCATATAATTGTGGCTCTGATACTAAATGTAAGAATAAATTCAAGACAATTATATGGAATTAGAACACTAGATTGATTATTTGTAGAAGATATGGCGACAAATTTAGGATACCCCATTGATTCTGAATGCCTGAAGGTTTGAAGAGACTAAGGCTTCCTCTGTGATTCACACTCCCTATCACAATTTATAATGAGGTAATTTGTGGAGTTTGAATTTGACGTGAATACAGAAATGACTTAACCAAATTTAAATAGAACTCTAGTACCCAACCATTACGGGCCTATGAGTTATGAGCTCGCACTTTTATCCATACTAATCAATTAGATATCTAACCCAAAATAACAGGATCACTAATCATAATAAGTGGGCACAAATGCATTTCTAATAGATCATAAATTAGCCCATTTTTATTTAAAACAAAAACAATTGATTGCAGTCCATAATAATTCCTACAAAAAAACCAATATTGTTCATCTTAATGCAAGTTGTTAGAGTCGTGTGTTATTATTATTTTAATTGTGTCATGCAAGAGGCATTAAAATATTTGTGTTTGATGTGATAATGAGTAGTATCTCATTTTTAAAAAAAATTTAATGATAGGGCAAAAGTTTAAATTGAATACCTCTTGTCAACTTTTTACAAACCATATTGAACGAGCAGATTCTTTGTCCCTGTAAAAATAGTAGCACCAATATTGCTATCATCTACTTAATGATATAGAATGATATTGTTTTAGAAGACTTATTTTTTGTCAATATCTAGATGGTATTTGATGTATAACCAAAAATCACATAATCCAACCTCTCTAAAGTTTTAGTTCTTAGTCTTGGTTTTTTTAGGTCCACCAGTTCTTTTTTTGATTTTTTTAAAATTTAAATGAAATTAGTTATATTTTTAGAATAAAATTTTTATATTAAAATATAACAAATATATGATTCTTCAATGATAATATGATAAGTATATAATTTTTATAAATAATTATATAATTCTCTAATTAAATCATATACACATCATATTATTATTGAAAAACTTTATATTTATCATAGTTTAATTAAAAATTTGAAACTAAAAATTTAAAAATTACGTATAAATTTAATGCACTTCAAAATTCTTCAGTTCGAAGCCCCCAATGCCGCATTTCTTGGCTCAAAAATTTCCATCATATATGAACACCTTTGCCTATTTTGGGCTCAGCTTCATTCAAACTCCAAAGCCCAACACCATCTTTTATTTTAATTTATACCTTTTATGATCTGTTCTGACGTCAGCAAATTGCAACGCACCCTAACAAATTAAAAAGCAAGTCCCATTTGAGCCTAACCCAAACTATCACGTATTTTCTTCTTTTCTGGCAAGTACAAACTCTACAATGACCTCCCACTTAATGTCCTCAGTATCCAATACATTTATTGAAAGGCCCAATGGGCCCATGAAATTATTAAGGTCAGCTACATTCCCTACAGCCGAGTCCCCATTGCTCCATAATATTGAAAAGCATAATGTATCACATTATCTATTAAAATTTTATTCACAAATTAATGGAAATTAACAATAAAAAAATTTAAAATTTGTGTTTAATAAAATATATAAATTATGTGTGACATTGTATCATCCTCCTGCCATTGGGCTTGAAGTTTAACCCGTTTTCTTTTGTTTTGGTTTTTCAACTATAGAAACTGAGCTCATCCTCATCCACGTGGAAAGTTGTTTAGTTGAACACTACATCAGTATGAAAGAAGGTGCATGTGCATGTGCATGTGCATGTGGGGAGTTCAAATATTGCTACTACCAACTGGTCTTGACATTCTCACACTGTTTAAGAAAGTGAAATGTTTGGTTCCAATGTCGAATTCCATGACTTTTCAAACAGAAGATGAGGTTTTGGTTTTTTCTGTAATCCAATTCAAATCAAATCACATCCCAAACAACAACATCCAATTTAGTGGCACCCCATGTGCCTTCTCTCTTTTCTTTTCCCTAGTAGGTCCCTCCCTTCTCTTTCCTATTCCCCTCCAAGTTCATGGAGCACACCACTTTGTTACTTTCAACTCCTTTTTATAGGGCTTCATTATTCAGGGTTCAAGTTTTTATATACATGTGTTTCGAAATTTGTGTATAATTTTAAAATAATTATTTATATCTCAAAACAATAGCATGGTAGATCATTTAAATTTTTTCCAAACTAACTTTTACGTACATTTTTTTTAAAGTAAATGCTCATCCTGGTCAAAAATGAAGTTAAGAAATATATATTGCGTCCTTTATACAACAACGGAATCCATCTTTGGCTTTTTCACTTAACTTTATATGTTGTTGAAGGATATCTTTTCTTCTTCTTTTTTCTCTCTCTCTCTTTTTTGCATTCTCCCTCCAAATCCAATAGCCAATACAGAATCGGTAAGAGAAAAAGGAATTAACAAATTGGAGTTCTATTCATATTATACCTTTTCTTGTCCCATTCGTTAACAGTTATTTTGGTAGTTGGACATTTCAGATTGTTCCATTATATATTTAAATTATTCATTTCATTGATGGTATAGGATTCCAAGATTTCTTTTGTTTTCCATTGGATTTCCCATTATATAGAACTTCCTTTTTACTATCTTAGTCAAGGCTCTACTTTTACGTCAATGCAGTCAGACAAACATAGAGAGAGGCAACAGAGGAACTGTGAAAACAAAACTTTCAATCTAGGAATATGTAATGTGGTATATTATAGTACATTATCAACTCTTCTGCACTTGTTTTCTCTTAGACCACTAAGATTCCCCAGATGATTTGGTTCTAAGAGTAACAGGCCGAGGTTGTGATCATGAGATATTACAGCAAATCAGGAAGGGGAAAAAACAAAAAAGAAAAGAAAAACAAACAGACAAACAAACCAACGGTCAAAAAAAGCAATCTGAGAAACATTAAAAAAAAAAGTAAAAAAGAATGGAGGGAAGGAAATCCCAGGAAAAGTAAATCCAAGGAACTTGTTTTTCATTTCCCTCTCTTTTCTTTTGCAATAATTTCATAATCAGCAAGCAGAACCTTTTCTACAGTTGAGTGTACCAGCACTCAAGGTCAGGGAACCCACAAGGGAAGATGGTCTTGCGCTTAAGCTAGAAGCCCTTGCATAGCTAGAGGAGGCTCCAGCACCTGATGCTCTAAAAAACGCACCGTTTACCAATAAGTCCCCTTCTGACCTCCAATTCCAGTTCTTCCATTCACTCTCTGGTGCATCCTCGTGCTTTGTCACCTTCACATTAATATTTCTCCCATTTATCAATATTATCTCCTTTTCAAACACATTAATTTACCCCAAAAAAAAAAGATTTAAATTTTAATTAAAAATTTATATATAAATACCTCTTTGCTGAATCTGTTATCGGGTGCGACAAATCTGTTGCCTTGGCTATTGATGGTTGGGTTAGCACTTCCTCCAACGGCATACATTTCCCAATGGGTGTAGTCATTGTTCACCACATGGAAATATCCAAGCCTACATCTGCCCATTAATCATTCTCAGTCTTTTTCAAATTTTAGCATTGGCCCACATACTAAAAGTTAACTATTATCATATATTGACGAAATGAACAAATTTATCTTCTTTCTATATCCTTCTCACTCTTTTACTTTCCCCTCTTCTCCTATGAATGACAATTGAAATACTTGATACTGGACCACATTTTTGCCCTTTCTATACTGCCTTTTGAGAATGGTTACTTGAAGAAATTGCATGAGCTGATCATACAAGAAGTCACTAATAATATATCTTAAGTGGATGGCTTAAATGATGGGATTTAGAGTTACCGCTTTCTAAATGTTTAATATGACTTTCAAAATTTTTTCATATAAATTCATTAACATAATGTTGAATGAATCATATTATGTAAAACACTCACATTAATTAAATTTCATTTACTCTTTGAACAGTCTAAAACACTATACCTTGGCATTCTTTGAACGAGGCCTTCTCCAAAGTGGTTGAAAGCTATGGTGACTTGCATATTCTTGTCTTGTGTATAAGAATCGCTGTGACCCAATAACATGACCTTATCATGGTGCGTCATGTAATTGTTGGAAATGGTAATCGCGGTAGACCCAATAATCGCATCGATCAACCCATCATTGCAATTCGACAACGAGCAATGGTCCACCCATACGTGGCTTCCTCCAAAGATGGACACGCCATCACCGTCCGATATGGTTCTCCACCCGTAGTGCCGTGGGCTGCTCCTCACCATAGCATTCCCTCCCTGCTTACAGTCATGTATGTGAATCCCATGGATTATAATGTTCGTCACGTACTGGATCGTAATGCAGGGCCCACCCGCAATGTGCACGCTCGCGCCTCTTCCATCGATGGTCTTGAAGGAATTCATAATCAACTCTTCCTTCAACTGAATCACCATGTCTCTCGCGAATATAATCCATAATGGTTCGTCTTGAATCACGGCGTGTCGGAGAGTCCCCGGCCGGGGGTTCACTGGATCGTCGTCACCGGCGTCTGTCACCACGTAAATCCTGCCGTTTCTACCACCAATGGCGTTCTTCCCGAACCCGATCGCACAATCGGCTAGCCTCTGCCTGTTCTTCTCCCAATTAGGATCACACCTCCAACAATCGTCAATGGGGTTGCCGGTTCCACATGAGAGGTAGCCCAAATTCCTCCTAGCAACAGAAGCATTGATTTTCCTGTCGAAAAAAAAATCACAGAATGTGGCACATTAATTGTTGCTTACCAAACAAGAAATGCAATATGGAAAATGAAGTTGTGAATGGAGGATGTGTAGTTGAATGAGTTACCTGTTTACCTCTTGGACGATCAATTCTGGGTCGTGAAAAGGGGAGGAGGAAATGAGGGTAGGGATGAGAAGAAAGCAGAGGAAGAAGAGGGTTGTCATGTTGTTTCAGAGGAGTGTGTGTGCAGAAGATTGATGTGAGAAGTGTGAAGGTAGGAAAGGGTATATATATAGAGAAGAGAAGGAACCACTAAACAGCATGATTAAATAAAATAATAAACATATATGTACCATAAAAGTATATAAATAAACATATGGGACCATGATGATGCTATGTGATTGCCGGTTTTACGGGATTCAATTGGGTTGTTTCGGCTATGACCAAAAAAACCAAAAGAACAAAAAGCTCTGGCCGTTAAACAAGCCCTAAATGATGGTGGAAGATCAAAGTCATATTTTTTAAATAAGAAAAAAATACCAAAAAATGTAATGTTGCTTTATTCTTTTACAACTACCATTGAAATAAACCTTTTTAGTTTGTATCAATCATGTACGTGCCTCTAAACTTCTGTACGTTAAAGGGTAGTTAATTAGGTTTTACCTACCGTAGTTAAGATGGGTCATCAAGGTAGAAAATAATTGTATTAGCACGCGAGGGTCCCACCGTCCCATTAAGCTCCCTAATGGTAATAGTAATTAATGGTGAAGTATTCTAACAACGTTCCCTCTCACCACTTTATCTTGCATAATTCAGTGCTCGAGAATAATCAAAGCAGGCATCACGCAATTACCAGCAAAGTTAATGGCCACGATGCTTAAATATTGAATTAATTAATGGCAGTTGAAGTAAAGATTCTCATATCCAATTTGACACAGTTTCAACTACATATAATTCGCACCAAATTCTTAATTTGTATTTTGATTCATGAAAAAGCACCAAGGGATATTGACTTAGTTGTTCTCATGGGTCCATCTCGATCCCTTGCTCTAATTCAATTTGACTGGGGATACGGGGGCAACTCATGAGCCATGCATGAGCAATGCCGGGCCTCAAAGGAAAAGATGTACTTCAAATAATCAGTTTTAGGTGTAATTTTTTATATTTTTATTACTAAATTTTTAATTAAATTGTAATATGTGTAAAAAAATTTAAAAATTTAATCATATGATGATTAGTTGTAAAAATTATATATTTATTTATAAAAAAATATACTTATCATGTTATTATTAAAAAATCATATATTTATCAAATTTAATAAACAAAACCTAATAACAAATATATAAAAAATTACATATAATTTTTTTCAAAACTCAAAAGTTGAATTTAAGTTATCTTATAGGTCAACTGTGAATGAAACTGGCGGTGGTGATTTGGACTGCAACAAAGCTAGTGATTTTTTTTTTTTTCCATTTTTATCCCATTCTATAAAATTTCACATCGTTCTCGTTTCTTTTCTTGGAATAATTTCTTTCTTTTCTCAAATTTAAACTCGTAGAAATGTTTTTGTCCCGTAGTCTAGTCCTGTTGAAGATTTTTGAAATAATAATTTCACCGTTAAAATTATGATGCTAACATTTTTATGATACATATTTGTTGACCACGAAAATATAGCAAAGAAAAAAATAAAAAAATTTAGCTTAAGAATTTTGTATTGCTTAATTCTTAGAATGAGATATAATAATTTTTTTCCTTTATTTAAGAAAAGTAATAGGATTGTCTATAGCTTGCCAGTATGTCTTGTGTATACTTGAAATGAGAGGACTATTTTCCTAAGCACAATGGTTAAATTTTACAATTTGTTTATTTATATATCTAAGAATTATCAGGTTTGATTTTAGAATTTTGTGATGTCTCTTTTGTTTTATTGGCTTGGAGAAGTGAGCTAAATAGCTTTTGCATATATATATATATATATATATATATATGAGATTAGTTTACAGCTAAAGGTACTATAACAATATTTAAATTTTTAACTATATAGTTAATTTTCAAAGGTAATAAAAATATAAAAGTAAATAAGCATACTTCAAGTATTATTTGAATATAAATAACAAATTTAATTATAAGTGAAAATTATCATTGAATTTAATATATTTTTATTTTAAGTTAATGCAATTATATGAGTTATATATGAATTAATATTTATTATTTCAGGGTTCTTAATATTTGATATAAATCAAACTCAAATAAAAAGCATCGTATATCTTTTTAGTAAAATAAAACATCATTACCTTTATAGATATATGTACTCGAAAAGAAGAATACGCCGCATGGTAATAATAACATAACGCAGGCATGCACCGACAGTAAATACCCTTTGCAATCGAGGCGTGCATACGCAGCCCCATGGCTATTTGTTCTTTATGGGATAATTCGCCAGGTAGATGGGCATTTTAATTATTTTTCTTAATATGTATAAAATAATTAATATCTCAATGTTATTTAGGTTATATTATATAATACTTAAATCTCAAAATTTTGATATTTTATAACATTAATGTATATAATTTTACTATTTAGAAGGGTTATTGGGTTTTAGTGGTCACGGGGATCTATATTGATAATAAGACAGGGACGTCTATGAAGGACCTTCATCACAATAAATTTTGTTTCAAGCTTCTTGAATTACTTCCTCAATAATCATGTTCTGGGTTTCATGGGTCCCTAAGACTCTTGCTTTGCTTCTATGTCAAGCGATAACAAAAACAAATCAATTCATGCGCAAATCAACATGCTGCAATCCATTATTTCTAAAGTTCCAATTAACTAATATTTCTTTCTCATTCTTCATTGATCCCACGTAACTCCCACATGTTACCAATCTTTGGCTACTAAACGAATCTTCCTCAATTTGACATTTTTTTCAATGGTTTAAATCTACTTTCAGTTATTCTAATATACTAGTATATTGCAAAATTTTTAATTTAGCTTGTCGTTTCTCAAATTTATATGATCTAAATCACATTTAGAGTTAACTAAAATATCATTTTATGTTATGATAAAAGTAAAATTAAAAGAAAAGCAATTCAATGTATTATCTATAAATACCAAAAGATAACATAAATTCAAGTAAAAGTAGAAGAATTAACTTGAAATTTTTATAACATTAAAAGTGAAATGTGTATTTAAATATGTAATGCAATTAGAAATGATTTTGAACATTACTTAGCAAGCTCGGCAATAAATTTCTTGTGATGATGTTTTCAAATCTCAAAACTCAAGTCTCACATCGGATAAAACTCAGATGAAAAATGAATTTTTCATATATAAAAGAAAAGACAAATCCCATATTAAGTATAATTAGGTTGTGAGTGGGATTATTTATATATATAAAGAAGATTTCTATAATTATACCGTGTACCTTATATCATTCAATCTCAATAATATAAATTTTTTTTTCTATTTGTGGATGTAAGTCACATTAATTGAATTACGTTAATTTTTTGTGTTATTTTTTTTTTCTTTCTACTTCCTTAATAATGCCAATTCACAACATTTCTTTCCAAAAAAGAATGCACTGATCCACATCAAATAATATAATCGTCTGCATTCAGTTTTTCAAAAGAAACTAAATTTCAGTCCAGCGACTTCACACACATACACAGAATTTCTTTCTTTGATAAAAAAAAAAATGTATATTTTTCTAACGACTGGGGATATTAATTTAAGCAGAAGTAACTGAAAATCGGATGTATTTGGACCCCGTTTGGTAGCATACGGAAAATGGAGGAAAAAAAATTTATGTAATATTCGTGTAATTATTATATAATATTATTTATTAATTATAATTTAATTATTAAAAATAAAAATATTAAAATTATTGTTTATCTAAATTATTTTTTTATATTTCTATTTATATATTTTACTTTCTGCCTACGAAATTAATAATACATATCGCTGCTTGATAATCACCATGAACTTCAGGTGGCACGCAAGGTTATGCCTAAACATTTTCCGACCTTATTTGTTTGAGTTTGGGTAATTTTATGTTTAAGAGTCCGAGAAAGAAGGATACAGTTAGTGTAAAACTTATACAAATAAATTTTAATAAATCTTATTTATTATGTTACTTTTTATTTTACATAAAAAATTCTTAAATATAAAAAGATCTCTTCACCATTCGTTGATTTGAACTTTTAAATAATAATAAAATAAGCAGGTCCTAAAATTCTCGTGACACAATCACGTGGCGTGCCCGAAAAAATCAAACTTACAACGTTATCCCTTCTCCAATGTGCCTTCCAATTTCCCCTTTTTCTTTCTTTTTCGAGTCATTAAATTTTCCGAACCGCAAACTTCGCCGGAATTTCACAGGAACAAACCGACAAAAATTCCATAAACCTTGCTGACATGGCACCACGAGAACCAATTGTGGAGCCACGTGTGCAGATAACACTTCCTCCGACACGTGGTCCTCCGTTAATCAGCTGAACGGGGCATCCTATACACGGCGTCACGTTTGCGGATTTTTGTTCGCCTTAACGATCCGCTTGTCGTTTTGCTCTATCCTAGGCGCTCCTTATGGATTTCAACATCAACCTATACCGTTAGTTTTCAAATAGGCGGTGAGAAGTGGGGATGAGAGTATCCAACTTTATACAAAAGTTGAAAGGAAAAAAAATAATTAATAATTTGGCTATTTAACTTTAATTTTTTAAAAAGATTAATAAGTATATGAGTCAATCATTAATATTTTGATTGATTAAAAAATGTAACAGTGAAGATAATGTAAAATGTGAATAGGTGAAATTAGATGGAATAAAAAATAATTATTTTATTTTTATTTTTAAAAAAATAATTTGATACATAGAATAATAAGCATAAAAATATAATAGACATTATATAAATTATATAAAAAAATTATATTCATACTACTATAAACCAAACAGAGCATAAATATAACAAACTCGTATCTGTATATTAATATTTTTATCAAGTAATTTAGAGATTACAAAAGAATTCATGTACAACTTTTTTAAAAATTGTTACGGGTTACCTTGTGCATTTATTAATTTTTAATGACTTGAGCTAAATAAGTGTAATAATTTATGGATCATATTGTTAGTTTACTAAACAATAAATAAACTCTCAAATTTGTTTTTAAAAACATGTTTTAGAGTTGGATATGTTGGAAAGTTAAGAGGAGAGAAAAAAAAGGCATCCAAAGAAAATGGAAGAGGAGAGAACAAGGTGGAATAAATAGTTAAATCGTAATCTTTTTCCTTATTTAGAAAAAAGAATCTCTCAAATCTTCCATATTATGAGATTGAGCTTAAAATTATAAAGAAGGAACAAATTTAAAAATTTTAGAGAGTTAATTAAAAATCATCTACTCTCCTTATAAGAGGCTTTCAAAGAAAAAAAGAGATTTCAACATACTTTGTTTCTCATACTTAATCAATCATATTACAATAATATACATGTCAATAATTAATATAATTAATATATATATATATATATATATATTTAAGAGCTAAAAAATGATATATTTGCACGGATCAAATAATCTACTAAATTTAAAAGAAAAAATTGATACAAAAGTTATAAATGGAACAAAAGCAACGTGAAGGTCTCTGTTAAGCAGTTTGGGTAGGGTTCAAATAAAGGCATAGCCATGTTAGTTAGCTTTATCTGATCAAGAGAAGTAATGGTGAGGGAGCTAGTAGGGTTTTGAGTTTTGTGACCGATGACAATCACATACTAACTTCCACATATCTTCAAACCAAACACCTCGTTCTCATTGCTTCTTCCCATGGAGAAAAGTCTCTCTCAACTTGTAGTTTTTTCTCTTGTGCACATGCAAGAGCACATGTTGCTTCACATCAAGCCCAATTTTTCTTTCTGTTCATTATCTTTGGTCATAATTTCATAGAATCGTGGCTTAATTAATGGATTAGGATTCAACCATATGCATTTCCTCAAATTCTAGATGCTTGAGTTGAATTTACACCTTTTAGAATAGTCAAACAAATACACATACATATATTGCATACACATACACTTTTTGGTGGGATATTATCTACCCATGTGTTTTGTGTCCAAGTTTAAGTTGACATTTGATTTTTACTAATATTTAAACATGAATAGTACAAGAGGCATGAATTTCTAAGCCTGAAGAAGAATAATAATCTTCATTGTGTGATGATGAAGTGGGGATGACCCAATAATAATTGAGGATCCAAATGGACCATCATCAATAATAATAAAAAAAGTAGAAATATATTTAATTTATTGTCTAAAATAATTGGATTAAAAAGGGATTTTGAGCCAATGGGACATATGAAGGGGGAACTGCTAGGGCCATAAGGACCCTCTTGTTAACTCCTCCAATAGCAGGGCTTCCCATGTGTTCCTTACTCCATCCATCGTGGTAAGAAAAAGAAAAAAAATTATAATTAAAGATTCTAAATTAAAAATATTTATATTAAGAGATTTTAAATTTAAAAATTGTTTTAAAAAATATCCAAAAGTTTTAAAAAATTAACTGAAAATTTTAATTATAATTTTTTATACAATTTAAATTTCTTGTCATTGAATTCGTTAAAATAATTTTAAATTTTAAAAATTTAAAATTCTCAACTATAATTTGTAATTTTCTGTAAAAAGAAAGCTACCAAGTTGTCAAAAGACTCGTGATCATTACTTGAACGACTAGGGCTTTATCTTAGGCCTTTGATCCATTATTCCCTGTTCTCCCCCGCACGCTAGCTAGCTAGTGTTATATGGCAGTTGTCCTTTTTGAATTTATAATTTTTTTTTTAATTTCGTTCAAGAGATGATTAGATTTGTTTGTGTGTTTTTTAATTAAAGATAAGTGATTTACATTAAAATTTAAGAAAATGTGTTAAAAAATTACAATCTAATCTTGTCTCAAAAAAATAATAAAATTAACATTGGAATATTATTTTATTCAATGGTGTGAAATTTTTCATCATTTATATAAACTTATTTATTATATATATTAGGAAAAATGCAAAAAACAAAAATCTTTTAATTTTGGGTTATTTGCAAATAGACTCCTGAACTTTTAAAATTGTAAATTAGCTCTCAACTTTCATGTTCTAAGATATAAGTCATTCTGTTTATTTTTATTTTTATTTTTACAATATTAACTCAAATGCCACGATAAACTTTCTCATAATTGACATGACAATCTCCCAATATGTTAATTATATAAAGTTTAATGTAACATTTGAGTTAACATTGTCACTAAATAAAAATTGACTTATTTCCTCAAATGTGAAAGTAAAAAAATCTAATTTTTTGAATTTGAAAATTTAAAAGATATCTTGCAAGTGATCACAATTCCAGAAGAATATATGAGTAAAAATTGATCTTTCGCCTCTAAATATGACCTTAGTATCAATAGACTATCTCAAATAAATTTTTTTTGGCATCGCCTTAACATTTGAAAGTTGGATTTTGTTTTAATTTTCATTTTATAAGTAATAAAATGGCACAATACAATTTTTAGTGAAACAAATATTCCATGTGTTAAAATTGAAATTAAACTCTTCAATAATAAAATGATACAAAATATTGTTGAACGACATTGGAATTTTTTTTTTTGGAGAACCAAGATGAGATTTTACTTTATATTATTTGTCAATCTACATGGATCTCAAATATAATAATCGATAGACTTGTGTTCGAGTAGGGTGTCAATTTCAAGTCTAGTTAGGTTTGTTCAAAGATAAAAATTACTTAGACCATTGAAAGGTTAAATTTAGTATTATTCTTTAAATTTATTTAAAAGCAAGTCAAATTTTAAATCTAAATTCAAACTATTCATGACTCTTTTAGCTATCATTTATCAATTTAAAAAGATATTTCACAATTTGTTCACAGACTAAACAATATATAAGTTACAACTATACTGTCCGTAAATAAACAAATAAACAAATGCAAATTGTTAGTACCACAAGCTATCAAGGTTCCAGAAGATAATCAATGCTACAACAAAAGGAATCATATAATAAAAGCATTAACTAATAATTTATAAAAATAAATTTATTCCCAAATAAAAAATTAATAATAATGAAAAAATCTACTTAAAATCGTGTTTCTAGTCACGAATTAATATCACCCTACTTGTGACTATGACTAGTTAGCTAATAAAAGCTAAAACTTATCTTTAGCCCGAAAATTAAATTTTGGATTTTTTTTTTTGGGGTTTACCATTCCCTTTTTATGTTCATTGTCCTTATTTAAATACATCCCCAACAACCACTCCTCCCTAAATTATTATGATGTTAAACCATGTCGATTATCCGATCATTAATATCACTTTTTCACTATCAAGCATCAAACATTTGGTTGGCATACATGTTCTTAATCAAGCTATTCTCAATTAAAGACAAAGTTAGGTTTCTTGTCAATCTTTTTCCAAAATAGACTACCAAATTAACTTATCTACCTATATATGCTATCAAAATAAATCATTAGCATATATGATCAATGCAATTCTAAAAAACCAATTGGTTTACACTATAGGAATTTGGAATTATCTATCAACTAACCACTTGTGTTCTTAACCATGTGAACACCTCTTAGCATGAGGAGAATGTGTAATAGAATTAATAAAATTTTAAACAATTAGTAAAAAAGATATTCAAGATAGTGTCCCGTGATCAACTTGATCACAAGAATGAGAAAGCTTGTTAGCTACTTGTGCAATATTCAATTTGCACTCAATTCATGTGCAATGTTTAGCCACTTTGATGCCTTGTTAAGTCCATGTCATTCAATGTTGCTTCATGTACTGATACACTTGTGCAGCTCACTGTTCGTCGATGCAAGCAAGAAGACAAATTAACTAAGATTGAAGAGAGGGATGGGAAGGAAGACATAAAGTTACGTATAATAAATTAATAATCATTTGAAGTCATGTGATATGGGGTATGGTAATAGTCAGAGTTTCTAACTCTAAATGGTAGGTATAATCATATAACCCTAATAAATCTTCTGAGATTATCTGCAACTTTCGATGTGTTTCTGCAATAATCATCCTGGCTGCATGTTCCCTGGTTTAAAAAGTCAAAAACCTTTCACTGGAGCTTTTAGATTATCAACTGTGCAGCATAGCAAAAATAATTTAAAATAAAATAATTTTTTTTAAGAAAAATAAAAACTGCTAGTCCTCTAGTTTCGGAAGCACAGTATTTCTGTTGTGTCTTCTAACCTGTTTAATGTGAATATTGAGCTTTTTTAAAAAAAAAAACTTCTTCTACATTCCTTTTCGCTTTCTTTTTCATGTACGTTATGCTTTATATATATATATATATATATATAAAATCTTGTTTTAGTCTTAAAAAAGAGTAAATTTACAAATTGGTTGTTCACATATTATTTTTAATTTTTAATTTTTATTTAATCCTTCTGTCATTAAATGCTTACATTATTATCCTTTCATTCTATTTTTATCCGAAATTTTATATCAAACCCAATAATTATGCTCGCAGGGATTTTTTTTTTTCTACAGACTAAGAGCATTCAATCATGTTAGATTGGGCATGCATGTCAGTAAATTATTAAATTTGACATTGAATTTTGGATAGAAATTAATGGGATGGAAGGCGACGTTACAAGAATTTCAATGATGAAACTACAAAATTTGATGAAATAATTTATGAAAAAATAAATTAAAAATAAATTAATTTGTTAGGGATTTTTCTCCTTTTTCTTTCGTTTTTTTGTCTGAGTTTATGGCATAATTTTGAGAGTTGATTGGCAACGGTATGCTAGACCGTAACTAATATTCGAGAACATTGAGTGTGAGGGCCCAATTTATTGGTTCCTTCAAAATCTTTTACTGGATCCATCCATCTTGTAGAGAAAAGCCCAAAGAAGCCCACTATAGAGGGCTTGTATCCTAAGTCCTTTTCTTTTTGGACTAAGTATTCCAAGTTCTAACCACATATATAATAGATTCTTTTCGGCTAAGTATTCTAAGTTCTTCTTAGCCCAATAATATAGTTCATTGGTTATGCTAACCCTCTTAACTCTTGAGACGCTTACAGATTTGGGCCCTCCTTTATGTAGAAAAGCCCTTCAAATTGGTGTACTACAAGGAGATAATGATTCACACCAAGTATATTTTAATTTGGAGGGTTAAGATGTCATGTGAATTATTAATTAGTTTGTGACTTATAATTAGATAAAAATAGGGAAAAAAGAACTTATACACATATCATTATATTTTTGCTATTAGGTTGTATAATCAAAATATAATAAGTATATAATTTTTTAATTATAACATAATAAATATATAATTTTTACAAACGAATATATAATTCTTTAATTAAACTATATACTTGTTATATTTTAATTAATAAATTATATAATATTATATTTCAATTAAACATATTTTATTTAAAGAATCTAATAATAAAAATATAAAATACTATATCTAAATCTAATTTTAAAAATAAATTATTTTATCATTTCTTGGATATTATATTGCATGTTTATTGAACTTTATATATATATATATATATATATATATAATAAGTGGGGACAATTGAATTTAGAACTTTTTTTTTATATTTTTTGTAATTACACCACACATTGTTATTTACTAAATCTTCATACTGAAAAATAGAAAAATGTTATTTTAGGTTTTCAATAATTAAACATGGTAAGTTTTTTGTTGTCTTAATAGTTAGTACTATTTTCGCTTCATTCTCTAAATAAGAAATTCTTAACACGACAAAATATATGTTCAAAACCACAAAAAAGGGGCAATTTTCAAACTAATAATCCAACATTGGCTATTCACAACTAATACAAGTCACGTTCAATGAAGGCATGCGACATTCTTTTGTTAGGAATATTCAAAATTAATATAGATTACGATGACCGTAATCGATAAAATATATCATATTGTTTAATAAGTATTAAATTAAAAAATAATTATTATAGTTAATACCTAACATAGATTGTTAAATACTTTTTTGTACACAATATTAGTGTTCCTTTTTGTGGGTTGTCTTCTTCGTCAAGTATCAAAATATTTAATCTGCTCATACTTCATACTTCCAAAATTGTTACATATAATTTGCCTATGAAAAAAAAAATTAAAGAGTCAAGAAATATAATCCAACATTTGAGAGTGATTGACCTTAACTTATGTTGAGAGTCATATCACAACAATTAGTTAAAAAAATTGTCTTTATTTGAGTTTAAAGGATAATTTGGAATTTGAAAACACGATAACCATTCTAAAAATAAATGTTTTTTGACCAATGTTGCATAACTTGTGCCTTTAGCACATCTTTTCCTAATTTGTCATTATTATTATTATTATCAATCTTTTTCCATAATACAAATCCAATGATTTATAACCATTAATATCACAAGTACAGTGACCTTTAGTTTCAACTTTCAACGTATGACTGGGGAGTTCTAAAAATTTTATGTCACACAAGAATTCAGTGCACACTATCAACATTCACATTTGCCTTATATGTACATTATCAGATCTTAAGTGTATCTTCTTTTCGTTAAGAATCACGGATAGCATGTATTGATTTATATCATCTTCACTATGTAAAGTTGGAGTAAGTATAGCCCTTTTTAAAAGTAACTTAAATTAAGGCAGTATAAATGCTGTTCGCAATCGCCAATATTAGATTGCCTGTGGTATTTATGAGAATATCATCGAAATTTCAAATAATCTTTAACCATTATTACTTTCATTTATAATTTCTTCAATATGCAAAAATTATGTAATAGAAATAAAAAAAACATAATTTTAAAGATAAAAAATAATTTTAATACTCTTATTTGTAATAATTAATAGATAATATTAAATAATAATTAAAAAAATAAAACAAACATTATATATAAATTTTCCCCACCTTTCCTTGATTATACCAAACGGGACCCTTATTTTGAGGATCCATTAAAAAAAAAAAGCCTTCTATTTCATCATTTACGCTATCCATCCATTGTTCTGGTCTCAAGTGTCTCATATTTTGGTCAATGTTGCAAAAGTTTTATATACAAGAAGTATTGATTGTAGAGAAAACAGTACCATGTATTTGGTGAGAATTTTCGTATATACGGAGCATTGATTGTAAAGAAAACAATATCACGTACTTGGGAAAGTGCTTATTTACTGGCATCGATCACAGTTGTCCAAAAATTATAGAACCTGTTGGGGCTTCTTTTCTCTGGTGTGAAAGGGATATAGGTGTGAAAAACTAACATGACGACACGTACTTTTCCACATTAAATGAAGCAGGTGAAACAACTTTAAAGGAATAAATAGACTGCGTATTTTATGTATTTTTTTCTTTCTCGCTTATGGCAAGTTTTGAATTTGAACGCGCACATATTCTGCAAAGTCTATTTTATGTAAAAATATTTTATAATTTTTTATTATAAAATCTTTATGAAGAACAATAATTCTTTTTTTTTTTAAGGGGGTTCATCGGCCCGATTGGTCTTAGGGGCCCGCCCTAATCCGATCTAATCGGGTCGGACTAAAAGTATAAATGGGTATAACTTTAAACAAGACTATTCCAGCTCAGGCCGGGTCACGAACAAAGGTATGTTCCGCCCAACTCGTCCTAATAGTTACTTTTTTTAGTTATTAATATTTTGTCATCTTATTTTTTTATTTCATTTAATTATTTCTACATACTGCAATTTTTATTACTTACGCAAATATTATTTACTTCTTAATTATTTTTATCATTGATGTAATCCTTACTGATATTTCTTTTGTTAAATAATGAAAAAATATATATTTACCTAAGATTAATTATGTTAGTATATCTTATATTTTACTTGATAATACTAGACTTTTTTTTTTATTATTGATACAAATATAAAAGTTTTAAAAGTCCGTTGTTTTGAAATATATGCCTATAAGTTTGTGTAAAAATATTTTTATATTACAAATATCAATTCATTAAAAAAAAAAATAGTTTGGGCGGCCCTAACCCTATCTCAACATAAATTGAACTTATTAGAGTTGGGTAAGGCTACGAGTATAAAAACAAGGTTCATGTCTTAATCAGGTCAGGTATCGGACATACTAGATGTTCAGTTTGGTCCTGTCCATGTACAGTTCTACTTATTAGGGCCGCTCTAAAATCGGGCTTCTCTAGGCAGGGTCGGACCACGGGTATAAAAATATGCCCAAGACCCTAATCGGGCAGAACTTCGGGCCAAGCATCGCCCTGATCAGACCCTGCCCATGTACACCCTTATTTTTTTATCAGATTGCATGCGTTTTGTCCCTCCCTTCTTCTAATCTAGTATTTTTGAATTTTTTTTTATATTGAGACCCACAAGCCCTTTCTAAGTTTTATAAAATTTGAAGAGAATATGATATAAAGAATAAATGTAAGGACCTTTTAAAAATTTTAATTGTAAATTTTTTATATAATTAAGTGAAAGAGTAACAAAAAGAGTAAAAATATATATGAGATTTATTTTTTATTTTTTTCTCAAACTTTACAAGAATTTTATAATAAATAATTTTAAAAGATCTAAACTTTAACGAATAAAAATATTTTTTTTTAATTTTACAAGAATTTTATAAATATATAATTTTAGAAGAGCTAGACTCCCTCGTATAACCAATATATTATATAAAATATAACTCAGTTGACCCTTGATTAAGGTGTAGGAGTGCATGGAGCATTGCACATGCAACAAATTACAAATTTAGCAAGATCACGCAAAGGGGTAGCTAAGAAGCTAGTAAATAGGCCAAGCTATGACATGAGTAAATTAAATACAAAATAATAAACAAAAAGCAAAGAATGGAAATCAAGGTAATATTGATGAATCTGGTGACAGTAATGATAACACAAAATTTCAGGCCTAATCCAAAATTTCAGCACTAATTAAGAATCATTAATCCAGGTTTAATGATGAGTAGATTATGATTTGAAGGCCTCACGAATGGTCCCAAACTTTCACAGTAACACTGACTCCTATCTACTACGTAGATGGATTTATTATTTTAGAAGAAACGTGTAGAGATGGCATGCAGAAATTGCATGAAAAGATGAGAAGGAAACGGCGCCGCTTCTGAAATTACAGCGAATGGTACAGAGGTCCAGGGGTGTAGGAGAAAGCATGTACAAAAGGGAGGCAGAGGCAGGGGTCTATGTGCTATCCTGTTCAACGTCCTTTTCATTTCCTGCTCAAACTTACACTTTTTGAGAAAATTACAGTTCAATGAGGAAAAATTATTTATAACATAGAGTATTAAAATTCGAAATTATTTTAAAAAATTTAAGAATAAAAAAAAAATTAAATTGTGTAAGAAATTTATAATTTAATGCTTCAAGTTAAATTTTTTTTATGTTTTTATAATAATTTTTTAATTTAACATATTTTATATAAATATTTTTCATTTAAAATTTTTTCATAACTGTTCATCTCTCTTCTGATTGAAATAAAGACAAAATTATAATTGATAATTCAAAATAAAAAATAATTATATTAAAAAATTTTAAATTTTAAAATTATTTTAAAAGACTTAATAATCAAAAGTTTAAATTGTAAAAAAAATATAATTTAAAAATTTAGATTAAAGCTTTTGTTTTTTACTTTTTTAAAATGATTTTAAAATTTAAAATGTTTGAATATAAATATTTTAAATTAGAATGTATTCTTGTATTTTTGCAGAAAAATTAAAAAATGTTGTGTGAGTCTCTCATAAAAAAAATTTTAAAAAATAATATATGAATATTACATAAATAATATATGAACAATACGTCGACACGTAACTCAATAGAAACTGCACAACAAGCAGCTTGTCCTTCCACATATTTTCATGTATATAATGATTTGAATTCCTTTCGTTCCCTGTAACTTTCACTGAACCAAATAAATGTGCCACGGGAGATCACCATGCACCTCACCTCACCTCACCTCACCTCCTCTCTCACGAGAATATACCACTTTCACGCTCCTACACTTATTATTCTTTCATTATGGATTATATATATATATATATATAATAAAAATAAAAATAAAAATAAAAACAAATTGTTTATGATAAAATACTTCATATAAAAATAACACAACTCTATACCTTCACCATTTTATCATCAATTTCGTTATGAAAGATGTTCAAGTCTTCATGGTTATATTACTTCGAAAATTGTGTCTTGTATAAAATATAAAATACAATATAATTTTTTTTAAATAATTTATGTGTTATGCTTCATATATTTGTAATTTTTTATAAATAAATTTTGTTACAGAGTTATCATTTAAAAAGGACAAAGATAAAATTGATAACTATGGACAAAAATCTATTGCACTTTACCTAATATTATAAGATAATAAAACATTTTAGTTGTCATCAAATAACATCTCTTTACATGAGATATAATATTAATGTATTATATCGAATATCACCCTGATATCACATAGTAATACAATATTAAACATCGTCATCAAATCCTAACACTCAAGATATCATGATGTGAAATGACCAAAAAAAAAATCACCATAAACTAAACACGTACTAATGTTCAAAGACATACCTCTGTGTGTATATATATATATATATATATATATTACTCTCTCTCTCAAATTGTATACTTGTCCCCTTTATTTGTTTTGAAGTCTTCAGCATTTAAATTTATCTCCTTAAATTTTACTTCAAATTAATTTTTTTTACATACTAATGTTTGATATTCTTACTCCTCTAACAGGCAACTTTTCCATTAATGCAAACTTACCAGTAATCACTGTGGGGTAGATGCAGCAGATGAAATTGCTGAGCCAAATTAAATAGGATGAGATCATTGCATGTACAATCACAACTTGATCCACTCAAAATGTTTCAACTCCCATCGAAGAATATAATTGAAAAGCAAACATCCGATAATCGAAGCAATTTGGGCCCACGAGTTTACATCTACTTTTTGTTTTGTTTTTTTAATTAAAGATTATGTTTCTTTAATTAAACAGTAAAACCAGCTTTTTCACGTAGGTCCAACTGTCCCTCGGAAACTGCAAGATGCGTAGACTGTTTGAATGTGCTGTGGCTAGTACACAACACGACCATCCACAGTCGCACCTTTTTTTGTTTTCTTTCTTCAATCTTCAAACTTCAATCAAACTAAACTAACTGAAAGACGTCCCTTCGAAATTACCAAAAAGCCCTTCTCTTTCTCACTCTTCGTTTCTCTGAAAGGCTCGCTGGCCAAGACTCCCCCACTCCCTCTGCCTCCCTTCTGCTGCAAGGGAACAAACTACTCTTCACATTCAGAATACCACCCTCTTAAATTCTGTACACGTCGGTCTAGCCATGCCTTCTGTAACAACCCCTTTTGTTTATCAAATTTACTGCTTTGCCACTTCTCCCTCTTCTTCTTCCTCCCTATCTATCTCTGCCCCTATCTATTCCTGTAGTTCACTCTTTAAGCTACTACCCAATTCTTTAGGCTCCGTCACCAAGGCCTCTCTTTCGAACTTAGGGTTTCTCAAGCATTATCCCGCTTTCTACGCTACGTTGCTTCCATTTTTTCTTCGTCGCTTTCGAAGAATATGGTTTTTTGATATTTTCTATTTTGCAGGTTTGGGTTTTTTCAACTTTTGTCGTTTCGCATTGTTTGTTCTCATCTCTCATTTAAGTTATAATTAAAATTTGAACTCCAGATTCTCTTCCCTCCGGTTCTCTCTCTTGTTTTTGTTCTATATTGGCGTGCATTTGAAACACGGAAACAGCATAGATTGCTCTAGAGGTAAGAAGAGAGATTAATGGCGTTGTGCTTTGTTTTTCTCTGATCAAAGGTATACTATAATTTCTTACACTCTTTTTGTGTATTCAGTATCTGATGCTTATTTCCCCCTAGAACGGTAATGTGAAGCTCGCAGTGAGAAATGGAACTAAATGGCCAAAAAAAAAAAAAGAATGAGAAACGAAACTATCTTTTTATTCCCAATATTATGAGCTACAATGCAAATTTTAATGAAATTTCTTTTTTATGATTCCATTCCATTTTTATGGTCCTGGACTCTAGGGAGGGGTAGAGCATTGCGATTTTATGCTTATCTGGAAGATGGTTGTTTAGTGGATTTTGTGTTTCTTTTTGTGGCTTTCGCTTTTGATGTCTTTGACTTCTCTCTTCTCTTCTAGGTTGGAATTACATTGTTTGCAGCTGGTGTTGATTATATACATGTTTGAGACGATGATGGATGGGAGGCGGCATTCAGTGGATATTCCTATTTCGAAAACTCTTGTAGCGTTGAGGAGAGTCAGGTCGTTGAGGGATCCATCTACAAATTCTATGAGCAAACTCTGCTCTTCGATTGATAATCTACACTGGGAAAACAGTTCGGGCAATGGGATCTCTCTGCGGTTCTTTGATGCTTCTCGTACTTGTGATTCTGATGATAATGGTACTTTAAGGTCAAAGAATTTAAGTTATAAGCTGCACAGAGAACACGATGCTGCTGATTTTGAATTGAACAGTGGCCTTTTCAACACTAAACTGAGGTCTTGTCCTGAAGGGCAGCAAGATGAAGAGCTAGCTTATTCTGATTTGAATCAGGAGGGCAATTCTGTTAATAAGTCAACAAGTGAAAGCTGTTATAGCAACCATAGACGTAAGGAGTTAGATTTAGCATGCATTATGCCTTCTAGTAATGAGGCGACTTCTGGATCATCAAAATTAGGGAGAATAGATCATTCTAAGTTGACTAGAAAAATTCTATGCAAGACTCAAGTGAGATCACTTGAAGTTTTGGGTGATATGGCAAGTCTTAGAGGTAGTCCAAGCCTTTCGTGTGGTGAAGCTCTCTCAGCCTCCAGTTCATCGACGAATATAAATCAAGATGTTGATGTTGTAGATAACAATCACCTTGGATGTGGAATAAGCTGTTGTTGGTCGAAATCACCAAGGTCTAGAGAATCAAATATGTATTCTGATATAGAAGACCGTCCCCTGATATCCTGGCATACTGATGAGACAGCTCTTTATGGACATAAAAGAATGAGACACATTGGTGGGGAAATCAGTCCAAATTTGGAAACTCCTAGAAGTTTAAGTATGAAATTCAGGCCAAAATCTTTTAATGATTTGGTTGGACAAAATGTGGTAACGAGGTCTCTTTTGGGTGCCATCTCTAAAGGAAGGATAACCTCATTCTATCTCTTCCATGGTCCCCGTGGTACGGGCAAGACCTCTGCATCTAGGATTTTTGCTGCTGCAATGAATTGTCTCTCCCTTGAGGAGGAAAAACCATGCGGTCTGTGCAGGGAATGTGTTTTGTTTTTTTCTGGAAGAAGTAAAGATGTTAAAGAAGTTGATTCTGTGAGAATCAATCGTATAGACAAGGTAAAATCCCTTGTTAAGAATGCAAGCATCCCTCCACTCTCTTCACGTTTTAAGGTTTTTATTGTTGATGAGTGCCAGTTGATACATGGGGAAACCTGGGCAAGTCTTTTGAGTAGCCTAGAGAATCTTTCTCAACATGTGGTTTTTGTAATGATCACTTCAGATTTAGATAAGCTTCCTCGAAGTGCAGTTTCCAGGGCCCAGAGGTATCACTTTCCTAAGATAAAAGATGCTGACATTGCAAGTAGATTGGAAAAAATTTGTGTCGAAGAAGGTCTTTATTTTGAGCAGGTTGCTTTGGACTTCATCGCTGCTAAATCCTGTGGTTCACTTAGGGATGCAGAAATCATGCTTGATCAGCTGAGCTTGCTTGGTAAAAAAATCACAATTTCCCTAGCGTATGAGCTTGTAAGTGTTATGCTATTGTTCCCTACATATATCGCCCCAAACTTCTTTTTTTTCCTAGTATTCAGGCTTGTCCTTTGTTGTTCGGCAGACTGGGATCATTTCTGATGATGAATTGCTTGAATTGCTGGATCTAGCTTTGTCATCTGACACTTCAAATACAGTTAAAAGAGCCCGAGAGCTAATGAGATCAAGGGTGGATCCTATGCAACTTATATCGCAGCTGGCAAATCTCATTATGGACATTCTTGCAGGGAAATGTGATGATAGTGGTTCTGAAGTCAGAATGAGGTTTTCTAGTAGACATCACTGTAAGTGCTTCTTAGTATAGTATATCAATTAATTTTTATCTGTTTAAATCGGCTGTTTGATGTTTATTGCAGTCTATGCTTGTTTTTCTCCTTGCTGTCTGACTTGACATTTTTGCCATTATAGGTGAAGCAGACCTTCAGAAACTAAATCATGCATTAAGAATACTCTCTGAAACGGAGAAGCAATTACGAATTTCCAAGAATCAAGCAACATGGTTCACAGTAGCTCTTCTACAGTTAAGCTCTGCAGAATATTCTTCTGTCGAAGCAAATGATACTAAATTGAGAGATGCATGTAATGGAGGTGTGCTGTGGGCTTGACTTGTTTTGATCGCTTATTGCATTTTTATTTTCTTTCTCCTTAGTGGGTGTGTGGGGTGGAGGGGTTTGTGGAATTAAAATAGCTTTATGAGGTGTAAATTTCTCTTCTAAGTTTGTCTTTGAATGGATACAGATGGTGATTTCTGCAGTACATCATCTACAAGGGAGAGCATGAAGCATCTTGCCTCTGGTCAGCGTGACGACAAGTCTTATAGGTTAGGAGTGCAGCAGGACCACAAAGGAACATTAAGTTCCATATGGTATAAAGCAACAGATTCATGTCAATCTAACAGACTGAAGACTTTTCTCAGGAAACAGGGGAGGTTGTCTTCGCTTTGTGTTAATCATGGTATATCTTGTACTGTCTTTATCATGTCTATTTTGTCATTTCCATTCATCTTCAAAACTTACCATATAATAGGATAATCTATTCCTTCTGTTCAGGTCATTGCATTTTGTGCTTGTTCTTGTCACATTGTTTGTATGGGAAATTTTCTTTTTTGGTTTCTTTTGAAGGAACTTCAAATATCTGCTCTGAAGTTTTCAGTATGGAAGTGTTTAATATTAATTTATTACAGAAAGGGATGGCTCCAGGCAGTTATATTTATGATCTCTCAACATTGTGCCATCATATTCTGAGGCTTTTCCATGGTCTTGATAAACTATTTGTGTCTTGTGAACTGATACATGTATCTACGTATTGCACTCCTTTATCATTGTTAGTTCCAATCTTGTGCATCTAAAATGGATGTTCTCAAGTATAGTGGATACTTATTAATGAATGAAGATTACTCCAATTTCTAGGTCTTGCGATTGCTGAGTTGGAGTTCCACCGTCATGACTACGTATGTAGGGCTGAGAAGTCATGGAAATTGATTGCTAGTTCCCTGCAGCTCATACTGGGTTGTAACATAGAGCTGAGGATCAATCACGTACCTTGTACATCTGATTCTAAGTATGCCAAATTGAAGAGGTCATCTTTCAGTTTTTTCAGTTGTTCCCGTGGAATTCATCGAAAATCACTCTCGTCCAATGAACAAGCAAGTGAACCAGATGACACTAATTACATCTCGCAAAATCCCATGAGGAAGGATAGAACTCTCATTTGTACATCTGACTCTGGATCTCAGATGCAACAACCTGAGTCCTGCCATGGAATGGAGGTTGTAACGGCATTGAGAGACAGTGAAGGAAATTTGCTGAGCTCAAGGAAAAGCTTGTTGAATGGGTCATGTCAAGAGACTTCTAGGACCTCAAGTTCTGGGGTTGATTCCTCTAAGGAAGAGGGATGTGATTATGCACGTCTAGTTTCATCAAACCCTGATTCAGACTATCAGTCGAAATGTTTTCCTCGAACTCTCTGGATTCGTAAGAAGTTGCGTACTCCAGATCTATCCCAGTTGATTTTCCGGGGTAACCAACAACAGAAAGGCTTTGTTTTGTCTATCCCAAATTACACCTGTTCTGAGACATATGGCTATGCTAGTGAACCATGTGTTTTTCCCACCAGCTGTAACAACTGCACCAATGCTGCCCAACATGAGAAAAGGTAGCTTGCTTTTTGCTTCCTATTGCTTCTTTTTTATCATCTTTGCTTTTGTTATCATTGTTCATTTTACATCTTAATATGAAGATATAACTATGTATTAGAAGTGCCTCTATTTGTATGTTAGAAATTTCAAATTATAGACATTGTACTTGAGTTGTGTTCCCTAGCATTTTTGGATGGAGTATTTGATGCCAATGCATCCCATCAAGTTCTTGCTTATAATGCGCTTCTGGAAATGAATGTCTATGAATATATGATCAGAAAATGCTACTGCCATGCCCAATGGTAGCTCCTATCCGATGTAAATAAATGCAGTCCTGTCTGACGAAGTTCTTCCTGTGCAATTGTTGCAGGGAGCAAGAATTGTTTACTAGTGGGGGTATGGTGACTATGGACCATAAATTGGATCAATCATCCACGAAATGAATGTCTATCGGAACCTCATATCTTCTGTAAGAATTATGTAACGATCAACTTCGAAGTTTCCCATTAATACCTTGAGAGGTTAAATCTCAGCCCTTACTCACTATGTATTTTAAAAAGTCAGATAAGCCCAGTTGTTAACATAGTTCCCAGCCTAAATGGGTTAACAAAATATAAGCATAGACAAAGCGGGGGTTGCCATGTTAACAAGAAGCAAACTTTAACAAGGCATGTTGCTGATAGTAGGTTCAATATGATCTGTTGTCTTCTACCTGTAATTTCTTTCCCTAGTATTTTTGTGCTGTTAACAAAAATGGTTAAATTTAATATAGCTGAAAAAGATCTATTGCTTTGTTTCTTTTTTGTCTAGCTTTTCTGACTTGTTAACTGAAAATCTATAGTCTATGTTGCAGCCCAAAGTCGGATTCAGATATGCTTTGTAGGAGTACCCCCAGATCTCCCTTGAGGAAGGTAGGCTTGCTTAAACATTATGCAACTCCTTGGAAGTGACTCTAATCTAATTATTAGAGGAAGGAAGCGACTAACTAATGGAGGATCCTATCGAAGATTGACAATTTCCTGTTACCCCACATCAGATTTTAAGCTTTTAAGTTTCATCTTGTCTGAAAATCAGTCCATGTCATCTGTATTGGCAAAGATAACTTATTAAAGATGAGTCTCTTGGAAGTGGGGGGTGATATTTTAATAAAAATGTAGGCAACCAAAAACCGCAATAATTACGTTGTGGGATTGCTTGAAACTTTAATTGATATAATCTTGGTTATGTTTAGTAAACTAAAGGAACTTGCTTTGGGTGTGAACTGATGGCATACTTGACATATAAATTATAAGTGTGCAACCCTCTCATCCAGCACCATTATAATCTGACCAGTATTGCTTTGTTTGGCCTTGCAGTCATGGCATGTTGGGCTTCAGCAACATAACTCGCATCTAGCAGGGTGGTTTCTTCCCTGTGCCTTTGCTAAGTAGCTACTGCAAGACTTATGGTGGTAGGCGCTCGGAGCGATGGAGATTTTATATACTTTGCCCAATTTCTTTAAAGAATTTTATATATTATTTCATCTTTATAGTTTTAACTAGAAAGTTGTCCGTGCTGTACTGGAAAAATTCAGTGGATCCCACTAGGAGAAGAAAAGAAATGTTAAAAAAAAGAATAGTAATAAACATTAAAAAATTATCATTTTCATCTAATATATATATCTATATATATACACAATAAATAGATAGTAGATTAGATAAAACCAGACTCGGATAGTTAATATACAAAAATTGGATTCTTTAGACAGAAAATGACACGAACATAAGAATATGACGCTTTTGAGCATAAAACACATACAACTTGTTCTTTGTAATAATTAATTGAACGAGTTTAAGATAAGAAAACTGACATTGAATAATATATATTCATCAAATAAATGAAATAACAAAAAGTTATTAACTTGTCTTTTTATGTTCTGCAAGATCAATCACTTCAAAATTCTACTTCTCTCGAGACTGAATATAGAAAGAAAAGATGAATGAGCTGGTAAAAATTTCCTCACACATATAAAGCTCTTTGCACTATCTATGAAAATATGGAAAATTTCTTCAGGTTCTATAAAGGGCCTTGGTAGCGCAGAGATGTTAAACTCGGTTGAATCAAGAATTAGTATACTCGTTCTAAAATCAAATTCGAATCTTTGTCCCTTGCCTTCTCACGATGTTTGATGATGAAGACATCAGATTTGAAACTAGCAAACCAGTTCTTGCAAACAGGAATTAGTTTCCCGCATTGATCACAGTCACGATAATATATTGAACATTATACCTGAGGTGAATGGCGTCCTTTCTCGAAATATACATTCAATCCTAGATTTTGATTGAAATAAATAAGATCAACGAAAAGAAACATATCGGAAAAATAAATTATGGATTACAGAAACAAACTAATATTATCACGTCATACAGATATAATCATCTGTAACAATATTTTAAAAGAGAGTTGACATCTAAAATATGAGCATCACGTTAAAGATTTTGTTCTTCATTAACTGAAACGGAGCAAACCAAACGTATACTAAGGAAGCAATGAAACAATAAAAAATATTACCTTGATCCATTATTCTTTCTGTTCGTTAGCAAGTTTTATTATCGCTAAAACCTTCGAATGGGCTCGAATGTAACCAAGAAGTCCTTCCTTTTCTGTATTGCACCTCAAGTCGCCTTTTCCTATTCTTCCATGAATGAGAACATCCTAGACAAATGTAACCAAAAAAGAAGAAACTAGCATGGACCATAAAACTAAGCAACTCATTCCTAATCCCAATTATCATAAGCGCTGTGTTTGGATGGAGAGGAGAAAAGTGAAGGTAGAGAAAAGTAGGGAGAAAAAAGAGATAAGAGAAAAGTGAAAAAAAAAAAATTTCTCTTCATATGTTTGGATCAACGGAAAGAAAATGTAGAACAAAGAAAAGTTGTTAATATGATATAATAATAATACTGTCATTGTCTAATATTAATAATTTTTATCAATAATTATTTTTTAATAAAATCAAGAAAAATTTTTTATTAAAAAGCACACATTCAAAACTTAAAAAATATTTAAAAATATATTCTTTAAATTAATTACATTTTATTTTTAAAAAAATTTATTATTATTATTTTTATACAATAACTATAATTATTTATTTTAAAAATTTATAAATATTATTTTAATATATATTAATAAATTTAAATATAATAAATATAAATATTTAAATATTTTTTTAATCATATTTATATATTATATATAATATATGATCATATTATATATACATTAATATATAAATATTATATATTTATAACTATAATATATATATATATAATTTATTAGTTTTAATATTAATAAATAGGTTATTATTTTGTAAAAAATATTTTTATTGATTAATTTTATTATAAAATTTTAAATAAATAATTATAAATATTAATTAATTAATTAAAAAATTTTAATAACACTATATTTTTTATTATTCTTACTGCAGAGTTTTTCTCTCAAAATGTTTTTATTTTTGGAAAGAAAACTTTTTGGTGGAATTATATTCATTTTTGTCTCAACTTTTTTTTTTCTCTTGCTTTTTCTCTTGTATTCAAACGGGATAAAATTTATTTTCTTCCCTCTTTTCTTCTCAACTTTTCTCTCCTCCCTACTTTTCATCTCATCAAAACATACGGGAAGAGTGATGCTCATTTCATACTTGTCTCATGAAGTTTTAATGCTCCAACTAAAGAGGGAAGATTCAACAAATTATACCAAAGCAAAATGTTGGCTTTTATTTTTGCAAGAAAATGCATCAATACAGCAAAGCTGGATAAACGAAAAGAACCAGTTTGGTCCCATGTTAATTGTAATGTAAACTAATTCTGAGAATCTCATGAAGGGACGTAATTGTCACCCAAAACCAAACATATCAAGACAATAGTTGAAAATAAGAAAGAAATGGCAATATTTTATCATTAAATTCATATTTCTGTATCTTTTAGAGTTTTTTATTATAAAATTCGACAAGAGAACAGGGAAAAGAGGGAATGAGAGTGGGAGGAAAAAAAAAAGTGTTATATATATTTTCACTTTGTGTGTCATTGTTTTTACATTACACCAATTTTATAATTAAAAACTTTAAGAAATTTGTATACTATTTGAAAAGTGTCTTACACAAGTTTTGACCTTACTTTTTATGTTCACGTAATTAAAATATTGTAACATTTTTATTATATTTAAATTCCTGTCAGCCAAAAGTCCTACCATGCCTGGGAAAAATATTATTTAGAGTTATATAAGAATAAATTCATTTACTATATTTAAAATAATATATATTAAAAAACTTCAAAAGTTTTTTTATAGTTTGAAAGAATATTATTTGTAAATTCTCGTATATAAACAATCATTTTTTAAAAGTAGTTAATTTTCATGTTTGAAAATCTATCTTTGATTTTTTATTTCTATTGTTTTTCTAATAATTTACATGTTTGAAGCTGCCATAATGAAGCCAACTGCTATTAACCTCATCATTGGTTTTAACACTTACTTTTCCATATATGAATAAGCATATAAGATGATTCAAAGAAAAAGTCATTAGGATTATATACAGAGATGTGGCAAGACTAAATTTGAATTCAAAATTTAATTTGTCATGTGGAGGAATGCATTTTATATTTATTGATCAGCTCTAGGCAAATATTAAATGTTGATTTATTCTCAATGTTACAATAGATGATGAGGAAGAAGTCAGCAGCAAAGCCATATACTCAAGAAAGTTTATCAATTCCTAGATGTGGTAAAACGAAAAGATCTTTTATTGGCGAACTGGAAAAAAGGTTGGGGTGTTTGTTTAAAGTTCAAAAAAATTAAGGGGTTTAGTATCATTTCTATTTAAATTAAAAAAAAAACGAGCGACTATAGTTCAAGGAGTTGGGTAATTAATTTCTGAGGAAAAAAAAAAAAAACGCCGCGAGGAAACCTCTGTTGAAATGGTGAGGCAAAGAGCTAGAGATTTGTTTCCAAAGCATAGGAGGGACGGGGATCGCTGGAATTTGAATCAATGGGGAGCGTGAAAATTCTCTGCCCAAAGCTCGTCCTCCGCAATGCAGAATCTGGTTCTGGAATCCACTGGCTGGTCGGATCCCCATTTTTGCCGCCACTCACCATCGTCTCCTCCCTCAGATGCATCCACACCTTACCTTCCTCCGACTCCACTTCCCCTGACTTACGCCGAGAATCAGGTCATTATTTTCTGTTCGTTTCCCGAGCAATTTATTAGCGCTCTACGTTTTTCTGGGAATCACTTGACTTTCCTGCTTACTTATTTCTACGCTTGTTTTAAATTCGTTTATTATTTTTCTGGAACGATTTTAGAAGATTATTTAATTTTCGTTTTCTGAGCAGAAGAACTTCGGACGTTGATAATAAAAGGATTTGAGATAATCGGAGCCTTAACTTTTGGAAACTCCGATTTGGAGAAAAATGCTCGTAAGTCCACAGATGCTGCTCGTGGATTAAGGAAGCTTCTTTACGGCGAAGGGGAATGGGAAAATCAACCCGTGGTAGGAGCAGTTGCAGGTTTAGATACCAGTGACATACGATTTTTCGTCTCCAAGAGCGGACATGAAACAAGCCTCGAATCTGTTACGTCAATTGTATACGAAGATCATCCAGAGAAGTATGTGTGGGAGAAGGGCTGTTTGCTTCGGTGTGAACTTCCAGTTAAGTTGCCGGTGTATTACGCCGTAAACAATCCCCGTGGTAGGTTTCCTTACTCGTACCAATTTGTTTTTGGCAATCTTACCTGTAATTGAGCGGTGGAGTGATTGAGTTTGGTACTATATTTCAGATACTATACCCTGACCTCTCTTTTTCGCATCGATTGGTTAGCTACCTCATATCCATGGGAGATTAATGATGGTCTAGCTAAGAGTGCTTTAGTTTTAGTTCGCGATGCCATTTAAAGCAGGGAAACTATGATAATTTGTTGCTAGGGATGGTGGTCGATGAAAATGAACATAATTGTTAGCCATAAAAATGCTGGCAGTAGTTTAGATGGAATTGAGTTTAACAGCTGAAGAAATTGTGTGTCCAAGTTTACAACTGTACCTGAGTAATATGAAAACATTAGTAAATTATCTAAGTTGCATATTTTACTACATTGTACACACAGTAAATAATGGACAAATTTTGTTCCACAGATATTGAGAAAGCATATTCTCGTGCAACTGAAGCTGTTATTGCCAAGTTAAGAGATCCGCAAGTAGTGTACATGTTACAGACATTAAGCAAAGCCTCTGTGGATCAACCTCCACCAGCCATAATCCGAGGTGTACAATTAGACTTCAACACAGATCTCTCCAAGGTCAGGCCTTTGGCTGTAGGAGATGATGGCTTTGATGCAAAGTCGCTATCCTGTTCATACTTTTCCAAGAAAAGTAGAGCGGGATTACCAATTTTTTCTGTGGAGGTAAGAAGAATGATTGACTTTTTTTCTTTTTTAAAGAAAAAAAGTTTCCTTACTGGTGAAACTTTCTTAATGTTATCTAGTGAACTTGATGATGTTATTGCCTGCTAGTTTGCTTTCATACCTGCTTCATGAATAGTAAATGATTATTGCAATCCATTTTGTGAGAATTTTTTCTGCTTAGAATGCAGATGCCATCCAAGTTAGTGTTCTCTTTAATAGCTTAGAAAAATTCTCAACACCTGCTGCACCTGTTGCGGAATATCTTCCAGGTCAGGACTTGGGGGCCATACCTCCTATCATATCTGTTCCTTGAATATTTGAATTTATTTTAACTTTGGTTCTTAACACTTCTAAGTGGAAGTTGAATCATTGCTTTCAGTCCAGGAAGAAGCCAGACTACTCGTAGTGGACTTTAAGCTTGACGTACTCTGCTATGCTGCCAAGGAGCTTCCACTTAGTTATGCTGTTTCAAGTCTAGTCATTCCTGGTTTAGTTGACCAGATAAATACACTACTGAATTTAATCTTGCCCAACCTTTTGGCACAGCATCCTCAGGTGAGGCAGTGCATACTCATTTATTCTGTTACATAAACTTTTCATGGTTCTACTCTTCCACCATTCAATTTAGAACAAGATCCTAATCCGATAATTAAGGGAACTACTCTGGATCTGTCTTCCATGTTTTCTCACATGCTCTTGGACATATGATGATCTTGTGTTGTATGCATATTTCTGTTCCGTTGTGTAATTTGGACTGCTCTACTGTCCATAGGCAGGTCATACCATGTTAGTCTAGAAATAGCTACTTCTTTTTATCCCTCTCTTTTATTTTATTGTTCACAATTTCCCAACAACTTGTTGGCATTTGTCTTGTTTCATAATACAATTGCTTTCTGCCTTTCAAATATTGGTGCATTAACATTGTTTTGGAAATATGGTCAATAGCTCATAACTACGGACAGAAGTTCATTGTGTAATATAACTCAGAGCTGGAGTGACGATGTGTCAATGTTCATTTGACATGAGCTGAAATGCGCCAGGGTGGTTACATATGATAGTTTGCATATGAACTTACCAATATATTTCATTTGTAGATCTGTTGAATGGTTGTAATATAGTTCAAGAACTCTAAATAAGTAATAACATAAATTAATTGGTGAAAAGAACCAGGTCTACGCTACCTGTTATAGATGTTTGTTTAGGGTGATTCATGAGTGTGTAAAATGAGAATGATGCTATCAGGTACAAAACCTTTCTGAACCTATCCAACTAAATACAATCTCATAGTTTTTTTTTTTAAATGAAAAGTATCAGCCTTGTGTGTGTGTGTGTTTTTTAACTTTCACAAAATTATGTTTATAGATGTCCTTATGAATGTTACTGTGATCTATTCCAGTTATTGAGGTGGAAAAAAAAATGTTATTTTAGTGAATATGTCTACTGCTATTATCTGTTTTACTTATTTTTTTAATTATAAGAAGTATTAAGTATTTAGAAGAGTCTTGTAGGTTAAGAAAAGGGTTATCCAGTTAAGAGATATTAAATATTGATAGAGTATTTTGGGTAAAGAAATGAGCTTCTTGTAGTGCACCCAAAGTATAAGGTTTAATTGTGTGGTTGTAGTATTAGTATAAATAAAGGTTGATGGGTCAGTGTTGTGTATAGAGTAATTGAATCTTTCAATGGTTTGTTTTATTTGGTCATTCTCTTTTCTCCCTAACCTTTGCTTCTCCATTTTCTCAACATTCATATTGTTTTACTGTTTCATAATAAAGTTCCCCACCACCCCCCCACCACATATGCAGCTAATAAATTATTGTTCTTTTGATTGATTAGCAATTTATTTTATTGGCAGCTACATCCTTATCACTTTAGTCCTCCTGGGGTTTTGCATCCAATTACTGTTTTCTATGAACTGAATTTTGGGGAGACAGAACTGAAGCAAGGTATGCTGTTGAACTTTCTAATACCAGGCATAGAAATTTATTATATTGTTATGCCATTCTTTTGTCTTGATTGGAAAATAACAGAATAAGGGGTATATTGTGTTGTGCATGGGAGTTTCCAGAGAGGAATGTATCTGCTTAAATTTTTTGTTTTTGCTACCTTCTCTTCCATTTCTGATCTGAGTGAATATAAGTGATCCATGAATTCTTCTTGCTTTCTGCAGTTGAAGTTAGAAGATCCTTACACTCAAGGCTAGGATTGCCTTATGATCGGCCCCTTCTAAGAATTGCTAATGCCTTGGATTTTTCAAGATTGAAAAGCAGTGGGAGTGAGTCCCTACAGAAGGGTAATAATTACATCTAAATAGAAACTTTCTATGCTTTAGGTGATGATAATTATGGCTGCATCTATTTCATTCCATTTAAGTTTTCATTCCTATTATCACTTATTTCATTATCCATGTATCAAGTATCTTGGCATTTTTTGGCAACATCAGGTTTGACTTTACTCAGAGATGTACATACTGGGATACCTAGCGGTGGGGGTAAGTTGCTAGTTTTGTCTTGAGTCTCTCTATGTTAATATAATTGTTCTTTGTCTCATTTGCTTTTGTGATGGTTTATGCAGTTACTGGGGGGGTCGTTTCCCTTGTACAAGGTTCCTATGAATACCACCATTATCTTCAGGATGGTTTTAATGATTCGGTAATTGCAATTCTCCTGGCTTCAAATGATTTTAGGATGTTGAAATTACATGTTCATCTGCTGCTGATATTTATCCAAAACACAAACACTCCATTAGTCATTGCTGAGATGTTTTATATATTCAGTTTAACATAATCCTGTTTAGGCAATTGCAAATTACTGTTGGATACATGACTACCAGACCACTATAAGCTAGTAAAATGACTAAAAGGACATTACTGAAAAGCGAAACACCTCTATTGTCTTTGCAGTATCACAAAATTAATCACTTAATTGACTTTCTAGGGATGGGGTTGTGCTTATCGCTCTCTACAGACTATCATCTCATGGTTCAGACTACAGAATTACACATCCATAGAAATTCCTTCTCATAGGTATTTACCTCTAATGGTGGACTTGCCTTTATTTTGTTTTTGGGACAAGGGGTTTGGGGAATGCATTAATTTCTTATAATATTTTTCAAGCTGACTTCATCTTCTGTTGTTGGCTCTTGATCTGTCATGTTTTGATTCTGTGTGTGTGTAATTGATTATTCAAAGAGTTGGAAGTTTCTAGTTCAAATGAAAAAACTTCAATAGATTGCTCATTCTGACCGGATGTTCACTCATCAACCAATTGTTATGCATGTTCATGTGTGTTATTATGCCTGATAAACTTACAATTTTTTCAGCGAAATACAGCAGTCACTTGTTGAGATTGGTGATAAGGATCCCTCTTTTATCGGGTCACGAGAATGGATTGGTGCCATTGAGTTGAGCTTTGTTTTGGACAAACTTCTGGGTGTAAGTATACTGTTCATTTGACTACTTGTAAAATTTGAGCTGTACTATTTCAATAGAGTATTTCCATAGATGAGGTTGGGCTGCTGGTGTTGGCCCGATTGGACATTGTCCTCTATCTAGAATCTAGATATACTTTTTGATGCAGAACAGGGTGCATAAACATATGATCTATATCATAAAATTTCTAGTGTTTGTATGAGAATGCTTTGGCCGTAGCATGGAAGGACACTGTCCTTCTAAAGAAAAAAGGTTTGCTCATTATCTTAGATAACAGATGCCTGCATGCATGGTGTTAATGAGCACAAATGTGTTCTTAATGGTTTGACTGGGTTCTTTCATTAACAGGTTACTTGCAAAGTAATCAATGTCAGATCTGGAGCTGAGCTTCCAGAAAAATGTCGAGAGTTGGCTTTGCACTTTGAGACCCAGGGAACTCCTGTTATGATTGGTTAGTAGACGATGTACTTTCTCCTTTTATCTGCCATCTATGTGTGGCATTTTTTTAACATGGGGAAAGAGTTGAGGTATCACTAGATTATATCAATCGGTTATATGATCACTTTAAAAGTAATTATGGGTCTGTTTGAAACTGTTTTTGTTTTAATGTTTTTAAAACAGATATTTTTTAGAATAAATTTTAACAAAAAAATTAATAAATTCATTTGAATCATTATTCTGAAAAGTAGTTATTTTCTGTTTTTTCTCTAATTCTGTAGAACAAAAACTACAAAACATTTAAAAAGTGTTCTGATTTTTCTGTTTTTGAAAATAAAATTCTGTTTTTTTGTTTTACAAAACATCTTGTTAAAAACACATTATCAAACAAGTTTTTTTATTTTCTTGTTCTTAAAAACAGAAAATTGTTCTGGAAACAAGAAACCAAACCGGGCCTATGTTGTGATAAGTTTGCCTTGGCTGCTCCAAGAAAATTTTTGGGGGGAGGGGAGGACAAAAGATGTCTTTCTTAGCAGTTGAATTTGAAATGCAGGTGGTGGTGTACTTGCTTATACACTCTTGGGAGTGGATTACAACGAAGCAAGTGGAGACTGCGCATTTTTAATACTTGATCCACACTATACAGGCACGGATGATCTGAAGAAAATAGTGAACGCGGGCTGGTGTGGGTGGAAAAAGGCTGTCGATAGCAAGGGAAAAAATTTCTTCTTACATGATAAGTTTTATAATCTTCTGCTGCCGCAGAGGCCCAACATGGTTTGACAGATTTAATGAGGAGAACTAATTCCTCATTTTTACTATTTATTTTGCTATAGAAAATTAATATTTCAGTTAGTTAAATGTGATTGGGAATACAGTAAATTAGCTGCCTCACTTTTGAGTTAGTGATGTTCTATAATTCGGTTTCTGCGTCTTTAGTAAAATTTATTGCCCTCGTATGGGATGGGGTTTTTTCGTGATTAACTTGGATACGTCAAGGATGTGGGCAGGCCTAGGAAGCACCCGATGCTTGTACACATTTCGAGAATGACACGATATGATATATGAAATACAACAATGGTACACATTTCGAGAATGATACAATATGATATATGAAATATGATAATTTTTAAAATTTTAAGATATAAATACAAGAATATATATATAATTTAATAATTAAAAATTAAATTAAATCATAAATAAAAACAGTACAAAGAATTTATTGTTGCATGATTTGAATTCTTTATGATAAAATGGATGGATTATAATTTCATTGAATTGTCCATAAATTTTAATCTTTTTTAAACCAGTCTATGTATAATCAATTTCTACTTCATCTTTTACCACTTGTACCTGGAGGTAGAGTGCAGAAAAGCAAAAGACTCAGAAGAAAGAAATAGCATTTAAATTGTACACAGGTCCTAAAATGTAAAACGCAGTGCCTCCAACTTGTCCTAATAAATTTCTCCATTTTAACAGTTAATTCAAGAACATAATACTTTGAAAAGGATAATAATTCTCGCAAATCAAGGCAGAGAGCCAGATACATAATATATATATATATATATATAACTTGTTCCAATAAAAATAAAAAGAATTCCAAGCTATACCACTTTCCGGCTTTAATGTTAAGCTATAAGAAACCACAAACGACAGCGTTGATGAACCAAAAGAGAAAGTATAGGGGGAAATCTCCACAGGCACATTTAAAAATAATTGCAACAAAGCTTTCTCTACCACAAAATTCAAACTGTTCCTCAATAACATTTCACAGAAGAAAAGACGTACAACATTGTTTTAAAAACATGTGAAGGGGAAAATGTACTACAAGAAAATATAGGTTTCAGAATCTGGTTCTTTTAGTAGTCAAATGGTAACGGTTCCCTACAAAAAGATGCATTTGAATAGTGCCTGGAACTTCAGAAGAATCACCAGAGTCCAAAACTAAATGATTGATGCATGTATGGGGATATATGCAGAGTGAATAAATAAAGCATAAGAAGACTAATTTCACAAAACAAATATCTTCAACTGAGCCTCGCCGGAGAAGACGACGTAGCACGGATGAAGCATGGAGGCACAAGCACAGATGAAAGCAGCGTGGAGGATGCAGGGTTTTGAAGGAAAAAATGGCAAGTTAAATGTTGCAGAAATCTACATCGTTTGGGATGGGATGGGATGTTTCGCAACAAATTTAAAGTCGTTTTGTGTCGTACTGGAATGTTTCAAAATGCACCTATGGAAAATGAAACATCTCGAATCTGTTTCTACCCATACGGTACATGTGACCGTACGGGTACGGCTCATAAACAGCAGTACCCATGCTTCCCAGAGGCAGGCAAACCAAAGGTAGACCTTGAGAAAAAGCTGTGAAACATTCAGTATCAAAGAAATGGGCATAAAAATTAGTAGCATATCAAGCAATCTGAAATGCCCACCTCTCGCTTAGGGTTGAAATCCAATCCTATTAAAGTTTTACCGAGTGGTGGAAGTTCATACGAAACAAGGTTCCCCCTTCAACGTTGAAGCAGTTTGTGCCCCTGGTTAAAGTCAAAAGCACGGTGCAGTAGTATAAGCGGCACATATTATCTGTTGATTCTCAAAATTATGTGGGCTTTTTGCTTTTCATTTCTATTTGCCTGTTTGTAGGTACGCAACACGGGCATCAGATAAGTTCTGTGTCTGAACCAACTATCGATTTTTGTTGTTCAAGGGTGAGAGAAGAAGTGCCAATAAAACTTGCAAGTTATCACCAAAGGGCCATAACCAGAAAGAAAAAATTGTGAAGAAAGCATATCCAAATCTTTACCTATAGAACATTATCTTGAGTGCAATATCCAATATTAGTAGTGCTAGAAATAATTTGTAAACTATGAAGGAAACCAAAATATTACCATTTCACTGGTGAACTATTATTTTGATTCTTAAAAAATGCGTCTTAAATCAGTTTATTTTTTTTAAAAAAAATGCATTAATTGATAATACTAATTTTATATTTGATTCAATTAAGAAAAAGTAATCCTTCAACTTCCAAATTTCTATTTCGCTAATTACTACGGAATAAGAGAACTTACGGGACTACGAATACAAAAAGCAGGTGGGAAGATAGTGTCTCTGAAGCCATGTCTCTAATCCACCACCAATTCCTTCCACACATCTTCGTACGCCGTTCTATTTCCCATCACAAATTTTCAGAAACCTACCCATTGTTGCCCGCTAAAACCCCAAACTTGCTCTCGCTACGTGCTGCCGCATTACCAACCGATATTTCTCAGTCTTCAGCCCCAATTTTTCTTCCATTACTTGAAGAAGAAGAAGAAAGGGACGAGGAAGAGGATGAGGAAGAAGACATAGAAGCAGTGGCAGAGCAAGAACAAGTAGAGGACCCAGATGATCCAATTTACAGATTCTTCAAGTCTCGCACTTCAACTTCTAACCAAGACCCTCAACACGAAGGAAAATTGTCCCTCCAGAAGAACCGCCGCGTTTCCTGGCATCTTGCTTCAGATACTGAGTTTGTTGAAGAAACTGAAATTGATTTGGATTCCGAATCCTTATTTGTTGAGGAACAGGAAGAGGTAAGCGGCAGGAAGGAATTGCCTGTGGGCATTGTTGGGGAGATTGTTCAAATTGCAAGAAACCTACCTGAAAATCTGACATTAGGGGAGGTTTTGAACGGTTATGAAGGACGCGTTGATAATACAGAGTGCCTGGAGGTGTTAGGATTTCTTGGGGAGGAAGGTCGTCTTTTGGATTGTTTGTATTTCTTTGAGTGGATGAGATTGCAGGAACCATCACTTGTTACGCCTCGGGCATGTACTGTATTGTTTCCAGTGTTAGGAAGAGCAGGGATGGGTGATAAGTTGATGGTTCTCTTTAGAAACTTACCCTCCAGCAAGGAGTTCAGAGATGTTCGTGTTTATAATGCCGCAATTTCAGGTCTTTTATATAGTGGAAGGTATGAAATTCTTAGAGCTCTGACGTATTCTGCTTATCTAGAAGTTAACTTCTCGACATATTTCATTTTGCTGCATTCGTCGGTCAGCGTGTCTGTGGATGGAGTGGGAAGATTAACTTGTATACTTATTGCTTTTTGTTTATTAGAAGATGGCATACTTAACTTGTATACTTATTGCTGCACTTTATTCTCATCTTCATTCTCCTTCCTCCCGAAGTATAAACAAATTTATAATGTGCTACCGGCTTGTTATATTAACAGTGGTATAAAGCATGCCCATCTCATTGAACATGTCTTAACTTTGGAAATGATATCTCATGCCCTTTTTGTCTTGAGTTCTGATTAATAATGGCATTAAGGTTATACAAGACAGAAGAAGACAATTTTAGGGCACAAATGTATGCTGAACTAATACATCTGGTTTGGCATGGTTACTCTGTTGTCGGTTTAGCAATGATATTATAAATTCCAGGGACTATAATATTTGAAGCACAGCATACTTATTTATTTATTTGAAAAAAAAAATTCTTTAGTTTTCTATTACGGCATATGGAACCCTTTCTGTTATTTGTGATGATTTTTCTCTCTTAGGTTTGTTGGTAAGTTTGTAATGACTAAGAAGCCTGTGAATACCATAAGTGTTTTATTTCTTAAATTTCTTGTTGTAGAATTAAGATATTGCAAATAATCTCACCTGTGTAGAGACCCAGTGCTGCTTCCAAACTTTAAATAGTGTACAATTTTAGAAAAATATAATTTGAATTATGTTATTCAATTCCTTTCTCCGAACTTGATATTTTAAAAGCTCTTTTTGGCACGCCCACTCTCATAAATGTCTTACATTGTTTGGGGCAGCATTTCCTTTCAAAACTCCATATTTCAAGACTTCTTATTGATGCCTGCCTCGTTGTAATAGGTATGAAGATGCCTGGAAGCTGTATGAGTCAATGGAACAAGATAATATTTGTCCAGATCACGTGACATGCTCTATTGTGATTACAATAATTAGAAAACTTGGCCATAGTGCAAAAGATGCGTGGCAATTTTTTGAGAAAATGAACAGAAAAGGAGTTAGATGGAGTGAGGAAGTCTTGGGTGCATTAATTAAGTCATTTTGTGATGAGGGGTTGATGAAGGAAGCTCTCATCATCCAATCAGAAATGGAGAAGAAAAGAGTCTCTTCAAATGCAATTGTGTACAACACTCTGATGGATGGATTTTGTAAATCCAACCACATAGAAGAAGCTGAAGGTCTTTTTGTTGAGATGAAAGCTAAAGGGATTAAGCCTACTGCAGCTACGTTCAACATTTTAATGTATGCATACAGCAGAAGAATGCAGCCTCAGGTTGTGGAGAAGCTGCTGGTAGAAATGGAGGATGCCGGCCTGAAGCCAAATGCCAAATCATACACTTGCCTGATCAGTGCATATGGGAAGCAGAAGAGGATGAGTGACATGGCTGCAGATGCATTCTTGAAGATGAAGAAAGCTGGTATAAAACCCACTTCACATTCTTATACAGCTCTAATCCATGCTTATTCAGTTAGTGGTTGGCATGAGAAAGCTTATCTGGCATTTAAGAATATGCAAAAAGAAGGCCTCAAACCCCCCACAGAAACCTACACTGCTCTACTGGATGCATTTAGGCGTGCTGGTGATACCCAGACATTAATGAAAATATGGAAGTTGATGATCAGTGAGAAAATTGAAGGAACACGGGTTACATTCAATATTCTTCTCGATGGATTTGCTAAACAAGGTCACTATGTTGAAGCAAGAGACGTAATATCTGAATTTGGTAAGATTGGATTGCACCCAACGGTGATGACATATAATATGCTGATGAATGCATATGCACGAGGAGGGCAACACTCAAAGTTGCCACAGCTGTTGAAAGAGATGGCAGCTCTGAATCTAAAACCAGATTCTGTAACTTATTCAACTATGATATATGCCTATGTTCGGGTTCGAGATTTTAAGAGGGCATTTTTTTATCACAAGAAGATGGTCAAAAGTGGGCAAGTCCCGGATCCCAACTCCTACGAGAAGCTTAGGGCGATTCTGGATGTAAAAGCTGCCACAAAAAACAGGAAGGATAGGAGTGCTATACTAGGAATAATTAAGAGTAAGATGGGCATGGTTAAAGATAAGAAGAAGAAGAAAGATGAGTTCTGGAAGTACAAGAAAAAATATGCATGACAATCCAGTTCTGATCTCAGTATGTCGTAAGGGAAACTATGAATTCCCCTTAAGAATTGTAAGTTAAGTTTTGGCCCATGTTGAAAAAACCGGACCGAACCGGCCGGTTCGACCGGGAACCGGTCCCTGGTCCGGTCCGGTCGTGGTTGAAAACCGGTCAAGCAAAGAACCGGTCAAGAACCGGTCAAACCGGTCAAGAATCGGTGAAAACCGGTCCAAAAAACCGGTTTGAACCGGTTTGAAGCAATTTTCTTTTTTTTTTTTTTAATTTTTTGTTTTATAATAGAATAATTTATCTTAAATAAATTTGACAAATTAAAAATAGGAGGTAATAAAAAAGATGAGTGAGTTGAAATATGAAATTTTTTTTAAAAAAAGAAAGAGAATATAAGAAAAATAAAATGTGCATAATTAATTATTCTTTATACTTTCTTTTTATTATATTCAATTTCCTTTCTCTCAAATATCAAGGTATTTACCTAAAATTATTATTTATTATTTTATTTTTTAATAATAAGAGAATCTTAATATAATTTAGAAATTTTAAAAATTTAATATTAAACATTCTTAACTTTTAATCATAGATAATTTTTATTTTAAATTGAACATTAATTTTTGTAATATCTTAAGAAATATTGAATTAGTAATCAAATATTTAAAATTTACTAATATTTATTTGTTATATTAAAATTTTAATACATAAAATTTTTTAAAATTATATATTTAATTATTACCGGTTCGACCACGGTTCGACCACGGTTCAACCACGGTTCGACCAATGAACCGTAAACCAGTACCTTCACCGGTTCAATGACTGGTTCAGTTTTAAAAACATTGGTTTTGGCCCACTTCTGATTTCTCTACACGGATGATATCAGGATCATCATGATTTTAAATTTGAAACTTGTACAAGATATGCCACCTTACAGCCCGTCTAAAGTGATGTTCTTGTTCGTATTTTGAGTTAGCAGCAACCTAGTGCTACTAGTTTCATTTTTGTCCAAAATGAAAGGAATTCCTGGTGCTACTAATTTCAGTCAGGCGTGGGACAAGAAATTTGCTGGGTTTGGGCTTTGTCTCAATGGGTCGAATCAGTTAGATTTAGGCTTGTGACCTGCGTGCCTATTTTCGTTGGACTGGGCGAGGGCAATGGAGATGGAGTATCCATCCTTGGAGTGCGTGAGCGCCTCTCCCCCCCCCCCCCCTTCTTTCTGTGTGTGTGTGTGTATATATATATAATATTAAAAAAAGTAAAAAAAAACATTTTTATGTGTTTTGAATTACATTGAAGATAATTTCACTTCTCTCCTATGTTCAAATTGTATGGTTTTTTTTCTTTGTTTTAAAAAATTACCTTTATTTTTTAAGTTAAAAAATATATTATATTGACTTTTTTACAATAAAAAATAAAATAAAATATTAAGTATATTTATGTGATTAAAATATTCTTATAGTTATTACTTATATAACATAATAGTATTAAATATGTATTTAATTAACATAAAATAGTTAATTTTTAAATTTAGAATAAATTAAATTTATGATTTTTCAACATAAAACAAATGACATTGAAATAAAAGTGTAAGAAATATAAGGCCTGTTTGAAACTGTTTTTGTTTTAATGTTTTCAAAACATATGTTTCTAAAAACAAATTTTTGAGAACAAAAAAATTAAAAAATCTGTTTGAATCATTATTTTGAAAAGTAATTATTTTCTGTTTTTTACCTGATTCTGTAGAACAAAAATTACAAAACACTTAAAAAGTGTTTTGAGTTTTTTGTTTTTGAAAACAAAATTTTGTTTTTTTGTTTTCTAAAACACTTCATTAAAAACACATTATCAAACAGGTTTTTTTGTTTTTGTTCTTGAAAACAAAAAAATTATTCTACAGAACAGTTTCAAACAGGTCCATATTTTCTAGTAAGAGGTATTTTTAATCAAAGAAATTAATATTATTTTTAAGAGTATTTTGATTTTTAACCAAAGAAAAGATTATGTCATTTGGATTTTTTTTAAAGGAAAGGAGTAATTTTTTTTATATTAATGATTGTTTGAGACATTTATCATTTGTTATGATTTTGTTTGGATAAGTTTTATATTGATGAATTTCACCTTAAGAAAAATTATTTCTTTTAAAATCATTTCAGAGAGATAGATTCAAGTTTGTAGATCTAAAGAAGATGAGTTTATTAGTGGCGAAGATATGGGATCAAAAATCGAGACTAATACCTAGCTATTATCATCCCTATTTTTTCTTTTTATAAACAAAAATTTAGAGGTTCCATTAGCTATATATTTTCAAACTCAAATGGGTTAAGCTATAGTGAGGTCTCATTGATCCAATTTTGTACAATATAAAAAATAAAAAATATTATTATTTATATAACTGAAATAAAATTATTATTTAACAGAAAAGTAACGTAACAAGAGCTCGAGCTCTCACAAGTGTTGCCCCACTCAAATTCAGCCAAAAACACTGAAACCAAAATTTTTTGGCATTGCTTTAAGTGTAGATCTAACTATTATTTTAATCTCTTAATTAATTAATTTGTTTTGTAGTAATTTAGTCCATGAATTTTTAATTTGTGTTATAATTGTTCTTTTTGTTATAACTATCAAAAATCATTATAAAACTTTAAAAAAAGTCCAGAATTATTTTGAAACACTAAATAAAAATTAAGGAAATATATTAAAATCTTAAATAAAGTTAAGAGATAAATATGATATGAATTGAAAGTTAAAATATTAAATTAAAATAAATTAATTAATTAAAAGGCTAAAATAATTAAGCCTCAAATGTATAATACTCATATACCCCCAAGACAAAAAAGAATGTATAATTGTGATTGTGAGTATAAGGTTCCAGTAGCAACCATCCAAAAATTCCGCTGGATACAAAGTCAGCTATCTACTTCAGAATAGAAAAAGAAGATAAGGGCAAGGGATAGAGATCCAACGCATAATATCCAATTCATTTTAATTTTAAAAATAAAAACTATGTAAATATAAATCATCCCTTCGCTGGGTAATTAATAATTACTAGAGATTTAATTATGCAGATGACGCTCCTATTCCATACCATTATTAAAAACTCTACTCAACTTGGGTTCATTTTTGCCCATTTAGTAAGCATTAATTCGTCATTAAGAACCTCCTCGATCTCGCGTTTGCCATACGTGTCCAACTTGGATAACATCAATTCGAATTTAATTTTAATATTCAGTGTTTATGATTTATATTGTATCATATAATTTAATTTATATTTTGATTTTAATTTTAAAATACAATTTAATTAAATCTTAAATTTTAAAATTATTTGTGTCAAAATATAAATAATAGAATAATTAAATTTTTTAAGTACTAGAAGAATATATTATTCCGTTAATTCAAACAAAAATATACAAGTAGCATTATAAATCATGTCAACTTCAATGAGAAACTTGAATTTCCTGAATAGAAACCGAAAATGGAACTTACCCATTTAGGGAATCTGGGCCATCCCATTGATGAAATGGTTTCACGGCTTAGTTGCAGCCTGTATACTCTATTCACAGGCAAGTCACAAAGAACTAGGGATACCCAAATTTGCAGGAGGCTTTGCTTGGGATTTTTCCAGGTCTCACAAAATGCTCAAGCCAAGCCAGTGCGTTGAGCTTGCATAAATATATTAATGAAAAATTTACACGTTAATATATTGAAAGAATTTGAATTTTGAAATTATTTTAAGAACAAAAATTTTAATTGTATAGAAAAATTATAATTCAAGACTCTTAGTTAATATTTTTTAGGATAATTCTAAATTTTAAAATTATTCAATATAAATATTTTTAATTTAAAATTTTGAACTGTAATTTTTTTTTTACTAAATTAAGCTATTGTGGATTTTCTTTTTGGAATTTCAAAATGACTGAGTCATGTAACCTTTGGTAGAAAGAGAAAAATAAATGGAAAAATTACAATTAACGATCTAGATCCTTTAAAATTTATAATAAAAAATTTTAAAAAATAAAATTATTTTCAAAAACCACAATTACTATAAGATTTTAAAAAATTTATTATTGATTTTATGAGATTTATTATTATATATAAAAAATATTAAAATTTTTTATACTCAATAATAAAATTTTTAAAACTAATGGTAAATCTTTTAAAATATGATGGTAATTGTGATCTTTAAAAATAATTTTAATTTTTTAAGATATTTTATTATAAATTTTACAAAGTTTTGGTCTCTAGATGAAATTTTTTCAAAATAAATTTGGACCATCTCTGGTTTCCACCTTTTCATTTTCAGTTTTGTTTCTAGGGCTATAATTTTTCAGAAGATAAGAAAGATCCGATTTTCTTTTGGATAATGAGAAAATTGTCCTTTAAGTTCGAATACTTGTCAGCTACAAGCGTCTAACTTGTCTTGATCTTCACATCTCGTCCACAATTTATAAATTGGAAAAATTATGCTTTAAGATTACATATTAAAAATATTTATTATAAAATATTTTAAATTTTAAAATTATTATAAAAATCTAAAAGATAAAAATTTTGAAATTTGAGAAAGAATTGTATTTCATATTATAAAATTCATAAAATTTTTTATTCTCTTTTTTGGTTATTCAAGAAATAATTTTTTATAGTTAAAAATTTTAATTTTTAAAATTTTGAAAATAATTTTGAAATTTAAAATTATTTATAATAAATATTTTAAATTTATTATCTAAAGTACAATTTTCCCTTATAAATTTGTTATTTGTGACTTCATGTTTACATTAATTTCAACTGAAATCATTCACCTGTAATGAGAGGAAAAAAGAAAAAGAGGTTGATTAGTAGAAGTTTCAAAGCAAAAAAAGAAAAAGAAAAAAAAAGTAAGGATAATGTGAAGAGTTCATGTATATCCGGCCCTTTAGGGTTTAGGGGTAGAGTGTAACGCTATATCAGTTGGCGCGGATGCACGTGGCAGCTAAAGACAGGCCACATCGTCAAGACTGGCTTTAGGGACTGTGCCACGTGGACACCGTACTCAATAACAGGCCCAAACCCAAAACCTTGCCAATAGTGACGTGCACACGTAACCGTAGCCTCCATATAAAAACCCTCGTTTCCCGACTCTTGCATTTTCGTTCTCATCCATCTCTCTCTCTTCTCTTCTCGCAGTCTCACACTACTCTCTGTCACGCTAACACCGATTGGGACACTGGTTTAGCAGGGGATTAGATAATCCCTCTAATTTGGATCCCCTCTGGTTCAGATATCGTGTGCTCTGATTGTGTCTGGGTTCCTCAGGAGCTTGCTCTTTTAGATCTTCTTGTTTGGTGTTTATTCGTGTTGGAGGGGCGTTTTTTGTGTTCGACTCGGAAGGTCCGATTTGGAAATCCGGTTGCTTCTCCTGTCTTGGCTCGAGATCCGGGCCAAGCACAGAAGAATCCCATTCAGATTTGCATTTGACAATCTTCAACTGCTCACAGACAGGTTCATATTGGTGTCTCCCTTTTACTCGTTTCTTCTTCTTCCTTTCTTATTTTGGTTTGTGTTGATATGCTGTTTGGTTGCTGTCAGTAAAAGGGTGGCTGGGGAAAGTAAAATGAAGCAAGTCTTTAGTATCATGAACTCTTGTTTACTGATGTGAAGTAGAGGAACATACTGCCTGCAGATGGTTTCAATAGGGATAATTATTTGCCGTGTAACTTTGTTGAAAACCAAGGCGATGCATGTGGAAGAGTGTACGATAGCGTTTACAATTTATTCTTTTTTGCAGTTTCTGCTTTATGTGGAAAAAAGGGCAATATTGTTTTTACTAATTTATCATATTAAGACGATTCAATTCATTGCGAAATTGGATTAATTACAGATTTCCGTTGCGGTTTTTTCTTTCCTATATTTACTGAAGCACATAAAACCTTACTGTCCCTATACACTCGTACACTGTCTTAGTTCTGGATAAATTAATAAGATTAATTGGTGAATATCTGTGTAGGCTTGGATATTCCTTTTCCTACAAATGGCATCAGGCGAGGGATTTCTGACAGATGAGCAGAGGGAGATGCTAAAATTTGCTGCCAGCTGTAATGTGGAAAATTTATCTTCATCACCAAAATCGCCCACATCCTTGGTTGCTGAACATCATATAAAAGCTCCTGCTGGTAGTAAGGCGCAAACTGCTGGGATTGCTGTGAGGCATGTGCGACGATCACACTCTGGAAAGCTTGTGCGGGTGAAGAAGGGTGAGTTCATGGCCTCTTAAACTCCTTATTTTGTTTGGATTATACACAATATTCATGGTTAAGATGTTGAATCTTTTGGGAAGGAACTTTAAGGTGTTGTAGAGGTGGTATGCCTTTAGATCAATAGGTGAACATATTTGAATCTTCCAAAGTATAGTGGGATTGCGCTGACTGGCTATATATAATTAATTTTGAACTCATCAGATGGAGCTTATGGGGTTTTCTTTTTAGCTCTCTGGGATATATAGTTGCTTATTAGTTTGGTGAAAATTGTTGAACTATGGCTGTTTGGTTGGAAGGTTCTGATGTTATTATGACATCGTTCCTCTGAATTAGCCTCTTCATTCTTTAGAAAATTGATATACAGAAATATCTTCTGGTCACTGCCGTATTTATGATCATATTTTATGATAATAAGTTGTGGGATTTGGTAATGTTGTTCTTTAGCCATGAGAAGAATGGGCTCTATGGTTTGACGAAGTTCCTTCCTAGTCCTCTCATCTTATTCATTTGGGTATGCAATGGAAACTTGTCAATTGTGAGGCGCAACTATGTCTTGGAGGTGTGATATTATATATGATTGGTTCTTTCATGATGGTGTGAGTTATAACCAGCCAATCTTCATTTCCATTAACTGGTTGGGAGGAAATTGATCTGCATAACACAACCAAAACGATCTTTGAGTGCTTCAGAATTCAGAACATTTATTTCTGTTTTTCATTTTGGGTTGTCAATTGTTATCATTGTTCAATCTTTACAGATATGCTATGATGTTAATAAACAGTTTTGACTTTCAGTATCAGTATCTGATATTGAAAATGTTTTGAGTTTTAAAATGTTCACCTGATAAATATGTTGTTCTCTTTATTGTGAATGCAGATGGTGCTGGTGGTAAGGGCACTTGGGGGAAATTGCTTGATACTGATGGTGAATCTCATATAGACAGGAAAGACCCAAATTATGATAGTGGTGAGGTAATTGCCGTTTTTGTTTTAGTTAGTAGTTTGACAACACTGATAAAGTCTTTCTTTTTTGTAGTTCATATATCCTTTTATTCCTTAAATTTCTTTTAATTTTATATAATTTTTAATTACTTGTTGCCAGCAGATATTTTTTCTTGGGTTCTGTTTTTTAAGGTTGCAAATGGATTACATAAATAAGCACATAACATATATTTGAATGAATACTCTTCCTATTTATAGGAACCCTATCAGCTGGTTGGGTCTACTGTTACTGACCCCTTAGATGAATTCAAGAAGGCAGTTGTTTCCACAATTGAGGAATATTTCAGCACTGGTGATGTGGAATTAGCGGCCTCTGACCTCAGAGAAATTGGTTCAAGTGAATATTATCCATACTTCATCAAGCGCCTTGTGTCTATGGCCATGGATAGGCATGATAAGGAGAAAGAAATGGCTTCTGTTCTGCTTTCAGCATTGTATGCTGATGTAATCAGTCCTGCACAGATTAGGGACGGATTTTTTATGCTTCTTGAATCTGCTGATGATCTTGCAGTGGACATACTGGATGCAGTTGACATCCTTGCTTTATTTTTGGCACGTGCTGTTGTTGATGACATCCTTCCTCCGGCCTTTCTTGCTCGGGCAAAAAAGGCACTTCCTGAATCATCCAAGGGGGTTCAGGTTATCCAGACTGCGGAGAAGAGTTATCTCTCAGCTCCACATCATGCAGAGCTTGTGGAGCGGCGGTGGGGTGGTAGCACTCACATCACCGTTGAAGAAGTGAAGAAGAAGATTGCTGATTTATTACGAGAATATGTTGATAGTGGCGACACAGTTGAAGCCTGTAGGTGTATACGGGAGTTGGGGGTTTCATTCTTCCATCATGAGGTTGTGAAGAGGGCCCTGGTACTTGCCATGGAGATCCGTTCAGCAGAATCTTTAATGTTGAAGTTATTAAAAGAAGCAGCAGAAGAAGGACTCATTAGTTCCAGCCAAATGGTGAAAGGTTTTTCTCGTTTGGCAGAAGGCCTGGATGATCTGGCTCTTGATATTCCATCAGCTAAAACCTTGTTTCAATCATTGGTCCCCAGGGCAATATCTGAAGGATGGCTTGATGCTTCATTTATGAAACCGTCTGGTGAAGATGGGGATATCCAAGTTGAAGACGAAAAGGTGAGGAAGTACAAAAAAGAGGCAGTAACTATAATTCATGAGTATTTTCTCTCTGATGATATTCCTGAACTCATTCGGAGTCTTGAAGATCTTGGGGCACCTGAATATAACCCAATATTTTTGAAGAAGCTAATTACTCTTGCTATGGACAGAAAAAACAGAGAAAAGGAAATGGCATCAGTACTACTATCTGCTCTTCATATAGAGATATTCTCAACAGAGGATATAGTTAATGGTTTTGTCATGCTTCTGGAAAGTGCAGAAGATACTGCACTGGATATATTGGATGCCTCAAATGAGCTTGCCCTTTTTATAGCTCGGGCTGTGATTGACGATGTATTGGCCCCTCTGAATTTAGAAGAAATTGGCAGCAGGTTGCCACCAAAATGCAGTGGTAGTGAAACTGTGCGAATGGCTCGATCACTCATAGCTGCTCGTCATGCTGGTGAGAGGCTATTGAGATGTTGGGGTGGTGGGACTGGATGGGCTGTGGAGGATGCTAAGGACAAGATCATGAAGCTCTTGGAGGAGTATGAAAGTGGGGGTGTGGTGAGTGAAGCATGCCAGTGCATTCGCGACCTTGGAATGCCTTTCTTTAACCATGAGGTGGTGAAGAAAGCTTTGGTTATGGCTATGGAGAAGAAGAATGATCGGATGCTGGATCTGCTGCAGGAATGCTTCAGTGAAGGTCTGATCACCATCAATCAGATGACTAAAGGGTTCACCCGCATCAAGGATGGTCTCGATGATCTGGCTCTGGACATTCCAAATGCACAGGAGAAATTCGGCTTCTATGTGGAGCATGCGCTGAAGAAGGGTTGGCTTCTACCTTCATTTGATTCCTCAGATGTCTGACTGCCCCCAAGCTGCAGCCTCTTGAGCAGGACATACATTTTCATTGTTTCTCTCATGTATGCTGCTCTTTAGCTCCTACTTTTTAATGGTGCCTGCGCTAAGTTGTTTAATTTTGGGATGGTTAAACAGACTCGTGGTGGTTCAGGCGAAAAAGAACAAAAAAGGCAGACTCCTGATGTTCCCCGTTAGTTGTTGCCTTCCTTTGTTTCCTATTTCTTTTTTTAAGAATCATCTTATCGACAGAGATTCTAATCTAAGTCGTTGTATAAAGTTGGTCTTGTATTCCATTGACAGCGTTTTAGGATGACAATGCATCAAGAAGTATTTTAGATGGGAATGTATTGTAATTTTCAGCACCTATTCTCTCTTTTTGGTTCGCCTTGGTTGAATTTTCGTCTACGGCGTGGTCGTTCTGTCTCAATTCTTCATACAGTTAATCTTCCTTTTTTTTTAAAAAAAAGGTACAACTGGAAAGCGATGGCTGCATCGGAGTAAGATACTACTGAATGTATTATTATGAGATTCACCATCAGGATCAATTAAACGAAGCCTTTGTATCTTAAGCCTTTGATATAATGTAGCATCCGGTGGATTCTGAGGACAATATCTACGCTGCTACAGAATTTAGACGATTCAGGATAATAATCAAGGAAATCTGCATATAATTTAATTACAATGTTAATGTACGGATATTTAACTTTTTAAAGTTATCTGAGAAAATTAAACGTTTAAATATGACGTAATTTATAGATCTTTTTTTATATATCTCAGAAGATGCAAGTTAATGATACGTATGAGTCTTAATATTTGGTCCCTCCACGTGGAGACTTCTCCCGAGTCCCAACCGAATCTTTTTGTGTGTTCCTCGGACCATTAAACCAAAAGATTGAATTTTTTCTACTAAATTTTCACCTCATTGTTTCTTTATCAATAATAGACGGTTAAGATTGTGTGAGGCTTTGTCACCAATTATTAATTGATAGCAAATCCAATAGCTGTCTCTCTATTATTAATAGATAGTTAAGATTGTGTAAGGCTTCGTCATCAATTATTAATTGGTAACAAATTTAATGGCTCAGATTTTTTGGTAGAGAGACCGCGGAGAGAATTTGGTGGAGAGAATCAAGTATTGACCCAGGGGCCCCACCCAACACAACTGATCACTGTTCACCCAGAAAACATGTGGGCGTTACAGTAGATAAGTTGGGTTGGGGGATATACATAGCACAGCCTGTTAACAGACCTATCCAATAGATCTCCAATGGCATCGACCACCACTTTCATATCCTCTGCTTCCTTTTTCTCTCGAACAGCTCACCCGAAATCCTCATTCGCAAAACTTAAGAACAAGGACCATGAAGAGATTCTAACATCCTCTTTCTTGGGTGCGATTACATTAACTCTTAAATTGTCAAGAGCAACGACGACAATGGGACTGAGACGTGTTCCTTGTCATTTCAGTTGCGCAGCAGCATCTCCCTCTTCTACCCTTCCCTCTGCTCTTCTTTTCGACTGTGATGGAGTGCTTGTAGACACGGAGAAAGATGGGCACAGGATATCTTTTAATGAAACTTTCCAAGAGGTACCTAGTGCTTACCCTATTGCTATTCTCTTTTTGATTTCGTTGCTGCTTTAACTTGTGTCTCTATTTTGATGGTTAGTTAGTGTATCACTAGCCTAAAAAAATGACAACATATATTACATGTTCAATGGGCTCTGGTTATAAGTCTATTTGTAGCTGACAAAGAGGTATCCTTTCAAAATGCAAGTCTGAGGAGTCTTTTAATTTATAGGATCACAGAACTCCAGGAAATTAAAAAGGATCAGTTAATTAATTTGTTGACCTAGTGATGGGTACACACCTTACACACCGAAGGACGAGATCCTTTCTCAAAAGTTAGCTATTAAGAACTATCCTACTTAATTATCTTATTAACCATATCATATTATTCAACGTGAGATTTTAACGTCCTATATTATCTTGGTCTCTATCAATTGGTCAACCTTAGAAAGTCAATGTCCCAGTGGCTATATTATATGACACTTAATCTTTTATTAGTCAGAACTCTCTATTGGTCAGAACCCTCAATGAGTAGTCCTTTCTAAAGTCACTTATCACCAACTCTAATACCAGTTAATTGGCATCCAAGTAAGGTGGGAAACTTTTTTTCAAAATCTAATTATTGAAGCAAGAGAATTACTATACTTAAGTATTTTATTGAGCATCTCATACTACTGAATGTGAAACTTTAGCATTTGATATTACATTGTTTTCCATCACATAGTAAGACTTCTAACTTGGACTAAGTCTTCTTCTTGAGAACTAAATTCTTGATTTGAAAACTCTATATCTGGAATTATTGTGGTTGTTAATATGGTGGACGAGATGCTTTGTTTGTTCATCTTTGACAATAAGCTGGAAAATGTGCCTCGCTTAATTATGTGAATTACTTGTGCAAATTTAATTGGCAACAAAGAGGGAACTAGGCGTTACCTGGGATGTGGATTTGTATGGGGAGCTGCTCAAAATTGGAGGTGGAAAAGAAAGGTATGTCTTTCCCAGAAAAATCATACGTTCTCTTTTCACTTGGATTATCCCAGTGAAGGTGATAACATCGATCTGCCTTTGTGTTTGGATAGGTCACTGCCATTGTTGAGTTTATCTCATGAAATGTTTAATTAAAACAAAAGTTGATGGTTTCTGATCTTTGTAGGATGACAGCGTACTTTAACAAGACGGGTTGGCCAGCAAAAGCTCCAGGTAGCGAGGAAGAAAGAAAACAATTTATAGCTTCACTCCATAAGAGGAAGACAGAACTGTTCATGGCCCTTATTGAGAAAAAATTGTTGCCTCTGCGTCCGGGTGTTGCAAAGTTGGTTACCTTCTGTTCTTTACTTTATTTAAAAAAAAAAAAACAGTTTTGTTTGAATTTGAAATTGAGAAGTTAATCGGGAAATACTTGATTTGGTTAGAACTTATCATTTTGCCTTATTAATCATGACTATCCTATAAGTGCATATATACAATACCTCTCATACTTTTCATGAATTTAAGATTTTGATTGCTAAACTTCAACCTAACATTGTTTATGACATCGGTCACTATTGATTTAGATATCATACTTTCATGTTTTATGTTATAAAATGAAGATATCCATGATTTATTATCAAGAAACATTTAATCTTTGTAGTATCTTATTGTGTGTTTCTTTTATCAAACGTACAGGTTAATTGACCAGGCTTTAGCTCAAGGAGTCAATGTAGCTGTCTGCAGCACTTCCAATGAGAAGGCGGTATGCATAATCAGGTCCACAATCTCTTATGATAAATCCTTTATGACTGAACGTAATGCTGGTCCATTGATCCTCGTTACATAATATTTAGAGATTCAATTCCTGTCAGCCTCATGGTTGAGTTGAAATTGCTTAAGTAAACTGGGGGTCTAGCTGATTTTGTTTTCAGCTACCATACATACAATTTAGTTATGAAGAATTATTATGCTAGGATCAATAATTTATAACCTTCCAATTGTTTACATTAGTTATTGAGTGAACTATATGATACCAGTGATTGGATCTGCATATCATATTAACATATTTTCCAATTATTTATTCATTATTACTTTTTAAGTCCTAATCTGTGTGTTGATTTTAGGTCTCTGCAATAGTGTCGTTCTTACTGGGTCCTGAAAGAGCAGAAAAAATCAAGATTTTTGCAGGAGATGTGGTTCCTCGCAAAAAGCCTGATCCTGTGAGCTTTTCATCCCCTTAATTTTGATATAAGACAACAGCAGTACACCATCCAGACGTATAAAATCCAACTTCTATTCAATTAGAAGCTAATGGAGCTAATGGGAACTGAAAATTGGGGTTCTTAAGTCCAGCATGCATCTTGCATATGTACTAATGCCCTGTTTGGTACAATGTAATTGGACTGATGGAAAGGGAATGGAAATGGTAATCCTACCTCAAACATGTTTGGTTGGAGTTCCGCAATTCTTATTCCATTCCCTAGGTAGACTCATTCCCACAAAATGTGGGAATGGGATTCCATCCCAAAATTGATGGAATCAGCCCAAGTCCTGGGAATCAAGAAAAATTGGACAAAAATGCCCTCACTTGTGGTAGCTCTGCTTCATTTATGTTTGATTGGTGGTATTGTTAATTGCAAAAGGTGTTTAGGCAAGTTTCATGTCTACTAGCACTTTTGCTTGTTGAGCTGCGTACAAATGACTATTTTTATATTTTTTTTCTCCTGTTATTGGTAATTTAAAAAACAATTTTTTTGAATTTAAAAATAAAAATGAATATTTTTATGTTTTTTACTATTGGTAATTAATTTTTTTTCCAAATTAAGAAATTCAAGATGAATATTTTAATATTTTTTCATTAAGGGTTTTATGGTCATTTGATCAGTTTTTTTTTTCATTATTACATTATTTTTATTCAACCAAGCATACATTCCATTCCATTCTTTCTCATAGCATACCAAATATAATTATGGATCATAGGATTCTATTCCATCAAGTTATTCCCATTCTCATTCTCATTCCTATTCTCATGAAAATCATTCCCGTGTACTAAACTGGACCTAAGTATCTCTATAGGACAGTTTTGGATTATTCAGTAACTCTATCTGATACAACATCTTTATGTGGTATAGCAACCTCTTACTGCGTTTCTGAGATATGCTGTGCATTATTTTTCTGAATGACTGGATATACAACGTGGGATATTCTCAGAAGCTAATTGCATTTGGCTCTTTCTGACAGGCCATCTATCTATTAGCAGCCAGCACTCTGGATGTTGAACCTTCAAGGTATCTCATAGTAGTGCCTAATGACAACTTGTGCTTAAATTGTTAATTTATTATCCAAATGAGATTTCATTCAATTCTACAGTTTTTGGAAAGGTTGAGATACTACAGATGCTCCCGTAGTGGTGAATTCATTTGCAAATCAAAAATTAAATGAAACTGATGTTTACAAGCGTTCTGCAAGTAGTCCTTGTTGACCTTTCCCTTTTTTAATCATGCCTTGTGCATACCCAACAACTTATTAGCTTATACTCGCTTCTTATATATCAGTATGTCACGTTTGAATGTAAAATGTCATCTATTTTCCTCAGATGTGTTGTGGTGGAGGACAGTGCCATAGGCCTAGCAGCTGCCAAAGCAGCAGGGATGAAGTGTATAGTAACAAAGAGCAGGTAAATTACAATCTTATTAAATTGGAAGCAACAGTGATTGCACTTCTTTGAATTTCTAGTTTCTTTTTTGACATTGTGCATATCATTTAGATGCTTATCCTTCCTTATAATATCAGATCGTATTTGAATTCCATGCAAATGCTTCCTTACACGAATGTAGAGTTATCTGAGCTTGACCAAACTAACAGAAACTTCTATCCACGAGGATCTTTTAGGAATTATTATCATTTGATTGTCAAGACGACTATCTGACTCTGATCTGGCTTTTCTTTGTTGAAAGAGAAAATATAAACTATGTTAAGCGTTTGGTTTTGCAATCACATACAAGTTTATGTCCAGCCCTAAATTTAAAGTAAATCTTTTTTCATCACGTAAGAGATATATGATATGTAATGGTGTAAAGAGTTTGTTTATGTCTTGCTCTTTTTGGGAAGTAGTTTGCTGCTTAAAACTTTAATGCAGGTGTTATTTAGATCATAGAAGTGCGATAAATTTCTTTCTGGAAAAATAATTTACCGCTTGCCCTACTAAAAAAGTAACAATGTTCTCTGTTGGAATGGGATGCCTTTTATTAGGACCTGGCTTTAAGATTGCTTTCATTTGCTGCATATGATTACGATGCTTAGATTATTTTTGAAAGTAAGTAAAGCTGTTCTTTTACGCAGTACATGTCAGATGGGCTTTAGTTCAGCAATGTAATTATAATTTCTCTGGTGCAGGGTAATGTTTACTGGATCATAGTTAAATCCTGTTATTCAAAAATTACAATACTGATGACCTAAGACAGACATCTTGTTTTGAAAATAATTAATATGAACCATATATCATACTCGTTTGTTTTAAAGTACAACGTTGTTTATTGGTACCATCTTCCTTTCTCTGTGAGTGCAGTTACACAGCAGATGAAGATTTCTTAAATGCAGATGCTGTCTTTGACTGCATTGGGGACCCTCCTGAGGAGCGATTTGACTTAGCATTCTGCGGAAGTCTTCTTGAGAAGCAGTACGTGAGCTAACAAATTGTCCACACACTAGGATTTTGTATCCTTCACTATTGTTATTATCAACGCCATTATGCCAATTCGTATTTCCCTTTCACGTCCATTTCCAAGTCAGAAATGAAGAGATCACGATGCACCGTGTAAAGAGGCTTCCTTACTTGTTAAGATCTTGCGAACTGGATGTAATCGTTGAATAAGTGTTACCTCTCTCACTCTATCTCTCCTCTCTCTCTCGCTCTCTCTGTGTTTGGAACAAAAATATGTAAGAATGGTGACTACTCCGTATTTTTGTTAACTCTACAAAACAAAAAAGTTACTTTTGCAGTTGGCATCGGTATAATAATAGGCTAAGAAGCATGGATACTGACTATAACATTAGATACCGATAAATTTTGATATGTCCATGCGTAATTCGAAGAGCTGTTTAGTGTCAAGACGCTAGTGTTGAACATGGAAACAGCTCCTTCTTTGAAGTATCATCTATGCTTTATAGATAAGGGCTCTTCCCGAAATTTTCGGTCTGCAATTTAGTTTCGAGATTGGGGTTTGAGTATGACAGAAAATGCCCTTTGCCTCAACAACTTCCATATCAAGGAAAGAGGCTGCTGGTAGATGTTTTCCTAGTGCAAATAATCTTTCTTAAGTAGTCTCGTTGGTCATAATATTGGTTGCCTGGTTGTTTCTGTAAAATGTAATTTAGAATTTGTATCCTTTGATTTGGAAAATAGAGATTAAAAAATAAATTATTCGAGTTACTCTTCGTAAAGAGAGATTCTTAAATAGACTTATTCTATCAAAAATAGATAAACTAAATTAGTCATAATTAGATATGTCAATATGTTAACACTTTTTAAAAGAATTAGCTTTGACATAGTCTGTTCTTTATAATAGGGGTGTTCATCAGCCCGGTTGGCCCTAGGGATCCACCCTAGCCCGGTCTAATCGAGCTGGGCCGGGCCGAGCTAAAAGTATAAATGGGCATAACTTTAAACAAGACTATTTCGAGTCGGGCCGAGTCACAGGTCAATGTATGTTCCGCCCAACTTGCCTTAATATTTACTTCTTTTTTTTAGTTATTAATATCTTGTCATTTTATTTTTTTTATTTCATTTAATTATCTCTGCATACTGTAATTTTTATTACTTAATCAAATATTCTTTACTTCTTAATTATTTTTATCATTGATATGAATCCTTACTGATATTTCTTTTGTTAAATAACGAAAAAATATATATTTACTTAAGACTAATTATGTTAGTATATCTTATATTTTACTTGATAATACTAGACTATTTTTTTATTATTGATACAAATATAAGAGTTCTAAAAGTCTATTGTTTTGAAATATATGTCTATAAGTTTGTGTAAAAATATTTTTATATTACAAGTATCAATTCATTAAAAAAAAAATTAGTTTGGGCGGCCCTAACCCGCTCTATCCCAACATAAATCAGACTTATTAGAGTTGAGTAAGACCACAGGTATAAAAACAAGCTTCATGTCTTAATCGGGTCAGGTATCGGACATACTAGATATTTAATTTGGTTCTACCCATGTACAACCCTACTTATTAGGGACGTCCTAACCCGCCCCAAAATCGGGCTTTTCCGAGTTGGGTCGGGCCACGGACATAAAAATACGCCCAAGACCCTAATCGGGCTGGGCTTCGGGCCAAGCATCGCCCTGACCCGACCCTGCCCATGTACACCCCTACTTTATAAGGTTGGATTGCTTCTATTTAGTATATTATATTTATTTAAGAGTCTTTTTATTAACTACTTGAGAAAGGGAATCAATTGGGATAAAATTTGAAGATACCCTTAATTGTAATAACCAAAAACTTACAAAGAAAGCTCCATTGCGGAAAAAGAAGCTAGGCATATAGCTGTACATGGGTTTTCAAAATAACGATTATTTCATGAGATTAGATGTACCAAAGTATCCAAAAACCAATAATAATTAGTTGTGTGTTATAATTATATAGCTTATGCACATTTTAATTAATTCTTCTTTCAATAATTTATTCATTTGGTATGTTCTCAAGCCGGTGCAAATTAGTGAACTATGTGCACTATTTCGTGGTGCCACGTGTCTAGTTAGCAGGTTAATTAGCAGCTTTTCAAAATTCTAATCCAATCCCTCGTGTTATATTTATCTTTTCATGATCCCTAAGTTATAATCGGTTCATCTCTCTTCGTCATTTTCATCTCTTTTGCTTTGAACTTCGTTTTCCCAGAGCTTTGTCATCGACCGTCTCACACCATTTGGAACTCACTGTGATCTTCATAAGCTTGCTGATAAGGGAAGTAGGAATTGTAGAAAAGCATGTTTGAGCTTTGTAGTCCGTAACGAGTTTGTTGATGGTAATAAAGATAAACTTTTGGACCGTGTTGAGGATCAAGTAACCTCCTCTGAAGGTGCTGGTGACGAAGGGGCCCATCGCTGAAACTCATTTTTTCTTGAGTTTCCTGCGTGCTAAGAAAGTCATTGTGTTGTTACCAGCACAGTGTCGATTTGTTATCAGCACATTGATCACTCGTTAGCAGCACCTTATTCCGTCGTTACCAAGAATTGCCTCTACATATTGAAGTCTGTTAAGTTGAATAACATTATCCAATTTGTTTTCTTCTGCATATGACAACATTGATCAAGAAAGAAGCCCACCATTCATGCATTTTTACTCTATGTCGAAGAACACGTCACTAGCTCCTCAATATGCAGTTACTACCGCTCATATAATGTGTTTCCATGATAGTAGCAACTAAATGACTCGTTAGCAACACTGTCTCACTTTACAAACTGTGGTAAGTGTAGTTATTCCAAAGAGCTATCACCATTAGGAAGGATTCACCCTACAATGCGTTGTTCACGGGTTCTTGTGCTGTTGGTGACGAATTTCTAATGCACTGCAGACATCCGCATTGTGAGGGAAGAGAAGGAGTCGCAGTTCACAAAAATGAACCAAGGTGTCATAGATGACAGTACTTTCTGGCAACTAGTTACATTTGAAACCCAAAACACGTTAAGTTCCCCGTGTGCTAGGAAGTCATTATGTTGTTACCAGCATGGTAGCTATCCGTTACCAATATGTTCATCACTCGTTAGCAGCACCTTGTTTTGTCATTACCAAGAATTGCCCTTAAACATTAAAGTCTGTTAAGTTGAACAACATTGTCTAATTTGTTTTCTTCTGCATATGACAACATTGATCAAGAACAAAGTTCATCATTCATGTGTTTCTACTCCATGTTTCTAAATGTATTTGGATTGTTGAGTTGAAAGCTTAAAAGTCAATTATGGTTTATGGCACTTCTTATTCACCAAGATTATTATCCCTTTTGTTGTATTTTCATGCAAACAAGGTTGTATTGCTGAAATAAAAACTGCAGCTAAAAACTAATATTAAATATTTGGAATGGATCCTAAGAGAGAGTCATTCTTGCAATGCCATAGGTATGAAATTCAAACAACTTACTTCAGTCTTTTAGAACTCCCTTGACATAAATTATATATGGAAATTCAAAGATCTCTTGCATGTTTTGATTGGAGAGTCAAGGCAGCATTGTTGATTCATGCACTGTATAATCTTGATAATATATTACCCAAGTTACTTTCTATGATAGATCATGCATACTTTGTTATAGCCCATTGTTGAGGCATGCAGACAAGTTTGCCATCCAACTCGAAAGAACCACCCAAAAAGAAATTTACTTCAAGGTCTGTATGTTCTGTTCTGTTGTAGTTAGGTTTATATTTTGTTCTATAAATCCAATTACCCAAACGGTGCAGTCACTAACAATTGTTATCTTGTACATGCAGCTTGTATTCCAGACACGATGTTCGACAAAGTTATTCTGAAGCTTAGTTTCTGGATTCCACCCTGTTAGGAATGGTGGTTTTGTATAACAGTATAAGTAACGGATATAATTAACTGCTATATATATATATATAGGGTGTACTAGCTCTCCGTATCAATCAATACATACAATACAGTAAACGCTTCTCTTCCCTGTTCTTACTCTACTACGTTCTCTCACATGGTATCAGAGCCATGGAGGGACATTCCTCTTCTTCTTCCTCTCCTTCTTCAATCAGTGTCGTTGCAAATCAGAAGCCAACTACTGTTTCATTTACACATACTCTCTCCATCAAACTCACTGACTCAAATTATCTGATGTGGGAGCAATAGATCACTGCGGCGATTCGTGGTCATAAACTTCTTCAATTCATTGATGACAATCCTCCTATTCCACCAAAATTTGAATCCGAGGCTGATTAAGTGGTTGAAAAAATCAGTGTTGCTTTTCTTGAATGGGACTATCAAGATCAACTTCTTCTTTCATGGATGTTGTCTTCAATCTCTGAATCTATTCTCTCTCGAGTAGTTGGATACAAAACTTCGTCTCAACTCTGGCACAGGATTCAAGAATCCTTTGCTTCTTAGACCAGAGTAAAGTCTGTCAACTCCGATCTCAACTTCGTAACACTACAAAAGGAACAATGTGAATAAGTGATTATCTCTTATGGATTAAATCGGCTGCTGATTCTTTAGCTGCGATCAGACATCCAGTTTCTAATAGTGACTATATAGATGCTATGTTTGAGGACTTATCACAAGATTATGATGCATTCATTACCAGTATTATGTCTCGACTAGATCCATATTCCATTTCAGAAATTGAAGCCCTTCTTCTAGCTCAAGAATCTCGAATTGAGTGACATTCGTTGCCTCCTACTGATTCCTTTTCTACTAATGTGGCTCAAACTCATAGTAAAGTCAATCTTTCAACCTCTGGTCGTGGCTATGGTTCTCAGTATTCTGGTAGAGGGAATTTTCTATTTCGAGGTCGACATCAATCTTATGGTCTACGTGGTAGAGGTCGGTCAGGACGTCCTTTGGCTAACGTAGAAAGACAATCAGCCTGAGTGATCTGTCAAGTATGTTCCAAGAGTGGTCACTCTGCTATACAGTGCTAGTATAGATATGATCCTTCTTATGGGATTGGGAGTTCAAACTATCAACACAAACCGTTCAAAGTTGCTGATTCCAAAACTCATTTGTCTGCTTTACTAGCCACTCCAGATGCCTCACCAGATCCAGCATGGTATCTTGATTCGGGCGCTTCAAACCATATTACATACAATGCTGACAACCTAATTGATAGAACCATCTATAATGGCAGTGATAAAGTACACATTGGTGATGGCACAGGTCTATATATTCAACATTTGGGGCATTCCCTCGTTCACTCCTTATTACCTCATTCCTTCTTAACCCTTCATAATATATTCTATGTTCCCAACATCACTAAGAATCCCATAAGTGTCTCTAAGTTTAGCCAAAATAACCATGTCTATTTTGAGTTCTACTCACGTTCCTTTCTTGTCAAACAGGTGAACACCAATATCATTTTGTTGCAAGGCACCCTTAGGAATGGTCTATATGCATTTGATAACCTTCGATTGCATAAGCCTCCAAGCTTGTCTTCCACTTTCTTGTCAAAATCTACAGTTAATCCTCATTTGTCTTCTATTCATGTACCTTGCAATTATGTTGTTTTGAATTCAACCAGTAGAATGTCTCCTAGCAATTTTATGTTGTGGCACAATAAATTAGGCCATCCTTCTCCAAAAATTGTAAAAATGGTTATGCAACATTGTAATGTTTCTAATTTTCAAAATAATACTAGATCTGAATTTTGCAATTCATGTTGTCTTGGGAAATCTCACAAAATGCATCTCCTCATTCTTCTTCTGTTTATTCCCGTCCCCTTGAATTAGTTCATACAGACTTATGGGGGCCTGCTCCCATCCGTTCTTCTGTTGGTTATGCATATTACATTCATTTTATGGATTCATTTTCCAAATTTACATGGCTTTATTTGCTGAAACATAAATCCAATGCCTTCAAGCTTTCCTCCATTTCAAGACTTCTGTTGAACTCCAACTTGATACTAAACTTAAAGCCATTCAATCTGATTAGGGTGGTGAGTTTAGAGTATTCACAAAATTTCTCCGAGATCATGGTATTACTCGTCACATTAGTTGTCCCTACTTACATGAACAAAATAGATTGGCTGAAAGGAAACATCGACATATCCATGAAATAGGACTTACACTTTTAGCTACTACACACTTACCTGTTAAATATTGGGATGAGACTTTCCTTACTTCTATTTATTTGATTAATCGTTTGCCTTCCTCTGTCCTTCATTTTCAAACTCCCTATGAGCTATTATTTGATACACCGCCAAACTATTCTTTTCTCAAATCCTTTGGTTGCCTATACTTCCCAAATACTAGACCGTATAATTCCCATAAGCTGTAATTTATGAGTCAGGCTTGTGTTTTTCTTGGGTATAGTGATAAACACAAGGGTTACAAGTGTCTTACCCTAGAAGGTCGAATGTATGTTGCTCAAGATGTCATTTTTAATGAACATGTGTTTCCATATCAGTCCCTCTTTCTAAAACCCGCTCCTTCTCTTTCCTCTTCTTTTCCACCAGCTAGACCACCTATATTCTCTCTTGCCCCTCATGTTTCTCATTATACTATACCTGCTGCTTGTGCTCATATTGATTCTTATGCTACTGACTCTCTTACTAATAGTGTGCAGAATGTCATTTGTTCTCCCAGCAGGGGTCTTTAGCAATCTTCTTCCTCTGTTCCTTCCTCTTCATCACCTACTGCTCCTATTCCTACTAATGCTCACTCGATGATCACTAGAGCCAAACATGGCATTTTCAAACCAAAGGCACTTCTTTCTCATACTGAGCAAGCCACTATTCATGAGGCACTGGCCTCTCTTGAGTGGCGGGTTGCAATGGAGGATAAGTTTAATGCTCTACAACGTAATAATACGTGATCCTTAGTTCCCCTTCCACCTCATTAGTCCCCTACCGGATGCAAGTGGGTTTTGAAGACCAAAGAGAATCCGGATGGTATTGTACACAAACTTAAGGTGAGGCTTGTTGCTAAAGGGTTCCATCAGCGTGAAGGTTGGAAATTTCATGAGACCTTTAGCCCTGTTGTCAAACCTGCCACCATTCATACTATTTTGACAGTTGCTTTGTCTTACAATTGGCCCTTGCATCAAGTTGATGTTAACAATACATTTCTCAATGGTACTCTTCATGAAGAAGTTTATATGCAACAACTTGTGGGATTTGAGTTTGATGATAGAACTCTTGTGTATAAATTACATAAGTCTCTGTACGGCTTGAAGGAAGCTCCTCGTGCATGGTTTGAAAAATTAGCTACCACACTGGTTAAGTTTGGTTTTGTCTCCAGTAGGTGTGATACCTCTCTGTTTATTCAATAATCATCGTCTCACACTACCTATATTTTAGTCTATGTTGATGACATCCTCATTATTGGCAGCAATTCTAACTATATTCAGCATCTTATTGCTTATCTTAACTCTACGTTTTCTCTTAAAGACTTAGGCACCCTCAATTACTTTCTCGACATTGAAGTTCTTCCCTATGCAGATGGGTCTTTTTTGCTATCACAGAAAAAGTATATTGCTGATTTGCTGCAACGAGCTGGTATGACTGATTCTGCCTCTGTTACCAGTCCAATGGTAGCTGGGATCAAGTTATCAAAGAATAGTGGCACCCTCTTTTCTGATCCCCAATTGTATAGATCTATTGTTAGAGCCCTTCAATATGTCACTATTACACGTCCTGAAATCAACTTTGCTATTAACCGTGTTTGCCAATTTATGCATTGTCCTACGGATATTCATTGGCAGGATACTAAGTGTATCCTTCGGTATTGCATGGTACTTCCTCCTACAGTTTGCTTCTTCAAAAATATGATACATTTGCCCTCCGTGCATTCTGTGATGTGGATTGGGCTGCTAACCTCGATGATAGGCATAGCACTACCGAGTTCTGTATCTTCCTTGGTGCAAATCTGGTCTCATGGTCCTTTAAAAAGTAGTCGATTGTCTCTCGGAGTAGCAATAAAGCTGAGTATCGCAGTATGACAAGTGTGGTGGTTGAGCTTATATGGCTTAAGTCTCTCTTACATGAGCTTCATGTTCCCTCTCAACTCCCAATGGTATACTGTGATAATCTAAGTGCTGTGTCACTTATTGCTAATCCCATTTTGCATGCTCGGACTAAGCATATCGAGCTTGATATTCATTTCGTGCGTGAGAAAGCTCTGGCCAAGGAAATTGCTGTGGTTCACCTTCTTTCTGATGATCAAGTTGCTAATGGCTTTATCAAGTCTCTTCCTAAGTCAAGGTTCTGTTCTTTTCGGGACAAACTGAATGTGTTTGACAAAACATTGTTCTATTTGAGGGGGGATAATGGAAATCAGGCAGGATGTTAGGAATAGTAGTTTTGTATAACAATATAAGTAATGAATATAACTAACTGCTATATATAAATATAGGATATACTAACTCTTCGTATCAATCAATACATACAATATAGTAAACGTTTTTCTGTTTTTGTTCTTACTCTACTACGTTCTCTCACACACCTCAATCAAAATGATGTGGGAATCCATTTTTGCAGCTTACACTGGGGAAACTATCAACAAGAAAAGCATAGAAATTTGATTTTTAAGAATAATTTTTGTTTTGCGGTTTTTGAAAAGAGATTAAGGAATTGGAGGGCAGATTATAATTTTGTAAGGTTTCTAAAACATCCATAATTCCTTATTAAACGAGCTGATTATAATAATAAAGACATAGAACCCATTAATCCACTTGGCCCAATCATCGAGTGACACTGTCAATTACATCAATACCCTTAATTAAACTTTTTGAGCCACTACGGTAAAAAAAATTGTCTATCAAATTCTATCAAAGTACTATACCAAATTTTACCAGCTAAAAGAATTATAACAATATGCTATGCTTTTGAAAAAATGACACGACATTTTCTAATTTTTTATCTTTTTAAAAAAAATTATGAAAAATTTAGTAACAATGCCACAGAATTCTCATTTTACAGTTAGCTTTTGATGAAACGTAGTGGCACTGCCACCAAATTCATCTTTTCCCAAGTCATTGTTTGTTTATGAAGTGTTAATGGTGGATGATGGCTTTTTAAGTCATACACTACAATACAAAAGTATTATTTGTCAAATCCTATTATATTATAAGAATTATAACAAGATGCTGTATTTTTTTTTATTTTTTATTTTTGGAGAATTGCCTCTTGTTTTTTTTTTAAGATTATGAAAAACTCAGTGGTAATAACTTTGCTATTAGGCCATGCTTGGTAGTGGTATTAAACATTCCAAGAAAAAATATTGTTCTAAAAAAATTTTAAAAATATTTATTATATTCCTATAATTATTACTTAATAATAATTTTTTATTATTCTTTAAAAACAAAAATATCATTTTCTATCTTATCTATTTTTTTTTTCTTTTCTATTTTCTCAATTTCTTTTCCCACGTACCAAACACACCCCTATATTTTGATTGAATTCATCTTCTCCCAAGTAATTGTTTGTTATATAAAGTACTGGTGGTAGATGATGTCTTATGCTTACAAGAGACGATGGCTTTCACCCTAGCGGAGCTACACTATTTCCCCCTTTCAATTTTTCGAAATTTGTAGGTATGTATATTATAAAATTTTGATATAATTTAATCCTATATTTCTTAAAATTTTGAAGTCATTAGACATAGTGTCACAAGTAATTTTTTTATTTAATATTTTAACTTGAATTTTTAAAATTTACATGTGTATTTTTTTTGTTTTATTCTTCAATCATTTTTTTTCCTTCCTCATTTTTCTATTTTTTACACATATATAGTGCTTCTCTCTCCACATGCCAACCAATACAATGTTGACACATGTCTTAGCTAATGTGCTTATCCAGTATTACTTGCAGCAATGATCTTAGAAGACCACCGCAGATTAGTGTTATTAGTGTTACTTATAAGGTCCATGTTTATTTATAGAAATGAATATTTGATTTTAGATGATCGTGAAATATTTTCTTCAATTTTTATAAAATTCACAAAGAAACCATTAGTTAGCTTAGAACAAGTACCATTAACGCAATACTATTTCAAATTTATCTAAACTTATCTCTTTTTTTTGGGTTAATTATACTTTTAAATAGAATTTGAATTCAGAACCCTACATACAACTTTAGTACTATTAAATTCAACCTCATTAAGTCATTTAGCTAAAATTTTCAAAAATCACTTTTGCAATATTGTTTGTATTAAAATTTATAATTTTCTCATAAAAACATGTGGTGCTCTTTAAAAGAAATAAATTTAATGTTCAATTGGATTATTTTAGTTTTCAATGTTAAGTTGCTAACTAATCATTTTTAAAATTGTAGTTTGCAATTTTATTATCTATCAATAACATATATATATATATATATATAAAGAAGTAAATTTGTAATTTCAATTTTTGACATTGTATTTAAAATAATATATACCATTATTTTTTTAATACAATATAAAAAAAAAATTTGAAGAGAAAAATGACATCAAAACAATAACAAACCAACATTAATTTAAAAAATTTGCTATTAAATGTAAGAAGACAAATTAAAATTTTAACCTATTGCTCTAATAACTGAGAAAAGATACAAAAAGCAATTTTGCCTCCAAATCTAAAATTTTGAGTTTGACTCCTCCAAAGTGGTTCTTCCTTAAGACAAAATAACATATATTTTAATAGCAACAAATTTTTTTTTCTTCAAACATAAGCATTTCAATTTGATTTTTCTCTGCACTAATCGGTATAATTTATATTTATATAGTGTCATACAATTTATTCATTTGTTTATTTAGGTCAAAATCTCTAATTTTAAATAATTGAATCTCAATGAAATAAATAACTAACAACAAAAAACAAAATTATTAAATTAAAAATTCATTTAATATAAATTTTATAAATTACTTAAGTAATAGCAGTAATTATTGATTTTGGTTATGTATTACATAGCAATAAAATAAATAAAATTGTTAATAATCTTAGTAATATATTATAAAATTTATAATAAATGGATTATTAATTTATTAATTTTGTTTTTTTGTTATTTATTTCATATATGATTTATATATTTACAACTATCTATAATAATAACAATAAATGAAGATGTAGCAATAAATAAAATTGTACAAAGGTGTAGTAACAAAAAAATATTTCGTGAAAAAATAAAAATAATTTTATACTCTCTTTTGCGGTGAATGATACCACAATACATCTATGATCATTCAAGTTATTATCATTGGGTCCATTGGTACAATATTAAAAAAAAAATTAATTTATTTAATTTTATACATAAAAAATAATAACTTCTAGTGTTATCATCAGCCCTTCTCATTGCATATTGTGCTCGCCCTTACCCTAAGTTCTTATTCTGATAGGTTGTTTACAATACCAATCAATGAAAAATTAAATTCAAGCTAAGGAATTGAATGGGAGGAATTAGCTGCACATTGGAGGTCTGACAACAATATGGAACTAAACAAATATTTACTATACTCTTAACATAATATTGAAAAATTCAGTATAACTATTATTCATATTTTCACAGATAAATAATTTTTATTTCCAACTCAATTATGATTTTAATCTAAGTTACGTGACATTTATCCAAGAAAGAAATAAATAAATAAATTACGTGGCAAAATATAATTGATAATAATACTTAGCACTTATACTATATAAATACCAAAAATAAACTATGATAACTAACATAGACAATTTGCGCTAAGTTTCTCAATAGAAAAATTAGGTATTATTGTTGTTTTATATTTTATAAATAAAAATTTTTTGTTTAAAATTTAAGATTCAATTTAACCATTGTGTAAAATTAAAGATTTTGACCTAAATAAATAAATAAATTATATGACACTATATAAATAGAAATTGTACCGATTACTGAGTAGAAAAATGAAATTGAAATGCTCATGTTTGAGAAAAAAAAAGTTTCTAATAAGTATATTTTATTTTGTTTCCGAAGAAGAACCATCCAACTCAAAAAGAGGATTCTTTGTTGTGCTGTTCTAAGGGAAATAAATTTAAACTATCGGATTCCAAATTTCAATTTTTTTAATTTTGATTTAAATTTAAATTTTTTATTTTCTTAAAAAAGTAAACATAAGATGAAGATAATATTTTATTTTTTAAATTAAAAATAGATGATAAAAAAAAATTAAATTTAAATCATTCGGACCTACTCCATTTGAAACAACACAAGCAACAAAAATTTCAAATCACCAAGCTCAAGTTCGAAAGGCAAGCCACCCGTGTTGTCGTCTCTCAGAAGCATATGACATCATCCGCTACCAATAGTTTATATAATAAACAATGACTTGAGTAAAGATTCCATCAAAAGTTGAAAAACAGGAATCCCGTGGAATTGAACCACGGACTTGGATTTTTCAAATGATCGCGTGAGATTGGGAGAGAAAATAAAGAAAGAAATATAAAATATGGATACACAAAAATAAATAAAATAATAAATAATTTTTTTTATTTTTATTTTTTTAAAAATAAATTAATAATTAAAATAATAATTTGATAGATATAATAAAAAATATAAAAAATATTACATAATTTATATAAAAAAAATACGATCGCAAACCAAACTGAGCATTAAATATATCTAAGCAGTATCTAAGTTTTTTTTCACTCAAAATCTTAATGAAAGGCTTAAAAACATAAGAAGAAGCTGGTCAAGAACAGCAAAGAAAAAGTTAGTCTAAGAAGTAACAGAAAGAAACTAAATAAGAGAGTTTAAAAAATAATATGTATATATTGTACGAATGAGGTACAAAAGTGTATCTTTTCTCTTTTTATTTTGGAGTATTTATAATTTTTCACGTAAGATTTATTTAATCTAACAATTTACATTTGACATCCACAAAAATATTTTAAATATTTACAAAAAAACTTAAATGTTTACAAAATTTTTTCAAAATATCTAGATTCAACTTAAAAATATTTAAATTTTTATATGAATATTTATATAAATATTTAAGTGGAGAACATTCTGCATTATCTTCTACTGCATGCCTGTGTCAATTGTCATCGAATTCTTCATAATTTAAAAAAATATTAAAGTTTGAGATAGCGTCCTAATATCATATTTTTGATACCGATAATGCCTTTTTCTGTAGTGTATAGCTCAAAAGGCCGGTTCGTTTGTCATTAACCCGGAACTTTAGAAACGGCAGGGGTTTCTTCACCGTTTAGAGAATTTTGGGCTTTTCGGGAAACTTGACGTCTAGACGACGATGGAAATCCTGTCGTTTACTATGACCTAAAATATTTCTATAACCAAAAAGCTGACCTGAAAATTATAATTTAATATTGCAGGGGGTTGTATGGGAAGCAGAAGCACGCCAAAAAAAATCCCAACACTGAGTAATTTATTTGGGAGCAAACCAAATTCACTGTCAGTGTTTATAGTAAAGAGAGGATGAAGCGATTCTTTCAACCAGTGCAGAAGGATGGGTCTTCGAAGAAGCCTTCTCTTTCGCTTTCAAGAGAAGATGGCGAAAGTACAGAAACATCTGGGCAGGAGAAGAAAGAGCCATCGAAGTTCTTGACTTGGAATGCTAACAGCCTTTTACTTCGAGTGAAGAACAATTGGCCCGAATTCACCAAGTTTGTCTCGAGTTTTGACCCTGATGTCATTGCAATACAGGTGGCTTTTCTCTATCACTCATTACATGCAGGGTTTTGAAAAATTTCTCTAGTTATTGTCTGGAGTTTGAAAACACATTGATGATGATTGTCATTGCCCTTGTTATTGAGCTGGAAAATGGGTATTTAGCTTCTGGATCCGCAAGAAGTCACGGATATCTTATTTTTGGCGCTAAAATGGTAATATGTATCTGTTTTTTTTTTTTTTTTGTAATGTGATTGAGATCGTTTCCGAGTTTTTTGAAATTTGACAACTTTATTGCAGTAACCCTCATCAGTTTGACTTCGGATAATGTCTTTTGTCTCCTCGTCCTTTTCATTTTTTCCTTTAACGTTCTTTTTCCCTTGAGCCCATCTTCCTTGCTTGTAGCAATGTAGTATTTGGTAGTATATGTTAACTGGTGTCTGGCAAGCTTATGCCCTTGATTTTATATTCTATGTAACTTATTGTCAAATGCTTATGGTTTGTCATAATAGTTTCTGCAATGCGAGAGCCTAGTGGCTTTTAATAATTAAAGATTTAATTTCAATTAGATTATATTTACAGGAATCTGTCAGTGGATGCTCCACTTACGAGCACGACAAGAAAATGATTTTTAACTGATTTTCATCTTTTCTAAAGTCTAGTTCTAGAATCTATAAAGAAGTCAAAGGGTTACATTTTCTGGTGGCTCGTCAAACTCTTATATAGATAGCTAGTTGGGAGACAATTAACTGAAAAGGATCACTTAGGAACCCAATTTGTTTTAGTTCAAGCATGAAACTAATCCTGCTTTAATATGTTGTTTAATGATCAGGAAGATTCTAGCTTGCTGTTTATTTACCAGACGTCATCACTCATCATACATGTGCAAAATATTACTGTGTTTTGTTGAAACATCATATGTATGCTTCTAACGTTGGTAAGTATACTATAAGAATTTTCTAAAAGCAATTTATCATTAGGAAGTGAGGATGCCTGCTGCTGGTTCAAAGGGTACACCTAAAATTCCAGGAGAAGTGAAAGATGATACAAGCTCCTCCAGGGAAGAAAAGCAGGTAATGTCTCGTCCTGTCATAAATTATGCCAATAAAATTTGTCTTTTTTCTCTAATTCTGTGTAGGAATTGTTACGTAAGTTCGATTCATATTAGTATATGTTACTCTTATTGACCTACTAACTTATTCAAGTTAGTCTTGGTGGCTAATAATAGGTGGAATTGATGAATGTTGCAATATTGGGATGGGCATTGATGAATTTTTTTTTCTCTCTCAAGTTTTATTCTCTTTTTTTTTCCCCAATTTCTAAATGATTTTCACCGCTATGAAGAATGGCATTTTCATCCTTTGTCCCCCATCACTGCATGTCTTAGCTCTTATGTGAATTTGACCGTAGATTGAGTAGTACAGTTGATGTACACAGTTGATCTATGCATGGCTTGAAGCTTAATGAAGTAAAGTTGAACTGTGTTGCCATAGTTGTAACTGGAGTCTCTTATTTCTTCTATTTACAAGGAATAGTTTGGAACTTTGTTATGGCAATTATAACTAAATCAGTTAAGAGCCTACTTTTATCTGGGGATTCTCTGATCACATTCGCTGCTTCTTACACCTCAGCAGGAATGGTAAGCAAAGACTTTTCCAGTGCATTTCTGTGTCTCTAATATTATATGTCTCTATGATATCCTGCAAAAAGCATGTTCATCTCAAGCTTTTTTCGGTTGAAGTTGAACATAAACTGGTCACTTGTAATTGTAACAAAGCAAATTTGGTCATTAATTTTCGTTGACTGGTTTTCTAAAACATTTGTATATATGAATATCACTTATACTGCAAAATATGTGTAAAGCAATATTCTAATCTAATATTGTATTGATGTATTCATGGCACTATTTTCTAAAGTTTTAGAACACATACTTGCTCAAACTTTTGCAGATATTGATGCGTGCACTTTCAAGTCCACCTTTTGGGAACTATCATGTTTGGTGGTCTCTTGCAGATTCGAAGTATGCTGGGACAGCACTCTTTGTGAAAAAGTGCTTCAAGCCAAAAAGTGTCTTTTTCAATCTTGATAGAAAAGGTGTCTGCTTCAGTGTTTTTTTTTTTGAATGGCATTATTCTTTTTTAACTTTCTTATCTGAATATGTCAAGCATTCAAAAGTTAGACATGAATTTTGTTAGTTCTAAATCATGTCATGATTTGAATATGCTTGTGGGTGGTTTTAAAAGAATCTAATGCTGTATAAAATTTTTGTGGGCATATTATTATAGTGTTTTGGTTCTAATAATCTTTTCTCTATTGACAATTTTAGTCACTTATCATTCAGAGTAGGCAATTCAATTTGGTTTTCTAAAAATAATTTGAAATGAATATTGCATATATTAAAAAAATCAGACTTGACATATTTACTGAAATATATTTCCAATGTAATGGAATTTGGAATATATGTGTTTTCCTTTACTGCTTGTAGAATCATACTCTTTTTTCTTTTTTGGTTAGCTTCAAAGCATGAACCAGATGGCCGAGTAATCTTGGCTGAATTTGAGACGCTTCGTGTATTGAATACATATGTACCAAACAATGGATGGAAAGAGGAGGAGAACTCATTTCATAGGAGAAGAAAATGGGACAAAAGGATTCTGGAATTTGTTACACAGTATTCTGATAAGCCTTTGATATGGTGTGGGGATCTGAATGTCAGGTGAGTGGTCTGTATTTTTCATTCTTCCAGCTTTTCCTATTGGGTTTGGGTGTGTAGGATTCATTACTCTATCCTCTTTGTATAGCAATAGAATTTTGTTTGCTATGAGTGGAGCTCAGCTGTTGGCTGCACCTTTTTTTTTTTTTTGACCATTCATTACATGAACATAGCAGACATCTAACAGTGTGGAGAGCTCTGTAATGTTTTAAATTTTAATTTGATGGAACTATATGCAGTATATGACAATTATCTGTGAACCAACATTGGGCTTTTAATGTGCTTTTAAAGATAGCTAGTTCCTCCTAACCCAAAAGCAACGTCATTTTTCCTGTATGTGTCATGAGCATGCTCTATATCTTGATGAAACAAACAAATGAATGTTTTTGGGTCTTATCTGATGCAGCTATCTTATTTTGGAGGCCTGTTTTATACTTTTATGGATGTCTAAGTAGTTTGATCTGTGTTATTCTGTCTTCCAGTGCATCAACACACTTTTAAAGAGGAGCTTTTTTTATTTCCCCTCTCTTCTTCCCTCTCATAAATTCATTGTCTGCAGCCATGAAGAGATTGATGTGAGTCATCCAGAATTTTTTATTGCAGCAAAACTCAATGGCTATGTTCCTCCAAATAAAGAGGTCTAAGCAATTCACTCTCAAAGCTCTCTTTAGAGTAGATTTATCTCTTTTAATTTAAAATTATTTTCATATTATATTTGATAACTGAAACTAAGGAAATAGATGTTGCTGACTGGGACATCAATTCGAACCACCAATGATGTTCACATATTTCATACCTTGAAAAGAAACTTGATTTTTCCTTGTAATTTGAGCTTTATCAATCTTATTTACTTATTTCGTGGGAGCAGATTCTTCACCTTATGGGGCCATGGGCCACCCAGTGATGTTGAAGCTATTGCAAACAATGTTGCTCTTATTTTATTTTAAGGGGCGAACAGAGTATGCACCACAGTTTTGTTGTTGTGAGGTCTCTATTTGAGTAGTGAATTTTCTCATCAAATTCTAATCACAAACAAATTGCTATTAGATTTTTTCACCTTTTGCCTTACTGATATCGAATAGTGTATTATAATTCTCTCTTTTATAGATAGTGGTTAATCATCTGATGATATGGCCTCCATGCAGGACTGTGGGCAGCCTGGATTTACCTTGTCCGAAAGAAAACGATTTGCTACTATCTTAAGAGAGTGAGTGATCTCATCGAAGATATCTGTTGTTCCCTGATTGAAGAGTGTTACCGAAGATATCTTTTCCTCCACTTCCTTTTGGCAATCTTTGTTCTCTTTTATGAATTTGCTCTTCTTTATATATATATATATATATATATATATATATGAGGATGGTGAAACCCCATCACTTGAACTTGTTTTTATGCATGAATTGGTTAGGAATCTAGTATTTCGTGACATATCATCTTCTGCCAGCACTCAAACTGTGATGTGGGTGGCTTCTTGTCTTCATTTTGTCTGTTGCTAGTAGCCATGTAACTTTATGATAAGATATGTTCTTTTGTGTTCATTTAGTTCCTATCATTTTACACCTTCCTAAGGTTAAAATGTAATTTTGATATCAATACTTACCTTTATAGAATTGATTATAATGTTTTAAAACAATTTATAGACTGAAAAGGTATCATTGAAAAAGCTTGAATTCAAAACTCGATTATTATAGCTTTTTTCTAGCTGCAATGGAACCACCTTTTGACTAGCAACTAAAAACAGTTCTTGGACAGTTCATTGCAATAAAAAGCTGTTTCTCATAGGAATGTGTTATAGCACCACACCCAAGGGCACATTACATAGTTGAACTTGGATAGTTCAACATGGAGATCCCAATTAAAATAAAATTGTGATAGCCATACTCCGAAAGCTAGCTCATGAAGTTGGAGAACCTAAGGTTCCTATAAACCTTATATCAAAATCCCATACTTCTGATGTGTGACACAAGTCCTATACCTTACAATAGATCCTAACAAAGCCATGCCCTTCACAGGTGATGCCCATGGCAGTCCACTCTAGACAGCTCACTCAATCATCTCGCTAGTTGCAACCCTCCTAGGTAGCCCTTTTAGTGTGGCGACTCTACTTTTGGCAACTTACTTGGCCATCTTGCTAGTTGCAATCCTCCAAGGTAACCCTTTTCATTCATGGTGTATGAAGAAATGAGGTCTAGCTTTGATACTACTAAGAGAAATCTTTGGGAAGGTTATACCTCAAAAGCTAGCTAATGAGGTTGGAGAGCTAAAGGCCCTTGTAGACCCTTCATCAGAGTCCAATACTTCTGCCATAGGACTCAACTCTCATACCTTGCAATGGATCCTAATAGATGTGATGAGTTTTATGTTGGGGGCAAGAAGAGGAAGTGCAAGCAATGCCTAATGGAAACAATTTAAGGGAAAAAAAAATGAGGGGAGTACCTGCAGTAATTTAAGGAAGAATAAGAGACGTTGCATCTAGCTATGTGAATTTAGAAAATATTTTCCTGAAGGTCTGAACTAGATTATGAAGCTTATTTCCGCTGAGTATGACAACACATAACAAGGAAAAATTAATAATTAAAAAAAAAAAAGAATAGAACTGTGAACTATAGTTGACTTCTTTCTGGTTGTAATCTCCCCCTCTCCCTCTTCTCTCCCCCAACTGCATCTTTTGTTCCTTTGTTTTGAACTTAATATTATTGTTTATTTTTTCAACATAATAGCTGAGATTTTGGAGCATGCTTCAGGGGGAAACTGGTAGATGCCTACAGATTTCTGCACAAGGATAAGGACATGGAGTGGGGTTTCTCGTGGTCTGGAAATCCAGTTGGAAAGTGAGAATACAATTTCTTGTCCATAATTACACCCTAGAATTTGGTTATCAAAATTAACCCTGGATTAAGTATTATGTTGAAACAATGCATTTGAATCATTGAAAAGGTCCTTTTGTCTCTTGGTGATTGTTTTCCTTCCCTTTTTCCTTTCAGAAATACATCTCTGTAATAGTGTTAAAAGATTTGCTGAGTTGTAAATCTAGAATATGGGACTTTCAGATTTTTTTTTTCTGGGGGTACTTAAGAGTGTGTAATTGACTAATCTAATTATCATCTCCTGCTTTTTTAGTCCTGATATTTGTTTCTTTAATAGGTATCGTGGAAAAAGGATGAGAATAGACTATTTCATAGCTTCAGAGAAACTAAAAGATAGGATTATTGCATGTGAAATGCATGGACAAGGGATAGAGTTAGAAGGTGAGTTTCTTATTCATGTGACTGATAATCCCCTTGTGTTATTTATTTTGCAAAATTTGAAATCCATAATTGAAATATGATTTACATTGTTGAGTGCTGAATCCTCACTTAGCTTACTTGCCGAGTCAAAAATCTGAAATCTAAGTGCCAGATCTTGGTAAATGGCACTGTGAGATTGTTTACTAATTTAGATGGGTCACCAAAAATGACTTTTTTTTTTCTTTTGGTGTGTGGACTGTTCCTTTAAGCATTAGTTGAAAGACAAAATTTGGGTGCAATTTTTAATTGTGAACCATTAGGTTGTTCAATGAAAACATGACAATTGAATGTTATTTTACAGCTTAACACTATATGATTGGGTCATCCTGAAAAAGTTCCCTATGTTATGATTTTATTAACAAACAGGAGGAGCTTAAGTTTTGTCCTTCGTTGTGTGCCCATTGTTTAGAAATATGATAGTTGGAACAGTGACAACATTTTCCCATTTGTAGTTCTCATAGTGCTTAAATTTGACTAACATTTAATTAATCACTCTTAAGCTGCTTATATTGTATACAACTGTGATGTTGCTCTTGTCATGTCTTCAGGTTTCAATGGAAGTGATCATTGCCCAGTTATCCTAGAGCTCTCCCCAAGCTCCAGCTCCCAAAATGAGGATCCGACTTAGAAAAATAAAAGTTCTGTGCTATTGGTTTTGCTTGTGTTTTTCTTCTTCTTCATCTAATTCTCTGTTGTCTGGATGCTGACTATTTTGTTAAATATGAGATGCCATTCTTCATTATGCTTCTTCTTCTTCGTCTAAATCTCTATTGTCTGAATGCTGACTATTTTGTTAATATCAGATGCTATTCTTCATTATGCTTCTCTGTGATGGTCAATCTACAAATGCCTAAAAATAACGATTATTATAGTATGAATTAGTTGCTTTACATGGCTGAGACCTGCCGATAATTTCCCGAAGAATTTAGGTAGCACCTCCACTACGTCAGTGATCTGACTGCAACCAAACAAGTACTGATATATACGTTGATAATTGCTTTCACAGACCATTTACTTGGCTCATAAATTTCGGTGTCAGAAAAGATGGTTTTTTTTTGGGGAGGGGGGGGGGGGGACCTAACGTCGATGGGAAAATCACCTATTGGGGTGGAACCCAGTTAATGTGAATGTCTGTTTAAGTATTAATGTACAGATACTTTTCAATGTGAGACTTGAATTCTAGCTTTGATACTGCTTTTGCTTCATCTTCAACAGCAAAATTTGCTTCTTCTTTAAGGTAGTGCTACTAGTGATATACTCTAGAGGCGTGTCAATTTTTTGCTTATTATGGTATTAAAATTAGTGTTATCTCGTGTATTTTGGCCACGGGTTTTGTTTATAGTTAGAATTTTAGATTTGGGGTCGTTTTCCGTAGACAAGTTCGAGGCTACCTGAGGGACTCAGACCAAATAGCGTACTAGATTTTGTGCACTTGTCAATATTTTACATTTCTTTATTTAACTTCTTTTTCTGGAAGATTATAGGTATTGTGATTTTCATAGATACATTTTTTTTGAATCATTATAACAGAATTTTATATATAGTTGTAAATAGTTACATGCAATATAAAACCTTTTTATGGTTCTTTTTTAAATAATGTCATATCTGTTCCATTTGTCTTTTTTATATTTTTGGTCAGGCAAGTAGGTTTCTTGTATGTATGTAGGCTTTAAGTAATGTTAATAATCAAATAGCATTCTCCTTTTCTTATATATATATATATATATATATATCAATTGCGTTTAAGAATTTTGCTTATGACGAGCCTTGATGCAAATTATTTTTTATAGTTGGTCCCAAGTTCAAAAAAAAAAAAGGTTGTATTAGACAATTGACAGTCAATGTAAAATTTTGTCGAATTTTTATGACATAGACATATTAATCGCGTTTAAGATATCTTTCGTTGAATTACCTAATTGTGAGTGGCTGATAATCAATAATTGAATCATGCTATTTCACCCAACACAGCGTACGAAACCTAAAATCCACGAGCTATTTACATCCAAGTGTGGTAAATTTCAAATGAATCTTGATTGCCCCACTAACATTGGAGAGGCCACAACCATGCGTCCATAAGTTTGAAGTGTCGGGTAAGACAAGATTGCATTTTACCGAACAATTTTACGGCCCAAGATAATGTCAATGTGTTCGGTTACCCACTTATGCCAATGTGCAGGAATGGTTCTATTTAAGCTCTTTTTGGCTGGGAGAAATAATATATTTTTTGCAAATAAAGAAAATTTGCATCACTATTAATCAATCTAAAAGTTAGGGAGCATTTGAAGGAACAAAGATCTATAGATCAATGTAAATTTTGACTGTCAACAAGGATGCTCTTAATGGGCAAGATTGAGTCACGTTAAAAAAACAATTATTATTATTAATTTTTTGTTGATGAATATTCATTAATTTGGATTTATTTCATTTGAGTTAAAATAATCTATTTAACTCTTATTTTTTCTCTTTTTTAATAAAAAAATTAAATTGACGTCTTACCGATTAAGTTATTAATAAATTTTTAAGGCAATGAGTATAAGTGTTTATTAAGCCAATAGACTAATAGTTTAAGTCTCAAAACTTATGTCAAAGTTAATATTGCACAAAATACCAGTTATGTCAAATATTGGCCTAATCTTGTGCCTGGTTTAGTTTTACATTAGGTTGACATCCTAGGTTAACGAGATTTTTTTAAAAATAAAATTTTTGTAAAAATTATAAAAAAAAATTGTGAAAAAAATAATATTTTCATATAAGTCTTTATCAAATTATATTTTATCTTAAAAATATAAAATTTTTATATAAAATTCTTATCAAATAATTTTAAAATATTTAAGGATATTAAGCTATGCCATGCTGCTTAATATGGTCTCTCCAACCCACTTAACAACTTTTTTTCTTGGCTTAGGACAACCCAACTTGATGTGGTTGAGCTAAGTCATGTCTTGAACACACTTAATCGAAAATTTCAATCATCTCCTATTTTATTCATAGTAACCTAAAATTTACTTTATATTTTAGTTTCAAACACACACAACTGTTATAGTTAAATTGACATGAATTTCAGGTTAAAGGTTGAATTCTTACTCTCATCATTATTATTATTTTTTTTAAAAGTGTTGGTATCTAAGGTAATGGCTAAAAAGAAAAAAAGGACTTAGACAAGCAAAAATATTTATGAAAATGTAAAATGGTAAGGTGATAAATTCTAGGAATTCTATCTGTGCTATTATAATGTGTTTGGCTTGTGTTCTTATTTAAATTAGATTTTATTTTTTTGTTATAATTAGGAATCTATGTCAGATGTTTTTAAGATTAACAAAGTTATCTTGTCTTTATAATGTGAGTTGGATCATTTTAGTCCTATAAAAATATTTGGCTTGTAAGGCCCCATAACAAAAAGAATCATTAATATTTATATTAGTAATATTTTGTTGATAAACATTTAGTGATTACAATGTATTTTGTTTTAGTTAAAATAATTTATTTATCTCCTGTCTTTTTAATAAAGAATTTATACTGATATTTTACATAATAAGTTATCAAAAAAATCTTAGATAATGAGTACACATGTGTATCAAGTTGTATTGATATGAATTTTATGACAATGGTTGAAGTCTTACGACTCTTATCTTTGAAGAAAAAAAAAAGAGATAATTAAGATTTACCATTTGAGTTTTGATTGTCTAATACAAATAGGTTCATTTTGGAACGTTTGGTGTGAAAATTTTAAATTTGATAAAGAATTATTTGTCCAGGTAATTCAATTCCAAAAATTAAATACCTTAACAATCAGTTAAAATTGTATTTAAAATAAGCATTAAAAGAAAAAATTAGATAGAAAAATTTAAATCCAATGACTATATCTAGAATTAAATTGTCTAAATTCTGTAAAAAACTAAATGTCAAGAAACTTAAGATTTCGAGAAAACTATGTTAAAAAATTTACACCAAACATAATTTTGTAAGTTTTTTTTTTCAAAAAATTAAAAGAAATTTCCATATCAAATATCAGTCTCAAAGGAAAAAGTACCCTGATATATACCAAATTGATTTGATTTTAGGGAACAATTGTTGTTTCAGGTTTTTAATGCAATTACGTGTCTGATATTCCCCTCTATTTTCTTTTCCCCTTATATTCTCCACAAAATAAAGAACAAAAGTGTCAAGTCAAAGAAAAAGCTAAAATGTTGACTGTGAATCTGTGATATGATAATGCGTTGATGCTTGCAGGGCTCATTTCCATGATATTTTCATCGAAGTATTGTCTGCACAATTCAGTTATTTCATGCGGTGGTTGCGACGGCCGATAGAGGTCTTGCCAATCATATCTCGACACGTGTGAGGTGACATTGTCCCTGACGTGTCATCAATTGGTGGGGTCGTCTTTGACTCCATTGAACCAGAGCGGGCCCGTCGTTGAGTCAGACAAGACACTGCAGCTAGAGCGTATCTATAAAATGTAAGAAATTTTGGGGTGAAAAAATTAAGTGAGAATTATACAATTTTCTAAAAATTTTATTAAAATTATAGACATTTTTTATTTTATTCTCAAAATATAAAATTTAGTTCAAATTAAATTTTTTTGACTAATACGTTTCTAATTAACTTAAATATACAATTATTGATTATATTTCAATATGTACAAATAAAAATAAATTAAAATTTGTTTTTAAGTGTATACAAATAAAAGGAATTTTTTTTTGTTTTCATTAAATTTAACCTAAACAATATATTTAAATTATCTGATAATATTTTAGTTAAAAATTTAAATTAAATTAAAATGTAACATGAATTTTTTAATAAGAAATTTTTATATATTTTAAAAGTAAATAAAAATATATGTAATTTTAATAAATTTAAAAAAATCTTATGTAATTTTCTCAAAAAATTAACGAGAGGAAAACATAAAGCGGCAGAAACGGCATGACTGCAAAAATAGTATAATCGGTTTGCCAAATTATTTTTATATTTTATCCTCAAATAGAAAACGCCAAAAAGATAATTTAAATTTAAATTACCAGGTAAGAGAAAAATGTCAAGTGGCAGTTGCTGTGAATAAAAGGGAAACCAATGGCATTTTCAAAAGGCAACCCAAACCCAGAATAAAACCCCACTCACATGTCTACCTCGCTTCACACTTGCTCTGCCCCCAAGTCCCCCCCCCTTTTTTTTTTTATTTTCACCATTTCTTCTTCCATTCCTCTGTAACGTAGAAAACAGAGGAAGATAAAAAGAGAGAAAGTAAATTAACCCAAAAGGCAAAGAGAAAAGGGGAAGATGGAGCATGGAATCTGAACAACTTGGGTTTTCCCTTTTCTCTGAGAGTGCAATGAGAAACCCGAATCTCCTTCACCGAGCTCTAAACTAGTAATAATAATGGCGGGTTCGGCAGCTCTGGCATCAGACCCAAACGCGGAGGTATTTTCATGGCTGAAATCTCTTCCTCTGGCTCCAGAGTACCGCCCTAGTTTGGCTGAGTTCCAAGATCCGATTTCATACATTTTTAAGATCGAGAAGGAAGCTTCCAAGTATGGAATCTGCAAAATTGTTCCCCCCGTGCCGCCTTCTTCGAAAAAGACAGCAATTGCGAATCTTAATCGCTCGTTGGCGGCACGAGCTGCTTCTTCTGACTCTTCTAATTCGAAATCTCAGCCTACATTCACCACAAGGCAGCAGCAGATCGGGTTCTGCCCTCGGAAGCAACGGCCCGTGCAGCGTCCTGTGTGGCAGAGTGGGGAATACTACACGTTTCAGGAATTTGAAGCGAAGGCCAAGGCTTTTGAGAAGAATTATCTGAAGAAATGTGCTAAGAAAGGTGGGCTCTCGCCTCTGGAGATAGAAACGCTTTATTGGAAGGCGACAGTGGACAAACCCTTTTCGGTAGAGTACGCAAATGATATGCCTGGTTCGGCTTTTGTTCCCGTGAATGGGAGAAAATATAGGGAGGCAGGGGAGGGAGTGACTCTTGGTGAGACTGCATGGAACATGAGGGGGGTATCACGGGCAAATGGCTCTTTGTTGAGGTTTATGAAGGAGGAGATTCCAGGGGTTACATCACCGATGGTGTATGTAGCTATGTTGTTCAGCTGGTTTGCTTGGCATGTAGAGGATCATGACTTGCATAGCTTGAATTACCTCCATATGGGGGCAGGCAAGACTTGGTATGGCGTGCCGCGGGATGCAGCTGTCGCATTCGAGGAAGTGGTCAGAATTCATGGGTATGGAGGAGAAATAAACCCTCTTGGTGAGTAACTTAAGGTGGCACTGAATCAGAGCAAACATCCCCTGTTCCTTGGTTTTGGTTAATGTGAACTGAAAATTTTGTTCGGCATTATTTTGTTGTGTTGCTCCTATATTATATAAAGTGTTATACAGTTTTCACATTCACCATGTTGGTTATTTAGCCCCATAAACGAACATGAAATCTACTTGTCACTTTTTGAGGAAGAACTTTGGTGGCTCGGATAGGTGATATATGTGTAAAATGACAGTTGCATATATCTCTACTTGCTCTTCTAGTATGCATTTTCTGCTCTCACTTGTATTTGAACATTGCTCTCGTAGCTAGCTTTTAGACATAATGATGAATGTGGAAGATAAGGTTATTAAGGTTTAGAGGATAAGTCCCTGGTGAGTAGTGTCTCCAGTGTTATTATGCGTTTACCTATAGTCTCCGATTCTTATCAAACATAAAAGTTATGATGTTTTGTTATATATTTGGGGGTTGCTATGATTTCCTATTATATTTTCAAAGATTACGAAGTGTTTTATATAGTGCGAGAAATCTCTTTTATATTGTTTGGCTTAACTTAGAAAAAATCTTTTGCACTTAAATCTAGAGGGAAAAGGCCATTATGAAAAAACATCTGTTATTGTTTCTGAATTCATTTTCTTGCAGCTATGAGAGACAGGCCTTTCCTATTGTGCCATGCGTTGTTATGACCAAGATATGGATTAATGGATATATGCTCTCATGTGATTTAATGATATATGTACCTTTTGACCAAGGACCGTACATATTCTTTCTTTTTGTGCATGGTATGCATGTACACCGTTGAATATAGCTCACATCATGTTCTCATGATCTGATGAGTTTTGGATCAAGTCATGATTGTCAAAATCAAGATTTTAGCACTAATATCGTAGTATTTTGCAATTTAAATGTCTGTAAAAATATCATCTTGTTAAAATTAAGTGAAATTCTAGCTGTAATCATAAAAATGCCTAATTTAGGATCTTAATAATTAATTTAAGGATACTAATTTATTGCTTTTGCGAGTCCAGTGATTGGACTCAAATTAATGAAATTTCACTTGTTCAAATTAAAAGTTTTTCCCTTGTTTGAGCACGTTGCTTCTTCTAATAGGATATGGCTGTCCCCTTTTTTCATAAGCCTCCAAACCCAGCACCTAAACATGACCTTCACCCCTGTTCCTTGTCTTTGCTCATGCTAGTCTTTGTTTCTTCATTGTTTGGGTTTTCTAAATTATTCTTCTTTTTCTTCCTCTTCTTATTCCTCTTTGTCATTTCTTTCACATTTGATGTATTGTGTTTTATTAGGACAACGTATGAGGAATTAAAGATATTGGTTAGTGCCCTTCTGGCTCACTGAGAGGAATTAGTATCAATATGTTGAGAGAATGATACATAGCTTTCTGTTCATATATGCATCCCCATTTTATTAGACTCACAAGGATCTTGTTTTTATTCAATCAGTTACTTTCGCTATACTTGGTGAGAAAACCACAGTGATGTCACCTGAAGTATTTATTAGTGCGGGGGTTCCATGCTGCAGGTAATATTTATTATCAATATCCTACTATATCTTGTGATGCCCTTACTTGATAAATCTCCTAGGCTAAATCTCTGGCGTGACTAGTAACTTATCCCATTCATTTTGGTGTGGGTGATGCTACTGGCTTTGAGTTGCTGCCTGAGTTAATCCATTAGAAGCAGTTAAAACTTTAATGCTGGTAATATTCAATTACAATTTCAAAGGTAGTCTTGATGGAAATGTATCTCTAATTCAAAACATTTGATTTTATTTTTTTCTTCTTTATTGTAATCAAATGACCCTGGAAATCATGATTGCAATCATTAGAAGTTATAATATTTTATGCAAGGTATTCCCACACATTTTTAATGATTTTCTTTTCTCAATTGCTTTAATTTAGGTTAGTGCAAAATGCTGGAGAATTTGTTGTCACATTTCCAAGAGCCTATCACACTGGGTTTAGTCATGGTGAGACACTTAACATTTTAAGAATATGACTATAGGCTCAAATTTTATTTTTGGGGGATATTTGTGATTATTATTTATATTAATATTTGAATTGTTTTTAATCCTTTGGATATATGCTGTGTAGGATTTAATTGTGGGGAGGCAGCTAACATTGCAACACCTGAATGGCTGAGGGTTGCTAAAGATGCTGCTATTCGGAGGGCTTCAATAAATTATCCTCCCATGGTTTCACATTTCCAATTACTTTATGATCTTGCCCTAGCTTTGTGTTCGAGGTTCGTCCTTCCCCTTCTGGCAAAATCTTGCCAGAAATATTTCTTTCATTTCCTCTGATGGTCCAGATTCATTGTAGAAGATTGATGCAGCTATTAAGCAAATACAGCTAGAATATGTCATTTTATACAACAAGTTAGAAAACTTTGGATTGACTACCCTATATATAAACTTACACATATGCATAACTTCTGATTAAAATTTTCATAAGAGCAATTTATGCTTTTTGGTTTTTCTCGGTGAGAGCTAATTTGTTATGCTCATGCAGAATTCCTGGGGGTATCAGTGCTGAACCACGGAGTTCTCGACTTAGAGATAAGAGGAAGAGTGAAGGCGAAACTGTAATTAAAGAACTATTTGTCCAGGATGTGTTACAGAACAATGATCTGCTTCATGGACTTGGGAAAGGATCTGCTATAGTACTTCTTCCTCGTAGCTCTTCAGATATTTCTGTTTGCTCAAAATTACGTGTTGGTTCCCAACAACTGAAGGTGAACCCTGGGTATTCCCTCAGTGCATGCAATTCTGAGGGAATGAATTCCTCAAAAGGTTTTGTTTCTGATGACCTGGTGTTCAGCAGGAATCATGGAATCAAGCAAGTGAAAGGTTTTTATTCAGTAAAAGAGAAGTTTGCTTCACTGTGTGAAAGGAACAGGGTTTCCTCATTAAGTGTAAATGATAACATATGCTCTTCAAGTTCTGAGCCACTTCAAAGAGACGCTGAAAGAGAGACAAGTCAGGGGGATGGGTTGTCAGATCAGAGACTATTTTCATGTGTCACATGTGGAATATTAAGCTTTGCTTGTGTTGCTATTGTACAGCCTAGGGAACCAGCGGCCAGATACCTTATGTCAGCTGATTGTAGCTTCTTTAATGATTGGGTTGTTGGTTCTGGAGTTAGTATTAATAAGTTTACTATTGCCCATGGGGATGCAAGTATTTCTGAGAAAAACACCTTTACAGGTAGGATTATTTTTAAGTTATGTTTCTAATATGTCTGCTTCTTTAATCTCAGATTGCAGTCATAATACAGTTCTGGCTTTCTTTAGATCTTGTCAGTAGTGACTGCTCTGCTTTGTTCTAGGTCTTTTCCGGTCCTGTATCATATGCCCATCAGAAAATGTTTATTTATTGAGTCTGAGTCTTACTGTATGTTAGAGCTGCATGGCCAACTAGCCTGTCCTGATAAATTCCTATCATGGAGCAGAAATGCAAATGCTCTGTCTGTAGGCTATAACCTGGCTCTGATTGATCCCGTTATCTTTTTAGTTTAATAGGTGTTACACCAAAACATCTTGGATTGAGTTCAAGAGTTGAGTAGGGAGTAGGCTGGAGGAGATACGTCCCAGGTTTTAATATGAGAGAGAGGTAGATACCATCAAGACCTAATTGCAAGGTATGGACTTGAATCCCACGTTGAAAGTATAGGATTTTGATGTGGGGTTTATGGGGACCTTAAGCTCTATTACCTCCTGAGCTAACTTCTGGGGTATAGTTCTCCCAAAGGTTTATATCAATTGGTATACTGCCCTTCCACTATTTCCCAGGTAATCATATGATGCGGATGGTGATGTTGGTATTGTAATGTTAACCTAGGGATAGAAAGCTAGCACAAAGCCAGCTTGCATAGGCACTGGGGCTGCATAGTATGGTTGAATGTTAGAATCTAGTTGCAAGGCATGCGATTTGAGTCTCACATCATAAGTATGGGATTCTGATGTGGAGTTTATAGGGACCTTAGACTCTCTAGCTTCATAAGCTAGATTTTGGGGTATGGTTCTCCCAAAGGTTTCTTTTAAATGCTAAAATTTGTTTACTCTTGACCATTGCTATTTCACTTTAAGTTCTTGGCTTTCTGCTAATAATTGGATCTTAGAACATCTATTTTCTTGCAAGTTCATTCTGTATGGTATAGTGCTCTTTTATTTTTTTAAAAGAAAGAAAACCGTTTCATTTTAAGAAATATTGATTGTAGAAAAATTAGCTATTAGCTCAGACTTTAGTCTACAATTAGGGGTGTTCATCGGTCCGATTGGCCCTAGAGGCCCGCCCTAGCTCGATCTAATCGGGCCGGGCCGGACCCGGCTAGGCTAAAAGTATAAATGGGCATAACTTTAAACAAGACTATTCCGGGCCAGGCCGAGCCACGGGCGAAGGTATGTTCTGCCCAACTCGCCCTAATAGTTACTTTTTTTTTTAGTTATTAATATCTTGTTATCTTATTTTTTTTATTTCATTTAATTATCTCTGCATACTACAATTTTTATTACTTACGCAAATATTCTTTACTTAATTATTTTTATCATTGATGTGAATCCTTACTGATATTTCTTTTGTTAAATAATGAAAAAATATATATTTACCTAAGACTAATTATGTTAGTATATCTTATATTTTACTTGATAATACTAGACTATTTTTTTATTACTGATACAAATATAAGAGTTCTAAAAGTCCGTTGTTTTGAAATATATGCCTATAAGTTTGTGTAAAAATATTTTTATATTACGAGTATCAATTTACTAAAAAAAAAATTAGTTTGGGTGGCTCTAACCCTATCCCAACATAAATCGAACTTATTAGAGTTGAGTAAGGCCATGGGTATAAAAACAAGCTTCATGTCTTAATCGGGTCAGGTATTGGACATACTAGATGTTCAGTTTGGTCCTGCCCATATACAGCCCTACTTATTAGGGCCACCCCGGGCTGCCCTAACCGGCCATAAAATAGGGTTTTTCCGGGTCGGGCCGGGCCACGGGCATAAAAATACGCCCAAGACCTTAATCGGGCAGGGCTTCGGGCCAAGCATCGCCCTGAACCGGCCCTGCCCATGTACACCCCTATCTACAATCATCTTAGTTGGTCTTTTGTTTTCAATATTCTCTTATTGTCTTTTGGTACTTATCTGGGTTCTGGAAGGCTGATTTTGATCCTATAGTGTTATTCTAAGTCAGAAATTGATTGAGTTAATTTGTTGTATATTTAAACCTGAAACTCTACAAATGTGTCTTGCCTTTTGTGCAGCCAGTAAAGTTGTGTTGGTCTGCCATGAGCTTGTTATCAGGAAAAAAAATGAATACCAATATATATATATATATATTCTTTATAGTTTTTCACTTGGGATAATAGGAGAGTAGAAAAATGCACTAATGCCTCATGCAAAGCCTTTATGGTCTTATGAAAAGAACAAATTACCTAGTTAAGTAACTAATTGGCTTTTATTTCATATTCCCTTAGCTTCAACCTTAGAAAGTTTTCCATATATAAGTTCTTGTTTTCAATCTTCCTTGACAAAGATGCGGGGAAAACTACTTATTTTTGTTTCATCACACAGGGTGGAAGGTAAAGAATGCCCCAGATCGTTTATGTGACATTCCAGTTCAATCTGTAGAATACCAGCTACAGGCTGAAGATCAATCATATGAGGAGGCTTTGCATGCTAAAGGACAAAAAGACACTTCAGCTCTTGGCTTATTGGCATCAGCATATGGAAATTCATCTGATTCGGAGGAAGATCAGGTTGACCCAGATATTGCAGTTGATGATCATGAATCAAATGTAATAAACCGTCCATCAGGAAGTACATCTCAGAATATGTCTTGCTTGCCTTCTCATTTCCAAGATTGCAATGCAAGTGCAGTCAGGGTCCATGATGATTATACACAAAGAGCCAAGTCAGAAGGTTGTGATACCACTTCAGGGACTGCATTTAAGAGTACAAGTTGTACCTTAAATTATTCTCAAGATGTTTGTGATGCTGAAACATCAATGTCTGGCAACGCTGTAGTTCCCATTGATAATAAAAGTGCTTCATTGTTGCCACATTCTGATGAAGACTCGTCTAGATTGCATGTCTTCTGTCTAGAGCATGCTGCTGAGGTGGAGCAGCAACTTCGCCCAATAGGAGGAGCACACATATTGCTTCTTTGTCATCCAGGTGTGGGGGTTGATGGATAAACTATTCCAGCTAGTTCCTTTTAATTCAGATTAAAAAAGAAATTTAAAAAAAGAAGAAGCACATTTAATATCATATTGTTTATCTCATCTCCAAAGTTTTTTATGAAATCTTTCTATCTCCTCTTTTTATATTTTTCCCGACTCCTTTTTTTCCCTTCACAGGTGAACACATGGTAAATTCAAAGTTTAGAAACAAGGGATCCTCGGTTATTAAATTATGTGGTCTGCTTGCTATATTATTCTTTGAAGTCATAGACTTTTAAAAAAGTATTATGGGATTTTTATCTAAATACATGAACAATGCAGGAAACTGGCATTTTACTGTTCTCGTTTTTCATCCTTAGGGAAACTCTCTTAATTTGCTTTGAAATTTTCATATACTTGGAAAAATCATGAAGTAAACACTGAAGCATATTATGATGAAAAAGGTTATGAAACTTTTGTTTATGCTTGTGTAGCTATGATGAGAAATTGCAATCTTAATTCACAGGCCAGGACATCAATAAAAGATGTTTCCTTCTGAATTGTAGTATATTCATATTGTTGCCATGCATCTATATTAATTGGTGTAAATCACATCATTGCTGCTAATTAACCTCTTTATCATCATTTTTTTTTTTGCATTTTTCATTGAATTATGATTTATCGTGTATGGTTACTGGTTTTCCTCTCCTTTGCAATTCATTAATGATTTATTTTACAAACTTCTACAGATTATCCCAAGGTAGAGGCTGAAGCGAAGTTTGTGGCAGAAGAACTGGGTATTGATTACGTATGGAAGAACCTTGCTTACAGACATGCCACCAAAGAAGATGAGGAGCGGATCCAGTCAGCTCTGGATAGTGAGGAAGCTATTCCTGGAAGTGCAGACTGGGCTGTAAAGCTGGGAATCAATCTCTTTTATAGTGCCAATCTTAGCCGCTCTCCTCTCTACAGTAAGCAGATGCCTTATAATTCTGTTATATATTATGCATTTGGCCGTAGTTCTCCAGCAAGCTCACTCACAGAGCCCAAGGTTTATCAAAGAAGGGCCAGCAAGCAGAAAAAGGTAGTTGCTGGGAAATGGTGTGGTAAAGTTTGGATGTCCAATCAGGTCCATCCGCTTTTAGCTAAAGGAGATACTGAAGATGATGATGAGAAAATCTTGCATGGGTGGTCATTGCCTGACAAGAAAATTGAGAGGTCAGAAAGTGCCCACACTTACAATTTTACTACTAGAAAATCTGGTAAGAAAAGGAAAATGACTGTCGAGAGTGGAGGAGCCAGGAAAGCCAGTTTCTCTGAGAGAGAATATGTTGTTTCGGATAATTCAGTTGAAGAGAAATACAAACGGCAGGGAAGGATGTTTTCTAGAAGCAAGCAAACCAGATATTTTGACAGAGATGATGCAGCATCAGAAGAGGATTATTCTTCTCTGCAGCAATATGGAAAACCTGTAAGCAAGCAAACAAAATGCATTGAAAGTGATGCAGTTTCAGATGATTCACTGGATGATAATTCTCACATGCAGCATGGAAGGAATGTCAAAGGCAAAGAACCTAAATTTATTGACAGTGATGTGGTCTCAGATGATACTATGGGATATGATTCTGATTGGCAACTGAGGGGAGAGCTTAGCAGCAAGCAAATTGAAGACTCAGAGAGAGATGGAATTTCAGAGGATTCAATGGGCAGTGGTGGTTCTAGTAAGCTGCATAGGAAAACTTGTAAAAGCAAGCAAGCCAAATACACTGTTGAAGATGTAATTTCTGACGATGAAATGGAGCATCATTTTCAGAAGCAGCAAAGAAGGACTCCTAAAAGCAGGCAAGCCAAATATCTTGCTGGAGAGGATATTATGGTATCTGATGACCAACTGGAGCATCACACACAGAAGCAGCAACGATCTAAGCGCAGGCGAGCTAAATACCTTGCTGGAGAGGATATGACATCTGATGACCAACTGGAGGACCATTCTGGCAAGTATCATAGAAGGATTCCTAAAGCCAGACAAGCTAAATGCCTAGTTGAGGATGATGTAATGTCTGAAGACCAATTGGAGGATCGCTTTCAGAAGCCGCAAAGGAGTATTCCAAGGAGCAGGCAAAATAAGCGCAAGGATAAAGTTATGGTTGACTCATCTGATAATCATTCTCATCTGCTGCATAGAACTCCTAAGAGGAAGCAAGCTAAAAGCATGGATGAAGACAATATAAATTCTGATGATCAAATGGAGGATTCATCTCATCAGCAGCAAAGGAGGATTCTCCGAAGCCGGCAATCTAAATCAGAAACACATCAAGAAATGAAACAATCTAACCCTCGCCGTGTGAAAGTACAGACAACCCAGCCTGTGAAACGAGGTGCTCGGCTGCTAATGAAACCAAAGGCTTCTCAGAAAATGAAGCAGCCTCCTCGATTGCGGAAAAATCAATCTAATAACTACAGAGAGTTTAATTTATGTATGGAAGAGGAGGAAGAAGGTGGACCTAGCACACGCCTTAGGAAAAGAGTCCCAAAAGTTGAGGAGTCTGAGGCAAAATCAAAAGAAAAGCAAAGTCACAGGAAAAAGGTGAACAATGCTACAGCTTTAAAGGTTTCCAAAATGAAGGACGAGGAAGCAGATTATCAGTGTGATATTGAGGGGTGCACTATGAGTTTTGGCTCAAAACAGGAGCTTGCCATCCATAAGAGAAACATCTGTCCTGTAAAGGGGTGTGGAAAGAAATTTTTCTCACATAAATATCTGGTGCAGCACCGTCGGGTTCACGAGGATGAGCGCCCTCTGAGGTGCCCTTGGAAGGGCTGCAAGATGACCTTCAAGTGGGCATGGGCTCGTACTGAACATATTCGAGTTCACACTGGGGCTCGTCCTTATGTTTGTGCTGAGCCAGGGTGTGGGCAAACATTCAGATTTGTGTCCGATTTCAGTCGCCACAAGCGAAAGACTGGCCATTCAGCAAAGAAGAGTCGTTAATAGCAAATGGAATAGATGTTACTTAACCAGGTTTATGAATTTATGAATCCATTGTTCAATTGACAGGGTTAGGACTAGATTTAGAATTAGAATATCCCTGCAATTGCCATTTGGAGTAACTACTAATTGTGTTTGCTCTGGGTATTTTTCTACCCATTTGTTTATTGCAAGTAAAGCAATTGCTTGGATCTGGGAACATGATTCTCGTCCAAATTCTTATCCCTTGCAAATGCGGGGCCGACATTTGTGTCATGATGAATTTCATGCAACAATCATGCATCGGGCATGCTTCAACACGGCCGTATTGAGAGAGATGCTGTACTCGATATCTCAACGCCCAATGATGGAAGTAACGCCTTTTTATGTTAAAATAAAAATTTTGGGGGACCAGTTAGAGACAATTTGGCATTGCCACATATTCCAATTTCTCTGGCATCCTGACGCTAGGTGTTATAAGCATATGCTGGATTAAATCTTGATTTGAAGTAAACCAGGCAAGATAAGTTGATATTATTCTGAAGTAAATTTGAGGAGGTCGTAGGTTCAATTTGCCATTAATTCGTACTATTGAGCGTTGAGCGCTATCGCCAAGTGCCAATTGGGTGGAAAAGTTGGTAGGCTTTAGTAAATTTGATGGACCCCCAGTGAATGTAACTAGGGTTAAGCGACACACACGTTGGCGTGCGGATTCTCGATAGCTTGTGGACCGTGTTCTTTGGTATTGCTTGAAGAATCTGAGCCATTTGTGTGATCCACTGGCCTTCATCATGCCATGTTGCAACCAAATAAAAGCTGTAGATTCTGACCGTCTGTTGCAGCAAACGATCTAAGTCGTCTCAATTCAGCACCGAAACGGTCTGTTCTGTTGAGACATATAACCCCTTGACGCTTTCTTCTTTGATGGACCAGATGTAGACCTGTTCCATTAGCGCAGCAAGCTCTTTCACGCATGCAATGTAGCTTTCTTCTTCAACCGTAGTCTTGAACGAAATAACAATGATATATTTTTTGAATCAAACACAAACATATCCAATGCTTGCATATTTTCTGAATCAAAAAGCTTGAATCCAATTACAATGGTAGAAGTTAGTTATAGAAACTAAGTTTTTTCTTCAACCAATATTCTTGGGCTGCATGCTATTCAGTTAATATATACTGTAAAGATAAGAAATTTTTTGTATACTTAATAGAAATAGACAAGTAATTGAGTAGATATGCCAAGCATCACATGCAAATGCTTCGTGGGCAGATCTACCAAGCAATCATGGTGACAAGGACTGCTTGAACACGGTTAGTAGGATCAACGATTACTTTGATATGGCCAGTCAGATCCAAATGCTGTAGATGATTCAAGCATGGTTTAAAGGGGGTTCAAGCATAGTTTGACCATGACAAAGAAGATAGCTAGGGGTTTGGCCATTTAATCCATCAAAGAAAAAAACTACTTCAGGGGGTTAAGTTGCTGAATGGAACACACCATTTCAAGGGAGTAGGAATTAAATGGCTCAGATTTTCAAGTTGTAGTCGATGGCAAGGATTTGTAGCTTTTATATGGTTGTGACGTAGTGTGACGAAGGCCATTGCATTACGCGAACAGCTTTTATTCTTTAAGTAGCACCAAGTAGCACAGTCCGCAAGCTATAGAGAATTTGCACGCTATATGCTTGAGGGGTTGTGGAACCAACATGGACAATTAGGCATGGTTGAGAATTGTTAGGAGGGTTGACGAACAAATGTTAGCTTTTAGCAAGGGTTTCTAGAAGAAGTTCGCTGGGGAGAACTTGATAAGGAGTGAAAGAGGTTGTTATAGTCTATGAGATGCCATTGTAGGTCCACGAATGAGTTAGAGCTAGGAGGCATATCCATGGGATTAGTTTTGATAAAGATGGAGTGAGGAAAAGGAAGGCATAGCTCCAAGTTGTTTTGCATGAATCCTTCTTATGTGATAAGATGGATATTTATAAGCTCATCAACAAAGGTTAAAGAGTATATCATATTCCTTTCTTCTTCAGTAGGAGTAATTTAGTTAATCGAGTTGCTCATAAAGGCACCAAAGTTGGGTAAACTTGAGATTTGATTTAGTTAATCGAGTTGCTCATGAAGTCACCAAAGTTGGGTAAACTTGAGATTTGAGGATTGGGTAAGAGCGCTAGGTCCATTAGTAAGTCATTGATAAGTGGGTTCCCAAAGAGGAATTGTTGGCCCATTAATACCAGCTTATGAATTAACTCTGGCCTTGCATTTCCTCAATAAGACCATTTGAAGCTAGCTTAGGGGTGTATAAAGATTGATGCTTTTTTAAGGGTCTTCATGCATGAGGCCTTGTAGGTTGTGATCAAAGGCATTTGAAGAAGAGGATTCTTTAGAAACAAAAATGAAGTTTAGCAGTTAATGACCTTCTTGTATTGCTTTGTGTATAGATATCAGGGGATTTTCCAGCACATAGTAGCAACCATTGATCTCATTTTCATGTCTTCATATCTTAGTGGTGTTTCATGAGCCATTTTCCTTAAAGAAGGTTATCAAAATGTTAGCAAAGGACAAGTAGCCAAAGTCTACCAAAATGTCCAAGTTATATTAGTATCTAATCTTTTGTTTGCATTTCATACCCCATGTTAACCTATTCCAAGCCTTTGTAGCAATCCCTTTCAATATGACCTATATAGTTGCAATGTTTGCATTTTTCATATGTTCTTTCATAGTGGCACTTAATTCAAGTATGAGCACCATTATCAAGGAGGATTCGAGCATCGATGAGAAGGGCAAGGGCAGGGTTGATGTCAGTTGATGTTCTTGATGTTAATTGCTATTCCTTCGACCATAATAGTTTCACCTACCAGGTTCTCTAGCACCTTTGTGACTGTGTTTGTGGTATTCCAGGGGAAGGCCTTATAATTGCACCCATGCAAAGAAACTATCCATCTTTAGATCTCTATGCCCAAGGTTAGGCTTCCAAAAGTCTACCACCACTAGTAAGTTACAGATTGACTGTTGTTATAGACATATGCTTGATCTTCGATATTGTTAAAGTGAATGATGTAAAGATTACATTCTTTGCCTAGTACCTGAAGTTTGCTTGAAACTTCTAAGCTTTGCATAGGATGGTTTTAAGCATGTGTAAAGGAATATCTTCGAGTTAACAATAGCAAAAACTAGACAAGATAGTGATAGTGACCTAGGCTAAAAGCAGACTTAAGTGGAGTAAACCAAATGGAGAAAGAGATTGTGGGCCAAGAGGTTGGCAAAAACAAAAGAGTTTGCAAATAGCCTCAATAGGACTACATTATGAAGGGTAGTATGGGAAAATACTAATAAGGATCACATAGGATGAGTTAGTTATAGATAGATTAAGGAATAATGATTGTTAAGAGTGAAATAGCCTTTTGTTTATATCTAAGATCTATAGGGATTTTCGAGTTAAGAGCAAGGTAAAGAAGATATATTATTGTTGTCTTTGTTTTCATTTTCTTGGAGTTATCCATCACTTGAAGAAGGAATTTCACTATGTTTTGTTGTAATTTTTCAATTAAGATACTATTTTCACCAATTTGGTGCTTTCATTGAGAGGATCTACTCCATGGCAGAGGGTACTAGATTCCAAACTCAATGAGACCATTCGTGGAACTAAAAAAGATGCAGAAGAACTCAAACATGCATTATTAGCTATGCAAGTCATGAATGACCAACATCTCACCCACATTGAATCTACACTTCACCACATTGAAACCCTTTTACAACATTGTAATAGAGGTAAAAATGAATTGTTATTGCCTCTTCATTTATCTTCGTCTGAATCTTTATTAGGTCCCTCGATTTGTTAGGATTTATCCTTAATGAAAGACATGAAGATTGAGATTCCCAAGTTCAATGACACTAATGTGGATGATTGGATTTTCCAAATTTAGCAATTCTTTGTTATGTATAACACACCAGAAGATCAATAAGTAGTTGTTGCTTCATTATATATGATGGGCGTTGCATATAGGTGATACAAATGGCTTTGGAAAAATCAAATGAGCTTACCTTAGCCTGCATTTCTCTATGCATTGGAGCACCATTTTGGGAAGACACTTTATGAGGATATGAAGGTAGCTTTAAAACATTTGAAATAATCACATTCAATTGTGGAGTATTAAGCTTAGTTTGAAAATCTCTTAACTAAAGTTATTGGTTTAATAGACAAATGGCTCACTAGTTTTTTTGTCATAGGTTGAAAGAAGAGATTCAAAATGATATCATTGTAGCTTGACCATCCAGTATTTTTAGGTGTCTCTTTAGCAAAACTATATAAGTAGAAATACTCAAAACTATATAAGTACCCAAGATTTGTCAAATCTACCTTAACAACATCTTTTACCACAAAAGCACCATTTATCATCTCCTCTACCAATTCTTCCTCAACCACACTTTCTAGACGTATAATCACGGCATCTTCCACCATTCAACCTTCCTTTGCTATTACCACATCATTTTCTTTTATTTGCAAGTTAAGCCCACTAAGATTCATGCTAAATGTGAGAAAGGACACTACTATTATTATAATGAAAATTCCATCCTAATCATCATTGCAAGTCTCACTGCCTCTTATTGGTAAGCTAAGAAGATTTGGAAGAACTTAGCCATAGTCTCCATTAAAAGATGCCTTACCTAAGTTGGAAGAGGCACCTGATCCACCACACATTGATCTTTAACCTAAAATCAATTTATATGCTTTACATGGCAATGCTAATCCCATTATTATATGTCTTTTAGGTAAATGCAACAATATCTGAACCTTTATTTTGATTGATGATGGCAGCTTCCTTAGTTTCATCAAACAAACCACTATTAAAAAAATGAAATTGTTAACCACCCTCGTTACAAAATTTAAGATATTAATGGGTAATGGATCCAATGTTTAGTGTGAATCCAAATGCATGGCAGTGGACATTGTTAATCAATGCTACCATATCACTTTCGACTTGTTTGTTATTGCCTTGAATGGATTGGATATGTTACTTAGGGCTCAATGGCTACAAATTGTTAGTCCCATCCTTATGGATTACAATAAATTTTATATTGAATTTCTTAATTAAGGTCACAGGGCATGCTTGCAAGAGGTAGCTTAACACAATTTAAAACCCTTACCTAGTAGATAATGCATCAAGATATAGATTGTATTTCGTGTTACAGCCATGTTCCATTTATTTCTCATGTGGCCCAACCCTTAATAACATTAAGTAGTGTTACTCAAACCCATTACCTCTTTATTAATGAAATTCCACTAACTCTTTCAAGAACCCACAACATCGCCCCTTTCTCCTGCTCATGATTATTACATTCACTTAGTGGAAGGCTCCCCAACTATGAATGTCAAACCCTATCACTATTCACACTTTCAAAAATAAGAAATATAGCACTTATATAGTGAGATGCTTACTTCTAGGTTGATCCATTATAGTCATAGTCCTTTTTCTTCTCCTATGCTCTTAATAAAAAGGAAAAATCGTATATGACACTTCTGTGTTGATTGTCGAGCTTTAAACAAGCTTGCCATTCATGATTAGTTTCTTATATTAACCATTGATGAGTTCCTTGATGAGCTATATGGTACTTGCATTTTCTCTAAACTCCATCTATGTTTCAACTATCATCAAGTTTGTGTGTATGAAGGAGATATTCAAAATATCACTTTTAGAACACATCACAGCCACTATGAATTTTTGGTTATGCCTTTTAGCCTTACCAATGTGCTGGCAACATTTCAAGCGATTATGAATGAGGTTTTAGCTCCAGTCCTTTATAAGTTTGTCACTATTTTTTTTTATGACATCTTGGTCTATAGAAGTTTTAAGGTACATGTGGATCATTTGCATTTTATCCTTCTCACTCTACAATAGTACTCTTTGTTTACCAAGAGGTCCAAATGTGTATTATGTTAACCTTTTATCAAATACTTGGGCCATATAGTGTCACAACATGGTGTGGCCAAAGATCTTAAGAAGGTTCAAATGGTCATGAATTGGACTATTTCTACTGCAAATTTATTTGGCATTATGCAAGTATAGCTCACCCTCTCTATGAATTATTGAAGAAAAGCAACTTCAAATGGCATTCGGAAGCTTAATCCTCTTTTGACACTAAAGCAGCATGTAGTTGAGACTCTTATGTTTGCTCTACTAGACTTCTTTATACTATTTGAAGTTCATACAGATACTTTACTCTTCGTTATAAGAGCTATCTCGATACACAATCATCATCCTTTGACTTTTTTCAATAAATAATTAACCTAGACCCTTCAAGATACTTTCTTTATGTAAAGGAATTATATGCTATATTTGAAGTTATTTTTTGCTGGTGCCATTACCTCTTTAGTAAAAAATTCCTCATTATCATAGACCTTAAAGCTTATCACAACTAATTGATCAAGTCATTTAAACACTCAATCAGCAACATTATATTAGGAAACTCAAGGGCTTTCAATATGACATCATCTATCGCCTAGAGAAGTTTAATGTCATCGCCAATGCCTTATTACTCCAGAGGAAACTAAAGTAACCCATTCTTTCTTACAATGCCATATATGGGAGGATATCCTTATGAAAAACAAGGAGCATCCCACACTTTGTGACTTGCATTGTATCAAATGGTTATTATGTTTCCAATAGGTATTTGTAAGATTTACATTCCCATAGACTCCAAGATCATCTTTGTTTTGTTGAGATAATTTTATGGTTCCCATTAGGTTACTATTTGGGTTTACCCAAGATTTCAAAACTCCTTACTACCACTTTTTACTAGCTAACCATGAGAAAGACAATCCAAAATTGCATTACCAACTCTACCCTATACCAACAAGTGAAGTATACTCCTTAAAAACAAGACAATCCAAAATTGCATTACCAACTCTACCTTATGCCAACAAGTGAAGTATACTCCTTAAAGACAAGCAGACCTTTTTTAACTGCTACATATACCAAGCCACCCTTGTGAAGAAATGTCAAGGGATTTCATCACTAGTCTTCCTTCCTCTAATAGTTTTATGGCCATTTTGGTGATAGTTGATCGATTGACTAAGATAGTGTATTTTGGCCCACTTTGAAAGTCCTTCACTACTACCACAATAGCACTTTCTTCACCGATCTCATAGTTTGCATATATGGATTTCCACATAGGATGGTAAGTGATCATGACCCGTTGTTCTTTAACACCTTTTGGAGACATCTCTTGAAACATAGTAGAACAACCTTGAAGTATAGAATCATCCACAAAAGGATGGCCAAACTAATGTCGTTAATCAAAGCTTGCAGCAATGCCTCAAATTCTTTGTGTGTTTCAAATCCAACATCTTGTCTTTTTATGTGATATGGGTTGAATACTTTTACAATACAAGCTATCACTCCTTATTGAAAATGTCTCCCTATGAGCCATTATATGCAAACCACCTAAATCCCTTTTCACTTGTCAGCTCCATCAATTCTCTATGGTTTGGTTGGATAATATATTACATGATCATGTTACACTTACTTAGGTACTCTAGAGTAAACTTACCAAAAGCCAATAGAAAATGAAATCCACAATTGATAAGCATCGTCATAACAAATCATTTGAGGTTAGCCAATAGGTTCGGGTGAAGCCTTACAAATATCATCAAAGTTCCTTGCCTGCATCCCTTAATTTCAAACTTTTTAAAAGGTACTTCGGTCCATACAAAATACTCTCTAAGATTAGAGAAGTTACTTATAAACTAGAACTTCCATTAGAGGCCAAAATCCACACTATTTTTTATATTTCCCTATTAAAAAGAATGGTAGGCAACTCAGCTCATAATCAATGACCTATTACCCTTGCACCAACCTTTTGCTGTTGAACCTTATGCCATATTGGATACCTATGAACTTGATTTCAATGGCACCACATAAGCAAGTCTTGGTGGAATGGATGGGTTGCCTACAAGAAGTAGCTTCTTAGAAAGATCTTGATACCCTCCATAGTCTTTTCCCTCACATTCAGCTTGAGGACAAGGTGGTTTTAAAAGGCGTGGTAATTTATTGTGGCTTGGGCTAAGAGAAAACTCAAGTGGAGCAACACTAAATGGAAAAAGAGATTGTGGGCTAAGAGGTTGGCAAAAACAAAAAGTTTGCAAGCAATCTCATTAGTTTAAAGACTACATTATGAAGGGTAATATGGGAAAATATCAGTAAGGGTTATATAGGATGAGTTAGTTATGGATAGGTCAAGGAATAATGATTACTAGGAGTGAAATAACATTTTTGTTTATATTTAAGATATGTAGGAATTTTTTGGTTGAGAGCAAAGCAAGGATGAAATACTGTTATTGTTATTATTTTTATTTTTTTGGAGTTATCCATTGTGTTTTACTTTAATTTTTCAGTTGAGATACTATTCCCATTAGACTACCAGTAAGTTTTGGCATCTTGATAGAATATGGTTTTAAAATGGAGAATAAGTTCTATGTTAGATGTGTTGTGAGATGGGCGACCGTGTTCCATCTTTTAGAAATGGAAGAAGGTAGAGGGTATCTTTTTGACAAAAGATTTGGAACAAAGAAAGTTTCACACTATTGAACACGTTCTGGACATAATGGAAACTAGGGAATTAAAGGAGTAAAGAGTAGAGTCTAAGGACTAAAGAATGACTGTGCAACTATATATTACAAGTAGGAAAATAAATTGGCAAGTTAGGAGGAGGCATAGCTGAGCACGAGAGACTTCATGCATAATAGGGTTGGAGAAGTGGTAATATGAGCCAAACAGAGTAAATAATTTGCTATATTTGTGTCCAACTGATGCGAACATAAAAGGATCTTCTAAAAGATTTTGGAAATGACCAATCTTTAAGGACAACAAATGCCCGATGAGTTTGAAGAGAAGTTAATGAATAAAAATGAACAAGATAATAGAATGAGGACTATGTGACTAGTGTATAATGTTATTTTAGATTGTAAAGTAACGTGAGAATTTCTCTTATCAAGAGTGTTTTTTCAAATTGGCTTAAAAGAACATATCTAATAGTGGATTCTTCGTTGCAATTTCCATTAAGAAAAGACACAATTTCACAAGTGAATTCTTTGAGTTGCTAATGGAGCAAATCTCATAATGCCATAGATTATAGGTTCTTCAGTGTTTGGTTTGGGCAATTTTGATGTGTTTTTTTATTTATTGATTACAAGAAAAACAAAATTTTTTTGCACTTTTAAACTCAAAAGTTTATAAATTTATTCAATTATTTTTAACTTTTTTATGATTACAAATAAAAAAATAATATACACGAATGATACAATATAAAAATGTTTGTTATTCACAATTAGTTTAATTTAAAAATTTCTTCAGTCAAGAATTAAATCAAGTCGTTTGGTTTTTATCTAAAGAAAATTAACTTAAATATTTTTTTGATAGGTGGGTGTGATTGGTCTGGTTTTAAACACCTTGATACGTAATTATTCATCAAAAAATTTGGATGGCAAAATAGTTCGACTTGTGGTGATCCAAACCAGTATTTTTTCTATACCATGAAAATGGGTTCTGGGGTGAATTATAATGGGTAAATCTTTCCAACTTGAAAAATAAATGGACAAGATTTTTCCTCGTTCTGATATTTTTTTAATAAAAAGAACTTCTCCATTTTTTTTTAAATTTCGTACTTTAAACCCGTCCATTAACGAAACGCAGTTCCTCTCCAACCAGGGCAAGACATCTGTAAATTTTCAATTTTCCAGCTTATTTCCAAAATGTTAATGGCAATCCTATACGGTTAGACTAACACATACACCGTATAGCAATACACGAGACAAAAAGCAACGCCCTTTTGTTTTCCTTTCCATCACCTTTATGTTCACACTTCCCTTCTGGTTTTCGTATTCCACATAAAAATATAAAGCTTTGTCCTTCCACAATTGTCCCTTTCCCTCGGCTCTTGCCTATGTTCTTTTATAATCATCTCCATTATTAGGGTTTGAAATGTGGAGGGAGAATGGAGTCTTCTGAATCTGAATCAACTGCAATTTCGAATTCCAACAAGAACCCAGAATTGGGCTGTTGCTCGGCACCATCTTTCCCTAGTTTCGGTTTCGATTCTGAATCCTCAGATCTTAATCACCAGGTTGAGGTCGATGCACTTCATGTGGAGTTTCAGAACAAGTTGATTTTGAAGGATAAGGGTGAAGGGGGCGAGACTGAGAAAAAAGATTATAAATTTGATGGTGGTGAAGAAGTATTTAATAAAGATGGAGCTGAGGAATCTGATCAGGGAGATGGTTGGGGTGAAGATAACGGTAATTGGAATGAAAATGAGTACAATAATTGGACCAAGAATGTGAACGGGAATGAGAATGGTAAGGAAGGTGGATGTTTTGATCTAACTGTTGATGAAGTGGAGAGGAAGGAAGAAAGAAGCAGTGGTAGCAACCACCAGTACCCGGTAAGGCCCGAAGCAGAAGATTGTGCATTCTATCTTAAGACTGGAACTTGCAAGTTTGGATTCTATTGCAAGTTTAATCACCCTATTAGAAGGAAAAATCAGGTATTACTGTCTTCCTTCCTCTCGCTCTAGCGGTCTCTATGTGGTTGTATAAATATATCAATGTGAGTATTACATATTGAAAATAAACTATATAATTCCCTTATGCAAACAAAATTTCCCAGCCCAAAGTTTCTTTTGTGTGTTTCTATAAACATTGCTATTAGTGGAATAGCTGGATTTAAAAGAAGGCCATTTCGATTTTGCTGAATATACTATGTTTGATTGGAGGTACTGGTAATAATTGTTCACCGTGGTTGGTTTTTTGTTATTTTTGAAGAAACAGCTTGGTAATATGTTTTTTAAACGTCAATCGAGGTTTCTTTCTCCTTTTTAGCATTGATTAGTTACTTTCGCAAAGTTCAAACTTTTCCCTTTTTTGGTGGGTTCTCGAATGTGGCATTCTCTATGGATTTCTTTTGGGAGAAAAAGAAAATGGAGATATTAGCTTTTGGAGGATTGGATGTATATGGTGACTTAGATTTAATATTGTTCTCTTGGACATTTAATAACGAAACACCTTGTACTCTGTTCACTGCTAATAGTTCATTCTGTGTTTTGATGTTTTAACATCAACTGAAGGCTGGTAAAGAGAAGGCAGGAGAGAGAGAAGAATCAGCAGATAGATTGGGGCAGGCAGAATGCAAGGTTATTGTCAAAACTATTTTGTTAAACAGATTTTATTCATGCTATTTTCATATTGCATTATCTCATTGTAATATCACTTTGGCTTTCATGTTGATTATTTATAGTTAGTGTAATAAGATTTCCTCCAGCTATGTGATATGCCATGGGGGAACATGTGTAAGGTTAACTCAAGGAGGTTCAACCGAACATATAATTTGTATTGTTCATTCCCCTCTGTGATATTATATATGTTGTTCAATTTTTATGTTGTCATATTATCTACCGCCCCAAGTGTATTTGTGTGTGCGTGTGAGAAAGAGAGAGAGAGTTCTGTAACTGTGATTCCTTTGCCATTAAGGAACCCTGGATTTGCCTAGCGTGGGTTTGACTAAGATGTACACAATATGAAAATTAAATTAGATATACTTGATCTATGTGCAAAAGTTAATGGTAGCCACTGGTTAAGGATTAAGAAATGTCACTTTTGATTATACACTTGTACTTGTTCAGATTATGTGTTGGTGGAAACTATCTATTAGCAGTGGCCATAGACAGTTAAAACAAAGAGCAATATTGTCATGATGGCAGTGGTTTTATCATTACATGGTATTTAACTTAGCAGAGCTCTTTCAGTGGTTATACATGTTTAGTCATTGTTAAGCTTACTCATGCTGGTGTAGTAATGGATGATGCAAATAATAAGAATAATGACACTTATATTAAGATTGATAATAGTAGATATTTAAAAGAATAAATAGATAATTTACTAAACAAAACTTTGATGGAAATTTTTCTATAAACCTATGACCAAATGGATGGACAGATGAAAGGATAAATAAATAAAGTCTTTTACAAAACTGCATCAATTTCCATGTCAAAAATTACTGGACCTCTGGAACATGAGTGTTGGGAAGATCATGTTTATATCTGTTGATTATTTCTAATTTTTTTCTTGAGCCATGCATGTTAATAACAATTTTCCTTTTTCTTGATGTTATGACAGTATTATCTAACCTCAGGAGGTTGTAAGTTTGGAAAAGCTTGTAAATATAACCACACAAGAGGAAAATGTTCAGCAGCCCCAATTCTAGAGCTTAATTTTCTTGGTCTGCCAATTCGTCTGGTATAATCTTAGTATCTTTTTATCTACCATTTATGACAAAACGTGTTTGCTTGTGTTGTTTAATATATATATATATATATATCTTTTGCTTCTTTCTGCCATTTATTAGATTAGTTGTTCCCTGAGATTTAAATAAGTTTGTCATTTACATCAGGGAGAGAAAGAGTGCCCTTATTACATGCGTACTGGCTCTTGTAAGTTTGGAGCAAACTGCAAATTTAATCATCCAGATCCTATGGCTGTTGGAGGAGTTGATCTACCTTCAGGATATGGTAATGGTGCGTCTATATCATTACAAGGTGTCTCACAGCCATCTGTACCCTCCTGGTCTTCTCCAAGAACATTAAATGAAACTGCTGCTTTTATGCCAATAATGCTTTCGCCTACTCAAGGGGTTTCGCCCCGAAGTTCTGAATGGAATGCATATCAGGTACATTGTCACTGACAATCATCTAGCAAGGGACTTTGTGATATATTATTACTGTTAGATGACATGTTTAGTTTGCTTATTTTCCCCCATGCAATGCTATTGAGATGATCACTATTGCTGCAGTATATAACTTATACTATGTCCTTCCATTTACACCCTTTCTTTTGTTTTTCTTTTCTTATTAGATATTATCTTGCCTTAATTCTCAGGTTTTTGTTTGGTTGACTTTCTAGATTGTGAGATATTGCCACTTTTTGTGGACTTGTCAATAATCCTTTGTTTTTATTCTTTGTACACTAAGCAGTGATGTGAGTATTATGTGGTAGCAAGTTCTTTCTGAGACCATTTAATTTGCATTCCTTTTGGTTTCTTAGCTGAAGAGGTTATTGACTTTTTTTTTGGGGGGGGGGGTGGTTTGGACATTGTGCTTGATACATTCAGCCTTATCCCTAATAGCAATGATTTGAATATCATTTTTATTCTACATCCCTTCCCCATTCTGCCTCTTATTTGTCATTTTTTGCTGCATGTCTTAATATTTTTTGGCTTTTGCCCTTCACAATGAGTATACTATTCTGCCTGTTGAACTTTTGTAAGTGGTTTTTTACTACTGTTTGCCCTGTCTGTGGTCTGGATAAAGGCACCTGTCTACCTACCCGAGGGGTGTATGCATCCACCTTCTGCATATGTCATGAACAACCCAGCGATTGAAACAAATATTTATATGCATCATCAAAAGAAGATGCAGGTTGAAGAGTTTCCTGAAAGGCCTGGGGAACCTGAATGCAGTTACTTCTTAAAAACTGGGGATTGCAAGTTCAGATCTAATTGTAAATTTCACCATCCACGGAATCGGATTACAAAGTTACCCTCTACATGCACCCTCAGTGACAAGGGTCTTCCTTTGAGACCTGTAAGTTTTTATCCTGCCATCCTTGTTCATATCCAAACTTTAAAAATTTGAAAGCTTTTTCTGCGCTTAGGAGGATTAACATGCCTCTTGAGCTGAAATATTTAGATAAGCTATAAAAAGCTTTACTATTTTGTTCCTCCTCTTCTCCAGTCTCTTTCCTGCTTCAATTTTTCCTTCTCTACAAGAAGTTGAAAGAAACTCCTATGAAATTATCATGAAATGAGATTTTTTTTTTTTTGGGGGGGGGGGGGGGGGGTGGGGGGAGGGGAACTATTTTGCTCTCTCTATTCCCTGGAGTTTCTTTTGCGCTTAAATTTTCCCCTCTCTACAAGTTGAAATTAATTTCTTCACTGGAAATTTAAAACCTGATTCTAAAATCATCATGAAATGAGGTTGATTTTGAAAAGATAGGTTCTGCGATGGTCACATAGATTGAGAATAAGCTTTGACTGAAGTTTGAGGTTGCAATTCAAATAGTTCTATCATAGCATCATTAATTTAAGCACAAAAATTGGGTAAAGTTTCTTAGGTATTTGTTATCAAGTTTTTTAATATAAACATAACATGTAGAAGAATTTTGTTTTTTTAATCATTTAATATTGAGTTGAAAAAATTCTCCACACGTCCTGTTATTATTGGAAAAACTTGATAATTAACATTAAGAACGTAATTAAGTTTTCTCTTTAATTGATTGCTAACTCAAAACGAGTTAAGACTGGACCCTTAAAGAAACCACCTTTTGGCTTATACATGCCTTGTTAAACAGAGATGAACGTATGTCTATAATTTCCCCAAAGATGTTCGTATTTCTATAATTTCCCCAAGTTCTAAGAATCTTTGTTTTAGTTAACACATAATTGTGCAAATTCTAGATGCTGTAACATTAAATTAACACGATAACTTAGAGATGCTTGTGTTTCTGATTTTGGGAATACAAAAGACCTTCAGTTTGATTTGTCATATGGAGCTTGAAGATTCTCATTCTAGCATCGTATTTTTGGTAAAATCCAGGACCAGAATGTCTGCACGCATTATAGTCGCTACGGAATATGCAAATTCGGACCAGCTTGTAAGTTTGACCACCCAATAAACCCATCGCCCTCAACTATGGCTGCACCTGATCAGCAATCCTCCTACGCAAACACTGCTAGAGTTGAAGTGGCTGAAAATGGAGGGCAACCGGGCAAGTGATGCAATAATTCAGCAGTCTAAACATTTAATGACAGGGATCTTCTTGCTTTGAGGATTCACTTGACCCAGAATTTGTAATTTTCTTCTTTAATACTAACAAATTATTTTACTTTTTTGGGTTCTGCACAATGGCACAAGCTTTGCAGAGATTGGCAATATATATGTCAAACACATGTTTTATTACAAGTAACATCAGCATCTGTAGATTATTTTCTGTTTCTGTGGTTGTTAGTTCACTAGAATCAGTGTTGGATTATGTTAGGGTTGATGTTAATAGGTGCGAATGTGGATTTTTTGTTTGTTTATTAGTTGCCAATGGAGTTAAGAAATTTGGGTTTCTCAGAATGGTAATTACTTATAACAGAACTGATAGCGGGTGAAAAAAAAAAAGTTTGAAATGATGGTTTTACATGGTATTTTCGTAGTCGCGCTCACATGTTTCATGAAAGAAAGTGGATTGCCTTCCTTGCCTCCGGAGGTTAAATTTTATCTTTTGAACCCCAAAGAAACGGAGGATCTAAGGAAAGAGTTCATTCATCTAACTTTTTAAAGTTGAAAAAGTGGCTGTTACTCGGACTTTCTCACATTGTCAAATACATTTATAATAACCAATAGACATCCTGTTTAGTGGGGGATGGGCCTCGTAAATTCAAGCTGTAAATCTGGGTGTTGTGATATTTATGTGTATATGTGTAAGTTGTAATTAGGGGTAGGGGTGTTCATAGGTTCAGTTTGGTTCGGTTTTAGACTAAAACCAAACCGAACCAACCTTGTCGGTTCAACAATTTTTTGGACCTTTTCAATTTTGAATTCTAATCGGTTTGGTTCGGTTTGGTTCGGTTTGGTCCGGTTTGGTTCATGTTTTTTTGGCCAAAAATATTTTTTTAGAATTTTATTCTTTGCAATATATAGAATTTAATTTCTAATATTATGCATCTTATTAAATTTTAACCAATAATAATGTATTTATAATTTATTATTTTTATTTTTATTTTTAGTCTAGAAAACACCCATAAATTGACAAAAAGTTTTGAAAAATATAAAAAATAAAATAAAATAAGAGTAATATTTTATAATAAAATAGTATAGGCAACTTATCGGTTTGGTTCGGTTTAACCGAACTAAACATGCCATGAACCGACAACCGAACCGAATTAATCGGTTTTAGATTTTAAAAAACCAAACCAAACCATTTGTTAATCGGTTTTTATTGGTTTGGTTCGGTTTGGTTCGGTTTGAATGGTTTAGTTTGGTTTTGTTCGGTTTTGTTCACCCCTAATTAGGGGTGCACAGGAGTTCCACAAATCTGGTCTGGTTTGGTTTAATCAGGTTAGGCAAAAAAGGGAAAAGAAATTGGGACAAATGATCAAGTTGAGCTGGGTTTCAGGTCAAGTATTTTGGTCAGTTTTGTCTAGTTCTTTATATATAATATAACTAAAATTTTTCAAATGTAATTTTTACTTCAAGTTTCTGTCTTCACATGTACAATTTTTATTTTTATGCTTAAAAGTTGTAATCCTTAAAAAATAAAAATAAAAATAAAAAATAAAAACAGCAAAAATGGTCAACTGCATCTGATTGCAACATATTTTACCTTAAAATATAAGTAATTGCGTTTATCTTATTTGAACACTCAATAGAGATAGAACTAGAGTTGAAATGTGTCGCCGGAATATGGCGTTTGGAAACGGGACGGACATCATCTACGTATTGGGAATCGGTACTATGGTAACTTACCGTGATCTTCCTTCTATTTAGTTTGTATAAAACAAATTTGGTAGGAGTTCATATTATAATTATATGAGAAGTTTATACATAGTTTTTTTTAATATTTTTATTAAGTTTTTTAATAAAAATATGTTAAATATATAATTTTTCAATAATTATATGATAAGTACATGATTTCCTAATTAATTTATGTACCTTTAATATTATTATTGAAAAATTATTAAATTGTCACATTTAATTAAAAAACTTAATAATAAAAATATAAGGAATTATATAAGTTTAATCCTATTATATATATAATTGGACATATAAAGTGAAAGGAGTAATATTAAAGTAAGAAATAAGAAGAGTAAATTATTTCTGTTGAATTATAAATTAATGATCAAGATTGATATAAATGCATAATAAATGTTTTAATTTTATGATTTTTGGATTGTGTGTATATACACACGCCAGGAGGAATCAATTTTAATGCAAAAACTTTCATAAATGTGTAATAAATGTCTCCTTTAATTTTCGTATTATTGGTTTTTATATTAATATTGATAATTGATTTGTAATCAATAACTATTTTCTTCTCTCACATGTTTCATAAGATTTTGATGTTATATGGGAAGAGATCAACTAACATTGATGTTATCCAAAATATTCTTACAACAATAAATAATTTTTTTATAAAATGAGTTTCTTTTCAAAACCAAACCCACGGTTGGATTTGAAGTTTTAATCATAAATGATGACTACTAAATTTAAGATCAATTTAATTTGTTTAGTAACCTATCAATATATAAAATTAACGTTCAATACAATTTTCAAATGTAATGAGATTTTAAAATTTAAATTATTTAATTACGTAAATGTTGACCTTCAAATTTTCTAACATTTGACATGTAAGATCAACCTTGTGTGTCTGGGTATGTGCTTGGAGAACAAAAGACAGAGAGAGAGAGAGAGGGGGGGGGGGGGGAGGATTGGCATTGTTATACGAATTGAAGCATTTACACGTCTAAATATTTTTGTTATAGAAATTGGTTTTATTGAATCCATCAGTTGAATTAAAGGTAATTACTATATTGATCTAGATTGAAAAAAATTGACAAAAATAAATGTCATCTAATAGTTAAAAATCCTTTAAATTTGAAAAATATTATATATTAATTTATTGATAATAAAATACATAACAATGTTGGATTGACATAAAATTTTATAAATATAATCTTCATTATTAAAATCTTTTATAGACACACACACACAAGAGTTGATTATCACTAATTGAGTTAGATTATAAATAATTATCACGTTTTAATAGTTTTTATATTTAAAATATATTTTTGATGTATTGATAAGCACGAATCTTCTATTATTGTAGTAGGGGATTTGTGTAGTATTGGCACAATAAGTTTATTTTTTTATTTTTTAAATTTAAAGATAAATATAAGAAGTAAAAATTATAATTTAAAAGAAAAATTTTAATTATGAAAAAAATTATATTTTAAAAATTTTAATTATAAATTGAAAGGTCTATGAAATTATATAAGTACTTGTCCCTACAATTGTATTGGGAATCAAAATAGGTGTACTATTATTCTATGGTTAGAAAAAGAAAAATTCATAGGGATAATATGACAACATATTAGACCTGAATACACCAGTCTTTTGGGAGTTTTTCAAGCTCTAGCTGATGGAACAAAACTACTTTCAAAGAGAATCCTATTCCATCTAGTGGAGATTCAACGTTGGACCACTTATATGAGTCATATCAATTCTTGTAAGTTATTCAGTAATTATTTTTTGCTGTAATTTTGTTTTATGTAATCTCAATATTAGTGCTTTTTTATGGATTGCTATTTCTAGTATTACTCCCATTAGGCTTCTTACGTTAAGATATGGGTTAATTAATAAATATTCCTTTATACAGTTAGAAATTTTAGATTATAATTTTTTTATGGTTAAAATTTTTGTCTTTAAAATTATAATTTTTATCTTTTATATTCATCTCGAAACCTCAAAAATAAAAAAGAAAAGGTGCCAATTGTTAACTACATAGATCTCTTATTATAGGGGATTCGTGCTCTAGATTGATAGCGTATCATATAACTTTGGATTAATGTGAAATTTTATAAAAATAATCTTTATGATAATAACTATTAATCTAATGATGAATTCATCTTATAGAAAGTTATTCAATTGTGTAAGATAAAATTTAATTGATAGTGTTAAATATATATATCATTATAAAATTTGATATTCTTATATTTTTTAATATTCTATTATAGGTGTTTGATTTTCATTCATCAAATTTGTTGGACTAGACGTAGTTATTATATTGATCTTTTATATTAAAATATATATTGTATGTCCATTTTTAAATTAACTGATGAACTATTAATCTAGCAGTTAATTTTATAACAATTTCATCTTATAAAAATTATTTAATGATATAAGATTTATTTTAAATGACATTAGCCATTGACTAGGAAGCACCAATACAGGTACGCGTATTGGGTACAACACGATACAATATGTGAAATACAATAATTTCTAAAATTTTAAGATATAGGTACGAGAATATATATATATATATATATATTCAATAAACTAGAAATTGCATGTGCTTTCTCTTTTACTAACTCACACAAAAGAAGAACTAACCATAAAAGTATGGATGACCAAAGGGTAGTGCAGTACAACTATGATAGCTGCCAAATTGAAAATTGAAAAAAATCATAGAATCCACACACATATTGTAAATCACAGAAATAGATGGACAATGGGGAAAGAGATGGGCTATAAATTCTAAATCAAATTTGCACATAACACCAGTAAGAATCAAGATTACAAACTCTCATTTCTTAACTAGAAGAAAAAGGAACAATATTAATTAAAGATAAGAGGAACCCAAGCTCGTTTTTCTCTGTCATTCAAGTTTTTGAAAAAAAAAAATTAAAAATAAAAGCCTCGTCGGAGAAGAAGATCACCTGCCACTAGCTGGAGAAGATGATGGAGGAATGGAAGCCTGGTCAGAGAAGATGACGTAGCACGGAGCGCGAAGGAAAGCGACACACGACAAGATGTAACAACACTAGAAGCATAAGCACCAGAAGTAGAGGGCCGTTTTGGAGGGAGAAGCACTCAAGCCTTCAACAGATAAGGCAATTTTAATGAGGGAGAAAACAACGTCATTTAAGCAAAAACATTTCATCGCTGTTTTCCAGTCGTTTCAAAATGTTAAAGAAATGTATGGGGTATGTTTGTACTCGTACGGTAAGCGTATCTGTACCAGATACATATCTGGTACGGGTATGGATCCTAAATAGTTGTACTTGTACTTCCTTGGCCATTGATCCCTCTTCACACACACAATCGATCTGAAGGTCAAAACCGCTTGGAGATGAAAAACACTAAATAGAAGGTTGCTTATCAAACTAAAAGTTGAAAGCATCCCATGTGGGATATTGCATGCGAAATGTGGAAACAATGCAGAACATGGGAGGCAGATCATGGCAACAAATCATGTTGGCTTGCAACAACTCGATAATGGTCCAAAAATTGTGAGCTTCGTGAGATGATTTCTCACATATGAGAACATGTTATTTTCTTCGGTAATGTGATGGAATTGCCGTTGAAAACTTTGCCTATAAATATAGGGGTTCCCAAGCTCGGTTTACACAATCATCTGAATATAACACTATCATAGAGTGTTACCAAGAGTTTGAAAGCATTCTCTGAGACTTTCACACGATAGAGTTTTCATTGAAAATCAGAGCATTCAAGCAATGGTGGGAGGTAACATTTCGATCCATTTCTTTTGCATTGGATATTATAAATATGATTTTGTATATCCATAATGACTAATAGGTGATATCAGAGTTGAAAATTCCTTTGCCTTGCTAAATTTTTTGAGCTAAAAATGTCAAATTTTTGGTGAATTTAGGTTGGTTTATAGATTCATTTTTTTCATTATTTTGATATCAAAAATGGAATCTATATGAAATTCTGATGAAAATGAACTCTTGGATCATCCAAAACGAAGCTTAGAAATGCAAAAAATGACCAAGTTTTTATTTAGGTTGTAAACGGGTCTTTTTGTAATGTGCCTCATTGTTGTCCAAGTATCTAACTTCATGAAATGACATGTCGTTTTGTAATGTGCCTAGTTGCTGTCTAAGTATCTAAACAACATGTAGTTTTGTCATTTGATATGAAAATAGAAACACTTGTTCATAAGTTGGATTCAAACTCATGCCCTTCATTTGTGCAGCGTGGGTCTTTGCCACTCATGCCATCTTTTATTGTTGCTTAATATATACATTATTTAATATATATATATATATATTTTTTTTTTTTTTTTCTATTTTGTAGCATTTCCACCATCCTCCATACATTTCCTTCTTCCATGATTTGTGTATATATATATATATATATATATATTATCTTCTAATATTAATTTTTTTTAAAACAAAAATATTTTATTGGCCAATATTTAATTAAAATTTAATAGTAATTTATTTTGTTCAAAATTATTAAGTACATTTTAATTATTCTAAATTTTGGCAAAATTATTATGGACAAATTTAAATTAATTTTTGACAATATCATGTTATTTATTTGTCAAAAATTATTATGAAATTAATTTTATGCCTTTGAATTTGCTTATATCTTAAAAAGTTAATTAATTTTAGACAATTTTGGCATGTTTAGAAATAAAAATTAATTTATAGTGTCATTTAATTTATACCTAAATTTACTTAAATAATTAATTTTTAATTTTTAGGCAATGTTTATGGCACATTTAGATTAATTTAAAGGGATAATATTAATCAATTAAATTAGTCTCATTTGTTGATTAATTGATTAATTAAATTCTCATTATGTATGCTTGTTTATGCATTATGTTAAGTTATATTTAAGTATGTAATTTTATTTTGATGTCATGTGATTTATGTAATTTTAATTTAATTAAAGTTTAGCCGCAGCACATTTAATTATTTTAAAATTATACATTAAGTGTTATAATCACATAAAGTAAAATGACATCAAATTGTAATTAATTATATTTAATATGATAATCATTGTCCTACATTATCATATTTCATATGATTAATTAGAATAGAATAGTAAGTTTTTCTTTTCTTGATTTACTCACAAAAATTAAGAAAAGAATATAATTTACTAGTTTTATCATTAGTATATGAGTTTAATTAAATAAAATTTAGCCCATAGGTAATTTTATTTGTTATTGGGCTCATAGTTTGAATTGGCATGTATTGCATTGGCATGACATGTCATTTAAAAATATTTTTTTGTCTCATTGTTAATATAGCATGTAAATTTATGTAACTTTTCAACTTTTGAATATTTCTGATTTTCATGATCCTGAATTAACTGAAGATAACTATAATACTTGGAAGGAGAAAATACTTTTTCAATTAGGGTGGATGGACGTTAATGATGCAATTAGAAAAGATGAACCTCCTAAACCCATGAATATTAGTAATGCATTAGAAGTAAAGTTTTATGAACGTTTAAAGCGATCCAATCGCCTTAGTATGATGTATATCAAGACAAAAATATTAGTAAATATTTGTGGGTTTGTTGGAGAGTATCAAAACATTCGTAATTTACTCAAAGCTATTGATGAACAGTTTGAATCCTCAGACAAAATTTTGGCAAGCACCTTAATGACAAAGTTATTATCCATAAAACTTATTGATATAAGAGATGTGCGAGAGCACATCATGAAGATGAGGGATATAGTGGCTCAATTAAAAACACTCAAGGTTGAGATGTTAGAATCTTTTCTCGTGTACTACATCCTGAATTCTCTGCCATAACAATATGGGCCTTTCAAAATCTTTTACAATACTCATAAAGGGAAATAGTCAATCAATGAACTCCTAACCATGTGCGTACAAAAAGAAGGAAGACTCATAGCAGAGATGGGTGAAAGTGGACATATGGTGACACAAGAAAGGAAGAAAAGAAAAGCCAAGACAAAAGGGAAGGGCAAGGTTCTCATCTCTAAGGACATTAAGAAAGAGTCAAGGTATTTCTTCTGCTAAAAAAAGGGAAACGTGAAAACGGACTTTGTCAAATTCAAGGCTTAGCTTTAAAAGAAATGTAACTCAATCTCATATTTTTGTTATGAATTTAATATGGTAGATGCTAGAAGTAACACATGGTGGATTGATTTTGACTCAACAATTCACATCTCTAATACCTTGTAGGGCTTTTTAAACCAAAAGAAGTCAGTGGATAGTGAACAATACATCTATTCAGAAAATAAAATGGGCTCAACTGTTGAAGCTATAGGAACATGCAGATTAATTCTTAATCCTGGTTTTGTTTTGAATTTGGAGAAGACATTTTATGTACCAAGTTTCTTTAAAAACTTAATTTTTGTTTCCAAACTTGTACCATTGAGATATTGTTTTGAATTTTTAAGTAATGAATTTAAATTATTTTATAAATATAATATTGTTGGCAATGGTATACTTTGCGATGGTCTATTCCAAATTAAATTACGAAATAATAACCTTTTTTACTTAATGCATATTTTTAGTAGCATAGGTATTTAGAGAAATATTACTAATAAAGATTCCTCTATGTTATGGCATCATAGGTTTGGTCATATCTCAATAGAAAAAGTGAAAAGATTAGTAAAAGATAAAGTACTCAATATTCTTAACTTTACTGATTTTAACATTTATATAGACTGCATTAAGGGAAAGTAGACTAATAAGATCAAGAGAAGTACTAAGAGGAGTTCTAACATATTAGAAATCATACATATAGATATTTGTAGTTTAGATTTGGACTCTAGTAGTCAAAAATACTTTATCACCTTTATTGATGATTACTCATGATACATGTATCTCTATCTGCTCAATAATAAGAACGAAGCACTGGATGCCTTTAAGATATTTAAGGCAAAAATAGAGAAACAATGTAATAAACAAATTAAGATAGTGAGATCTGATAGAGGTGATGAGTATTATAGTAGATATACTAAAGATGGATAAGCACCATGTCCATTTGTTAGGTTTCTTCAAGAGTATAGAATTGTTGCCCAATACACCATACCTGGGTCATCTAACCAAAATAGTATAGCTGAAAGAAAAAATCGAACATTGATGGACATGGTGAGGAGTATGTTCGTTAGCTCCAAACTTCCTAAATTCTTGTGGACTGAAACCCTTAAAACGGCAATGTATATTCTTAATCGAGTTCTTACCAAGGCTGTTAAAAAGACGCCATTTGAGTTATTCAAGGGTTAGAAACCGAGTTTAAGACATATATGTGTTTGGGGATGCCTATATGAGATTAGGGTTATAATTTACAAGAAAAGAAGTTGGACCCTAGGACTATTAGTGGCTTCTTCATTGGGTATACTGAAAGGTTCAAGGGATATAGATTTTACTATCCATCTCACAGTACCAAGATTATGGAATCAAGGAATGTAAAATTTCTTAAGAATGACTTGATTAATGGGAGTGATCAAACTCAGAACTTAGGTTTTAAAAATGATCAGTCTGATATTCAAACTCTTATATCAAGTGATAGATTGATTGTAATCTATGCCCCTCAAATCCAAACGGGCATTGAATAACCAATTATTCAGGATCCATAATCTTTTAACATTGACCAAGTTGATCCAGTTAATGAACAACCTCTAAGGATTGTTGAACAAACAGTTGATCAATATGCTCCCCAGAGAATGTTGAGATAACATTAAGAAGATCAACTAGGATAAAGAAGTCAACAATTCCTAGTGATTTTGCTGTATATCTACAAGAATCAGATTACAATATAGGAGCTGAGAATGATCTTGAAATATTTTCATAAGCCATCAGTTGTAGAGAATCAAAACTGTAGCACAATGCCATAAAGGAAGAGATGGATTTTATGGTGTTTAATAGAGTTTGGGATCTCGTAGAGTTGCCTAATGGCTCTAAGGCCATTAGATGCAAATGGGTCTATAAAACGAAAAAGATTCATTAGGTAACATCGAGAGATATAAAGCAAGACTTGTGGCCAAGGGATTCACTCAAAGAGAAGGAATTGATTACATGGAGACATTTTCTCCTGTATGTAAGAAAGATTCTCCCTATATAATAATGACATTAGCTGCCCATTTTGACTTGGAGCTGTATCAAATGGATGTGAACACGACTTTCCTCAATGGGGAACTAGAAGAGGACGTATATATGAAACAACCTGAAAGATTCTCCTCTAATGTTGGTCAAGATTTGGTGTACAAGCTAAACAAATTCATATATGAATTGAAACAGGCCTCTCGCAAGTGGTACTTCAAATTTCATGATATTATCTCCTCGTATGGATTTGTTGAAAATGTCATAGATTACTGTATATATCAGAAGGTTAGTAGGAATAAAATCTGTTTCCTTTTAGTATATGTGGATGACATATTGCTTACAACCAATGATAAGGGGTTGTTATATGAGGTGAAATAATTTCTCTCTAAGAATTTTGATATAAAAGATATAGGTGAGGCATCTTATGTCATTGGCATTAAGATTTATAGAGATAGAACTCAATGTATTTTGGGTCTGTCACAATAAACTTATATCAATAAGGTCTTGGAGAGATTTTGGATACCCTAAACCCTAAACCCTAAACCAGTGCCCAAAAAACAGTTTAGAAAAGGAACATATGTATAACATTTCATAGGCTTCTGCTGTTGGAAGCTTTATGTATGCTCAAGTTTGCACAAGACCTAACATTGCATTTGCAGTTGGAATGTTAGGCAGATATTAGAGTAATCTAGGTATAGATCATTAGAGAGTTACAAAGAAGGTAATGAGGTATTTTAAGGGTACTAAGAACTACATGTTAATGTATAGACATATTGAAAACCTTGAGGAACTTGACTACTTAGATTCAGATTTTGTTGGATGCGTTGATTTACGAAAATCAACATCAGGCTATATTTTCATGTTAGTCGACGGAGCCGTATCTTGGAAGAGCGCGAAGCAGACTTTGATTGCTACTTCTATTATGGAGGTAGAGTTCGTTTCTTGTTTTGAGATAATTTCACATGATGTTTAGTTTAAGGGCTTTATATCTGGGCTTAGAATTGTCAACACTATCTCTAAGCTATTAAAGATATATTGTGACAACTCAACTGTTGTTTTTCTAGCTAAAAACAACAAAAGTGGAAGTCGAAGTAAATATATCGACATTAAGTACTTAGCCATTCATGAACGTGTCAAGGAAAATAAAATTATCATTGAACGCATTAGTACTGAGTTGATGATTGCTGATCCTTTAACAAAAAGCATGCTACCAGTAATGTTTAAGGATCATATATCTAGAATGAGATTTGGTTCCACCTTGTATTATTGATGTGTATATATATATATATATATATATTATTTGTAATAAAACTTTTATTCATTTGAAGTTGTTTTCTCATTTATGCGTATACATTAAACTTGAGAATAACAATATTAAGAGGACCCAGAATAAGCGTATGACTTATTCATAAAGTTAATATATAGTGGGTAAAAAAACAAAATGCATTGTGATACATGGAGGTTATTACTCACTTATAGAGAAACTACTGCTATGATTTGTGCATTTTTGTTTCAGTTAAATATTTGAATCTTAAAAAGCCATTATGAATAAAGATTTTCGAACCAAGTGGAAGAATATGGAATGTTGCATGCAGAATGTGGAAACAATGCAGAACGTGGGAGGCAAATCATGGCAACAAACCATGTTGGCTTGCAACAATTTGATTATGGTCAGAAAATTGTGGGCTTTGTGAGATGATTTCCCATGTTTAAGAACGTGTCATTTTCTTCGGTAATATGATGGAATTGCCGTTGAAAACTTTGCCTATAAATACAGGAATCCCCAAACTCAGTTTACACAATCATCTGAATATAACACCATCATAGAGTGTTAATTAGAGTTTGGAAGCATTTCGTGAGACCTTCACACGACAGAGTTTTCATTAGAAACCAGAGCATTCAACCAATGGTGAGAAGTAACATTTCGATCCATTTCTCTTGCATTGGATATTATAAATATAATTTTGTATATCCATAATGACTAACATCCCAAGCCAATTACACATCCTTGTATGATCCATTTCATATTTAAAATTGAGGAATAGAATAAAATCGTTTTCCACATCACTCAAAGGACACTAATATATTGGTCTCCTTCCGAATTGACCCTGTTAAATAGAAAAAGTTTACAGGGCCAAAATAAGCAAAGCTATCTTTCCTATCAACTTACTTCATCATCCAACGAGAAAATTTTAAAGTTCATGTTCTATCAATATTATGAACGATGTTCTTGCACAAAGAACAAACATGTAAATTTTCATGTTGTTCAAAGAGAAAGGCAGAAGAAAGGCATGCAATGGTCACAAATCACAATACTTATATTTCAAATAACATTTTAGGTTATGCCCACCGGCCACCACTTTTTCTTGTGCATTAAATATATCAGCACAAACGCCATGTAGGTGAAAATAACGCAAGATCAAAAGAATAAAATAATAAGTCAGCATTCCATGCCCCACAACGCAAGAACAAGTTGGTTTTGTTTTTGTACAGGACTCCCCCTATCTAGTCCTTCGGGTTATATTTCATCACCTCAGCACCTTTTTAAGCAATCTAGACTACACCACAGCAAAGCCACTTTCTCTGCATTCACAATTAAGAAATTAAATAAAGCTCAGACGCATCTTAGAATGCAGAGACTCAAGGAGAAATTCTTAATTCAGATAATATAGTGCATGCAATAATTCAGATAGTATGATACCTAAATTCTCGAGACCCAGACACTGCATGGAAAACTAGTGTCAACGTTTAAATTTACCTTCTTAGGATATTGAGGATAACTCTCATCCTTATAGTCGGGATCAGATTTTCGCGGGGTTACAAGGGTCACGGCAGCATTGTTGGTCTTCTTCTCATTTCTAGCCTTATTAAATATAACAGTGAATCCTTCTGACGTGGCAGGGTTGTTCACGTCCCAATCACCAAATTTTGGCAATGCCCGACCTTTATCCTGACGAAGAAAGGAAAAGTTGAACAATTAGGACAAATGAACAAGTCCTAATGACATATTGTGCAAAACTTGTTACAACTTCATATCATGAATCTATAAAACTGACGATCCACTTCTCTGTGACATCTCTCTCTCCTTTTTTTCTAAACATTTGCTAGATTTTTGACCGTCCAACTCTATAAATAAAACATTAGAATCAATTGAAGGAAAAAATACAATGTTTTTGTTTTTTTTTAACCCTCCTCCGAAGTCAAACAAAAAACCAGCCCTTACATGTAGAAAATAGTTTTGTCAAATGGACCTTTGTCAAATGGACCAGCTACTTAAGCTGAATTAGCTTCAGATAACTTTTACTCACACGGTTTCCACACATCAACTAACTTTCACTATCCCTGACTTCGCTTCTGATCTCAAAAGCCAATAAAATATGTTATTAAGAGTACTGTAACTTCGCATATGGTGATAGAAGCAATAGGTTCAATCTGGAATTATAATAATAAGATTTTAAGATCAGGAGCCAAGGCAGGTAACTTCTCTAAATGTCATATTCTTTCCATAACATATTCGAGTCCTCATTTTGTAATTAAAGCCGAATCAGAACAAAAAGTTTCATTACAGTCGATAAACTTTAGGTTTCTCTCATCCATATGAATTAGATGCTACCCAATATCAGAAGAAAATCCAGCAAATACAAGAATTCATACAGAATCAGGTGCGTCAAAACCACCGCAAACTTGAATTGATCTAATCATTCTTATAAACTGGGCATTGATGGCAAAATTTTGTAGGTAGTTCTTTTTTGCCACCATGTTTATTAATTAAAATAAGGTACGTATATAGATTTTGCAATTAAATATATCATTTCTATAATTCAGTATCGCATAATTGAGTTTTTTAAAGAATTTTTTATGCTTGTTATAATTCTACCTTAGTCTAGTACTTCTTTTATATCTTTCAACACGCATAATTTCAGTCTAAATAAAAAGGTTTCATGACTTCAATAGATCAGCAAAAACCAAGTAAGATCGATTAAAAAAAATAAAAAAAAAAAGACCTGAATAAACCCTTATCCATTAAAATGAAGAAAAAAAAGCCACCAGTATTTCGGAGGGCAAGTCAATTCTCCCGCAGGATTCGAAGAATTCGAAAATAATTAAACTTTAATCTCCAAGGATTCGAAAATAATAGCTTCACGTAGCGTAAATTCATTTTTGTATCAGCAGCACAGATTAAGATATAACGAGCAATTTGTAACCTAATCATGAATGCTACTTACGCATGCCATTGTGATTTTTTGACAACAACAAAAGGAACTCAGCCTTGTGGATAAACTTACATGTATAAAACAAATGTCGATCTTTTTCTTTCCAAATAAGAAATAAAATCAAATCCGGGGAAAATTGAGAAAATTTACCGAAGCCATGGATGAGGATCGCAGAGCTTCGAATCCAGGGATCGGAATGCCGGTAGAGATTAAGAGAAAATGATGAAAATGCCTACTTATATATGTGAAGAGAAAAAGAGCGATGTGTGAGAAAAATAAGGAAACAAAATCAGAAACTGTTAGCTTCGAGGGGCACACGGCTTGTCCACCAACTGAAACCGTTTTTGTTTCCCGCGTTCAGGCGCTACTTTTTTTTTAAAAGATATTACATTTTGTCCCTTAAATTAAACTTTATAACAAAATCCGTAAATAATTTTTTTTTCTTAAGTCGGATAAAAACTCGTTACGGAGAAGACGGAATGGTCAGATCAAGAGGTTATAATAAGATAATTTTTAAAACGCAATAAAATTCTTTGAACATTGAATGATTAATTTTTGACATTATAAATAAACTTTTTAAAACTGTAATATGAACTTTTTAGAGTTCGGCATTAAGTTCACGTTAAAAACTATCACAATTAGATCACGTGGCTTCTTCTTGACAGTAATTTTAACTAGAATTAAAAATTCGAGGTAGTATTTTCTTATATTTTAATGTTTAAGAAAATATTTGATTACATTTTAAAATTCACATACTAATTTTATAATTAACATGAGTTCATGGTAAAATGTAATTTTCCTAACTTGCAAAGTGAAAGATAGTTTATCTCTGTCGTTATTTGCAAAGTGCGCGACTAAGTCATAAAAAATTTGGATAATTTACGGGTAGTTATCAAATAAAAATAAAAAATAAAAGCGTGAATACATAATTTTAATGTTTGCATTCAAATAGCTTTTCTCGCTTATTCCTTTTTTTGTGAATTTTTCTTTTCGGGGTTTCTATTCTATGCTTGCAAGGGGCAAGACTATCCATTGAGATTTACTGAACATGATTCACAAGCTGAGTTAGTCTAGTAATACGTTATTCCTTCCCCCCACCACCCCCACCAAAAAAAAAAAAAAACACAAAAAAAACCCAAAAAAGTAAATACGTTATAAAAATTTCGTACTAAATTCAAGTATGATAGCCATGCACCTCAAATTAAATGCCCCATGGACTGATCAAAATAAATCATGGAACATCTTGTTTGAGCGCTTCTTTAAGTTATTTTTAGTTATATAGGTCTATTTCATTCAAATAAAATTGAATAAATAACGGCATTTTCATAAACGGAATTCAATTAAGATTAGTTTCTCAGCTAAAACATTATACATATAAGGTTTTTATATAATAATATCACTCGACTTCAGGATTAGAAGGAAAGATAATATATATTATTATCTAGATCCTTATAATTTATTTATAATATTACAGCTCCTTCTTATAAAATGATATAGTTTAGCTTACTACTTTAGATGGCTTGGATTGTATTTAAACCCACTATTTACCGAGTTTGAACTGCATACCTATGTACCCCCAGATAAATTTTCATCTTGAACTCTTACATGTACGTACACTTTGTACGGTAATTATGTTCCAACATCCATTAGCCAAGGGCCTTTCGTACCTCTATTACAACTTAAAGACACTCACTCTGCTTCCGTTTTAGGGTCTATTTTTCAGTTTTACATGCAGCGATGATATTTTCAAATATAAGTTCCATGCATTTTTTCGCATTCAAGTTTGTAGGATTTTTTTTCCCCCGTTAGATTGCGTGATAAGTTTTGAGCATTGATAAGATAGGATCACCGGGTCAGTCTGTTGTAAGGCAGCAAAAAAGGTAGTAAAATAGTTCAAGTGTTACAAGCTCAAGTATATTTGATCACTCTCATCCTCTCCTCACCTTTAATAATTTGACAGAAAGACTAATCAAGATAGGTTACACAATGAAAAACCATGCAAAACTAATACAAAGTGAGACCTAGTACAATAAATGGCCCTTCCATTCAGTCCTACAATAAATATACAATCATATCTGCATTTAGATATGTGGTGTACTACAAAACAATATACATTCCAATTACACACCCTACTGGTCATAACCGTTTTAAAGACCGAACAAGTTAGGCTTCCACATTAGCTTTATTTCCAGCAAGGATGAGGGAAATTTCCAAACCACGGCTAAAGGCTTGATTAAAGAGAAGGCGAGATTGAAAGGTGGAAATGAATGGGAACCATGATAAAAACGCTATTGGTGCAAATATAATCACACCCATCCCAGCATCATACATTCTAGCAAATTCACGCACTGATTCCCACAAGCCAAGACTCCTAACTATCTTCTTCCACGTAATTGCCAACTGCGAGAGTAGAAAAAAAAAAAATTACAGACGTAAGATACTTTTTTTTTTCCGCAAGAGAATTAGCTACAAATCTGTCTCTACAAGGGGTCAGAATAAATTTGGGAGAACTAAGAGTCAGGATTGGCATGTGCTAAATCTTAAGGTTCATTGGCAACGGTAGGGCGCACCCAAAAAGTGCAATGCAAGAGGTTTAGCAGAAATAATTGAGTCAAGAAACTTCACCAGATATGACATCAACGGTGCAGGAGGAATAGTCATTCAGAATGAATCCGGCAATAAGACCATATTTCAAGTTACTTGTACAGAAAAACTATTGATCATTGATATCCAGTATGCATAATTAAAGATTGACATTCTGTTATGCGTTCTTTTAGACATCAACTATAACAGGTGCCCATAGACTTTTGGTTCTATTCTGAACTACAGTCGCAGCTGCTTCTCTTTTAAGGCACCACAACTTAATACAAATACTAAAATTATTTGTATTTTATGTTAGCAGTTGCATGCCATTAGCCCAAGGTAGGTTCAACTCACACAAGCATCGATTGAGACCTAGATGTCACATCACATGCATTTGAATGTAACAATGAAGCAAGACTAGAACTTACAGATAGTATTAACCATCCAGTAGGAATAAATGAAAGGATGCTAGCAAAAAGGTCAGCTATTGTCAGCTTAGTAAAGGCAACAACAAGGCACACGGCTGCTACAAGTCCTAATGCAGCAACTCCCTGTAAAAATCGCATCACTAGGTGAAAGTCGGCTGATTTCTTTGGGCTGTAGGTAAAGATCTGCACGACAACCAAATATCAGAATAAAAAGAAAATGGGAATAAAAGCTCTAGGGGAAAAGAAATAAGCAAGAGAGGTGTGATACAGTGATAGAACATAAAAAAAAATATTGAAACACCTAAAAAAGAAAAGAAAAAGAATAGATATTCGGAAACTAGTTTGAACCTTAAATATCAAGACAATGAAAATCAAGACAACCCAGGAGAATCCATAAACCTACAAAACAGTCAATAATCAGAACCCGTGAATAAGGTATTTTCACATTAGCTTTATCTAAAATATTACATAAGCCTTTTTACATGATTATAATATAATCAGTAGCTAAAAATTTTTATATTGCACTTCCTGTCAGACTGTTAGGAGTTAGGACTGACATGAAGTTGCGAATTAATATCTAATGCATGGACTAAGAGAAGAAGAAAGTTTACCGCAAGTGATGTATCTGTTCCCGTAAGATGTAGCTTATACACTATACCATACTGAAATATTAAAAACCTTAAACTCAAAATAGTCTCCAATATACGGCCTCGCAAAGTGTGGATATGCATCTACAGAAAGGGTGCCATCATTAGACATCAACAAGAAAGACACCAACAAAAAGGCCATTCTAACATGGCATACATGCATACAACGAGAATTATATAGTTAAAACAATGAATATTACTTCAATCAAATTTTATTAGAAAGATTAAAGAAGAGTAATATAAACGTTATGATGACTCAGGCCAAGGCAAACTGAGGTAAAAACAAATTTGAATTCTTTTATCATCACACGAGATTAACAGAGTTATTAACAGAGTCAATATTAAAAAAGGGTTACTTTAATATGATCCATAATCAAACAATAATGAAGTGGAAAAATAAAAGAGAACCTGTTCTTCATCCCACCAAGACTCCCAACTATTTTCTCCTTTAACTCCTACCCCTCCTTTGTAAAGAAGCCAATTTGTCCAATCATCAAAATCCTCCACAGTCCTGTTGAACTAGTGAGATTAGAATAATACATGAAAGCATCATTCTTGTGAGATACCAAAGGCTTTTTTTTTTTTTTGGTTTTTTAAAAAAGCTCTATTGATGAGAAAACAGGAACCAAATTAAGATTGAGAAAATATTACATAATAGACCAATGGATATAACCAATTGGACAGGCAACTTACTTTTGCCACTCAAAACCAGAGGGATTGAAAATGTAAGGAGCAAAAAGCCAGGAGATGACAAGGAACCAACTGCTAAGGGTTAGCAAAACAAATGAAACAGCGCCTCCCCTAGTGTACCCATATGCAATGTAGACTATTAGAAGCAATGCTACTTCAAGCCTGTTGCACATCATAAATAAAATCATTGTAGCTCCCTGCTTCCATCAACATCAAACAAGAGAGAAGAAAAACTACAAACAAGAAATAAATATTACTCACGCTTTGACAAAGTGGCTCCTAGAATATAGTCTATAATTTTCAGCAAACTTTATGTGACGGACAACAAACCCTCTACCAGTTGCCCGGTACTGTGGTAAAAGGGGGGAAAAAAAGGAAAAAGGAAAAAGTCGTGTAAGTTTCACAAAATAACTAACCATACATATTTTCAAATTTCTGTAAGAAATAACCAGAAAACAAAACATACTTTTGCACCCCCATGGAGTATAGTACGCCCAAAATAATGAGTTCTAGTTCCCAATGAGAATGTGAAGAAGACAGAACACAACTGAAGTTGCATGGTAATGAAACTGAAAACAGCCTGGAAACATTTCCATGACAGGGACAATTATTGGATCAGTAAATAACCAAAATTGTTGAGGAAATTAATTTCAAGATGGACTAACCTTCAGCAATCCTAATTCAAGTATAAAACCCATTATCATTGGGACTGCAGTGAAAACTCCTATCTGGACCAAAAATTGAGCATTCAAAGCCGCATCCAGTGCTGTGTTACCCAGCCTTCTTGCCTGCTTTGAGATCTGTTCATCCAGACCAGAGAAGGCCTGAAAGAGATAGAAGCACATTGCATGTTAATATATTCAGGGACAATACCATGCTTATGTCAATCCCAGAGTAGAGATAGAACCAGCCAAAAGACAATTGTCATACAGATTCCTACATAATCAATTTCCTTCAAACAAAGATCATGAGAGGTTTTTCACTACAGAATTCTGACTATAAGATGTAAAACCCAATGAACTGTGAACATACTCTTAGCCTTCACGCAGTAAGTGAAGTGACAATGTTAAAAAGGCTGGCACAGGAATTTATGCAGATTACATGCCAGTGTGCATACTAGTAGTCAGTGTTTGGAATTTTTGTGTATTTCACAAAATCAAGGGTTGAATCATATTTCTAGGTAGCCTGCACCTGAAATTTATAGAAACTCCATTTCATCTTGCTATATAAGTTCAGAATGTATGGCCAATGATATCCAAAAAGGAATTGTGCCATAATTGCAACTTCTACACATGAACAAGTCAGTTTACCATAACAAGAATGTTCACTCATTCCTCGACAATTTTTTAAATATTACATTGGGTCTAATGATCAACAAAATTTCAGTATGATAACCAGCACTTTTTTTTTTTTTTAAAACTATAAGATACATTACAAAAGAAACTTCCTCACAAGTGTGCCATAATAATAGTATTAAAATGGTGATTTGAAATCAAGTCAACAATTGGTGAACAGGTAAAAAGAAGGTCAGCTCCACATATTAAACAAATTTTGACAGTACATATCAAGAGATTGTCATCTCATTTAAGTCAATGAATAATTTTTGGGGATAGAAGAAATTCATTTAAACAAAAGAATAATTAAAAAGAGCATGAAAAACAATCATCCTCAATGGATGCGGAACCAGGAAAGAAAAAAGGAAGAAAAAAAAAAACAAGGCAAGAACTATCCCCTCAGACAGCAGTGGTACCAGATGAAAAGATAATATACTTCACCAACTTTTATCAGCTTACCAGGTATACTCTTCCATACAAGAATATGTACACTGTGAGGACTGTCATCTGCATTGGAAATTTTTTTGGGGGTGAAAAAAATTATGAGACTACTACTAGTCAACAACAAATTTCTCAGAAAATGAAAAAAGGTCTGTTTATACCATGGTGCAAACATAATAACCAACAGTCGTGAAGAAGAAAGAAAGCATTCTGAAGAAATCAAAAAGTTGTCCAAGCCTATAAACATCCCTACTAAGCACTTGCTCTCCATTACCACCTGCCACTTTGCCTTCAAAGAGAGCAATCTGGTTTAACCCAACATCCCTTCCTTTTCCAACCTACAGAAGGAGGCAGCAATCAGAAAATGAGAGAAGAATTATGCAGAGCTGAGATCTGAAACTATTCATTGTTTACAGGTATATTAAACCTGAATGTATTCGTGATGTGTAATATTCCCCTGCCTCAATGTGGAGTTGAAACCTGCAGAATGATTATTGCTCAAACTTCAATATGCCATATGAGTGAATTACGTATCATATGAACATATATAAATGGAAACACGTGGAATAGAGAAAGTAATATCTAAGTTCATGATCATTCATCATAGCTAACAACCAAAGGTTATAGGGACATGCCAGAAACACTCTCACGTTAGGTGTTAAATGCATAAAAGGTATAATATATCATAAGTCATGCTTCTTGGTGTTAGTCAATCAAATAATTAATGACTAGGCATTGCACCAATGAAGCATAGAAATGAGACAACATGGATACAGAATCTAATATATAAAGACATGGCTCTATACCTAAATTGTGTTTACTGTGTCTAAAAACATGTTTGAAAGGTAGCTAACAATTGTAAAGTTTCAAATTGGACACTTACTGTCCAAGTACTACACAGAGCTGTGATCATAAGGGTCAAGTGTCTGATACAAGTTGGACTTTTTCTTTCCCCCCTTGAAACCAATTCAAATTGAACTTAACACAGCTCCTTTCTTAAAGTGCTCGTTCTCCATAGCATTGCACTATATAGCATTCTTTAATCAGTCATTCAATTTAAGAGGAGTGATGCCAATCACACAGCATGCTTGGGTTAATATATGTCTCTTAGATACTAAGGAAGGCATATCACTCCAAGGGACAATGCGAGATAAATGCTGACTTCTTTACCCCATATGCATTTTTTTAATGGTAAGAATAGAAATCAAGAAGTAATGCTCTCTGCGAGTATGCTAGTGATGACGGGTTCTATAAATGCATTGCCTCATCTAAATGATATGGTAGAACTTTACTAAACATATAATAAATATAAATTTATTGCACAAAATGCAAGATAAGAAGATTAATGATTTGCACAACTTCCCAGTTCTACAGACAAACCTCATGCTTTACTCACCAGCATATATATCTTCACTAATATTAATAACACGTGATGCCTTACTGATGCCCCCTCGAGTAATGTGAAATATTCGATCAAAAACATCAGGATGTCCATAGTGCATCCGAACTCTGCAAGATTTGTATCCAACCAAAAAGTAATTGACCAATGTCTATAAGATATGATGACTTAATTGATACAAAAGATCCTATTAGCATCATTTAAGAGAATTCGATATTAAAAAATATGCACAGACATGTGAAATTTGGAAGAGACAGATGATACACATGTATTTTATGTCACTTATGCTTCCATATAGTTTTCTGAGCACCAAAAGATAATCACATAGGTCCTAAAACAAAGGAGAGCAAAGTTCAATAGAAATATGCATTCATTATTTGGCCAAAATTTAGATTATACAGATTGAGGAACTTGAAAATACTTTAAAGTCAACAGTTGTCAACATCCTATGTTTGGATAGAGTTGTTCATTTGACTTCTATTTGTATTTGCACATGGATTGCTTAGGGAGAAATTTCTTGCAGATTTTGAGTAATTAAATGGGATTATCTTAATATCCTGGCTTTGTTAGTTGTATTCAATCTTGTGTTATGTTCTCCATGTTAAGAGCACCACTGATCTTATTTCTTGTAGCATTCTTCTTTCTTACTAACAATTATTTTTGTTACACAGTAAAAAGGTGCTTTGATTGGTTTAGAATAGACACATTCCCAATTACTTTGACCAGCAATAGGCTGCTGCCAATTCCCTTGAATTTTACGGTTTGAATAATACAAGATAAGAAGCACAACCATATTAACATATCACTGCCTAAATATCACTTTATTAATAATTGTAAGAGAAAATAGGCTAATACATGTATTGATGCTAGTAACTAGTGTGTCAAATAGAACCACTGGAAATGTGATGGTGTTAGTAAATGGGTGACTATTATTGCCTTAGTGGGTGATTATTTGCCTTAATTATTGTGACAGTCGCTCTCCTTCCTGTCCATAATTTTTATTTCCTTCTTGGGCTCTCTTTAATTCCTTGATTTGAGGGGTTAAGGTCAACCATTTATTTCCCCTTTATTTCCGATTTCATTTCTGGTCTTTCCCTTAATGTTCTATTGTATTTAATTGTGTTTTCCCCCCTTTTCTGGTGCTAATTGTAATGGGCAGAAGCTTACTTGCCCTAGACCTATTTATTCTGTAACTTCTCTCTTGCAAATAATAATAAGAAAAAGTATTATTCAGTGTTATTCTTCTCTCATTTCATGGTATCAGAATCATGTCCAGTCCAATCCCTATCATTTTTGGCCATATGATGGCCCTTAATGCTGAAACCAGTAAACAGTAAAACACATCTGCTTCTAGTACCACCACTGGCAACCTTAATGTTTCCGGGGATTCCACCAGTAGTGTGTTGCCTTCTAACCCCAATTCTAGTGAGTCATCAGCGATAACTACTGGATATAGACTCAATGGAAATAGTACATATAGTGATCTTCTAGTGTCCTCATGTATGCAAAGGGTAAAAGAAAATATGGCCACCTGACCGGAGCCACACCTCAACCAAGTCTCTTTGACCCAAAATTCTTGGTTTGGGATGTGAAAAATAATATGGTGATTTCATGGTTAATCAATTCCATAACACAGTGAAAATTTTACTCTCCTCAAAACTGCCAAAGACATTTGGGAAGCAACTCATGAGACTTATTGCACTAGTGAAAACACTGGAGTTATTTGAAATTGAAGGACTGCTTCATGACTTGAGGCAAGGGGAGTTAACCGTGATAACATGCCTCTCTTCTCAACGAACATTGGCAACGACTTTATGTTTTTGACACAAACTACCTAGAATTGTAATGAAGGTGCTGCTAATTATAGACAAATTATTGAGAAGAAGAGGACTTTCAAGTTCATATTTGGCCTTAATGACAAATATGAAGAGGTGCATGGTGGGCTCATGGGAACCAAGCCTTGTCCTACCCTTCGTGAAGCAATTTCAGAGGTTACCAGGGAGGAATGTCATAAGAAATTGCTTCAAGGGATTCACAATGCGCAGTAACAGTGTTGACACACAGACTTAGCAGTCCATGGCCTTCCAAGACAAAATTTTAACTATAAACAGAAAGGGGGCAGTAGGCCATGGGATGAACACTGTCAAAAATCTGGGCATACTAAAGAAAAGTGCTGGAAGCTTCATGGTAAGCCTTCAAATCTGAAATCTCAGCCTAAAGGTGAAGCTAAAGGATACAATACTACTGCTGAAACTGTCTCATTGAGAGACCTTTCTCTCTTTAGCCGAGAGCAATTAGCCAAAACACCATCTCTAGTGAACCTGAGCAATTAGCCAAAACACCATCTCTAGTGAACCTCCTAAAACAAGGCACTACTATAGGAATGTTGCCTAGTCAGGTAAACTCTTGCCTTGAACACTTGCATGCTAAATAATCATACTCACGTAATGGATTTAGGAGCATCAAATCATATTGTTGGAATAATGTCTAGGTTTATTGTATATAGAGCTGTACGTACTAGTACTATACTTGTACTACACTTCTTTTTTACCTATAAATAAGACACAGTGTAAGGGATTATATTCACCTTATAATTCATTCATCTAGTTTTCTCCCTAATTTCTCATTGGATTAGAGTCTTTGTGACTCCTTCCAATGGCCTCTTCCTTCGATTGTGTTGTCCTTTTGGCCAAAACACACTTCCTCTCTCACATTTCTCCTTTTTTCGGATCTGTTCACTCTGAATCTCCACTACCTAGGCCTTGTCTTGAGCCACGCAGCCCTCCATCATCTTCAAAAGGTCCCGATCACTAGAACCTAGAAGTTCGGTCATCGAACGTTGAGCGACGGGCCTTCACGCGTGGCCTTTAGTGGCTACGTCCTTGCTCCACGCGCTAGTGTGTGAGCGCATCCAAAGTCATCTTCCATCTTGCTTCGTCTATATCTGATCGCCTTCCTCTCCTCTCATTGTGTGAGCGCATCTAACATCATCTGCCATCGTGCCATCATGCCTTTTTGGGTGGTATTCTTCCACCCTAGCTTGTTTTTTCAACTCCTTTAGTGTTGTTCATTCGCTGTGGTAATTTCTAGAGCTGCCTTCCATCTAAACAACCATGTCCACTTCTGAAAAACCTAAATTAGGTATTTTCTCTTTTGTTATAAGTGGTTTGCTGGTCATTATCTCTAAGAAATTACATGATGCATCTAATTATATGTCTTGGGCTGCTTTTGTCTGCTTATGGTTTAAAGGGCAAGGGTACTTAGATCATTTAGAAGAGTGGGAGATTGACATTCCTTCTGCAGATTGACCTAAGTGGTTCAAAATTGATGCTCAACTTTGTGCTTTGTTATGGCACTCCCTTGACCTTCACCTTTTACGTTCATATCAACCATACGAAACATGCTATGGAGTTTGGCATTAGGCTGCATCTGTTTATTGTAATGATATCCATCACTGTTATAATGTTTTGTTTACTCTTGTGAATCTGAAGTACCAGGATATGGATACCACCACTTATGTATCCAATATTAAGGCCTTTTGATATGAGTTTTGCTCTTTAATGCCTGCTACATCTTATACCACCGATCAAGAGGCTCAGTGGGACAAAATTTTCATGATCATGACTCTTATCAATCTTCATTTTGATCTTGATCCTATTCAGGATTAGATTCTCGGTGGTTCCATTATTCTTACTTTGGATGATATCCTCACTCGCTTGATGTGCTTTTCTTTTGCCAATGTGCCTATATTTGGAACATCAAGTGCCCCTGTCCCAACTGCTTTTCCTTGGTCTCTCACACTAGTGATAGAAGGCTTTAAGGCGACTGTGGTGGCTGTAATGCCCACGACAAACATCCTTAGTGCACTTATTATAATAGGTTGGGACAAACAAAAGATTGTTGTTGATCCTCACATGACCCCCTAACACTACAAACATTGTGCAAACATCAGTTAAAACATTTGCAGACCAGGCTCCACAAACTAATACTTTGATAGGAGATGACTATGTTGAATACCTACGTTATTTGGTGTCCAAGCAATCTTTTGCCTCTGCCTTTGTTGCCCAGACTGGTAATTCGATGGCCTGCCTTGCTCATTCCTCTTTTGGCCCATGGATCCTTGACTCTAGTGCCTTCAATCATATTTTTGGTAACAAAGGTCTTTTCTCTTGCATTTCTACTTTTACTTTACTTCCTCCTATTGCTCTCACCAATGGTTCTCAAGCTATTGCCAAAGGCATTGGTTAGGCTACAATTCTTTCTTCCCTCACTTTAGATTTAGTTCTTTATATTCCTGAATATCCTTTTAACTTTGTTTCAGTTAGCAAGTTGACTCATACTCTTAATTGTTCCATTACCTTTCTTGACAAAAGTGTTTCTCTACAAGACCGAAACACAGGTCAGACAATTAGCGAAGGGCATGAGTCACAGGGCCTTTATCATCTCACTACACAAATAGTATGCACAACCCCATCTCCACATCTCATCCACAATTGCCTCAACTATCCTAGTCTCTCCAAAAGATGTTTCCTTCATTTTCTACTTTGAACTCATTTGAGTGTGAGTCGTGTCAATTGAGCAAACAAGATCATGTTTCGTTCCCCAAATGTGTCAATAATTGGGCTATGTCCCCTTTTAACCTTGTTCATTCTAATGTTTGGGGGTTTGTATCGTATTTTATCTATTTTTGGATTTTGTCATTTTTATTTATGACTATTCTCATTACACTTGGTTATATTTAATGAAGACTTGTTTTGAAGTGTTTTCTATTTTTCAATCCTTGTGTGTTGAAATACAAACTCAATTTGGATGTTCTATATTTGTTTTGCGGAGTAATAATGCACGTGAATATTTTTTTGCTCCTTTCCAAGCATTTATGTCTACACAGGAAATTCCTTATCAGTTTTCATGTGCACATACTCCACAACAAAATGGTGTAACTGAATGTAAAAATCACCATTTCATTGAAACGACTCGTACTCTACTTTTCCATTCCAATGTACCTCTTTGTTTTTGGGGTGATCTTATTCTTACTACTTGTTATTTAATTAACCGTATACCTTCCTTTGTGTTGCAAAATCAAGTTCCTCACTCTATTGTGTTTCCTTTTGATTTGCTTTTTCACGTTTTTCCTTGCACTTTTGATTGTACTTGCTTTGCCAAGGACTTGGCCCTATGAAAAGATAAACTTACAACTAAATCTATAAAATGTATCTGCCTTGGATATTCTCGACTTTAGAATATTGGTGTTATTCTCCAGACAGTAACAGATGTTTCACCTAATGTGACCTTCTTTGAATCCACTCCCTTCTTTTCCACTACACTAGTTGCGCCTCAATCTGTGTCGAATGTTCTTCCTCTTTCCTACTTTGATCCTCCAGCAACTGTCGCTCCTCGTCCATTCAAACGTATCATCATCATCTTTGACAACACCCTCCTTCAGGCTTTGCTAATGTAGCTGATGACCCACCCTTTTCTCCAAAACCAGTCCCTGATTTGGTGTAGCCTTCCTCTAAGGATCTTCCAATTGCTCTTCGTAAAAGTATTCGTTTAACCCATAATCCTCATCCCCTTTACAATTTTTCAAGTTATCATTGCTTGTCTACACCTTATTATGCTTATGTCTTCTTTGGATTTTGTTTCCATTCCCCAAACTGTTAGCGAGGCAATCTCTCATTTTGGGTGACGGCAAACAATGTTTGATGAAATGGTTGTCTTGCATTCTAATAGAACTTAGGATTTAGTTTCTTTACCTCTAGGCAAATCCCTCATTGGCTGTTAGCGAGTATATATTGTAAAGGTTGGTCCCGACAAACAAATTGATCGTCTTAAAGCGCGATTGGTCACCAAAGATTACACTTAAATTTTTGGCCTTGATTATGGTGACACTTTTCTCTTGTTGCTAAAATTGCCTATGTCCAATCACTCCTTCCTATGGCTGCTATACGACGTTGGCAACTTCATCAACTTGATATTAAAAATGGCTTTCTCCATGATGAGCTCGAGGAAGAGGTTTATATAGAGCAACTGCCTGGCTTTGTTGCTTAGGGAGAGAATGGGAAGGTTTATCATTACATCGATCACTTTATGGATTGAAACAATCTCCTTGAACTTGATTTGGCAAGTTCAGTTCCATTATTCAGAAGTTTGGGGTAGTTAGAAGTGAGTCAGATCATTCTGTATTCTATCGACATACCCCATCTAATTAGTGCATCTATTTAAGTTGTCTATGTAGATGACATTGTCATTATAGGTGATGATGAATAGAGTATTGATCAACTTAAACAACATCTGCTCAAATCTTTTCAAATTAAGGATCTGGGAAAATTAAAGTACTTTCTAGGTATTGAGGTGGCCCAATCTCACATTGGAATTGCTATATCGCAAAGAAAATATGGTTTGAATATATTTAATGAAATTGATATGTCAGATTGCAAACCAGTTGACACTTTGATGGATCCAAACATCAAATTCTTGCCAAGACAAGGGAAGCCGCTTGTAGACCTAAGTAGATACTAGAGATTGATTGGAAAACTTCATTACCTTACCATTACTTGTCTAGATATCTCTTTTACGGTAAGTGTAGTTAGTCAATTCTTACAATTTTCATGCAGCAGTCATTAAGATGTTGTGAATCGCATTCTCTATTATAGCAAAGGAGCCACAAGTCAAGGTCTGTTATATGAAGATAAGGGCAATTCTCAAGTTGTTGGTTACAGTGATGTAGATTGGGCTGGGTCTCTTATTGATAGACACACTACTTTAGGATATTGTGTCCTTGTTGGAGGTAGTCTAGTCTCTTGGAAGAGCAAGAAACAAGATATTGTTGCAAGGTTTAGTGCAAAGGCTAAGTATCATACTATGGCTTTAGCAACAAGTGAACTTATATAGCTTAAGCAACTCCTTCAAAAGTTAAGATTTGGAAGTATTGAACAAATGGAGTTAATTAGTGATAACCAAGCCGAAATGCATATTGCTTCCAACCTAGTATTTCTTGAAAGGACCAAACATATCGAGATCGATTGTCACTTTATAAGAGAGAAAATTCAATTTGGGTGTCTTAGTGCCAAATTCGTTAATTCAAATGATCAATTGGCAGATGTACTCACTTTCTCAGGGGTCTTCAAATCAACTATATATGTAACAAGCCAAGTGCATATGATTTATTTGCTCTACCTTGAAGGAGAGTGTTGGAACAATGTCTAGGTTCATTGTATATAAAGTTGTACTACATTAGTATTATACTTGTACTACACTTATTTTTTACCTATAAATAAGACACATTGTGAGGGGTTATATACACTTTACAATTCATTCATTTACTTTTCTCTTTAATTTCTCACATATGGCTAATGACTCTTCTTTATTTGATCATATTTACCCATGCCCTACACTATTAGAAGTTAAAATGGTTGATGGAACACATGCACGTGTCGAGTGTTGGTACTAGTAGGATCTTAGATCAATTACTCCTAAAAAATATACTTATAGTTCCCAGTCTTCAATGCAATTTATTGTCCATTAGTAAAGTTCTAAGATAACAATTGCATTGCTAATTTTGCAGATGGTGAATACACTTTGCAGGACTTAGCATTCAAGAGGATGATTAGCAATGCTTAGGAAGTAGATGGTCTCTATCTTATGTGGGCATGGCACCTCCAAACAAAACAAAGTACAAAGTTAATAAGTGTATTGATTTACTCCTATGGCATCATTGCCTAGGACATCCTAATGTGCAATATATGAAATGTTTATATCCTAAACTTTTCAATAAAGAATCCAATGATCTGGAGGGTGAAATTTGTCAATTTGCTAAGCATCTCAAATCTAGTTATCAACCACAAAGCTATAAACCTACTTATCCCTTGCACCTCACTCATAGTGATGTTTGGGGTCCCTCAAAAGTCTAAGGACATTCAGGGGTTAGATGATTTATTACCTTTGTGGATGATCAAAATGGGTACAATTGATGAAAGAAAAATCTAAGGTACCAAAAGTTTTGAAAAATTTCCACCATTATCTCCAAACTCAATCTCAAACTCCTATTAAAACCCTTCACTTGGATAATGGCAAGGAATATTTTAATAACTATCTTGGTACCTATTTGATTGAAGATGGTATTCAACATCAAAGTTCTTACATTCATACCCCTCATCAAAATGGCCTTGCTGAGAGAAAAAAGTAGGCACCTGCTTGAGGTGGCTAGATCTCTCATGTTCATGACCTATGTTCCTAAAATTTTATGGGGGGAAGCTATTTTAACTTCAGCCTACCTTATTAATAAAATGCCCACTAAAGCTTTGAACTACCAAGGACTTTCCACTACCCTTCTCAAAGTGTTTCTACACACTCAAATTATCAATTCCTTACCCATCAAAGTGTTTGGGTGCATTGCTTTTGTTCATTTACACAACACTAACAAACTTGACCTAAGAGATGTCAAATGTGTCTTAATAGGTTATTCCCCAAATCAGAAAGGGTAGAAGTGTTTTTCTCTTACCTTAAGGAAAATGTTTGTCTCTAAAGATGTCACATTTGTTGAAAATGAACCCTATTTTTCTAAGGTTTCCATTTAGGGGAAGACCATGAATTGTCACAAGGAATGAAGCCTCTATTGATTCTTATATTTAACCTCAAGATCCTGTTACTATTTCTGCCACTGATACTATCCATACCATTGATATTGATACCGTAAGAAGGAGGATAGAAGTAATTGTGATAGAAATGACTATCCTAATAGTCCCAATGCCATTCTTGAGGAACTCGAAACTGTTACTGCTCAAAATGAGGAAAATCAAAAGGATATTATCACCTACACTAGAAGTAAGGAGGCCCATGTGATTGAGACCATTCCAAACCTTCAGCAAAGCACTTACTCTAATGCTGGTCCACATAAGAACATAGACACAAGTCAAGGAACAGATATAATTTCTCAACCTAATGATTTGGATTATGATTTAGATATTCTTGTTGCCAGGAGAAGGGGTGTAAGAACCTGCACTAAGCACCTCATTGGGAACTTTATTGCATATCATAACTTCTCATCATCTTACCAAGTTTTTATTGCTAAGATTTTCAATGAAAAGGTACCCCAAACTATCTATGAAGCTCTCAAGAAAAACGAGTAGAGATTGGCTATCAGTGAGGAAATAAAGGAGTCATTTGCCACTGAGTTTGAAGTAAAAGATTTGGGACACCTAAAGTACTTTTTAGGCATGGAGGTGGTAAGGAGAAAGAGAGGCATTACTGTCTCCTAGAGAAAGTACCCCCTTGATCTGTTGAAAGAAACAGGGATGTTAGGATGCAAACTAACTAAAACCTTGATAGAAACTGATTATAAGCTTGGTCTTAGGCAAGAGAGCACACTAGTAGATACTAGAAGATACCAGACGTTGGTTGGCAAGCTGATCTATCTTTCTCATAATCACGTTGACATCAGTTTTGCTGTTTGTGTGGTTAGTCAATTGATGAACAAGCAATCTAAGGAGCACTCAGAGGGGGTTTATATAATCTTAAGGTATTTGAAAACGACACCTAGCAAGGACCTCTTTTTTAAGAAGGGAGAGAATAAAGGTGTTGAAGTTTACATTGACATTGATTGGACTAGATTAGTGATGGACAGAAAGGTCTATAATTGGATATTGCACTTCTGTATGGGGCAACCTTGTCACATGGAGAAGTAAGGAATAATCAGTTGTGGATAAAAGCAGCGTAGAAGCTGAGTTGTGTGTGCTTGCCCTGGGAATTCATGAAAGAACTTGGATAAAGAGGGTCCTTGAAGAATTGAAGATTTAATTTGAAATGCCCATAGAAGTCATGTGTGACAACAGGACCACAATTGATATAGTAAAAAAATCCTATCCACCATGATAGGACAAAACACGTTGAAATTATTGTAACTTCATAAAGGAGAAAATTGATTTTGGTGTGATGGAAGTGTCCTACATATGTACAAATTCTTAAGTAGCAGACTTATTACCCAAGGCAGTGGCCAGGATCAAATTTGAAGAACTAAGCTCCAAGTTGGGTTTGATAAATATCTACTCCTCAGTTTAAAGGGATATGTTGGTTAGCATGTGTCTATATTAGTGGCCACGCGACGTGTTTACCATCCCTCTAATTAACGTGTATCTGTGCATGACTCTGTTCTTAACGCACCTTTTGTTAGCACGTTAGTTTGCTGATTCTGTTTTATGCTTATCTGGTTGTTAGTATTTGAGTTCTTTTATATTCCTTTTGTAGTTTCAGTCCAGATAGGATATTTAAATTTTGAATTTTGTATCTGTCATGGGATTAGAGGTGCAGCTCTGTTTTGTGCACTCAACCCCCTTATTTAGTTGTTCATCATTCAGAAGCAAGAGAATAACTTCAGAGCATCAATTAATCTGAATTCCATCAAAATGTAATAAAGGAAAAAGGACTTAAGCACATAGTATCAACCTTAAAAAATAAATACTGACTTAAGCATATAGTATATAGTATCAACCTTAAAAAATAAATACTGACTTAAGCATATAGTATATAGTATCAACCTTAAAAAATAAATACTGACTTACCAACAAATGCTCACATGCTTAGCAGGTTAAGAAAATTAGATCTGAGCAAGCAAAGCACCTTGTGCACAGAAATTCTAGTTCATACTTTTAAAACGTCAAAGAACTCACTTAAAGTTTTTTTTTTTTTTTAAAAACTTCTCTTGTTAACTAATAGATTTTTGTTTTTGTTTTTTTAAAATCATCCATACTAATATATATATCCCAAGAAACTTTAGGTGTCTTTGGTCTCTGTGGACCTAGTTGCATTAACTCAACCAATAAAGTTCCCGCTATCTGCTTAAAAAGAAGAACCCCTATGAGTGATTCTAGAAAACATGAAACATTTATTTCTCCTCCATCCTTGTCCAACCTGCTTTGTATTTAAGCTTAATTAAAAAATTCAGAATGATTGAACCAACGAAACAGTAACCAAACTATATCTTTCCAGTACTTGATAAATGGATCACATCCATGCAACAATTTTGCACATGTTCACTCTTAAAGTAGTGGGCATATCAAAGAAGATATAAGTTACATTTGTTGTCCACTCACTAAGCAAGTTAATATTAAAGCGTCAATGGCAGTGCAAACAAGTATAAATGGAATCAGCGACTACCTACACAAGTGAAACAGTTTTGCCAAAGAAAGTGATTATTGTGAAGAAAACTGGACTAAGATAAGGCCTCCCTTTGAATTTTGAAAAATTAACTATACATATTGCCAAAGTTTAACATATCAAAAGTATCAAAAACAACTGAAGCAAAAATCAAACACTAACAGAGACAGCTTTCAATAGTGATGCCATAAAAGGTAGAGAATGCCAACTAACTCCATACAAGAGGTCAATGGTTTCAATGGAAAACAATCCACATCATGTCAAAGATGATTTACGAAATGGGAGAACAAACTTTTAGAAAAAGGATCATTCCAAGATGCTGTTAAAATCAAGGTATATATACATCAGTGAGTTTCAATTGTTTCGCCTGGTATAGATTATCAGCATCAAACACAACTCACTCACTTGAGAGGATTTGCTAAAACACGTTGGCCCAAGGTTACGAAGCTAGTTTCTTGATTTGACATGAACATGGCCAAGGATGAGACACTGCAGAGGTACCAAGTATGCAATCAGCAGTATGCAAGGCAATTAAAGCAGCAAAAGCACGTTGGCATCATTTTCATTTTCAAATAGGTGAATGCCAAACCTTCCTGTAAAAACATGCTCTCTCACTCCAAGAATGGTTGGTGGCCGTAGGCCATGATTGGCATGGAATTCCTCAAGAAGATTTCTCATTTTCATTGTCTCCTCTAGATAATTGTCCTGTCCAATAAAAGAGGTCAAGCCAATTTATATTCAACTTCTTTCTAGAGTTATTCATTCACACACGCACACACTGAGTGCAAGCAAGAATAAAAAATAATGTGGTACAAGAATAATTCGATATTTATTAATGTAATTGTAACTAATATTTAGGTGTATCCCATGGTAGTATCTTGGTAGAATTCTAGTAATTGTACTTGAGTTACATTAGGATTTCTTATCAAGAATTGCCTATAAATAGGATTGTAGTCATTCGAGGAAATTATTCTGATTAATATGATATTTGAGTGAAAATTTATTGCTTTTGTTGTTTTCTTTGTTCTTTAGCTTCTGTTCTACTTTAAATTGGTACCAAAGCATAATTTTATATTGTCATTGTCATGAAATAATGGAAAAATGATTTCAGTGTTGTTATTTCTGAACTGATTGCTGGGGTATATACATACATATATATATATATATATATACACACAATGATACAATCCAAAAAAAATGGAAATAAATCTTGCAAAGAATCAGGGATGACAACCAAAAAGTAAAATCCCTATAAAACAAAATATTCTTTGAAACTCTCCCTCAAGTTGAGGAATAGATGTCTTCCATTCCTAGCTTAAATACAAGATCAAGGAAACTCAAACTATTCAGCCCTTTTGTTAAAACATTAGCTAACTACTTTATTGAGAGAACATAGGACATGCACACCAGACCTTCTTCCAATTTTTTTTAATAAAATTTCTATCAATTTTAATATGTTTTGTCCTATCATGTTGTATAGGATTATGGGCAATGTTAATAACTGATTTGTTGTCACAATAGAGCTCCATAGATCCTTCCCATTTAATCCTCAAATCATCTAAAATAATTTTCAACCATGGGAGTTTGCATAATCCTTAAGCAATAGCTCTAAATTTTGATTCTGTAGATGATCTTGCCACCACATTTTTTTTTTTTACCCTTTCATGTCACCAAATTTCCTCTAAGAAAAGTGCAATATCCATTGGTTGACTTTATATCCACTAGGGATCCTGCACAGTCAGCATTGGTGTATGCTTCCAAGGTAAGAGTATTATTTTTCTTGGATAAAATACCCTTTCTAGGATTTCCTTTCAAGTAGTGCAGTACTCTATAGACTACTTAGAGGTGGGACTCTCTTGGATCATGCACAAATTGATTGATTACACTTTCTGAGTAAGCTATGTTTGGTCAAGTATGAGCAAGATACATCAGTCTTCCTACTCGTCTTTGATACATTCTTTTTGTCAACAGCTAGTTCCCCTTTTGCTTCTCCTAACTTGTGGTTTGGATCCATTGGAGAAGAAACTAGTTTGTACCCAATCTTTCCTGTTTTTATTAATAGATCAATCACATATTTCTGCTGAGATATGAAGATTCCTTGTGAGGAGTATGCCACTTCAGTACCAAGGAAGTACTTCAATCTCCCTAACTCCTTTATCTCAAATTCTTCTTCAAGTCTTTGCTTTAACTTGAGCTTGTCTTTCTCATCATTTCTTGTCACAGTGTTATGGTTTATATAGACTAGGGGAATAATTACTCCCCCTATAGCCAAGTGTTTGATGGAGAGGGCGTAATCTCTTTGGCTTTGTTTATACCTTACATTTTTCATAACCTTTGCAAATCTCCCAAGCCATGCTCTAGGAGATTGTTTTAGCCCATAAAGAGCCTTCTTCGCCTGTTGTTTTCTAACTTCTTCTCAAATTTAAGTGGGATCAACATGTAGATTTCTTCGTTCAAATCCCCATGAAAAAATGCATTCTTCACATTGTATTGTGAAAGTTGCCATTTAAAGTAAGTAGCTAGGGCTAGAGGAATTCTAACCGTATTCATTTTTGCAATGGGTGCAAATGTCTCTTGGTAATCAACTCCATAAATTTGGGCATATCCTTTTGCCACCAACCGTGCTTTATACCTCTCAAGAGATCCATTAGCCTGATACACCTCGAGTTTTAGACTTTGGTACACCGACAAGGATAAATTTAGAAACAAAATCGGTATAATTGTAGATAAGTTTTGTAAAAATGTTATAGTGGATGTAAAAAGTTAGGAGATAAAATTATAGCGTTAAAGTTTGTAGTGAAAAAGGAAACTTTTAATATGTTTAGTGTTTACGCACCACAAGTAGGGCTAGAAGAATATCACAAGGTGAAGTTTTGGGAAGACCTAGAAGGCTTAATTCAGAGAATACCATTAGAAAAAAAAGATTCTTCTAGGGGGGGATCTTAATAGTCATGTAGAGAGCGCATCTAAAGGTTATGATAGTTCCCATGGGGATATCGCTCAGGGGAAGCAAATGTATAGAGTAAAACTATTCTAGACTTTTCATTAGCGTTCAACTTTACTTAATCAACACTTCTTTTAAGAAGTGTGAGAAGCATCTTATCACATACAAAAGTGGAAGGGCATACTTTCAAATTGATTTCTTTCTAATAAGGAAAGTGGATAAAAAACTCTACATAAATTACAAAGTTATGCCTAGGAAAAGCTTGACTATGCAGCATAGAATCTTAGTTATAGATGTTCAAATTAAAAAGAGAGTAAAGCACAAAGGAGAAATAAGGTGTCAAAGATCAAATGGTGGCAATTGAAGAAAAATAAACACGAGATTTCAAAGAAGGATTTTGGAAGAAGGGCCATTAGAAGCACAAGGAAGTGCTAACGATATGTAGAACGAGATGGCTAAAGAGATTAGGAAAGTGGCAAAAGAGATACTTGACAAATCAAGAGGCTTTGGATCGAAAGATAAAGAATTTTAGTGGTAGGATGCAAGCATACAAAATAAGGTTAAGATTAAAAGAGAGTGTTATAAACTATGGTCTTTATGTAAAAGTGATAAAAATTGGAAAAAGTATAAGGTAGCTAAGAAAGACATTACGAAGGTGATAAGCAAAATAAGAACTAAGGTACTTGATGGGTTATACCAATCTTTAGATACCTAAGTTGAAGAAAGAAGTATTTACAAGTTATCTAAAAGTAAGGAAAGAAAAACGAGATATGGACCAAATAAAATGCATTAAAGATGAAGGAAGAAGAGTTTTGGTTACGGAACAAGACATCAAGGAAATGTGGAAGGGTTATTTTCATAGATTATTTAATGAAGGACACAAGGTTTTATTGCACTTGAATAGGCTAGACACTAAAGAGGGAGACCAAAATTATATCTTTTATCATAAAATTCGAGAGTCAAAAAGTAAAAGAAGTATTAAAAAAGATGGAGAATAACAAAGCAATTGGATAGGATAATAAGTTATGGAAAAATATAAGAGTGAAAGGCATAATGAGCTCACAAAATTATTTAATGAGATTATGAGGTCTAAGAGAATGCCGAACAAGTGAAGAAGTACTTTGATCCCTATTTAAAAGAATAAGGAGGACAAACAAAATTGTACAAATTACAAGAGAATTAAACTCAAAAACCATTCTATGAAGTTATGGGAAAAGGTAATTGACCGAATATTAACGCAAAGAACTCAAGTTACAGAAAATCAATTTAGTTTTATACAAGAAAGATCGATCACAAAAGCAATAAACTTGTTGCGAAGATTGATGAAGAGATATCGAAAGAATCAAAGAGACTTACACGTGGTGTTCATTAATTTGAAGAAGGTATATGATAAGGAACTAAGAGAAGTTCTTTGAAAGGTTCTAGAGAAAAAAAGAATTCGTATTACTTATATTTGAGCAATCTAGATTATGTATGATAGGGTTACAACTATTGTGAGAATAAAATGTGGAACCCTAAAAGATCTTCCAATAACCATTGATCTACATAAGGGGTCAACTTTGAATCCTTATCCTTTTACATTAGTTTTGGATGTGCTCACTGAACATATCCAAAAGCCAATGCCACAATATATAACTTCGAGTCCTTCTAAAATTGAATTATAACTGATCAAATAACATAGGAGAATCTTAGAATAAAATGAAATGGAGCCAAGTAAGAATAGAAGGATAAATAAAACATTCAGAAATGAGATTAGAAAGCTAATGATGGCCTGAATCGAAGCCAAAACGGTAAACAATGTAAACCAAAAGAGCAGTGGCAAAATCGTAATTTCGAACAACTTTTTAAAAATTCAAAGGAAGAATTTTTTAAATGATAAAATTAAGCTCACTAGAGTTATCGGAGGCCTTGAAAACCATATAAACCTTCAGAATGGCCAAAGTTCCTCCGGTGTACATTTTAAGTTGTCGATTAACCTGAACTTTAACCAATTGATTTATGACGATTCTAAACTCGATAAAATTGAAAGTAAATGTTTTTTATAAGCTAGAGAACCTAAATTTTCATATGGGAAAGCCGATTCTCAACAAGGATCCAAAACGACCCCGAATGAAGGAATTAAAGCTGTAAGACGTAACGAGAATTTTGTCATTGTTATAAAATATCACCTCCTTCTCTTATATCAAGCCAGCCACGTTTTTCATAATATAGTCTTCACTAATCTTCTTCTTCTCTCTAAGCTCTCTTTAATAATGGTTTTAATTTCTTGAAAAGGGTAAATTTGTGGCTGAACTCTTCGAAGAACGAGAGGATTTGAGGAAACCAATTGTAGCACCAAATTCCTCTCTTGAAAAACTTTAAGACAAAGCATGTTTCATGATAGGAAAATTGCTTCTTCTTGCCTCTTCATCCTTCTTCACGTTCGGCCAAACATAGAGCTATATAAGGGAAGATGAATTTTGGCCACAACAAGATAGAAACAAGAGTTTTAAGTCATGGAGAAGTAGATTATGCCATTTGAATCATTAAAAAGCTTTAGAATTTGAAATAGTGAAATTAGAGTTTCAATTGCACTTCAAGAGTTTTGGAACCCTAGGAGCCTAATTTAAACTATATGAAAGCATAAAAAAGACTAACAAGAAGCCAAGGAATATGTATATGCAACAACTTTCTAGAAGAAACAAAGAAAACTCTATATTGCTCTTCCGTGTGTGTTGGCTTGGCTAAGGTGGAAAGATAGTACTTGAGGAGTGTTTTCTTGAGTTCCAATGGTTTAAGAAATTTAGATATAATGAACAAATAATTATAAAACCATTAGATTGAATTTACAAACCATAGAATGAAAGTTGAATTTTTAAGGCCTAAATTAGATTAATGAAGCAAGTTGGGCTTAAACCCCTCTAATCAAGTATGTAATGATTCAAAAGAGTTTCCTTAGAGTTTTAAGACTTATAGCAAGTAAGAGTTTGGGGTTTAGAAAATAAAAATCAAGGGTTGCTTTATAATGGATCTAAAGTAGTCTTAATTGTTACCTTAAACCCTAATGAAATTAAGTAAGGATAATGAGGCCTAGAATGAATCTAAATGAGTTAATTTGCCTTATAATTGCTATGTGTAGGCCCATCTAGTTCAAACACACTTAAGTTTGGGTGCCAAGTGAAAGGAAGCCCAGAGAAAAGGCAAAACCAAGTGGCCTAGCGGCATTTTGAGTTTCCACAAATCATAAGATAGCTTCATCTCCCTTTATTGCATGTATTTAAATGCTTGATTGAGTTTAAATGTTTGTGTGTGTTGTTGCTTGATATTTTCATAAATTAATGTTTCATTATGTTTTCCAAATGAGCTATATGTGTATGAAAGGCAATGAGATGGCTTGTGATTCCCTAAGACATGAAATTGAGTACAATAGCTCTTTCTTAACCCCAGGTTGAGATTAGTTGAGTCTAACAAGTTTGATGATGATATCATGGCTTAAGAACTTTCTTTTTTGCCCATAATACTGTTCATATGGTTAGTTTTGATATTTCATATACTTGAGAGATCAAATGAACTCCAATACTCATGAAATTTTACAAGTATATAATTGACATTATAAACTTTCCGTAACCACTGAGTTTACATAAATTGGACTTATATAGCCAAATATATACATTTTCAAAATTTAGGGCCTGATTATGGCCGTGTACAGTGGCAATCTCGGTTTTCAATGGTTTTAGTGCATCAAATGGATTCAATTGCATTTGAAATTTTTACAGCATATAGTTCAGATCTTGAGCTTTCCATAAACACCTAAGTTGCATAAATTAGAGTTATATAACCTAAGATATGTATTTCTAAAGTTAGTGTAGATTTTGTGTATTACACCATTTCGAGTTAAACACACTTGTAAGTTTTCCTATGCATATTTTCTGATCTAATGAGTGAGTTGAAACACATTTGTTTCTGATGAATATAAATAAAAGAAAAGAAAGAAACAAATTTGGACCTTTATAGCTTCATATGACATGTAAACAAGCCATTTTAGGTATTGAAAACCTAAGAGCAAAGGTAAACTTTGCATGGGGTTCCATAAATTGTATGAATTAATTAGATAAGCTAGGTATGACACAATGCATACTTCTTGTAGATGATATAATCCTAGTTGAAGAACCGAGAGAAGAAATAAATGAAAAGTTAAAAATGTGGAGATTAACTTTGAAAGTATATGGATTCCGTTTAAATAGAGTAAAACAAAGTATATAGATTATGGGTTTAGTAAGAGATGCACTAATTTTAGTGTAGAAATGAAAATTAAAAAACATGCTATACCATAGGTGTCACGGTTTAATCATCTTGGGGGTCTATCATACAACATGATGAAAAAATAAAGAAAGATGTAAAACATATGATTCAAGTAAGTGGATAGAAAGGAAGAGTGCTTCGAGTGTTATATGGAACTAAGTGTAGAGCAATAAAAAGCCAACAAAAAATATAAGTTCAATATTATAGAAATGAGAATGTTGCGTTAGATGAGTGAATACACCAAGCAAGATAGAATTAGAAATGAATACATTAGAAAGAAAGTTAAAGTTGCATCTAGAATCAAGCTTTAGATAGTTTAGGCATGTGTGAAAAAAACCTATAGAAACCCCGGTAAAGAAAATAGATCAGATGGAGAGTAGTTCAATAGTCAAAGGTAGAGGAAAACTCATAGCCGAAACCATTAAAAAAGATTTAGATTTAAATGGTTTGTCTAAAAGTATAATTCATGATAGGACTTTATGACATCAATTAATCTATATAGCCAACCCTACCTAGTAGGAAAAAGTTTCTTGTTGTTGTTGTTGTTGTAGTCTCTAGCATTGTCAGGCCTAAACTTTTTTATTTTGACCACAAATCATGGAATGGAAGTTAGGTATGATAGTGCTGACTTCAGATTTTTGTTTAAGCAACTACAACCAAGTGACCTAAGTGCAATCATCAATTAAGGACAAAAACCAGTGAACCCCTAAAATATTAGGTATATTTGAAGGCCCCCAGATGTCACTGTAGATCAGCTGAAAAGGATGAGAGCTTCTTTTATTGATAATAGGAAAAGATATACGAGTTTATTTAGCAAGTTCACATGTATCACAATGAAACTCAAACAAATCTAATCCTTAAAACAAATTAGGAAACATAATTTTTAAAATTTTAAAGGAAGGATGCCCTAACTGTAGGTGATGCATCCACATAGCATCTTTATTAGAAGAACTAAGAAATGACAGAAAAAAGTTTCTCTTATTCCTATTTTCTTGAGATAATAGAAGATGATAAAGACCATTTCGTTCCTTAGTAAGTCCAATCCTCCTCCTTGAGGTCTAGTCCTAAAAAACACAATAAGATGGAAAGAAGATAGCAGAGCATTTGAGGCCATGAGTTAGTTTCTGAATAGAAATTGGGTTAGCAAACAATTTAGATATATATTGAACATTTTTTAAAACAAATCTTGGTGAAATATATATATCTCCAATCCCTGCAACAGTAGCTAAGGATCCATTGGCAACAATAATTTTTCTGTTACTTGCACATGAATTATGGGTATGGAAAAAACTGAGATGTCGGTATTATGTGGTCAGTTGCACTAGAATCAATTAACCACATATTGCTATACTCTTTACTTGAGTCATTCATGCAAAGAGGAAATGAGGGTTTCTAAGGGGTTAGAGAGCAAGATCCAGAAGGTTTTTCAAAAGTTCCCAACAAAGTTCTTATTTTTTCGATTTCTTCATCCTTGAACCCCTATGTTGTAGTGGTTTTCTCAATTTGGACTGTTCTGTCAAGTGTGCTTGTGACTTTTGTTGTCCCCATTCTCAGCTTGGTGGTTTACCATTAAGCTTCCAATACTTTTCTTTTGTATGCCTTGACTTTTTGCAATATGTACACCAGAGGTTACCCTTATGCTCCTTTGCTTTGTTCTGTTGTCTATCACCTTTTGTTGCCAAGGCTATCCTATCTACAGATTGCAGCTTAAGTATCACACTCCTTCGGCTTTCTTCTACATGAACTAGAGAAATAGTTTCTTGTAGAGATGCTGTATCTATTTCCCCTAGAATTTGAACTCTAACTTGATCAAATTCAGGGTTTAAACCAAATAGGAACTCATAGACTCTATCTTTATCAATGAAAATTTTCAAGATAGCCACATCTTCAAAGCATTTCATTTCAAAAATCCAATAGTGATCCAATATTGCCACCGATTTTGCAATATGTTGGCATATTCTGTGATAGATTTACTTCCTTGCTTTGTAGTGGCTGTTTTTACCTTTATTTCATATATTTGTGCAACATCATGAGCCTTTGAGTAAGTGCATTGAATAAAGTCCCAAATTTTCTTGGTTGATTTCAAGAACATACGTGTGTCAGTAATTGAGGTTTCCATAGAATCCCAGAGTAAAGACACTATCATGGAGTCCTCCTCATCTCAAGTAGCAAATTTGGGGTCATCCTTGGTTGGGCCAATACCAAGAAGATCGCTTAATTTCCTTTTACCTTTGAGGTAAGTGTTGACAATTTGAGACCATTTCAAGTAGTTTCTTCTACTAAACCTGTAAGAAGTTCATATGTTACGTAATTCTCCAATTTTTTGACCAAAATTGGAGTCATCAACTAGGATAAGGTGGCAAGAGATGATGGATTTAGCGGTGGACATGGCTACGTGTTGCAACAATTAAGGCTACAGAGGCTATTGGATTGAAACTGTGAGAAGAAATAGCAACGATGAAGGCTGCGAATAAGAAGGAAGTGAAACAATGGCAATGAAGGCAATGAAGAGAGTAGCAAAGAAGAAAAAAACTCCAGAAAATAGTTCCTAGAGCTCTGTTAAAGGACCAATAGAACAAGAGAGGAAAGATGCTCTGTTTTCGGACGTATAAAACAAAGGCAGAATCAAAGCGTAACGATAGGTAACACAGTTGGGTAATGGACAAAGAGAAATGGCTCAGATGATAGTAGAGGACAGATCAACCAACACAAGGAAGTGTGTCGAGCTCCCAAAAAAAAAAAAGGATCAGTGGCAGAAATGACTCACAACGACAAGAACTCACAAGAAGGAAAGGAGAGCTGAAAATTTTTCAAGCTCTGGTACCTTGTCATGAAATAATGGAAAAATGATCTCAATGTTGTTATTTCTGAACTAATTGCTAGGGTGTGTATACACACACACACACACACACACACACACACATATACATATATATACAATGATACAGGCCAAAAAAAAAAAGGAAATAAATCTTCCAAAGAATCAAGGATAATAACCAAAAATAAAATCCCTATAATTAAGGGATTTAAATAAAAAATAATCTGACCTATTTATAGTCAAATAAAATAGAATATTCTTCGATAGTCATTGTTACTGTTGTGTCTCAAGATATAGGATTTTATAATTTTTAAGATTTTCAGCAATGAAGCACATCATTGAACTCAGAATAACCCAATCTACCTAGATGCGGGTGTCCATGTAGGCATAAACATCAAAACTCCACCAAAGCTCATTGGAGAAAAGGCATCTACTTTGTCCAAAGCTAGTTCTGACTGAGAAACTGATAGAACCTCTCTGAAAATTACTAAACCACAGAACATAACAAGAAAATCTTTCCTTATTCAGTGAGAATTGGTAGACTTCAAATACATAACAGCCATCGCAGAAAATTAATAGCAAAAGAAAGATGATAGAAACAAGCAGAGAAAACGCACTATTGCTTCCTAGCTTTCAAGAGGCTAAAGTCTCTCCCCAGTTCTCCTCCGGTAACCCTCTCCATGATAGATCATCTCATAATATTCCCTTCTAACCAACTCCTTTCCACTCTTCCAGCTCATAGCCCCCTCCAGCCAATCTAGTTATCGCCCTGCAATTCCCCATCTTCCCTTCTAACTGCCATATCCCCCTTGACTCTAATATACCTTCTCCTTTGCTAGATTGCTATTCACAGGCCCATCTCCCTGTCTTTCTCCAGCTGTAAGTTTTAGTGGAAGACATGGGATGACTAGGTCCATCAGAGACCATACTTACAAAGACGTTCAGCAGGCTCTAAACAGCCTACCACTGAAGTTTCGCCCCCAATAGCCAACAGATACACCACCCACAAACCAGCATTGTCACCTGGGTCTTCCTCCCCCATCCCATACATATATTTCATGCCCCAGTGAAAAGATATTGCTGCCTTTTAAAACTCAAGGATGATTTTTATCCAATCAAAGAGAGAGTAATGTAATAGGAGAAGAAAATTTAAATATTTATTTATCATGTGATAGTAATAGGGATTTACGGTTGTAATTTGATAACTAAGGAAATTTAGGATTTACTTATTAGGAGTGTTCATGAGTTGAGCCGGATTAGACTTGGCCTAACTCGCTACCTGGCCCGGCCCAATTTAATACTGAGCAGCCTAGTATTTTTTTCTTTATATAAATCCTTGTTTATATAAATCCTTATAAAAAAATTAAAATTTTGATATAAATCTTTATAAAAAATATCTTTTTAAAGTCAGTATGGCCGGCCTGGATTTATTATTAAAATTACAAAATAACCTCTAAAAAAATTGTATATAAGTCTAAAATTCATATTTTATTCTTTATAAAATTAAAATTTTGATATAAATCATTATAAAAAATATTAAAATTTTTTTGTCCGAGCCTAACTGGGCTAATATGGCCCTCAGGACTAACTCGGTGCTTGGCCTAACTTAACTCTAAATTTTTATTTTATTTTATTTTTTGACCCGGCCCAACCCCGGTGGGCCCAGTGAACACCCCTATAATACTTATCAGTTATTAGGGATTATCAACAAAGGTGTTAGTGTCTTGGTAGAATCAATATCTTACTCGGGATTGCCTATAGATAGGCCTACAATTAGTAGGAAAATTAACTTGAATAATATGATATTTAAGTGAAATTTAGTGAGTTTAGTATTTTTTTTTTTTGGGTTCTCTAGTTTCAGTTCAATACCACACAGATTTCTTTGTTAAACATCCATGGTCCCAAAAATTAATAATAAGGAACCCAGGCGTAAACTGAGACCATTAAGAATGCAATGTCCATAGGTACACAACATGTCAAAGGATTTTCAGATGTAAAAGTGGAAAAGGCACAAAGGTACGATGGAATAGGATAGAATCAACTGAATGCTGTCACTGACGAACTAATGTCTCCCATGTAACACCCCCCTCTCCCCCCCCCCCCAAAAAAAAAAGTTATTCAGAAAATCATGCCACAATCCATGCAATAAAAAAGCCAATCCTCTGAGCAGTTTGTATGCCCGTGCACAACATGCGCACTCCCAATCACATATCTTTAGATTTTATCCATGCATGAGTATATCCAGACATAAGAAATTGCGGGAAATGCTGAGATTCTAGGATGAGAAATACCATGGGATTTCAAGGGATCCCAGTTAGGAAGGTACATAGTTACTTGTATGAAATTGAGTGATAATCAATCACTATAACATTTATGGCAATGGGTCAACTGTTGGGTAGGATTAATTAGGCCAGATTGTTGCTGCTATTTAATGCACGTCTGTATATATAAACAGACCCCCCATGTATCACTTGTACAGAATACAATTTACCCACTTTATCACAGAAATCTGTTCAACATGGCTCAACATTAAAGCATTTCAAACAACTTAACCAGACCTTACCCAGGCCCTTGACTTTGTTACATTTGCAGTAGAAGTCCCAATTATATCCTTATATGCATAATGTAATGTAAAAACCCAGAGAGAGAGAGAGAGAGAGAGAGTTCCCAAGATAGTTGTGATCTAGGATTTCCAGCAAAGAATCTTTCAATAATAGTAACTAAGTAATGTGAGTGCAACAGAAGTTTCTGATTTTAAATGCTCTACATCCAAAGTATATATCAGTTAAACGAGTTAATGACAAAGCATAAAAGAAACTCTAACTAAACAGCAGAAAGATAATTTTTTCCTTTCTTATTTCCTTTTATCCATCTATTCTTTTTTTTTTTAATTCTAATTAATAGTATTATTCATCTATTATTGCACTATGCTTCCATTACCAGAGGTCGTATACTAGCGTAATTACCAGCTAACAATGAAAGAGGAATAGATAACAAGAAGACATATCTATACCTGATTCATGTCAATAGTTTGAACAGCATCACCACGGGTGAAAATTATAGCATGGTTTTGGTTTTCAGGCTTTCCTTCACCAAGCTTTGGATCCCCAGGAAGTTTGATAGAATATATTTCCTATGCACAACAAGACATGCATACAAACGCCATCAATGAAGACTCAACTCAAGGAAGGAAAGACCAGCTATTCCAACAACCTCAAAGTTAAAATAATAATTTAATAAGCCACAAATAGTCAAAACTAGGCAGAACTGAAATGTCAAAAAACAATGAAGAGCACTATTCCAGAAAAGTAGTCATAATCAGAATGAAGACCTTTAAACATTGATTGACAAAGTGTTCTCACTTTTATTTCTTTTTTTTTTTAAATAGAAAAAGAATATTGATGAGAAGAGAAAAAAATCCAATTTATAGCTCCAGAGTGTTTGCCACTCCCTTTGTAAATCTGCTAGGAAAGCACCCTCTAAAAACACCATTTGGTGAAACTCACAGGGACGCCAAAAATTAATTCTCTCCCAAAGATAATAATTGAAAAAGTTATTCTTAAAATAAAAAGATACCAGTGAAAAACTAAACCAAAGATATAGAATTCAGGAATTACCAAGAATTTAAATTCTAAGAGTTTTACTGCACACAAGTTAATCTCAAAAATTAAGAATAAACTTCTTTGTTATTTTTTACGCAATTTGCCAATTGGACAGCATTCCAGAAATACCCAGTACAGAAGAAAATCATAAAATTTAAGATTTCAGCAACAGGAGCACCATATTAATGAATATGATATATCAATCAACGGAAAATTTATCATTAACTTTGAACAGACAAGCACCAAAATTAATCAGAAATATGAATTTGTGAAAAACAAGATGAAAACTCAATTGACTTCAGTTATAACAAAGTTGCAATTGCAACCATACGAAGGGAAAATTTACATGGTGAACATCCAAAAATCCAGATCACCATTGGCATGACCTCACTATTGATTTTCTCATGCTATTAATGGAATCACAACACAAAACCATGAAGTCCAAAACCATGTATATGTATTTGAAAAACATAAGAATCCATTAAGAGAGAAGGTATATAATGCAGGTCCAGAACAGGGTATATTATCATTGTAATTGACAAAGTTTGGCAATTGGGAAATGACTTTATTCCACCATCCCTTTTTTTAAGGAAAAATAGAAATTAATGTTAAATTTTAAAACGATTCTGAAGTTCTCAACCAAATTCCACAAATAATGATGAATAGTATCTCCCATTAAAACTGGAAACTCAACATCTTACTGTAATATAACAACACAATGTCATATTCTTCTTTTGCACACAAAAGAAGATAATGTCATATCGGCAGACATTATTATTATTTTTCAACAAAGAATGAAAACTATCAAATCCTGCAATTTGGCACACCATGTCAGTAACTTGATACCTATCTCCTGTTATTATTTCTTTCACACACAATAACAAATTTGTTTTGAAATAATTTATTTTAGATCATGCAAATAATAATACAATTTTTATACCAGGTTGTGGAACCTGTGCCCATTGATATGTACAACAGGAAACATGGTTCATCAAAGCCACTAGTATAACAAAGAAAATTCATGACATTTAAGGCATAAAGCAGCCACCAGCAGTAGCATCTCACTGTTTATTTTTTAATTAAAAGTAAATCAACAGTTCAAAGATGCCACATCAAATAACAATTAAAACCTCCAATATAGACAGTAAAAATTAACAATTTGGCTTGGCAAATCAGTGAGTACTGGAGATTTTAATTGTTATTGATGTGGCACGAGGCTTCAGTTTTTGTGAAAGATTATGAGGCGTGGTCTTTGGGATTGAGTCAAATTACTTATTTAGGGAAGTTTTTGGTGGTAGTGTATTATTGTGTATTTAATTCTATTAACAGTCTTTTCTGCTTCCCTAATTCTAGGATGGAGTTGACCAACTTTAATATGCCTGATTTAGGCTTAACTTACTCATGAAAAGATGTAAAAAAGGTCCAATGCTTCCTTGTAAACATATATTGAGATTTCAATAATAATCTCTCCTTTTTCACATGGTACCAAAGCCATTTGGCTAATCTGTGTCCTTTTCTTCTCTTCTTTCTTTCCCCCTTTTCTTTCTTCCTTCTGTTTTTTTGCTCCAAAAACAGAGATCCGTACATTCAGTTTTTATTCCTCTTTCTTTAGATCCCAAAACAGAGCTTGTTTTTCTGGACATGTTTTTCCCATTTTCGGGTTATTTGTGAGTTGTTTCCAGTATCACTATGTCAGGGGTGACTGTTCTGTCCAAGTCAACTGATAGCCAAGAGGCTGCAGCTATCAACCCTGTGTTAATTACAGAATATTCACCTGAATCATTGATTGAATGGAAAGAATTACTTAAAATGGTTTCAACTTGTCCAAACCGTGCTGAAAGGAAAAGGAAAATCCAATCGCATCCTTGGTACTGGACCCAAGAAGGAAGACCCATGGTATGAGGCATGGGATGAAGGCATGGTTGTGGAACTCCATAACACCACAGGTCAGCAATGCTTGTATGTTTTTGTCCACGTCGACAGATGAAGCCTTGGCGTATGAGATAAAGATTAGAGCTGAAGGAGTGAAGCTAAAGACCAGAATTGCTATTAAATATGTCAATGAGTTGAAAAACCTTTGGCAACAATTAGGTCACTATTGATGTATTGAAATGAAATGCAGTGATGGTGCTGCAATTTTAAAAAACTTCATTGAAAAAGATAGGATTTATGATTTTCTTGCTGGTCTTAATGCAGAATTTGATCAAATTCAAAAATTGGGGAAGAGTGAACTACCATAACTAAATGAGACCATCTCAATTGCTTAGACTGAGAAAAGCAAGCAGGGTGCAATGTTGGAACCCGAGCAAGTTGAAGGTTCAACCATGTGTTCGATGGTGGAAATAACAGAAGTCTAGAGTAGACACGAATAAGTGAATATAAACGAGGCAGAAATCCAAACCAAGAAAATCTTTTGTGACTATTTCAAGAAGCCAAGACACAACAAAGAGTGCTATTGGAAGCTACATGGGAAGCGTCCAGAAAGTGGACAAAACAAACCTTAAGGACAAGCTCACATGGCATAGCCAAGCCATGAAAGCCCTCAAGAACAAGAAGGGCTTAATAAGGAGGAGCTTAAGAAGCTTAAACAACTATTAGGGAGTTTTGAAACGACTCTTAGTAATACTGGCACTTACTTATTAGCTCACTTAGGTAAAACAACTAATTCCTATGGTCTTAATGTCTCAGACAAGCCTATTTTGAGCTCCTAGGCCATTGACTCAGGGGCTACTAATCATATGACAAATTCATCTCATCAAGTAGTTTTTGTAACAACTCCCATTGGTCTTTGGTAAAAGTATTGGTCCCAACATGAGTTGAGTTGTCATTGGTCAAAACTAATTCACAAGTCTCATCTCTTGCTTTTCCATGTAGTTTCCAACATACATCTCTAGCCTTGTGACAATGGTCACACCAAGGATTTCCAAGCTTCTTTTGCTTGTATTTAGCAGTTATAGTACCTTTAGCAATTAAGGTGATGTTTTTGATATTGGTTGTGCCTTCTATACTCCAAAAGTGAGTTGTTCTCTACTATCTTCACATTTAATTTTAGCAAACACTTCTTGTGGTGGAGGCAATGGTTGTATAGCCATAATCCCTCCCCTTTAAATATAGGATTAAGTCCTAGGGGAAAATTGTAAATTCTCTCCTCCACGAGTTTCCTATAATAGGCTGCATCTTCACTACATATCCACTAGTGAGTTTCAAACAAATCTAGTTGCTACCAGTATCTCACAAGGGTATTATAATTCTGAGTTACAAAGAAATCACCTTGTTTCAATTCACAAAGATACCCTTTGCTCTAGAACAGAGTTGCTATGTTTTCAACTGTGGAATGAGCCTCTTTTACAGCATCCCATATCTCTTCTGTAGTCTTACAAAGGATGACATTTTCACCCATCTCAAGTGTCATAGAGTTCCCAAGCCATGACATAATCGTGTTGTTTTCTGCCACCAATGTTTATATTTTGGGTCCGAGATTTTTGGCTGGGCAGCTTCTCCAGTGAGATACTCATCCTTCCCTTGGCCTTTGAAGAACATGAGAAAGCTTTGTGACCATTGCACGTAATTATTGTCATTTAAACAATGTCCTGTGATTATTACCAGTGCATTCACAGAATTCTTTTATGATGTAGGAATGTAGGCTTGGCTGTTTGGCTATGGCAAACTAGAGACTCTAGAGGATGAATAGACATTAAAAGCCCTCATTAAGCCAAAGGAAATCGTATACTATTAACAGATTACCCTCCAAGGTCCTAGATTATAAAAATCCTTATGGAGACCCTCTCTATGTTCTACTCTGATCTCAACATCACAAATGGTCTCAACCCTAGAATATTTGGTTGCACAGCCTTTGTTCATGTTCATAGCCAATAGAGGGAAGTTGGATCCAAGAGTCATCAAGTGCATCTTTCTTGGATACTCTATAACCCAAAAGAGATACAAGTGTTAACATACCCCAACCAAAAATATTTTTACCTCTGCTAATGTCACTTTTCATGAACACAACCCCTATTTCTCTCAACCTTATCTTCAAGGGAAGGCTTCAACCATGGAAGATAAGGACAAAAACTATTTTTTGGATCATTTCTTGTTTGGCTCATTCTCTACTGAGCAACCCAACTATTCTCCAACCTGTTTTTCTGCACCAAACATTGAGCAACCTAACCCAGAAAACAGCTTAGAAAACAACCTAGAAAATTGTACTCTCAGCTTTCCAAACATTGGACCTGTAAACCAAGAACAACATGACTATTGAACCTATGAAAAATCTACAGGTGTACTCAAGGAGGAAAGCTCAAATTATTGAACTAGTGCAAGCCTAAAATTCAAGTCCTGGACCTATAACTAAGGTAATTCTTAATACTCCTAGTGATCTAGAAATTGACGATCTTAATATTCCTCTTGCTTTTAGGAAAGGAGCGAGGGAGTGTACCAAGCATCCTTTATATCCTCTCTCTTATTTAGTATCATTTAACAAATCCTCTCCATCTCACAAAAATTTTCTTGTTAGCCTAAACAAAATTTCGATTCCCACTATTGTGTTTAAAGCATTAGCTAGAAAGGAATGGTAGCAAGCCATGATTGTGGACACAAAAACCTTGGAAGAGAATAAAATTTGAGAACTACCAGAGCTGCCTAAAGGTTAAAAAAACACCAGTTGGATGCAAATGATTTTTTTTTTTTTTTTGCAAGGCCAATGGCTCACTAGAAAGATACAAGGCTAGATTGGTTGTCAAACGATATACACAAACTATGGAATGGATTACCAAGGAACCTTTGCTCCAGTGGCAAAAATGAACACTGTCAGAATACCACCATCACTGGCAACAAACCATGACCAGCCACCTCAACAATTTGACGTAAAAAAATGCTTTTCTTCATGGAGACCTAAAAGAAGAAATATATATGCAGGTTCCTCAGGGGTTTGGAGAAAATATAGAAGCTACAAAAGTGCGTACATTGAAGAAAGCACTGCATGGCCTTAAGCAATTTCTAAGAGCCTAGGTTGGAAGGTTCACAAAGGTAATGATATCCACAGGTACAAACAAAGCCAGGGAGACCATACTTTGTTTGTCAAGCACACAGATACAGGTGGGAGTTATAGCTTTACTTGTGGATGTAGACAACATTATAGTTACTGGAAATGATGAGAAAGAAACTCTAAAAAGATGCCTGGCCAAGAAATTCAAAATAAAGGAGCTAGGAAGGCTGAAATACTTCCAAGGAATTTAAGCAGCTTTTTCATGACAGGGTGTTTTCATATCACAGCAGAAATATATAAAAGATCTGTTGAAAGAAAGTGAGAGACTTACCAGCAAACTAGGAGACACTCCAATAGACCCAACTCATAAACTTGGAGAAGCTCAAGGATTGGTAAGAAAATCATCCTAGATGAATTGCTATGGTTGAAAATCATCCTAGAAGATTTAAAGATCAAATGGGATGGTCCAATGAAACTCTATTGTGATAACAATTCAGCCATCAGTAATGCCAACAACCCAGTGCAACACGATAGAATAAAGCACATTGAAATAGACAGACACTTCATAAAGGAGAAATTGGACAGTGGTTTAATCTGTACTCACCATGTCTCATCCAAGGGACAACTAGTTGATGTTCTCATTAGAGGGGTTAACAGCACAGTTTTTCAAGGAATCATTTCCAAGCTAGCAATGCAAAACATCTATTTACCAGCATGAGGGGGAGTGTGTAAGATTATAAGGCGTGATCTTTGGGATTGAGTCAAATATCTTATTTACAGAATTTTTTGTATTGAAGTGTATTATTTTGTATTTAATTGTATTAATATTTAATAGCCTTGTCTGCCTCCCTGATTTTAGGCTTAACTTCCTCATGTACAGATGTATAAGTCCCAGGCTTCCTTGTAAACATATACTGAGATTTCAATAATAATCTCTCTTTTTTCACATTTTCAACCGTTAATTTATTTCTAATTAAAAGTAAATGGCAAGATACAACTAAAATGACAATATCATGTAATATCCTCACATCAGAGGATTTTAATCCATTAATCTATCATCATGAAGCATATAATAAATGATAGTTTAAAACTCAGTGCTTTTCAACAGTTAAAATGTTAAAGCAGCATCACCAAGATTGTATTTTTTCACAATTCAAGCAAAAGTATAATCTCAATAACTATACCATCTTATAACTTGTTACAAAATGAACAAACAGAAACAATACTAGCAAGTAAATTTCAAATATTATATTTGAGCACTTGCAAACAAGTAATCTATATCAGTTATCAAATGAGTAGAAATTGAATTAGGGAAAGCTTTTCTTCACCTCATCTTTTCCATTTATATCAGCTTTGACAAGCTTTGAATAAAATTCCTTTGCACTCTTTCCATCACTTGCTCCACTCTCCTCAACATGAATGAAAGCAACTCGGAGAGCCTCATTTCTGATAACAACAATAAAAGCATTATTTTAAGAGGTCAATAAAATGGACAATCCGGACAGAGCAAGTCCACTGCAAATTGAAATCCCCAAGAAAACTTATATCAACACTTCTGTGACTTAAAGCACTTAAGGTATGACATTCAGTGTCAAGTCAACCTCTCCAATTAGAAGATGTACATCATGGAATTCTTGAACAAACAAAATTATCACTTCAGTTCAGTGTTCCCATTCTTGTACTTATTGTTAAAGGAACACCACAAGATACACACACACACACACGCGCGCAAAGGAGAGTAAACAAAGAAAAAGGGACAGATCTCGTTTAATGTTCAAAGAGCTGAGAAAGTAGTTTCTTGTTGCACACTCAAAGTGAAGGGCATAACTGTCAATATGAATCAAAGTATTGGTATAAACACAGGTGCAAGGGTCAGTAATATGAGCACCAGTGAGTCTCTCAGAAAACACTCTTCTAACATCTTTGAAATATTCAGAAAGCACTAGGCTACTCTACCAAAGATAATACCTCATGATGTTGAAAAGAACATTACTAAGCATAAACAACAGACCATGCTAAAAAGAATGTGGACAAAAGGTTCTTCATATCAGTTTCAGAAAGAAACCTTAATAGCACCCCAGAAACCAAGGGCACAAAATTTCATACCTCTGTAATAATAGAGATATATCAGCAGCTTCTGGTGCTTTCCGCTGCTTTTGTTGCCCATAAATTTGGCATGACACTACATAAGTAAACTTCAAATCTGCTTGTGCCCGTGATTCATGTGACACCTCAAAACCTTGACTTGTGGTGAAGTTGTTTTGAGAATAATCATCCACTATTGATACAACAGATGTCAATAAATATCAATGCCATTCTTCAACAAACAAAAGAAACAACAAATAGAAAATCACAATTTACATGTACAAAAAGGGAATACTCTAATCTAACTACCTCCACACAATCTCCCCTCCATATAACTCTGCAACATTAAAGCCCTCCTATAATACATCATACCTCGCACTGCATTACAAAATAAATTAAAGGATCATAAAAATATCAGTGGTAATAAGTAAGACGGAAAGCATATTAGCAATATGCTAATTAATCTTAAGTAAACGAAATTGCAAGAACCAAAAAAGAAGGGCATATAAATGAAATATTTTTTGGAAGGAGGGGGGATTTTGTAAGCATTTACAACCTGTCCTGGCTAAAGTCTGCCCTCGATAAGATGCCCAAAAACGAAGCTCCAGAGAATCCCTGGAACTTTCGTGAAGTTCTGCATCATCAGTGGACACTGGTCGACCAATTCTTTCAAGGAAGTTGTCCCATTCATCTGCAATAGACATTTATTTCAGAGGTTTTAACAGAGAAAAAAATCAAAACTATTCCTACGCTGCTAGGCCATCTATAAATAGCCTAAGTTTTAGGATAGCTTGTTCTTGAAAGACATCAACAAGCTAAATTTGTTCTCAGTTTTTCCCCCCTTCCATTTTCCCTAATTGACCATCGTTGAAAAACTCGAAGTGGGATAAGAAAATTAAGCACTTAAATAGATAGGCAATAGCTATAACTAAAACATACTAAATCTAATTTACCATAAAGCATGTTCTTAAGGATTAAAATCTTCTTTTATTGAAAATCCTGATGTTTAGTATTTCGCTTTTCTAAACTCTTTGCAAGGTTCGAATTTCCTCTAAGGTTAGGACTTGACAGGTGTTCCCCCACCCCCCCACCCCGGCCCAAAAGAAAAAAAAAACCAACATGATTGGTTTGGTTGGCAAAAGTGTCCGTACCAAATTGATGAACACCTGACCGGACCATAACATGAATTATATATCAAAGATTTTGATAGAGACCAAGATAGTATAAGATGCCAAAGTCTCACATTGAATAGTATAGGATACTTAACAGGGTACTTAAGTAAAGTGGTTCTTCCACCTCAATAGCTAACTTTTAGAGGAGGGTTCCCCACCTTGCTTAAGAGCCCATCAATTGGTATCAAAGTTGATGGTCAGTGGCTCCGAAAAGGGCTACCTGTGGAGAATGAAGTGACGTCAAGTGAAGTGTCACAAAGTATAGTCACCGGGACGTCATCTTTCCAAAGGCGGCCAATTGATAGAAACTAAAGTAATATGGGATGCCAAAGTCTCACATTGAGTAGAATGGAATACTTAATGGGGCATTTAAGTAGAGTGGTTCTCTCACCTCAATATTTAACGTTTGGAGGAGGGTTCCTACCTTGTTGAGGTGCCCATTAGATTTCTTTCCTCGCATTTCCTATAGGATAGATTGTCTATTTTGCTTTTGCCTACATGTCAGTTCATGGTCCATTATTTGCAGCTGGATCGGCTTTTTAAGCTAACATTCTATTTTGGTTTCTCCTTTGCCTAACTGTTTTAGTTATTCTAGAAATATTTTTGGTCCTTCTCCTCTGTACTTAACTTCTAGTTAACACAATTCCAAAGCAATCTCTCACATCTCCTTCAATGCAAAGAGCCTTTATGTTTTATATGAATAATTTGCACAATGAGTCCTGTGTTTGAAGGAGGGGAGATAAATTGTTGGAATATCGTACATAATATCAAAGAATTTATTTATTTTTTAACACAAAGATTGCAATTTATAGGAGAATGCAGGCAATAGAAAGTTTAGCCAATCACCTTCAAAAGGAAATAGACATTAACATAAATAAAAATAAAAACTTAAAAAGTAGAAAACAATTAAGGAAAAAACATTTGACTTCAGTCCATTAACCCATAATAAACAACCATAATTCTCATGAAGAATCTATACACTAAATGCTCAAGAATCATGAGATATTACAAGATTAAACTAAAAATAAAATTAGAAAGTTGACTATAAAATATAATAAAAACCATGGAATAATCACATGACCAATTAGCCATAAATGCTATTAATCACATGATTTCAAATAATAGTCATTCCTTTTTATTATCTGATTTATTTCCTTTCTTAGAGAGTGATGCGGATCAGCTCTTGTTCTGCACACACTATATAAGTGTACTCTCGACATTTGAATAAAAAACAAGAATCATAGCATTTTATTTTCTGATAGAATGCAAGCCCCCATAACAGACTCCATCATGCAGTTTGGCCAATTTCAAGCCTTAAATGCTGAAAAGAGAGCCTCTTTCAACAACATTGCCCAAGTAATCTCCCATAGGTCCAGCAATAACACAACTATACTCATTGTTAGGCATTGTCTCAATGGAAGCAACTACCTGTTGTGGTCCCACACAATATTGATGCATATGCATGGTAGAGGAAAGGAAAAATACATCAATGGTGTTGCCAAACAGCCTGACCCAAGTGATTCCAAATATGATATATAAGTCACAAAGAACGATCTTGTAATGTTATGGCTTATTCATTCTATGACTACTGAGGTTAGTGAGAATTTCATCCTCTATCACTGCTAATGAGATTTAGCATGCTACCAAGGAGTCTTACTCATCTTGAGAGAATTTAGCAACATTGTTCGAAATTGAACTCCTTATCAATGATTTGAAACAAGGGGAACTCACTATCAATTAATTAGAAATGGAAATCCCTTATCAATGATTTGAAACAAGGGGAACTCGTCAATCAATACTTCAATACCCCGATGTGCTATTGACAGTGACAAGACACATGAGGTGAGCACTTGGTCTCACCCAATTGATACTGCTAACTACAAGTAAATTGTGGAGAAAAAGAGGATATACAAGTTTTTTATGGGATTGAAATGTGATGGAGACCATGGTAGTATAAGATACTAAAGTCCTACATCAAAAAGTATGGGCTGCTCAGTGTGGTATTTAAATATGGTAGTTCTCTCGTCTTAATAGTTAGCTTTTGGGGAAATGTCCTCCACTGTGCTTGAGCGTCCATCAATTAGTATCAAAACTAGTAGTCAACGAATGTAGAAAAGGCTATCTGTAGAGGGTTTTTACCGACAGAACGCCAAGTGAAGTGCTACAAAGTATAATCACTAGGACGTCAGCTTTCCAAGGGTGACAAATTGATGAGGATTAAAGTAATATGAAATCCCAAAGTCCCACATCAAATAATATGGACAACTCAACGAGATATTTAAATAAAGTAGTTCTTCCAGCTCAACAGTAAACTTTTGGGGAAGGATTCTCCACTTTGCTTCAATGCCTATCAAACAATAACTTTGAGGAGGTCCAAGGACGAATTCTGGGAACTAAACCCTTGCTATCCCTTGAGGCAGCCTTCTTAGAGGTAAATGGTTCATTATTGAGTGCTAAACGGTTCATTACTTTTGTAGATAAAAAACTTGGGGGTTGTGCAGTAAGATCAAAGAGCAGAGAGCACTACACGCTGAGCCAAATGATATTTTCTATATTGTGTAATAACCTGAATAGGCATGAGCTTAAATAGCCAAATTCAGGTACCAGAAAACCAATGTTACAATGCCAAGTGGCAAGAAGGAAAAAATAGAAAAAGAATTGTATCAAATGACAGCTCATACGAGACAGAGAAGAAGATAAATACAAAATACAAAAATACCCTTGAAATAACAAACCCTTAATGTCGTAACATGCCCCCTCAAACTAGGAGTGATGGACACACACTCCAAGTTTGCTACGAAACCCACGGAATTTATCTTGAGCTAGAGGCTTAGTAAGGCAATCCGCTAGTTGTTCTGTTGACGGAACATATTGAATGGATAATTGCTTGTTGAGAACACGATCACGAACATAATGAACGTCCAACTCAATATGTTTTGTTCTAGCATGAAATACAGGATTAGATGCCAAAGCTGTTGCTCCCAAATTGTCACACCATATAATAGGTGGTCTATCAATATGAACACTGATCTCATTTAATAAAGACTGCACCCAAGCAAGTTCAATGGCCAATGTGGCCAAAGATCTATATTCAGATTTCGTACTTGATCTAGCAACTACTTTCTACTTTTTAGAAGTCCAATTCACTAAGGAATTTCCTAGAAAAACACAATGACCAGCTATAGAACGTCGATCATCTGGGCAAGTTGCCCAGTCAGCATCAGAAAAGCCATATAAATCAAGACTGTCACTTGGCCTTAATAGAATGCCATATTTGGTTGTGCCCTTAAGATATCTAAAAACTCTCTTAACTCCCTGCCAATGTGTTTCAGTAGGAGCACTAGAGAATTGACTGAGTTTGTTTACAGCAAAACATATATCAGGTCTTGTATTTGTAAGGTACTGTAATGCTCCTATAGCACTCCTGTACTTAGCAGCATCAGCCATTAACACACCTTCATGTTTAGATATAATTTTTTCAGATGCCATAGGAGTTGAACAGGGTTTAGCTTGAGTCATACCAAATCTGTCCAACATATTCAAAACATATCGTTCTTGACACAAATGTAGACCATTATCATCACGAATCGCTTGAATTCCCAAAAAATAATTCAGATTTCCTATGTCTTTAAGAGCAAACAACTTATTCAGCTCTTTCACAAATCGATCAAGTGTAGAAGCATGACTACCAGTGATAATTATATCATCTACATAAACTAAAACAAATATAACTTGTGTTTTAGTGTGTAGATAAAATAATGAATAATCACTTCTTGAATTTTGAAAACCCCAGACATTGCGAAGACTCTCATACCAGGCCCTTGGGGCTTGCTTCAGACCATAAATAGCTTTTTTTAGTTTACACACATAATCCAACTTCGTTTTATCTTCAAAGCCTTCTGGTTGATACATGTAAACAATTTCTTGTAGCAAACCATTCAAAAAAGCATTATTAATGTCCAATTGTCTAATCACCCAATTCTTGGTAACAGCAATGGCCAGAATCAGTCTCAAAGTAGCTAATTTAACCACTGGACTAAAGGTCTCAGTAAAATCAATACCTGGATCTTGTTGAAAGCCTTTAGCTACTAGTCTTGCTTTATGACGCTGAATAGATCCATCTGAGTGATATTTGAGTTTGAAAATCCACTTGCTTTCTACTGGTTTGATATGTGTGGACATTGGCACTAATTCCCACGTCTCATTCTTCACCAAGGCATTATATTCTTCGTTCATTGCTTTCCTCCATTCAACAGATTGCAGAGCTTCTATGGTGCAGGTTGGTTCTTTAAACTGTTGTTGTTGAACAATCATACACAATGAGGAGAATTTTGATTTAAGAACACCACTTTTGCTTCTGGTAACCATTGGATGCACTGATTGAGGTCTGGTACTTTCAGAACTAATGCTTTCTTGCTGTAATTCATCACAATCCTTACTAGTAGAGGAGCTTGATTCAGCTTCACCGCTGGAGGAGAGTCCATTATCTTTATGAGATTGTATTTCAGCTTCATTTTGATTGTAGGATTTACTGGAATTTGCATCTGAAGCTTGCTCAGACTCATTTACGGTTTGAGAAGCTGATATGTTTTGCTGCAACTGATGATCACTATTCTCTTCAGATTGTCTATCATTTGTTGATGTGATCTCGTAATTTTCTTCTAATTTGTTTCCTCTATTCGATAGTTCTATCTTGAAAAATGAAGATGGAACCACTTGAGTCTCAGGTTCTTGTTTAGTGTTAAGAAAACCTGAAGTAAAAGGAAACTCAACTTCATTAAATACCACATGCCTTGACACATAAATCCTGCCTGTAGGACTTAAACATTTGTAGCCTTTGTGTATGCCACTATAACCCAAAAAGACACATTTGGTAGTATGGAATTGAAATTTATGAACATTATAAGGCCTTAAGTACAGATAGTAAGCACATCCAAACACTTTTAATTGTTTATAGTCTGGCTGTTTCTGATGAATCATCATGTAAGGATTTATTCCTCCTAAAACAACAGTAGGTAGAACATTAATTAGAAGTGTAGCAGTCTGAAAGGCTTCATACCATTACCGAAGAGGCATGTGAGCTTGAGCTAAAAGTGTTAATCCCATCTCCACAACATGCCTATGCTTTCGTTCAGCTCTTCCATTCTGTTCAGAGGAATGAGGACAAGAATGACGAAAATGAATTCCAACCTCTTGAGTATAAGATATAAAACTTTGATATTCTCCACCACCATCACTTTGGAGAATCTTAATCTTGCAATTAAGTTGGTTTTCAACAAGAGCTTTAAACTGTTTAAAGGCAGCTAAGGCTTCACTCTTGTGTTTTAGAGGATAAAGCCATGTGTATCTAGTGTAGTCATCAACAAAGATTATGGAAAAACGAAATCCATTAATAGAGGATATAGGTGCTGGACCCCAAAGATCAGTGTGTATCAACTCAAGAGGTTTAGATGCATGCGAATGAGACACTTTATAGGGCAGAGAATGACTCTTGCCATACTGACAGGCTTCACAGAAACTAAGATCTTCATTAGCATTAATCTTTTCATTACATTCACTCAAAACTTGATTCAAAACCCTTATAGAAGGGTGCCCTAGCCTACAGTGCCATAACTCCTTTTCTGAAAGATAACAACACTTTTTATTTTGTTTATCAATAGTAAAAGCAGCAAAAACAGCAACTCCTCCTTGTTTCACCAGCTTCCTATCGGGTCCAGTAAGTACTTCGTATAATCCATCATTAAGCATGCCCAATAGCAGAACCGGACCCGTTGCTTTGTCCTTCACATAACAATAGGCATTATCAAATTCAACAGTCACATTATTATCTCGAGTCAGTTGAGAAACACTTAACAAGTTTTTTGAAATCTGAAGAGCATACAGAATTTTTTTCATTTGAAGAATACCATTCTCACTTTTAATCATACCACAGCCAGATTTAACAACATCAACAATGTTACCATTACCAACAACTATTTTCTCCTTACCACCAGTTTTGTCAGTATCTGTGGCTATTTGATCATTGATTGCAATGTGATTACTCGTTCCACTGTCAACATACCAACTATCATCTACAACTGTTTGTGGTGAAGCTAAGAAGGCTGAGGAGGTATTGTTGGAGTTCTTTCGTTCAGCAAAGGATGAGAAACTTCTATCATATCTGTAATAGCATGCATCAGCCGTGTGCCCTATTTTATGACACACTTGACAGACAGGCTTCATGTTGCGAGAGCCTCTGCCTCGTCCTGTTGAGCCTCTTCCTCCTCTGTTATAATTTCCTCGCCAGTTTCCACGAGAGGCACTTTGATCAGCTTTGGCATAGTTAGCCATGACATTTGTTGAGCCACCCAGATTCAGATTAGCCATGCTATGAACCTATTCAATCCTTTTCTCATTGCAGAAGGTTAGCTCGAAGTTCAATCCAAGAGAGATCAGTTCGAGAATTTAAAAGAACAGAAATAGCATTATATTCAGAATCTAATCCATTTAACGCCACCATGATCAAGTCACTAAGAGACACTGGATGGCCTGCAAGCGCAAGTCCATCAGACAGAGATTTGATCTTGTCCAGATATTAGGACATCTTCATGTTCCCTTTACATATACGATGGAGTTCACTCTTGTAGAGAGACACCTGTGCTCTGTTTTAAGCACTCGCTAGCTCACGAGCTTCATTCCAAGCTTCCATCGAGGTCTTACAGTTTACCAGCTGAGATGAAACAGCAGTTGTCATGGAGTTGCGCAGCCAACCGAGCAATAACTGATCATTCATAATCCATTCAGAATACGCCGGGTTCGATTTAATCTCTGCACCTTCAGAGATTGTCGGCGATGGACATGAAAGAGTACCGATAATATATCCCTCAAGATTGTTGCCTCTAATTAAGGGCAAAACCAACGATTGCCATAACAAATAGTTGGATTCATCCAACTTCACAGCAACCGTTTGGCTGAAAGAGGTCGAAATAGTCGATCCTTTGAAGAGGGGATTTGTCAGTTGATTGTTTGTGGAATTACTGGGGTTAACAACCGGATTTGAATGAGAACTATTTGATGAGGCGGTTGGGTCCGATTGTGTAGCCACATCAGCGTTAGCTTTACGCGGCTCTGATACCAAGTAAGATCAGAGAGCACTACACGCTGAGCCAAATGATATTTTCTATATTGTGTAATAACCTGAATAGGCATGAGCTTAAATAGCCAAATTCAGGTACCAGAAAACCAATGTTACAATGCCAAGTGGCAAGAAGGAAAAAATAGAAAAAGAATTGTATCAAATGACAGCTCATACAAGACAGAGAAGAAGATAAATACAAAATACAAAAATACCCTTGAAATAACAAACCCTTAATGTCGTAACATGTGCAACATAAAAAATTTATCGTGTGCTAAATGGTTCATTACTTTTGTAGATGACCATACTAGACTTACATAAATATATCTTATAAAGGAGAAATCTAAGACCACTGCCATCTTCAAACAATTTCAAAATTTTATACAAACCCACTTCCACACCAAAATCAAAGTCCTTCGAATAGATAATGCCCGTGACTATTTCAATGCCCATCTTTTAGAATATCTCACTCACCATGGGGTAGTAAACCAAAGTTCCAGTGTGAAACTCTTTAACAAAATGGGATAGCTGAGGAGAAGAGTAGACACTTTTTAGAGGTAGCTAGGTCCTTGATGATAATTACCAATGTTCCTAAGTTCAATTCAAGTGAAGCAATTTTTACAGCCACCTACCTAATCAATCAACTACCCTCAAAGACCCTTAACTTCAAAACCCCTTGTGAACAACTTCTTCAAGCTTCCCTCACACTCAAATCCTCTCCACCTTACCCCAAGAGATCTTTGGTTGCACTCTCTTTGCTCACATCCATCACCATGGAAAACTTGACCCAAGAGCACATAAGTGCATATTCTTAGGTTATTCATTTTCCAAAAAAGGCTATAAGTGTTACTCCCCTATAACTAAGAAAACATACATCTCCATAGATGTAACTTTTTAAGCAACAACCTTATTAAACCAAAACACTCATTCAGGAAGAGAGTAAGTCAGCGTTAGAATGGAGTTTATGGCCTAAGTCTAGCCCTAAAATTCCCTCGAAAGTCAGACCTACATCTGAACCACCACCCAAAAATGAACCTAGATCTAACCCTAAGCCTAATGCCCCTGAAACTAGATCTAAACCTAAGCCTAATGCCCTTGAAACCAGACCTAAACTAGTTTTTGAGAATAAGCCCATCTTCCCTCAAAATGAGATGGATAATTCTAATATTGGCAGCACCACCAGTAAACAACAAACAAAGCTCATTGTGTACAATAAAAGAAAGAAAGGAATTGATGCTGAGCCTAGCGCACCTCCTAAGCCAATCCCCCATCCAAGTCCACATAAAAGTTGTGAAGATGATTCATATTTACCTATTGCTTTCAAAAAGGGGATAAGGTCTTGCACCCAACATCCCTTATGCAATCACATTTCCTACAATAGCCTTTCACCAAGCTATCAAAGTTTTGTGGTTAGCATCTCTAATGAACAGCTGCCTAAAAGTGTCAATGAAGCGATGAATAGTACTGAATGGAGGAAAGCCAATGAAGAAGAAATGGGTGCTCTCAAGAAAAATAATACATGGGAGGTAGTTCATCTGCCAAAAGCGAGGAGAGAAGAAAAAACAAAACTTATTGGATGCAAGTGAATGGTTACAATCAAGTATAATCCTAATGGAAGTGTGAGCCACTATAGAGTTATATTGGTGGCCAAAAGGTTTACTCGAATCTAAGGAGTTGATTTCCAATAAACCTTTGCACCCATAGCAAAATTCAATACTATCAAAGAGCACCTTCCATTAGTAGCCAATCATGACTGGATACTTCACCAGTTGGCCACTAAAAATGCCTTTTAAATTGAGATTTGGAAGAGGATGTATATATGAAAACCCTACCTAGCCTGGACAACAACACCAATAAAGCTTGCAAGCTGAGAAAATCACTTCAGGGGTTGAAACAGTCTCCAAGAACATAGTTTGATAGATTTTCTAAGGCTGTAAAGGGATATGGATACATTCAAGGACAAGTAGACCATACTTTGTTTACAATTCTCATGATGATGGCAGAATCTCTATTCACATTGTTCATGTTGATGATATTGTAATTACAGGTGATTACTTGGACGAAATAAGGAGATTAAAAGATGCACAAGGCAAAGAATTTGACACAAAAGACCTAGGAGAACTAAGATATTTCTTGATGTTTGGATATTAGAAGATTTATGTCCTTAAATGTAGATATTGTAATTTGTGACATAATCATAGGGATAGGATATGATTACCATAATCATAGAGATAGAATATGATTACGTAGTCATTAATGAGGGCTCCTCCTCTCTTGTATATATATATTCCAATCCTTTGAATGAAAATAGTGTGAGATTCAATTCATATTTCTCTACATAATATCAGAACATTAGGTTATGTATCGGTGGAGTTACTATCTGTTTTGTTTATACATTGCTGCTCTCTGTAAGTCCAAAAGTCAAGTTCCTAAAGGTGTCGTTCTCAACGTCTCCGTATACGACACCTCCTACTCAGGCAAGATCAACAGGCTCCGATCGTTGTTTCACTGAAGAATCACCGCCGTCTGACCAGCGCGAGGCTCACACACTGTCTCCAGTTTCGTCGTCCGTCCACACGCCGGCAGGTGGGAAAGCATAAGACATCTCAACCCCGATCTTCTCCAACAACATCGACTAATCATTTCCCACACTTTTCTGTTGGTTTCTAGGTCTGGATGCATGTTTTTCAGAACCGGGCTCATTCATTTTGTCTCTTTCAATCCAGTTTCTCGATCTCTGCTTGCTCTTCACTGGCTAGTGGTCCCTAATGTGACTACTGATGTTCGTTCCATTGCTTATTTGTGTTTTTTGATCTAATCTATTTTTTGTTATCTCATAACTACTGAAACTAAGTCTACAGTTGTCTTTGAGGTTGTTCTAGTTGTAACTAAAATTACTGATCACAAATTGAACTGGATGAATTTTCTACATTGAAGTAAGACAATTCGCATCTATTTGCGAAATATTGAAAAGGAAGACCATTTGACAAAGGCTCCTCCAATAGATAATTCTCACCAGGCTTGATTGCGAGATGATGCACGATTGTTCTTACAGATTCACAACTCTATTGAAAGTGAGATTATTAGTTGTACTAATCACTGTGAATTTGTTAAAGAACTTATGGATTATCTGGAGTTTTTGTATTCAGGGAAAAGGAATGTATCTCGTATTTATGAAATTTACAAAGCGTTTTATCGTGCCAAAAAACAAGATCGTACTCTTAAGGCTTACTTTATGGAGTTTAAGCGAACTTATGAAGAGCTAAATATGCTACTTCCTCTCACTTCTAACTTGAAAATTCAATGAACCCAACAAGAACAAATGGCTGTCATGAGGTTTCTTACTGGTCTTTCTCCCGAATATAAAACTGTTCGTTCACAAGTCCTATCTGGAACTGAAATCTCTAACCTTCAAGAAGTCTTCTCTAGAGTAATGCAGGCTGAGAGCCTCTTATCAAAGCCATCCAATGATCAAAATAATGCTTTAATTGGCCGGAGTCAATACAACCGTGGTGAATCTAAACTAGAGGGAGCTAATATTCAACATCAGGAAATTGATGAAATTATGTGCTATTACTGTTATGAACCGAGCCATACCAAGCGTACTTGTCGTAAGCTTCGAAATAAACAACAAAACTCATTCTGCAAATGTGGTGTCCACTACTAATGATAAGGTTACGATCTCCGCCATCGAGTATGCCAAATTTTCTAAATACCAAGAATCACTACAATCCACTACTCTTACTACCCCTTGTTGGTGCTCTTACTAGGACAAGTAACACTGATACATGTCTTGTTTCTTCTTCTTCCAAATGGATCATAGATTCCAATGCTACTGACCACATGACAAGTAACAATCATCTCTTCTCTACATATAACTCGTATGCCAACCCCTCTACTATTACCATTGCTAATGATTCCTCCACCAGTGTTCTTGGTCTAGCATTGTTCACCCCACTCCTTTTCTTTTATTATCATCTATGCTGGACGTACTTGAACTTACTTTTAATCTCCTTTCTCCAAACAAACTTACCTGTAGCTTGATTTGTTGTGTCTTACTTTTTCTTGATTATTGCTTATTTCAGGATCTTACGATAAAGAAGATTATAGGCAGAGGTTACGAGTCTGGCGGCCATTATTTCCTTGATGATCGACTGCTTCAATCAGTTGCTTGCTCTAACGCTTTGACTCCTTTTGAGATCCATTGTCGATTGGGTCACTTATATCTGTCGTCTCTGAAAAAACTTTACCCTTAGTTTCAGCATTTGTTGTCTTTAGATTGTGAATCATGGCAATTTGCCAAATATCACCGTCTTCCTCGTGTCTAGAGTCAATAAATGGACTGCGTCGCCTTTTGAGATAATTCATTCTGATGTTTGGAGTCCCTATCATATTGAGTCTAAAACTGGTTTTAAATACTCTTATCACCTTTGTTGATGATTATTCTCGTGTTACTTGGTTATATTTAATGAAAAATCATTCTGAATTATTCTTTCACTTTTGTGCCTTTTGTGTTGAAATTAAAACTCAATTTGACAATTTGACATCCCTATCCATACTTTACGTAGTGATAATGCTAAAGAATATTTTTCAACATCCTTTAGGCACTTACTTGAAATGACATAGGCACTTATATTTCAAATGAAGGTTCCTCGGTCTTTCTGGGCTGATGTAGTCTCCACTGCTTGCTTTCTCATTAATCGCATGCCTTCCTTTGTCCTTACTGGTAACATCCCTTATACTACCTTGTTTCCTTCTAAGTCCTTGTTTGCCATTGATCGAAAAAATTTTGGGTGTGTTTGCTTTGTTCAGGATGTTAGGCCCCAAGTCACCAAATTAGACCCCAAGTTTCTGAAATGTGTTTTTCTTTGGTATTCTCGTCTTCAGAAAGGATATCAGTATTTCTCTCCCACTCTTAATCGTTATTTAGTGTCTGTAGATATTACTTTTCATGAGGCCATTCTTTACTTTTCTTCCTCATCTACACCTTCCTCACTTACGGAGGATGATAATCTTAGTTTATCCTGTCATTCAAGCGCTGGCTCAAACACTTGCTCAACCCTCAGTCACTCAGGTTTACATCAGACGTCCCAAAGAAACACCTACCGCCAGACCAGGCCTCCCATCATCTCCTTCGTCGTCGAATCCTGTTTTGAGCCCTATCATCAATGAGCCTAACTATGAATCTGATTCAACTCCTGCTTCTGATACTACACCTGAGCTTGACACCTCCCTTGATCTACCCATTGCTCTTCGAAAAGGTAAACGCACATGTGTCTATCTCATTTCGTCTTTTGTTTCTTATGACCACTTGTCTCCTGTGTCCATCTCCTTTATTGCTTATTTAGATGTCATCTCTGTCCCCTAAATTGTTCACGAAGCCTTATCTCACCCAGGTTGGCGTGCTGCCATGGAGGAGATGACGGCCCTTGAAAATACCAATACTTGGACCTTAATGGATTTACCTCTCAGCAAGAAAGCCATTGGGTGCAAATGTGTCCTTACTCCAAAAACGAAGCCTAATGATACTCTTGACCGTCTTAAGGCTCGCCTTGTTGCTAAAGGCTATACTCAAACCTATAGTGTTAACTATTCAAAGACCTTTTCTCCTGTGGCCAAGCTTGCCTCGGTTCGACTATTCATTTCAATGGCTACTACTTATGGATGAGATTTACGTCGATTGAATATCAAAAATGCTTTTTTACATGGGGATCTCCATGAAGAACTTTACATGGAGCAACCACCTGGCTTTGTTGCTCAAGGAGAGCATAGGAAAGAATGTCCCCCAAAAAAAAATTTTTATATTGCCTAAAACAGAGTCCCCGGGCTTGGTTCAGAATGTTTAGCGATGTGGTTCAGAAGTTTGGTTTAAGTAAAAGTAAGTGTAAACATTCTATTTTCTATCAAAGAATAGATGCTGGCATAATTCTCCTTGTTGTGTACGTTGATGACAGTGTCATTACTGGGAGTGATACCTCGGCCATCTCATCACTCAAATCCTTTTTTCATTCTCATTTTTAAACGAAGGATTTAGGACCGTTGAAGTATTTTCTACAGATTGAAGTCCTGAGGAATAAGAAAGGCATTCTCCTGACTCAGAGAAAATATGTTCTTGATTTATTGAAAGAAACAGGAAAGTTAAGAGTTGCACCATACAGCTCTCCTATGATTCCTAATCCATAACTTAATGTTGATAAAAGTAAATTATTTGACAATCCTAAAAGATATAGAAGATTGATTGGGAAATTGAACTATCTCACGGTGACTTGTCCTGATATTACCTACCTAGTCAATATACTCAGTAGTTCATGGTCTCCCCAATAGCTAATCAATGAGAAGCTCTAGAACATGTTTTAAATTATCTGAAAGGAACTCCACGCCGTGGTATACTGTACAGTAATCATAGTCATATAGATATTGAGTATTTCTCTGATGCAGATTGTGGCGGATCTAAAGCTACTAGACGATCCACTCTGGATATTGCATGTTTGTGGGCGAAATTTGGTATCTTGGAGGAGCAAAAAGCAAAATGTAGTCTCCCAGTCAAGTGTAGAATCAGAATACAGGACCATAGCACAATCTGTATGTGAACTAATATGGCTATATCAATTATTGAAGGAAGTTAGCCTTAAGATCTCGTTACCAGCAAAATTATGGTGTGACAATAAGGCTACTCTACACATAGCCTCTAATCCTGTCTTTCATGAATGCACAAAGCACATCGAGATTGATTGTCACTATGTTTGTGACAAGATTCAAGAGAAGTTTATTTCCATAAGACCAGTGAAGACTGGAGACCAATTGGGCAATCTTCCTACAAAAGCTCTTAATGGGACTCGGGTTAGATATCTTTGTAACAAGTTGGTCATGATTAACATCTATGCTCCAACTTGAGGGAGAGTGTTAGGATATTAGAAGATTTATTTCTTTAAATATAGATATAGTAATCTATGACATAATCATAGGGATAGGATATGATTACTATAATCATAGAGATAGAATATGATTATATAGTCATTAATGAGGGCTTCTCCTCTCTTGTATATATATTAAAATCCTCTGAATGAGCATAGTGTGAGATTCAATTCATATTTCTCTATACTTGAGAATGAAAATAGCCAAGTTAAAGATAGGTGTAGTGGTGTCCCAAAGAAAATATACTTTGGATTTATTGGAAGAAACGAGTATGCAAGGTTGTAGGCTGACTGAAACTCCAACGGAAGCAACTTATAAAGTCAGTCTCAAGCTTGAAAGTTCCCCAGAAGACACAAGCATGTATCAACGACTTGTGGGCAACTTAATCTACCTATCCCACACTAGACCTGATATTAGTTTTTCAGTTAGTGTAATATGCCAATTTATGGACAAACCAAATCAACATTTAGATGCGGTTTACAAAATTCTTAGATATTTTCAAATGATCATCGGCAAGGGTATCTATTTGAAAAAATGCACAATCAGAAGTGTGAGGTATATACAAATGCATATTGGGCTAGCTCAATCATTGACAAGAGGTCAACCTCAGGTTATTGTACATTTGTACACGGAAATCTTGAGACTTGGAGGAGCAGAAAGCAACAAGTTGTTGTTAGGAGTAGTGCTGAAGCCAAGTTTAAAGCACTAGCACAAGATATCTGTAAAGGTTACTGGTTGACTAGACTTCTCAAAGAACTTAGGATCTCTATTGAAGGGCAAATAAAGGTGATGTGCAATAATATAACAACGATTTGCATTGCTAAGAATCCTGTTCAACATGACAAGACCAAATATATGAAGATAGAGCGCCACTTCATCCAAAAAAAGGTGGAAATGAGAATTATAAACTTGGTTTACACTTTATCTAATTCACAAGTGGCAGATGTGCTTACTAAAGCTATAACAAGATTTGAAGGGGAGTATTGGAATTTGGTGCATAAAATTAGGGATGCTTCTTCCCAGAATGAGTGTGATTCATGTGTTGATATTATTCTCAAAGTCAACAATTATTTTCCTTTTTTATTTCCCCTCTATTATGCAACTTTATATAGGCTTTTAATTGTAATTAATTAATTTCTTTTATTTCCCTGGTTTGTTTCTTTTCTTAAAGAGTGCAACAACGTCTCCTTGTTCTGCTCACTCTCTATATATGTGTAATCACCATATTCAAATAAAATAAGAAATTAAGAGCACAATACCTTTGATTTTTTCATGGTATCAAAGCCCTTGATAGATATTATAATAAAATTATTCATGAGCCTTTACTTTACTGTTTAAGCTTTTGAATTGAAATAGTTCTCAACAATTATCATTACTTTCAAGAGTCAAGATAGAAACATTGTTGTTCCATTTGTGAGGATAAAAAATACTACCATTGCATGTTAAGTTAGATTTTGACAAAGATAATAAAGAACTAAGAGCTCAAAGTCTGAACACCAATATATGTTTATTCTTGGGAAGAGGAGCTTAAAAGAGAAGACACATTACCTGGATATATCTTTTGAAGATAGAAAATAATTGATATTCCATCTTCATTCTCCTTTTGCAATTCAGAAGTACTATAAAGTACAGTTTCACTATAGTATGGTGTGAAGACACTATTTCAAACAAAAGATAGAAGGGAAATGTTAATATGGGGGAAAACAGGAATTAAGGAAAAAACTCCGCTGTAAACTATAGGCTTATACCTGAATGGCATCATTTCACTAACAAGCCTTGCTGGAGGCATGGCCATAAACAAGGAATTAGTGAAAAACTCTAATCTTCTTCTTGCTTCAAGATTTTTAGGAACATTAGCAGCAGAGTCCTTTACAGTAAGGAGAAGGTGCAACCGCTTCACCAGCTCTTTCTACAACAACAGACATTATTCAATTACTTTGATATATGAACAGAAAAACAAGGAATATTTGAAGGAAAATAAAAAGGAGGTATCACATCCAAAGCACTTACAATTTCTGGATCATTAGGCCATTGTATTCTAGAAAAAAGGCGTCCCTCATTCCTAGCTCTAGCCAAAATGTTCCACGTATCAATTTGTTCCCTAGGAAATTAAAATGTAAGAACAGGGCAACCTAGACAATAGTTACAAATCTACACAATGGCTTGAAAATCATAAATATTCAACCAAGTACCTTAAATCCAATGAAAGCAGTTCATCGGTAACAACCCTATATAGCTCTGCTACAGCATTGACAGCACCTTTTGCAAGTCCAGGATCATTTTGAGTCTAATATAGATCATTTTTGTCATGAATATAACAAACAATTCAGACTACAAAATACACCAACTATCAAATATTTCAACACAGCCCTCAAAAAAAAAAACGCAAATATTTATAACCTTTTAACCATTTAAAAACAATGTGAAGCAAAAATTTGTGTTGGAATGGGCCAAGCCCATTATCTATAGTTTATGGCTTCATTTTTATTTTTCTGATCTGTTTTCATTGTCATTTACCGTTCCTATTTTCTCTCCCCTGTTTTTTCGTTTTGTTCCATATCTTTCGGCTGACTCAATGGGATTTCTAGTTAACCAAATCCCACTGCTATGTATGTACCCAACGCCTCCAATGAATAATACGATTGAAGTTTCTCCTAGAAATCCACATGGTATCAGAGCCTAAAGGCTCATGCGACCTGGGGGAATACTGTTTGGCACCATGCGGTCAGATACTAGCGGCAGAGTATCTTCCCTGATCTCGCAGAGAAGTGTTAACCCACAAGTAGTAGTTGCCGACCAAACAGACATGGCCAACGAGCAGAGCAATGCAATCTCCAGTGGACGGACACCTTCAACGTTACCAGTACAGCCTACTTTCATGTCTACCACCGCCGACAACCTCTCCTCTTTGCTGGTAACATATCGTCTAACGAAAAACAACTATTTTCTCAGGTCCAAAAACATTCTTATGTTCATTAGGGGCAAAGGGAAGGAGAATTACTTAACTAGAGAGGCTGCTGCACCTGACCCATCTGACCGAAGATATGAAACCTAGTTCTCTGAAAATAATACTGTCATGACTTGGCTTATAGGCTCCATGTCAGTAGAAATCAGTAACAACTATATGCTTGCCACAACTGTTAAGGAAATATGGGAGTTTGTGAGAAGAACTTATGGGATCAGAGATAATTCAGTTGCTGTTTTCTCTATTAAAAGACAGCTACGGGAATTAAAACAGGGAGCGAAGACAGCAACACAATACTATAGATCACTCATGCGACGATGGCAACAAATAGACCTTTATGAGACCCATAACTGGTCCTGCGACAAAGATGAAATCTACTACAAACAGCTGATTGAAAAAGAAAGGTCCTATGAGTATTTACTGGGACTAAATGATAGATTTGAAGAAACCAGGGGGAGAATTATGAGTTTGAAGCCAATGCTATCTCTTGAAGAAACTGTGAACACCGTGAAATGTAAAGAAAGTAAGGAGTTGACACAAAGTGTTCCTCCTTCACAGTACTCTAAGTCCTTTGCCATGGTGACCAAAGGAGGACAAATGTTAGAGTATCGTGGAAAGAAACCTACAAAGTGGTATGACCACTACAACAAATGGGGTCACACCAAAGCTAATTGCTAGAAGATACACGAAAAGCCTCTCAACAAACCTGGAAACAAGAGTGAGAGTCGAGGTTTGCTAATTGGAGCAAACACAAATGAAGAGATTCTGAACAAAGAAGAACTGACAATTCTTAAGAGGTTGCTGGAAAAGCATAACCTACAACATCCCACAAGTGAAAAAAATTCTCCAACTCCCTCTGTAACTCTGGCTCAAGCAAGTATTTAACCTCACGACTATACTAAGCTCAATAGTGAAACCTGAAGCTGTCTGGATAATTGACTCTGGAGCCACTGACCATGTTACTACTGGCTTCAAAGAATTTTTCACTAATCTCGAATACTGATCTGCCTATACAACTATAAAAGTGGCTAACGGAACCTATGCTAAGGTTCTTGGAATTGGGACTGTTGCTATATCTGAGACCATTGAGTTAAAAAACGTTTTATATGTCCCTGAAATTAAATGTAGTTTGCTCTCTGTTAGAAGAATTACAAAACAATTGAGGTGCACTATTAGCTTCAATGATAACAATTGTGTTTTTCAAGATTTGGCTTCGAGGTGGATGATTGGCAATGCTAAGGAATGGGGAGAACTCTATTACCTAAAAATAGCACAAGTGAGGAATAAGAGTGAGAAAGTTGATATCTTTTCTACTATCTACAATAATGAGATTGAGTTGTGGCATTATAGGTTAGACCACTCAAGTCTCCGTTACATGAAATGTTTATTTTTTGATTTGAGTAATAAGATTGATTCTATTGCCTTCCATTGCGAATTTTGTCAATTTGCCAAACTCGCCCAAAGCCATTCTCCCAAACATGCTTATAAACCCACAAAACCTTTTGCACTAATTCACAATGATATTTAAGGTCTATCAAAAATCTCTAGTTTATTTAAATCCAAGTGGTTTATAACATTTATTGACGATCACACCTAAGTAACGTGGGTTTTTCTTATGAAAGAACAGTTTGAAACTTTGCAAATTTTCAAAAAATTTCATATTTTCATTAAAAACCAATTTGGCTCCACAATTCAAAACTTCGAAGTGATAATGGGAGAGAGTACATGAGTATCAACTTTCAAAACTATCTTAATGAACATGGGATACACCACCAAACCTCGTGTTAATACCCCACAACAGAATGGAACAACTGAGAGGAAAAATAGACATCTCTTGGAAGTTTCTAGAGCTCTTATGTTAATTAACAATGTACCTCACATTTTTTGGAGTGATGCAATTCTCACCTCTGCTAATTTGATCAATAAGTTACCCTTAAAAACCTTAAAGTTTGAAACAACCAGTGATAGCTAGAAGCTCAGCAAAAGCTGAATATACAGCTCTGGCCCTTAGAATTTGTAAAGGCATCTGGATACTGAGACTAATACAAGAACTTGCACAGAAGATAACCATGCCTATCAAAGTGTGGTGTGACAATATGACCACTATCAAAATTGCTCAGAATCCCATACATCATGATAGAACAAAGCATGTGGAAGTTGATAGACATTTCATCAAAGAAAAGATTGAATCCAAGATAATAGATCTTGCCTACATCTCAACAAACCAACAAGTAGCTGATATGCTAACAAAAGCCCTTCCAAGAATCAAGTTTGAAGAGTTAAGAAGCAAGTTAGGATTGATCAATATCTACTCTCCAACTTGAAGTGGAGTGTTGGAATGGGCCAAGCCTATTATCTATAGTTTATGGCTTCATTTTTATTTTTCTGGTCTGTTTTCATTGTCATTTACCGTTCTTATTTTCTCTCCCTTGTTTTAATCAACCAAATCCCACAACTATATATGTACCCAATGCCTCCAATGAATAATATGATTGAAGTTTCTCCCAGAAATCCACAATTTGAAATAAGGGGGAAATTGCAAGAGTAACAAGAATAGATTTCAACATGTCTTAATTAAATCCAGTTTTTTAAAAAAATATATCCTATCAATCTAACATTGGCTGCTTAATGCTCTAATTCTAGTATCAACAACAACAAAAACCAATTTAAACAATTAGGGCAATCAGGATTAATGATTTAGGAGCCTCTGGCCATATGACTAATTCTCATCAACTATTTAGTTCTTATAACCCTTGTGCTAGGAACTTGAAAGTTAAAATTGCTTATGGATCCTTTGCTCCTGTGACAAGTAAAAAGAACATTTGTATATCAGATTCCATCACCTTAAAAAATCTATTTTCCATGTCCCTAAACTTGCTTGCAACTTACTTTTTGTTAGTCAATTAACCAAAGATCCACATTGTTCTACTAAATTTCTTCCATCTCATTGTGTCTTTTAGGACTTGACATCAGGGATGACGATTGACAGTGCCAAAGAGTATGAAAGGCTCTACTACTTCGAAGATCCCAAGGTGAGTAGTCATAAACCCAATATTACTTGTAATTCAGTTTCTACTTCAAAAGATGATGATCTGATGTTATGGCACCTACGTTTTGGCCACCCTAGTTTTAAATATTTGTGTCATTTGTTTCCAAACTTGTGTTCAAATAAAACTACCACTGATATTCAATATGAAAGCTGTGAATTTGCTAAACATCATAAAAACCACTTTCCAAAGTCCAAATATAAACCAACTAAACCATCTTCTATTATTTATAGTGACTTATGAGGACCTTCTCGTACTAGTAACCATATCCATACAAAAAGGTTTGTCTCATTTATTGATGACCACACTCATCTTTGCTAGGTATATCTTCTAAAAGATAAATCTGAAGTCACTCCCGTGTTCATTAATTTCCACATTATGATCAAGAAGTAGTTCAATACAACTATCCAGATATTATACACTGATAATGGCATTAAGCTTTTTAACAACACATTAGGATCCTTTTTGAGGCAACATGGGATTATACATCACAGTTCATGTAGTAATACACCTCAACAAAATGGCATTGTTGAACAAAAAAATAGACATATCCTAAAAGTTGCAAGGGCATTGATGTTCTCTTCCAACATACCATAAATCTTTTGGAGTGATGCCATTCTTACTACCACTAACCCCATAAATAGAATTGACTAGTCTTGTCGTTTCATTTGCTACTCCCTTACAAAACCCCAAGGAAACATTTCCAAATTCTCGCCTACAAGCAGACATACCTCTCAAAGTTTTTGCATGTACAGCATTTGTCCATGTTCCTTCCAATCAAAGAACTAAGTTGAATCCCCATGCCATTAAGTGTGCATTTCTGGATTTTTCCCCAAATCAAAAAGGGTACAAATGTTATGATCCTTCATCCGAATGTTCATTTGTCAATATGGATGTCACTTTCTTTGAACAATCACCCTTCTTCTCCAAGTCTTCCGTTCAAGGAGAGAATTTGAAGGAATCTCAGACTTGGCATTAAAATCATACCATCCTTCATTGTATTGACTCATCCCCACCCATTTTTGTGTCCAACACCTCCAATGAGCCAGAAACAAAAGGAAGTTCTAATCTAGGGGGAAAAGTAGAAATGCCACAAAATAAAGAGATTACTGTCTACTCATAAAGGAAGAAACCTAAGAATGGTGAACCCATACTTGAGGCACTGCAGGAATCTGACCTAGTGACGCACCCTGAATCCTTTCCCAAACAAGTAAATCACTTTGAACCCCCTGATCTCTCTGATTTAAACCCTCCTATTGATTTAAGAAAACCTACTTGCATTTGTACTTTGCATCCTATAAGAAAATTTGTGTCCTACAAAGCTCTTTTCATAGGATATAGTGCTTTTGTATCTAACCTTGACAGGATAAAAGTTCCCTACAACATTCAGGAGGCATTAGAAATACTTGAATGGAAAGCAGCAGTATTGGAGGAAACGAGTGCCCTAAAGAAGAATGAAACCTGGGAGATAGTTAAATTGCCAAATGGAAAAAAAAAAAAAAACTAGTAGGACCCAAATGGATATTCATAGTGAAGAATAGGGTAGATAGAACTGTGGAACGAGATAAGGCTTGACTCATTGCAAAGAGTTTCACACAAACATATAATATAGATTACATAGAGACCTTTACACCAGTGGCAAAATTGAATACCATCAGAGTGCTCCTATCACTAGCTGTTAATTTGAATTGGACATTGCAATAACTTGATATCAAGAATGCTTTCTTGAATGGCAATTTGGCAGAAGAAATTTATATGACTCTTCCCTTAGACTTCAGCAAGAAGGGTGAAGAAAATCATGTTTGTAGACTAAAGAAATCATTATATGACCTAAAGCAATCTCTCAGGGCATGGTTTGAGAGGTTTACCAAAGTACTAAAAGCACAGAGATACAAACAAAGCCACTCAGATCATACATTATTACTAAACCACAAAGAAGGAAGAAGAACTATCCTCATTGTGTATGTCGATAATATCATCCTCACTGGTGACAATGAAGAAGAAATTAAAAGACTAAAAAGAACTCTAGCTACTGAATTTGAAGTAAAAGACCTAGGACAAATAAGGTACTTTCTGGGAATAGAGATTGCCAGGTCTCAAAAAGGGATCAATATCTCTTAAAAAAAGTATACACTAGACTCATTAAAAGAAACTAGGATGATGGGATGTAAGCTGTGTGATACACCCATAGAAGTAGGAAAAAGATTTGATGACATAAGTGAACCAATTGATAAAGAAAGATACAAGAAATTGGTCGAAAAATTGATCTACTTGTCTCATACGAGACCAGACACAACATTCGCAGTAAGTATAGTCAATCAATACATGCACTCACCAAAGGAAGCTCACCTTGAAGTTGTATACAAGATTCTGTGATACTTAAAAGGCTCACCAGGAAAGGGTCTATCATTTAAAAGGGGGAATGAAGCTCAAATAGAAGTATTTACTGATGCTAATTGGGCAGGTTCAGTGGAAGATAGAAGGTCCACTACTAGATATTATACGTTTGCGTGAGGAAATCTAATAACATGGAGAAGTGAAAACAAAATGTTGTGGCAAGAAATAACGCAGAAGCCGAATTCCAAGCAATAGCTCAAGGAATTTGCAAAAGCCTATGGCTCAAAAAATTGTTAGAAGAACAAAGGATAGATATGAAGCTTCCTGTCAAGATTTATTGTGACAATAAGGCAACTATTAATATACTCCCTCCGATCTAAAATATAAGTTATTTAACAGATTCACGCTTCTTAAGAAAAATTAGTTATGTTCTTAAACTTTTCAAATATTATCATATCTTTCCAGTCTTACCCCTATAATTAATACAATTGTTGTTATTAAATGAAGAGTTTTTAACACAGTTGTTGTCATTAAATGAAGGGTATTATGGGAAAAAAAATAATATTTATTGCTAAGTGACTTACATTTTGGACCAAAATTTTTTTCCTTAAGTGACTTACATTTTGGACCGGAGGGAGTATCTCTCAACCTAATGCAACATGATGGAACAAAGCATGTTGAAGGGTATAAACATTTCATCAAAGAGAAGGTCAAAGAAGGAACTATTTGTATGACCTGTGTTCCTACAAGAGAACAGACAACAGGCATCCTCACTAAGGGTTTACCACATCATACTTTCAAAGGACTCGTTGGCAAGTTAGACATGATTGACGTCTATGATCCAACTTAAAAGGGAGTATAGAAATCTCTAAATTTTTGGGAAATGAAAATAATTAATGATTTGTATTATGATTTTAGGAAACAAAATTTTGATTAGTTTTTATTTCCCTTGATTTGTAGACCCTGATAGCCGTGTAACTCAGTATATATTCACCCCCTTCCTTGTGCAATAATATAGTCAAACTCTACACAAAAAAAGGCTTGTTTTTTCTACAAATACCAAATCATAGGCATAACATACAAAGTAAGTGTTAGGAAGAAGAATTAAGATAGAGGTAGCTAGTAAAAGATACCAAATCAGTTAGTCCATAGCAAGTAGTTTGTCCAAATCAGTTAGTTCGTGGCAGGTAGTTAGTTAAGTATAACTAACTACAAGAGATAATGTAATAGGTGAAAGAAGCATGGTATAATCTAATTGAATTCATTCCTATTCTTTTCTCTCTTCAAGATCCTTGTCCCTTCTATTCTCTTTCTCTTATTAGTAGTATTAGAGCCACAATCCTCAGACCATGGTGGAAGGCACACGCACTCAAGCTTCCTCGTGCGAGGTGGAAGAAAGTCTTCTCTCCACTCTCAACAAGAGGATTTCAAATATGGAGCAACGTGTGACAAGTGTTTAGGAATTAATCGAAGAACTTCCTTAGCAAGTGACAAAGATGATAAGGTCCTTGGGCACAAGGGAAAGAAGCAACAATGATTGTAAAATGGAGACACAACAAGCAGCAAATCCTAGACTTTAAAATTCGAACAACTTACAATGTGCTTCACAAAAATGAAGTTCCTAAGACTCCATCATGAGGATGTTATAAGGTTTCTTACGAAATGTAATATATACTTCTTGTTCAACAACATACCTAAAGGGCTTAAAGTGACCATTGCAATTTACCCAACCAAGGCATTTGTAAGGACCTTTGCGAGAACGCAAGGAGAAATCTTCCACAAATATCCACCAATCATTCCACTATTGGGCTGTGACATGGTCCTAGGAAAGCAATGGCAGAAATTAATAGGATCAATGCAATGGAATTTCTCCTTGAGTTTGCATACAAGGGTGGACTCATTAGATTAGTGGCAATAAATCCTAACAATTGGAAGCTAGCAACCTCAAGACAACTACAAGATATTCAAAAAGAGGAAGCTCAGTCTTTCCTCATTTAGCCTATACAGGACCCAAAAAAGAGGCAACATGTTTACCAATACAAACACGAGAATAAGGAGATACCCAAGGTAAATTCAGCAGCTTTTAGCTAAATATAACGAAGTCTTTGAAACCCTACATCACCCCCCCCCCCAAAAAAAAAAAAAACAAGAGAATGCCGCAACCACCATATCAACATCCAAGAAGGCACAAACCCCATTAATATCAGACACTATAAGTATCTTGTAGCTTAAAAGAATGGAATTAAAAAGATGGTGGATGAACTTCAACAATCAAGGGTAATTCAAAATAGCTCCTCACTATTTGTAGCTCCCATAGTTCTTGCCAAGAAAAAAAATGGCTTGTGGAGAATGTGTATTAACTATGGCAAGCTTATCAAGTGCACAATGAAGGACAAGTTACCAATTCCAATGGTAAAGGAGATACTAGATGAACTACATGGAGGATAACTATTCACTAGGCTGGACTTGAGATTAAGATACCACCAAATATGATCAACTTAGCAGACATTCAAAAGACTACTTTCAAGACTCATTTAGGCCACTATGAATCTATAATGATGCTATTTGGCCTCACAAATTGCCCCAACAATCTTCTAAGCAACCATGAATAACATCATCATAGAATACCTATGCAAATCTTAACTAGCCACTCCACCAACTTCATGACAAAAATGCTTACTTAAATGGTGGATTAGGGAATGAAGTGTACATGGAAGTTCCTCCTGGTCTTGAAGCCAAAAACAATGCCAATAAATTGTGCAAATTCCATAAACCACTCTATGGATTAAAGCAATCCCCAAGATCTTGGTTTGATAAATTGACCAAAGCAATTAAAGGAGTTGGCTACACTCAAGGGCAAGCTAACCACACATTGTTCACTAAATTCTCCCTCGATGGTAAAATTTATATGATAATTGTCTAAGTTGATGGCGTTGTAGTCATAGATGATTATATTGATGAAATAAGAAGGCTAAAGCATGCACTTGGCTGAGTTTGACATTAAAGATTTGGGAAATTTTAAATATTTTTTGGGAAAGGAGGTAACCAGATAAAAGGGGATTATTGTCCCTTGAAGAAAGTAAAAATTGGACTCACCTGAGGAGATAGGATTGCAAGGCTACAAACCTATAGACTCACCCATGGAGGCAAACTATAAGGTTGGTCTTGAAAGTATACCAGTTGACACAAGCATTTATCAAAGCTAGTTGGTAAATCGATTTACCTTTTAATTTTTAAATATTAGATCTGATATTAGTTAGTATAGTGAGCCAATTGATAAACAAGCCCAATCAAAAACACCTAGAGGTTGTGTAAAGAATTCTTAGATATTTGGAAATAACCCTGAACAAGGATATCTACTTCATGAAGGGTACAAATAGGGGTCCCGAAGTTTACACATATATAGATTAGGCTAGCTCCACATCAAGGTATTGCACCTTTGTGTAGAGCAATCTTGTCACTTGGAAAAGAAAGAAACAATCAGTTGTAGCCAAAAGCTGTGTTGAAACAGAGTTCAAGGCTCTTGCACAATATGTTTGTGAAGGAATCTGGTTCACCAAACTTCTTGAAGAACTGAGGATTACTATAAAAACACCCATGAGGGTTCTATGTGACAATGTGACTACCATAAGTATCACAAAAAATCTTGTGCTTCATGACAAAACAAAACAAAACAAAACAAAACATGAGGAAATTGACCACGACTTCATCAAAGAAAGGCTCGAATCAAGTGTCATTAAGTTGACTTATACACCAACTCAATTTTAAGTGGTTGACATATTAAACAACGCTATCTCGAGAGTCAAATTTGAAGACTTGATTCCAAGCTGGGTATGCTCAACATATACAACCCAATTTGAGGGGAAATGTTCGAATCCCATGATTTCTGTCTAGTATCTCATCAGATCTTTGCCTCTCATGTGGATTAAAAAGCTACAAATGCCAATATCATCTTTCCCTTTTTATTCCCCTGTATTGTGCAAACCATATCATCTTTGTCTCTTTATGGTGTCATTATTTCTGTCTCTTTTGCTTTCAATTAGAGTGTTATTGAATGTTCTCTTAGTCAACTCTCTCTATATGTAATATACCTTCTGCCATGAATGAACAAGAATTCACAGCATCTAAAACTCCAAAATTTTCATTAACACTGAAACATAGGAAAGGTTTCAATGAAACCTTCCCTTCCCTTCCCTTTCCTTCCACTATCACCTTCCAAACATACCCTTCAAGAAAGTAGTGGCTAAAAAGAACTCGAGTGTGCTGCATAGACCTTTGAGTTGGCATCCCACCCATTCAAGTGCAAACCATACTCTTTATAACCTAGTGCCATAAAGGAAGCACCATACCCATTTATCAACCAAAGTAATTTTTTGGACACCAAATTACCAATGCACAAATCCCCTCTTGCTTAAGGTTTACAACAAATCTCCCAACAACCTAAATGATCTTTCCTTATTTCTCCAGGCCCTAGCCAAGGAAACCCATTCTTATCATCTAAACCTCTGGGAAACTACCATTCAATCCAGAAAAAGAAACAAGCAATATAGAGCCAAGCTAGACAAAAAACCTTAAATAAGGAAAGCTCAACCTCAAAACAAGGAAGAGGAACCTTTCAAATTATCCAAGCATCCAGAAATCAAGAGTTGTAAGGTCACAACAGAAAAAAGCCCGAGGATTTTCACTTAAAGGAACCCACAAGAGTAGGCTATTGTAGAGCCTGACAGCAACGCAAAATTGCTAAAGAACATAAATCTCTACATTGATGCCAACCAAACCACTTCTCATCAACTAGTATGAAAATTTCAACAAAAGGAAAGAGCATAGACAAAAATATCCCAGTAGAACATAAGCTGCTACATTGCCAAGACACATAGGAGCTGACAGTTTGACCTTGTATATTCCTGACATAAAAGGAGTAAAGAGATGCAAAGAGGGCACTCTTGTACAACAGTCTATTCACAGCAGCAGTGGAAAGAAATAGGGAAGTTTCAAGGGTTAACAAGAGACCATTCATTGCAAGGATGAAAAGGGCACTATTCTATACACACCTCAATAGAACATCTAGTCTTCCTCCGTTCCTAAACTATTCTATGCAGAATTCTAGAGTCATTGTCTTTGGTTTTAGCCCCTAAAAAGCTCCAATGAATCCAATGTGGACAGTTAAACAATTATTAAAACAAACAATGAAGATTGCATGATTATCCACTAGGCCTTTCCTATAAACCTCAGAAAAAGATGCCATCAACTATTTGTTAGGCTCAAGGAAATGCTTACTTATTGGGCATGTCCAACAACCAATTTTTGGGGAATGGAACCGAATTTTTTCTTGAAAAGAATTTCTTTGCAGGCAATAAAATATCTGCAACACGATATTTCAAACCTGAAAATCTTCAAATGTTTTGAAAACATGGAAGGGAGAATATCTCATAGAGGCATGTACCATTTCAGTAATCGGGTGTCTTGAATTTGAGATAATACTGAAATTAATAAGGAACAGGTTTTGACAATTCACATACTTTTAAGACCAGATAGTTACCCTTGCTTCTTTATGATTTATTAGCTTGGTATCCAACAATTTTAAGACCCTTATCTCAAAACATTAAGAGAAGATAAACAATAAGAACAATTAGAATTTTATTTGAAGCACAAAAATAAGACACACCAACCAAAATTAATTTAGAGCCTTGATGCAAATTATTTTTCATAATCGATCCCAAGCCCGCAAAAAAGAGGAGGGTTGTGTTAGGCAATCGATAGCCAATGTAAAACTTTGTCAAATCTTTATGACATGGACAATCGATATATTAAACGTAATGCTAAGTCGTTACGCGGAAGTAACGCGCTGTATAACTCGAATACAGTGACAAATGAGTAAGAACCGCTGCATCGTCGCCTGAGTGTAGTGAAAAATAAACAAGCGCTTCCACATTTTCGTGAACGAATGCGGACAAAGAAGTTAGTTCACGAGAGTAGGATTCGTTTTGGGACTTGGAATATAGGTACACTTACGGGTAAATCAATGAAAATAATAGATACTATGATTAGGAGAAAAATTAATTTTATGTGTTTACAAGAAACTAAATGGGTAGGAGAAAACGCGAAAAAATTAGACATTTCAGGTTTTAAACCTTGATATATTGGGAAAACTAAATCTAAAAATGGGATAGATATAATTGTAGATAAGTTTTGAAAAAATGTTATAATGGATGTAAAAAGGTTAGGAGATCGAATCATTGCATAAAAGTTAGTAGTGGAAAAAGAAATTTTTAATTTTATTAGTGCTTATGCACTACAAGTAGGATTAGAAAAATATCACAAAGTAAAGTTTTGGAAAGATTTAGAATGTCTAGTTCAGGAAATACTATTAAGAGAAAAGATTCTTTTAGGAGGGGATCTAAATGGTCATGTGGGAAGTGTATCTTCAAGTTACGAGGGCATTCATGGAGGACATGGCATAGGGGAAGCAAATGCAGAGGGTAAAACTATTCTAAACTTTTCATTAACGTCTGATCTTATATTAGCTAATACTTGTTTTAAAAAGCGTGAAGAACATCTTATCACGTACAAAAGTGGAAGAGTTTGTTCTCAAATTGATTTCTTTCTTATAAGGAAATCGGATAGAAAACTTTACATGGATTGCAAAATTATACCTGGAGAGAGTTTAACTACTCAACATAGAGTTTTGATTATGGATGTACGAGTTAGGAGAAGAGTAAAAAGCAAAGACGAAAATAAAGTGTTAAGGACAAAGTGGTGGCAACTAAAGGGGGATAAAGAAAAGAATTTGCAGAGACGTATTGTGAAGGAAGGACCTTGGGAAATACAAGGAAGTGCTAACGATATGTGGAATAGAATGGCTAAAGAGATTAGGAAGGTGACAAAGGAAATATTAGATGAATCAAAAGGTTTTAGACCTAGAGATAAAGAATCTTGGTGGTGGGATGCAAGCGTACAAGATAAGGTTAAAGTTAAAAGGGAGTGTTATAAAGTGTGGTCGTTATGTAAGAGTAATAAAAATTGGAAGAAATATAAAGTAGCTAAGAAAGACACTAAGAAGGCAGTGAGCGAAGCGCGAACGAGGGCATTCAATGGGTTATACAAATATTTAAGTACTAAAATTGGAGAAAGAAATATTTACAAGTTAGCTAAAAGTAGGAAAAGAAAGACAAGAGATATGGATAAAGTAAAATGCTTTAAGGATGAAGAAAGGAAAGTCTTGGTCACAGAACAAGATATGAGAGAATAGTGGAAGATTTATTTTCATAGGTTTTTTAATGAAGGCCATGAGATTTCATTGCAATCGGATAGGTTAGACACTAGAGAAGAGGATCAAAATTATACTTTTTATCGTAAAATTTGTGAAGCAGAGGTAAAAGAAGCATTAAAGCGAATGGAGAGTGGCAGAGCAATTAGACCGGATAATATACCTATTGAAGTATAGAAGGGTTTAAGAATGAAAGGCATAAGTTGGCTCACAAAGTTATTTAATGAAATTATGAGATCTAAGAGAATACCAGACAAGTGAAGGAGAAGTTCTTTAATTCCTATTTATAAGAGTAAGGAGGACATTCAAAATTGTGCAAATTATAGAGGAATTAAGTTCATGAACCACACTATGAAATTATGGAAAAGAGTAATTGAGCAAAGATTAAGGAAAGAGACCCAAGTTACAGAGAATCAATTTGGTTTTATGCTAAGAAAGTCAACTATAGAAGCAATATATTTGTTGCGAAGATTAATGGAGCAATATCGAAAAAATCAAAGAGATTTACACATAGTGTTTATCGATTTGAAAAAAGCATATGATAGAGTACCAAGAAAGGTTCTATGGAAGGCTTTGGAGAAAAAAAGAATTCGTATAGCTTATATTCGAACAATACAAAATATGTATGATAAGGCTACAACTAATGTAGTAACAAAAGGTGGACCTACAGAAGATTTTCCAATAACTATTGGTCTACATCAAGGGTCAACTTTGAGCCCTTATCTTTTTACTTTAGTATTAGATGTGCTTACTGAACATATCCAAGAGCCGATGCCACAGTGTATGCTTTTTGCAGACGATATTGTCTTAGTTGGAGAATCGAGAGCGGAAATGAATGAGAAGTTGGAGAGGTGGAGATTGGCTTTGGAAACTTATAGATTTCGTTTAAGTAGAAGTAAAACGGAGTATATGGAGTGTAAGTTTAGTAAGAAACACACCACCTCTATCGCAGAAGTGAAAATTGGAGAACATATTATACCACAAGTCACACGATTTAAATATCTTGGATCCGTCATACAACATAACGGGGAAATAAAAGAAGACGTAAAACATAGGATTCAAGCGGGGTGGATAAAGTGGAGGAGTGCTTCGTGTGTTATTTGTGATAGAAGAGTACCACTCAAACTTAAGGGTAAATTCTACCGCACAGTTATAAGACCTGCAATGTTGTATGGAACTGAATGTTGGGCAATAAAAAGTCAACAAGAGAATAAGTTCAATGTTGCAGAGATGAGAATGTTGCATTAGATGAGTGGACACACTAGACGAGATCGAATTAGAAATGAATGCATTAGAAAGAAAGTGGAAATCGCACCTATTGTGGAAAAGATTGTAGAATCAAGACTTAGATGGTTTAGTCGTGTTGGGAGGAGACCTATAGAAGCCCCAGTTAGGAGAGTAGATAAAATAGAGAATAATCCAATAATTAGAGATAGAGGAAGACCAAGAAAAGTTATAGGAGAAATTATTAAGAGAGATTTAGATTTAAATGATTTGTCTAAATATATGATTTACGATAAGTGTTTATGGCGTCGATTGATCCATGTAGCCGACCCTACTTAGTGGAAAAAAGCTTTGTTGTTGTTGTTATAAGAAAATTAAGGGAACAAACACTATCACCTCTAGGATTTTTTAGATGAAAAAAATAATTTACTGATGAGGAGAGAATAGTACAGTATATCACCTCCAAGTCATTCAATGATTCAAATAAACAAGCAACACAGCGAGCAAAATACCTCAAATCTTTGTAGTAGCATTGGTGAAGTACTAAGAAAGTCAAGACATATAAAAAATGCATGTCATGTTTTTTCATTTTAAATTCTTAATAGTGAAATTTTATTAAGATGATGCAATGTGAGACAGATTAAACAATCCTCCATAATAATACAGAGTGTAGTCCACAGAATAAATACCAGGAGTCCAGTCAATGCTGTAAATCTTGATAAAACCAGTGGAAGCTGCTTAAGAGATAAAGTGATAACAAGTGAACCCTCCAATATGCTGTTATTGATTTCACGAAAAATCCTTTCCACCCTGCAAAAGAGAATATGTGGATAAAACAACAAATAGCAAAAGATGCTTACAACCTTCAAATAAGTGGTTCAAACTGAAAATAACACTAACTGATGCAGGCAGCAGATAGCTTTAAAATCGATGTTCCAAAATTTCTTTTCAGAACCAGAAATTTCAAAATTTTATCACCTAAAAACCATGTGCCAGAGCTATCTCAGAAAGAAAACCTAGCAAAGTTTGAGAGGACAAATTATGGAATTATATTACCAAGGCTGTTCTCAAATTTGAATTTAGTTTATGAGCTACACCCAGGTAACATCATGTTCTCAGATAGAGTTGTAAATTCGGAAAAAAAAAAAAAAAAAAGCCCTGAGGAGAAATTCTTTTCATAATATATTAGAAATTTTCATGATTAGGTCTTGGTAGATTCATAGCTATCTTTTTGCAGCTGCTAAGTTCCTTTAATAATTGTCATCTTCAAAAAGTTCTAGCTTCTAGCAGAATGTTAGTAAAAATTGTAGTCCTCTGAAATCTTATGTGTGGAATTGTGTGTCGGTAGAAATAACAGAATCGGTAGGCTAGTTGATGGCAGTTAGACAGTAAGTAGCTATTAATAACTACTAACTGTTGTAACTAAGTAAACTTTAGTATAAGAAGGGTTAATTGGGGAACTCTGGATTGTCTGAAGTATGACAATGAAGTGTTTGTTCTAATCAGAAGAGTTATTTTGCACGTTTATTCTATGTGCATTGGCTCTGGGTATCAACTTAGTATTAGAGCACGATCTTGGCTGGCTATGGTGAAAGAGGCACAATCACAAGATCAGTTCAGAGAACCAGGGCAAAAAATTGAATCGGACTCAGACAGTAGTCACAAAACTGCAAAATCTTGTCATGAGGATGGAAAGCATGTTGGCTGAAGTATCAGTGAAGGTAATGCAGAATTGGAGTGGTTTCCAAAAAAGAATCTACGGGACCTGTGAAATGGAGAAATTTTAGGGACATGGAAATAGGAGGGTATTGTTTTCTGACAAGATTTGCAAGAATCAAATCTCGAAAATTCAATGGTGGTGACTTTAAAGGATGACTATTCCATTGAATACAATTTTTTTATGCCAATAATACCCCAGAAAATCAGAGGGTGAGGATCTCAGTATGCATTTGGAGGGAAAAGAATTACAGTGGCCTCAATCATTTCTCAAAACAAGAAGCATTTGGAGATGGATTGGGTGGACTATAACAACCGTTTGGGTCGTCATTTTGAAGATATCTTGCATGTCAATCCCATGGCAGAATTCAAGAACCTGAAGCAAGAAGAAACAGTGGCAAATTATCAAGAAAAGTTTGAAGAATTGTTATCCTAACTGGTGTCGTCCGAAGAATATGCAGTGAGTTGTTTCTCAAGAGGACTCAAAGAAGAAAGAAAGGCACCAGCTCATATGTTCAATTAACTGCTGTAGCCAATTTACCTTAGCATGAGAAGGGATAATTGGGGAACTCTGGATTGTCTGAAGTTTGATAATGAAATGCCTGTTTTGATAACTCAAAGGAGTTATCTTGTGTGTCCATTCTGTGTGCATTTTTTCTGGGAATCAAAAACCCTATAAATGCACCTTAACTTTAGTAATGAATTGTGGAATTCCAGATTTTTCTCCAAGAATCATAGGCATTTGAATATTTTTATTACCTTTTTTAGAGAGTCAACTTTGTTATTATTAGGCTCTTTATTGTCTTTAATTCTGTACAGAGTGTAAATAGTTTTTTGTTCAAATTATTTCCTTCTTTGCACCAAGAAATTAAAGAGCATTTACTCCTAATTATTTCGGTCCTCCTAATTATTGTATGCCCACTTCATGAAAGTTATTCAGAGAAATAATACATTGTTTTTGCTGCAATCTTCATGGTATCAGAGCCCAAACTTTGATCCAAAAACTTTGTTTACATCCTCTTCCCTTCGTCACTATCCCCTGTTTTGTGACATGCGAAAATGACTTCTAAGATTAGTCAAAACTCTAGCAAGCCCGCTGGACTTGAGTCCTCCAACCAGGTCACTGCAGAAGGCACCATTCAACTCATCACAGGTCACAAGCTGAATGGCTAGAATGATCTCCAATGGGCCAGGTCTGTTATGATGTTCATCTCAGGCAAAGGGAAAGAAGATTACTTGACTGGAGCAGCTACTCCTCCAGAAAAGGACTCAAAGTACTCAATTTGGAGGGCAGAAAACAACATAGTCATATCCTGGTTAATCAACACCATGGACACTAACATAGGACGGAGTTATCTGTTCTTCAACTCAACTTTTGAGATCTAGGAGTCAGTGAGAGAAGCCTACTCAGATCAAAAAAATATTAGTGAACTTTTTAAGATCAAAAGCAAACTCCATGATCTCAAACAAGGTGAGTTTTCAGTTCAACAATATAATAGTACTCTAACATGTCTTTGGCAACAGTTAGATGTTTATGAGAACCCAGATTGGGAGTATACTGGAGATGCAAAGAAGTATAGAGAACTCATCGAAAAGGAGAGAGATTTTACATTCCTCCTAGGCCTTAACAAATCTTTGGATGAAGTAAGGGGAAGGATCCTCGGCACTAAGCCTTTACCATCCATTAGAAAAGCTTTTTTGGAGGTTCGAAGGGAAGAAAGTAGGAATAAGCTCATGATGGGTGCAGCCACCACTGTTTCTACCCCTAAAGGTTCTGCCCTCTTGACCAAGAATGCAAACCTGAACAATGAAGGCAAGCAGAGGAAAGGAAGACCCTAGTGTGAGAGATGTTCGAAAATACATGGTAAGCCAGCTGATTGGAAACCCAATAAAGAGAGGGAGAACCGAGGCTATGTGACTACTACAGAAGGACCTGAAAAAATGGCCAATGAGCAAGGTATTTTCAGCAAGGCGTAGATCAATTGGTTGCACAAATTTCTCAATCCAGGTCCATCAATTATCCCTAGTATTGGTTTTCGTTCTACTGCACAAAAAGGTACCTTCTTGAATGTTCTTCATACTAATGTAGAAGATGCAACAGTTTGGATAATTGACTCAGGAGCCTCAGACCATATGACAGGGGATGCTTCATTATTGCATAAATGTAAACCTTGTAATAATGACTATGAAGTAAGAATTGCAGATGGGACTTTGTTCAAGGTGACTGGAATTGAGAAAGTGATTATTTCAAAAGATTTAACTCTAGAATTTGTCATTCTTGTCCCAAACTTATCATGCAACTTGTTGTCCATTAACAAGCTTACACATGACTTGAATTGCATTGCTAAACTTTCCCCATCTGGTTGTTTGTTACAGGATTTGGATTCGGAAAAAGATGATTGGCAATACTACAACGGAAGAAGGCTTGTATCGAATCAGATCCAACAATATTTCTTAGGCCATTCATGCAAACAATACAGAGACTTTGGATGAGGAAAATAATATTATGGTATGGCACCTACACCTTGGCCATATTAATTTCCTGTACTTAGCCAAGCTATTTCCTTCCTTATTTATTAATAAAGATCCAAGGTCTTTCCAATGTGAAGTTTGTCATCTCGCTAAGCATTGTTGAAGCTCATATCCCATTCATGATTACAAGCCATCACATCCTTTTTCAATTATACATGGTGATATTTGGGGTCTCTCTCGCATTCCTAGTATAACAGGTGCCCGGTAGTTCTTATCCTTAATTGATGACCACAACCATATCACATGGGTATTTCTTATGAAAGACAAGTCTGAAACTATCTGCCCTGTTAAAAATTTTTTTGCTATGATTCAAACTCAATTTCAAACAAAAATACAAATTTTTCAGACAGATAATGTTAGAGATTATTTTAATTTTGTCCTTGGGAGTATTTTCCTTGAAAATGGCATAGTTCATCAAAACTCATGTGCCTATACTCCTCAACAGAATGGGATAGCAGAAAGAAAAAACCGTAATCTCCTAGAAATAGCAAGATCACTTATGTTGACCACCAATGTACCTAAAGGTTACTGGGGGATTGCTATTTTAACAGCTACATACCTCACCAATAGGCTACCTTCTATAACAATGAAATTTGACACCCCATGTTAGTTTTTCTCTAAAGTTTTTCCTCAAAATAGAATCATGACTGACCTTCCACTAAAGGTGTTTGGTTGTTCAGTCTATGTCCATACTCCACCTCAACAAAGGAGCAAACTTGATCCTAAATCCATTAAGTGTTTGTTCCTTGGGTACTCTCCACATCAAAAGGGCTATAAATGTTACTCACCTTCCACCAAGAAATTTTATACCTCCATGGATGTAACAGTTCTTGAGCAGGTACCATTTTATCCGAAAACCCATATTCAAGGGGAGATTACAGCACATCAAGAGGAGGAAAATAAGTTTTGGGCCTTTTTCCCCCTTGAACTTGAGGCTGTTTCCCAGCCAATTCAAAACTCATCTAAACTTGAGATTGAATCAACTACTGAACTAGAAGTTACAGGTCAGAAACAGAGGGAAGATAAGGAGCTACACGTCTATACAAGGCGCCCTAAGACTGTAGAGCATTGTCAAGTTGACCCAAATCCTCATCCCAATAAAAGTACTCAAGACTTTCAAGGTATTTCTGATTTCGAGTCTTCCAATGATAATGAGAGTTTATCTATTGATCTACATCTTCCTATTGCTTTTAGAAAGGGAACAAGATCATGTACACAACACCCTATCTCTCACTTTGTCTCCGATGAAAAACTCTGTAAAAGTTACAGGGCATTCATAGCAAATGTGGACAGCATTAAAATCCCTTCCTGTGTTGAAGAAGCTTTCAAGCATCCAAAATGAAAAGAAGCAGTGAATGAAGAATTAAAGACACTACAAAAGAATGGCACTTAGGAGCTCACTCAAAAACCTCAAGGGAAACAACCGGTGGGATGCAAATGGGTGTTTAATGTAAAGTATAATGCAGATGGCAGCATTGAAAGATACAAAGGGAGACTTGTCGCTAAAGGTTTCACCCAAACATATGGAGTAGATTTTCAAGAAACTTTTGCTCCAGTTGCCAAGCTCAATACCATTTGAGTCCTCTTATCCATAGTAGCCAACCTAGATTGGAAATTTCATCAACTTGATGTCAAAAATGCATTCTTGAATGATGATCTTGAGGAGGAAGTCTACATGGACATACCCCCTAATTTGAACGAACCTAATAATGAAAATGTAGTGTGTAAATTTTAAAAATCACTTTAAGGCCTCAAACAATCTCCACAAGCCTAGTTTGAGAGATTTACCAAGGCAATGAAGCAATTAGGGTATACAAAAGGGCAAACAGATCACACTTTTTTTATTAAAAAAGTAGCTGTTAATAAACTGACTATTCTTATAGTTTATGTGGATGACATCATTGTAATAGGTAATGATGAGAAAGAAGTAGCACATCTCAAAAGAGTCTTGAATAAAGAGTTTGAAGTAAAAGATCTCAAAGATCTAAAGTACTCCCTAGGGATGGAGGTTGCACTATCTAGCAAAGGGGATCTTTGTATCCCAAAGAAAGTACACACTAGATTTGCTCAAGGAGACTAGGATGCTAGGGTGTAAACAAGCAGAAACACCAATGAACTCAACTAACAAGGTTGGATCAAAAGAAGGTTCAACACCCATTGATAAAAGGATGTATCAAAGACTGGTAGACAAACTAATATATCTATTACACACCATATCGGATATTAGTTTTGCCATCAATGTAGCAAGTCAATTCATGAATAGTCCTACTGAAGAACATCTTGATGCTGTGAACTGAGTCCTAAGATACTTAAAGATGACATCGGGAAAGGGACTCTTATTCAAGAAGGGAATAAATAAAGATCTAGAAGTTTGTCCTGATGTTGATTGGGCAGGGTCTCTAACAAATAGAAAGTCTACTTCAAGGTATTGCAACTATCTTTGGGGAAACCTTGTTACTTGGAGAAATAAGAAACAATCGGCAGTTGCCCGAAATAGTGCAAAAGCAGAATTTAAAGCTATGACTCATGGAATTTGCAAAGGAATATCGCTAAAAAGGCTACTTGAAGAGCTTCAACTATCATCACCAACATCAATGAAGTTGTTCTGTGACAATCAAGATGTAATAAGTATTGCTACACGATAGAAGTAAGCATGTGGAGATTGATCGTCATTTCATGAAAGAAAAAATTGAACAAGGGTGATTGAATTGATCTACATACCCACCCATCAACAAACTCCTAATGTTTTGACCAAATCCATTCCACAGGCTCAATTTGATATTCACTTATCCAAGCTGGGAATGGTAAACATATACTCCCCAACTTGAGAGGAGTGTGGAATTCTAGATTTTTCTCCAAGAATCATGGGCATTTGAATATTTTTATTACCATTTTTAGAGAGTCAACTTTGTTATTATTAAGCTCTTTATTGTCTTTAATTCTGAATGGAGTGTAAATAGTTTTTATTCAAATTCTTTCATTCTTCACACCAAGAAATTAAACAGCATTTACTCCTAATTATTTCGGTCCTCCTATTTATTGTATGCCCACTCCATGAAAGTTATTCAGACAAATAATACACTGTTTTTGCTGCAATCTTCATGAACAAGCCAGATCAGTGTTATAAAATCAGATAATGACAATTTGAGAGTTTTAAGACTTCTAGTGTGAAATGCCTAGTTTTCTCCCCGTCAATCCTACCTTCACCCCAAATTCAGGGTACTCTTCACGTAGAAACCATTCACAGCCGAATTATCTGCTAAACTCTCATATCTACAATTCTTCATGACACTTGATAACTACCAAAGCTAAAACTCATTCTTCCTCAATTCTAAACCTAATATTATTGAACTGTAGAGCAGCCACATTTCCTTTGTACAGAGGTTTCCTAATCTTTCCCCATATCTCTTAGGTCAAAAATAAAATATAAAATATCAGAGAATATGATAGTAGTTAAAATCATGCCAGAAGTCTTCCTTTGCCATCAACTAATGAATTCAAAATTTTTCAACACTTGCCATCCCCCTATCTCTTAACTCAAATATAAAATATAAAATATCTGAAAATATGATAAAGCAGTAAAAATCATACCAAAGTCTTCCTTCGCCATCGACTAATGAATGCAAAATTTTTTCAATGCTGTAATAGCACTCCTGAACAGCATATGCCATATATTCATCCCTACATATCCTGTTCCAAAGATCTGCCTGGGTATCTTTGCAGTCCAAAGCCAAATCAATTGCCATCAGGATCTGGAAAAATAATATCATTCAAAAATGTTATGGCACCCCAGCATATTATAGAGGTCACTTCAAAATTCCATTTCAAGTAATGCATATTGCACAATAGGTTTACCTTACTACTCAGAAGAAACAAAGGCCATTGAACTAGTCCCAAACTCCCTGTGTTGCTAGGGATAGAAAGCAGGTCCATTTCCCTGTGACAAAAAAATTAATTAATTAATTAACTAATAAGCAGTCCATTAAAGCCACTCAGGGAGCAGAGTCAGACAGGTTAAAAAAGCATAGGCAAGGAACCAAAATTAGACATTTATTACTTGTTGTCAAGAAGCAAATTCTAAGACATACCTGTTGCTAATAAAATCTTCCTCACGCAGGCTTTTAATTATCTCATTCCAAAATGGAGCAAACATGGCTGCATATGCTTTGTTATTATCCTGAGATTCCTGCACAAAACCAACAACATATGTGTACCGAAACTGCATACCGGACAATGACCTCACCCCCCCCCCCCAACCCCAAAAAAAGAAAAATAAAAAAAGGTAATGCTACAACACAAACATTATGAACTTTGAGCTGAGTGCAGAAGCATATAAAAGAAAAGTTATATCAAAAGAGTTCTAGCGCCCTCAATTCAAACAGCAGATATTAGTGTAGAAATTCAGGGTCAATAATCCTCTAAACTTATTTTATCAAATGGAAACAACATTACATTTATGGATGGTACAAGGGAGAATAAACTCCAACTCCAACTAAAAGACATAACTCACAGAAAGAGCATAACTCTATCATAATCAAAGCAGAACACTTAAACTAGTTTTATCCTAATCAAAACAAAATACGTAAAGCAATTCTAAATGTCTAAAGGCATCATCTAAACTAACTAAAAACAAATAAGCCTTAATTAAAATAAAACAAATAAAATAAAAACTTAGTTAAAATAGATGCAAAATAATGCAATTTCCAATACTCCCCCTCAAGCCAAGTATCCCCACCTTGGAGTTGCGTTTTTCAAATTTAATCCTTATAAGAACATTGATCATTGAATTGATCGACCAAGGCATGATTTGGTTGTTTCTCGAACACCCACAATTTGCACTTGGGGTCATTAGAACATGGCAAGGCAGCAACATCAGTGATGTAATCTTCCTTGCTGCATCCATTGATATACATAAAGTGTTTTTGGCCAATTCATGGTTGGTTAGTTGGGTTGTTTCATCGGTTGACCCCTTTTTTTTAGTGTTGAGTGCCATTGATGCGTTATATCTTCGTATGTTTATTTGACTTCAAATCCCCACCTTATGAATAAGATCAAGTGATACTTTATGCTAATTTTGTGCATTCTAATCAAGAATTGAGTTTTGATTATTGCAGAATCAAAAAATGGTGCAGAAAAGGCAAGCAACCAGTCCTTCACATGGCCCACCTACACGTTATTACATGGCCATCTAATTGAAGAGCAGAGAAGTCCTATACAAAATAGCAAACAACTGCCATGTGTTTGAGGAAATAGTAAAGAAGCCTATAGACAGCATATCACATGGCATAGTCATGTAACTAAGCAAAAATACAGAGCCTGCCCAGCGTGCGCAACATGGAAAGTCTAGCAAGTGCAAATTCCTTCCTTCTTTTGACTTATAGAGGGCATCTTGGGGCAAAATTAGGAAACACAATTTGGAGGAATATAAAACAGAACAAAAGAAGGCAACAAAGCACACAACAACCTTGGGAGGCGATTTTGGAGCTGCCACACCAATGGGGACTCGAAAAATTGTCTTCTAAAGACATTTTGTTTTTTTTTTCTTTTCCTTCTTTTTATTCCATTCTTCTTCATTGTGAACTCTCTCAGAATAGTTGTTAGGATTTTCGTTTGACCATGTTTAGCTAAGCTCTTATATGGGGTTTGGATGGATTCAATTGACTACTATGTTTAATTAGGAATGACTCTGTTACTATGTTAATCTATTGCCTTAATTATTATTTTATTGTGCATAATTGACTACTATTTGCATCTTTGATATATGGTATGATGTATAATATTAGAATCATTAGGGCAATAGACCTAGCGTAGGTGTTTCATAGAGATATAGACACTAAGGTGACTTGTAAGATTCATGCATTCTAAGTCAATAAAGTATGATTTACACTAAACTATAAGGATCTTAAGGGGTTTTCATTAATTCTCATAATCGTGAAACTAGATACAAGGTTAATATAAATACGTGAGTCTTGTCTTGACAAAGAATAACATACACATTAGGGAATCAGGCCATTAACAAAAGAAAGAGTCAATTTCACACATTTGTTGTCAATCAACCATAGGAAAGCGATCCATGAAACCCAAGTCCCAAACCTTTCATAATTAATTAAGTCATTTACTTTTGAGTGTTGCAATTCATTTCTCCATCAATAATAAGCTCAATTCAAGTTTGCCAATTTTCCTAAATAATAAGGATAATTACAATAGTGATATTGGCAATCCTTCCATGTGGGATGATATTTGATTTACTTTGTATTACTTGTTCAATCCATGCACCTACAGATTTTTCATAACAACCATTACTTGTCTGTATTTTGTCACTTAAGTCTTGTAGGCGCTGATACCATGTCGAAATTTAGGATTAATAATCCTCTAAGCTTATTTTATTAGATGGGAACAATATTACACTTATAGACAATACAAGGGAAAATAGACTCCTACTCCAACTAAAAGACATAACTCTCAAAAATAGCATAACTCTATCCTAATTTAAACAAAACACTTAAACTAATATTATCCTAATCAAACCAAATACCTAAAGCCATCCTACATCCCTAAAGGCATTATCCAATCTAACTAAAAACAAACAAGTCTCAATTAAAATAAAACAAATAAAATTAAAAAAACTTAATTCAAATAAAAGTATAACAATGAAATTGCAAAAAATTAGCGTGAAAAATTAGAGTACTCTAAATTCATCTTATTCCAATGAAGTTGTACAAATACATATAAAGGTGCTAAAGGCATCAAAATTACCAATTCAGATTCCATGAATTCAACTGACATAATTTGAAATTAAAATATCCTATCATCAGCAAAATATAATAAGAGAGAATAATAGAAGATAATGTTGACCATATCAGCTAAAATAGGAAACAAACTAACAGCAATAAATCAGGTGATAAAACAAGTGTTTTCCAAGACTCTCCCTCAACCCTGAACACTAAAATACAGGGGTCATAATCTGAAGGCAACACATCTATCATCCATGTCATCCACAAAGCTCTCCTGTGATGGTTACAGGGCATCAACTGGATGGTAACAACTACCTCCAATGGTCCCAGAGCCTTTAATGTTCATCCGAGGCAGGGGTAAGGAAGATTATATCGAAAGTGATACCCACTAAGCATAGTGATCTAAAATACAAAATTTGGGTGTTAGAGAACCATATGACCGGGATTTGGCTGCCACACAATATTATAATGCCCTCATTAGGTACTGGCAGCAACTTGATATGTTTAAAATTCACCAATGATTATGTAACAATGATGCTGCCTATTACAAGAACTTGTGGAGAAGGAAAGGGTTTACAAGTTTCTACTTGGCCTCAATCTAGTGTTTGAAGAATTAAGGGTGAGAGTTATGGCCATTTGTCCTTTACCTTCCTTGAGAGAGGTGTTTTCAGAGGCCAAAAGGGAAAAGAGCAAAAACAGACTAACTCAAGGGTCTCCAACAAATGATTGAGCCATCAGCCTTGGTGGCATGTGGCACTCAAAATAATGATTACAAAAAAAAAAAGGGTGGAAAGTCATGGTGTGATCATTGTCTTAAGGCTGGACACCCGAAGGAGGTATGTTGAAAGATACACAAGAAGCCAATAAATTGAAAACCTAAACAAAGGATTGAGACTTGTGGTTTGATGGTGACTACTGAGGAGAAAGCCCAACCTGAGTCCATTATTTTCAGCCAAGAAGGCCAAAACAATAGGAGACGCTACAATGTGTTTGGAAATTAAGGCCAAAGCTCCTCTAAGAAAGTAGTAGGTGCAGGCATCATTGCTCAGTCAAGTAATACTTCACTAGCTCTTAATACTCAAGTCCTAGAATTCGATACTTGGATTGTAAACATGAGAGCAACAAATCACAATGCTAGAAATACTTCTATTTTGGATAACTTTGTACTTTGCTCAAAAGATTTAGTTGTAAGGATTGCTAATGGATCCCCATTTAAGTTAAAGGCACTGATGAAGTGAAAATCTCAAATGATTTGATTTTGAAAGATGTTCTTCTTGCCCCTAAATTAACTTGCAATTTATTGTCCACTAATAAACTTGCACAGGAATTAAATTGCATCACTAAATTCTACTCGGATGACTATTTTCTCAAGACTTAGAATTAGGAAAGATTAGAAGCACTAGGAAGTGTGCTAGGTTATATTATATCACTAAACTAAAGAAGAACACTAGCAGAGTGCTGCATACTTTTACTTTGTCTAATTATGATACAAGGTTATGGCAATATAGGCAAGTCCACCCCAATTTCCATTACTTGAAACAAATGTACCCACACTTGATCAATAAAAATTCTTCTCATTTCTAATGTGAAATTTGCCGACTCTCCAAACATGTCAAAAACACTTCTACCTCTCACTTTTCAATCAACTCAACCTTTCACTATTGTGCACAATGACATTTGGCGTCACTCCAGAGTGAAAAACATAAGTGGTGCAAGGTGATTTAGGGCCTTTATTGATGACCATATACGATTGACTTGGGTTTACCTTCTCAAAGAAAAATTTGAGGTTGCCAACACATTCACAACCTTGTCCAAAACCAATTCAAAACAAGCATCAACATTTTCAAGTCTAACAATGGCAAAGACTACTTTAATTCTACCCTCAAACACTCATTAGAAAGTCAAGATATTTGTTAGAATCCTGTGATTTTAGCACTTTAAGGGAGAATATTCTAAGATTAATTTTCAATTATTATTGTGATTAGGTCAACTTTATGTTGTAATTTATTCTGCTCCTCTAATCTTGCCTACCTATCTTAAATTACATTGAATGTATTCTATAGCTATTTTTCAAGAGTGATAGGCCAACCATTGTGGCCAACATCTCCTATTTTATGTGCTCTGTTCTGTATTTTTGGGTAAGATGAATTCAGAGAAACATTATCTCTAAAATTTCCAGGGTATCAAAGCCAAAAATGGCTTCCAAGATCCAATTTTGACAAGGGATAGCATTGAAGCCCAGAAGGGTGGATCTGCCGACAAAATTGTCCCAACCAATTGCTCTAGTGCACCTGACACTACTCCTTTACAAATCACAAGGCTTCACTTGAATGGACAAAACTATCAACACCAGTCCCACAACCCATGGTAGAGGCAAAGAGGACTACATCACCAATGTAACCTATTATGTCTACTCCTCCGATGAAAAGGCAGCAAACACTGAAGAAAATACCCAGGACGAGGCCACTCTATTTAGCAAGAAGCAACTTGAATTGTTTCAGAAGATGCTCGGTAGCTTATCACCATCTCCATCTGAGCTTGTAATTGGGACCAGTACAATTGCAGAAGCAAGCAAATTTTTAACTACATTAAATACTTGACCCAAAGATACTCCTACTGGATTGTGGACTAAGAAGCCATTGATCATATGATCAGTAATGCTTCTCTTCTCAACTCATCTATTCCTAGAAATGGAAAATTAATGGACAGAATAGCATATGGCTCATTATCAAGAGCAGAAGGTACTAGAATCGCTAGCAAAAGATGTCCTTCTTGTACCAAATTTAACTTGCAATATGTTGTCTATCAGCAAGTTGGTTAAAGACCTTAATTGTGCTACTAACTTTTATCTCAATGGCTGCAAATTTCAAGACTCAGATGCAGGGATGATAAATGGCAATGCTAAAGAGTATGCAAGTCTATATCTCATCAAAGGAGCTAAAAGTTTAAAAGGAAGGCAATGTCTGCTAGTCATTTGCCTGTAATTATGAGTGAGGAAATGCCATGGCATTATTGGCAGAGCAGTAGAAATCATGCGATTTGCAAATGCACGATCTGATGTGATACTCCATGGAAACGATACAAATTGTATAATGAACCGTGGAATTGCCCGAATCGCACTCTAAATCATAGTGACTCTTTGGATATAGCTTAGAAATTGCAACTAGAGAAAAGAAATAACCGGGTAATTATTCATTTAGTAATATAATTTATTACTTTATTTATTTTAAACATTATATATAGTAATTGATCAAGTCTTTATTTATGTATTTTTCTTTTGGCTAGCTTTATGGTGGAATAGTTTTGGAGAAGATTGCAAAGAGCTACAAACACTTGCCATCCGCATCTTAAGCCTCACTTGTAGTGCTACCGGGTGCGAAAGGAATTGGAGTGTATTTAATCATATCCACTGTAGAAGAAGAAACCACTTAAAGCAACAAAGGTTAAATGCTCTTGTATTTGTAAAAAAAAAAAATCTTCAACTTGAGATTAGACAAAAGCAAAGGGAGGCGAAAGAAGATACATATGATCCTATTTTCTTATCAGATCTTGAATCTAATGATGAGTGGATTACTGAACAAGAGGAGCCTTGCTTGGAAGGAAACTCTTGGATGGATATCCCTGGAGTGCTTCAAGATTGATGAAGGAGATCCGAATAAAAAAAGAAAGAGGGGTATTGCACTTGCAATCTTAAACTTCTTTTTGTAAATTTTTAAATTAGTTTTTCTCGTTTAGTCACTTACCTTATATAATATAATTACATATGTGATATGCCTATTTTTAGGTCCACAAAACCTTAACGCCAACAAGAAAGATAAAGGAAAAGGCATTCAAATACAAGATAATGTTGTACAGGACAAAGGAAAAGGCATTCAGATACAAAAAAATGTTGAACAAGACATTGGAGATAATGATGATACTGAAGAAGAGGACAAAGGAATCATCATGTTGGATGAGGATTAAAAATAATAGTGATAGTGATGATGATAGTCTTGATGAATAGAAAGATAATTAATTTTGAACTTGGTTATTTCTGAGTTTTTTTCTTACTTTATTAAAGTTATCACTTAAAAGATAGTTACTAAGTTATGACTTATAAATTATAATTTTGTTTTCTGAGACTTATAGTTAAGTTTTTGTTAATTTTCGTTTAAATTGAATATTATGAACTTTGTTTATGTATACAATTAAACTATTTTTTGATATGTCATTGAATCGTACGATTCAATACAATTTACAATTCAAAAATTAACCTTTCGATTCACGATTTGAATCGCGATTCAATTACTTTGATTATTGGTTAAGACACCCTAACTTCCAATATTTACAGAGATTGTATCCTCACTTATACAATAAAACAACTATTCCATTCCAATTTAAAGTATCTCTATTAGCCAAACTCTAGAAAAGTTCTTATCTTTCACATTGTTATAAACCAACACAACCCTTTACCTTGGTTCACAGTGACATTTAGGGAACTTCTTGGGTCAAAAATATTTTAAGAGCAAGGTGGTTCATTACTTTTGTTAACGACGACATAAAACTCACATGGGTTAACCTAATGAGAGACAAATCCAAGGCTACAAATGCCTTCAAACAATTTAATTCCTTTGTCCAGACACAATTCCAAATCAAGATCAAAATTCTAAGGTTTGACAATGGAAAAGAATACTTTAATAATGTTCTCTCTAAGTACCAAGGTGTTATTCATCAAAGCTCATATGTGAACATATCACAACAAAATGGTCAAGCTAAGAAGAAAAATAAACACCTCTTAGAAATAGTAAGATCCTTGATGATTATTGCTAATGCTCCACATTGCTACTAGTGGGAAGTTGTTCTCACCACCACTTTTTTTATCAAAAGAATGCCTTCAAAAATACTCCAATTCCAAACTCCTTGTAACCAATTTCTTCAAACCTATCCTCACAGCCCAGTTTTGTCCACCATACCCCTAAAGATCTTTGACTGTACCGCCTTCATTTATGTCTATATAGGGGCAAATCAGATCTTAAAGCCATCAAATATATTTTCATAGACTACTACTTCACCAGAAAGGGATACAAATGCTACTCTCTAGTCAACTAAAAACACCATACTATCATGGATGCAACATTTTTTTTAGACACAACCTTACCATCCCAAAACATCCATTAAGGGGGAGAACTATAATACACAAGAATGGAGCGTTTTGTGTGACCCTGTTCTAGAAAATATTGTTTCAGTCTCTCACCCAGAAATCCTTGAACCGAGACCATGCCTTTCATTGAACCACACAAAAACCATCTTGAAATCAAACCTGATATTTCCAAACCTAAAACCTCCTTGAATCCCACACCTGAGAGCTCCAATTATGAATCCATACAGTACTCTATTACCCATCCTAAACCTAAATTCATACAATACCTACTACCCATACTGAGCTTGAATCCAATTTGCAAGAACCAAAAAGCAACAGAAGATGAAATTAAGCAAATTGAACTACTCGTGTACTGTAGAAGCAAGAAAAGTCAAGAGATGGAGCCCTATGCACCTCGTACATTCCATCCAATCCATAACCTAGCATGCAAGATTTAAATGTTCCTATAACCCTACAAAAAGGGGTGAGATCCTGTACACAGCATCCATTGTGCCATTACATTAACTATAACAGATTGTCTTTCTATTACCAAGCTTTTGTGGCTAGTATTTAAAATGAACAAACTTCTAGAAACATTAACGAAGCTATGAAGTCATCAAAATGGAGGAAGGCCATTCAAGATGAGATCAACGCTTTGAAGAGGAATGGCACATGGGAAATTACTAGTCTACCTTAAGAAAAAAGGAGTGTTGGATGCAAGTGGATTTTCACTATCAAGTATAACATAGATGGTACCATTAGTCATCACAAAGCCCGATTAGTAGCCAAGGGTTTCACCCAAACACATGATATTGACTTTTATGAGACATTGCACCTATTGCAAAATTCAATAGCACAAAAGTCTTGCTTTCTCTTTCTACAAATCTAGATTGGCTACTTCATCAATTAGATGTGAAGAACACTTTCCTAAATGGTGACCTTGCAAATGAAGTTTACATGGAGGTGCCACTTGGATTTAAAACCAAGAGTACAACTAACAACATGTGTAAATTCCATAAATCTCTTTATGGCTTGAATCAATCCCCATGAGTTTTGTTTGAGAAATTTACCGAGGTTGTGTTAAGATATGTGTATATACAAAGTCAGGATAACCATACCTTGTTTACTAAGTTCTCGCTAGATGGAAAGCTAGTGATGCTAATTGTGTATGTAGATGATATCGTAATCATAGGTGATTACTATGAAGAGATAAGGAAACTTAAAAGTTGCTTTGCCATAGGAATTTGAAATCAAAGATCTTGTTAGTTAAAGTATTTATGAGGAATGGTGGTAGCACAATCAAAGAAGAAAATTGTTGTACCTCAAAGGAAGTATACACAAGACCAACTTGAGGAGATAAGCATGTAGGGATGCAAACCAACGTAGACTCCAATGAAGGCTAATTGCAAACTTGGCCTCAAATTTGAAAGTTCTCCAATTGATACAAGACTTGTTGGTAAGCCAATTTACCTCTCATAAACAAGACCAAAATAAGTTTTCTAGTGAATGCTGTAAGTCAATTCATGAACAAGCCAAATGAAGAATATCTAAAAGCTTTGTATAGAATTTTAAGGTACTTGTAGATGACTCCGAGTAAAGACTTCTTTAGGAAAGGTACAAAAAGGCATGTTTAAGTTTATATAAATGCAGATTAAGCTAATTCTATGACAAACAGGAGATCCACCATAGGGTATTACACCTTTATTTGGGGAAATCTTGTCACTTGAAGAAGTTAAAAAACAATTGGTTGTAGCCAGAAGTAGTGCAAACGCTAAGTACAAGGCATTAGCTCAAGTTGTTTGTAAAGGTCTTTGGCAAACAAGCCTACTTGGAAACCTTAGAATTGAAGGGTCAATGAAAATGTTTTGTGACAATATAACTACAATTAGCATTGCTAAAAATCCTGTGCACTATAACAAGACAAAACATGTGAAGACTGATCACCACTTCATCAAGGAGAAGTTGCAGACACGAGATATAGACCTCATCAATACTACAACTAAGTCTCAAGTAGTTGACATTCTAACCAAAGCTGTCTCAAGAGTCAAATTTGAAGAATTGACTTGGAAGCTAGAAATGCTCAACATATATTCCCCACCTTGAGAGGTAATGCAAGAATCCTATTATTTTAGCACTTTAGAGGAGAATATTTTGAGACTAATTTTCAATTATTATTGAGATTAGGTCAACCTTAACTTGTAATTTATTCTGCTCCTACTCCTGTAATATCTTAAATTATTTTGAATGTATTCTATTGCCATTTTCAAGCGTAATTGGCTAACCACTGTGGCCAACATCTCTTTTATGTACACTCTAGTCTGTATTTTTGAATAAGATGAATTCAAAGAAACATTATCTCTAAATTTTCATGTCGGAAAAGACCATTAGAAAACATCCAAGAAGATGTGTGGTGCCATTTATTATTAGTAATATTATTATTATTATTTTCTTCTTATAGTTTAATCTTATCTAGCCTTATTCTTTATTTTTATGCTATGATAGGATGGTTATATTTTGAATTTCTTTCAAAGTTGGTTTAGGCTATTTGGATAGGAATAATTACAGGTTATTTCCTATGTTTTAGCCATTTATTTTCTTTTGCTTAGATAAGCTTTATCACTTAGTTACTTAAGAGCTTGGGTCTCTCTCTCACCTTCTATAAATGTATTTCAGTGCTATTCAATAAAATAAATTCAGAGAAAAATTAAACCCTAAATTTCTACAATTTTATAAACCGAAGTTTGTGTTAACACCCTCCAACAAAATGGGGTAATTGAAAGAAAGAATAGACACCTTGAAATTGCTAGAATGTTTCTAATTACCTCTAATGTGCCTCAACTTTATTGGCAGGAGGTTGTCCTTATAGCAGTATATCGTATCAATAGAATGCCTTCAAAAACCTTGAACTTCCACTCTCCTCATCGAAAACTCCTTGAAACCTATCCCCACACTCAAGCCATGTCTACCATTCCCCAAAAAATTTCTAGCTGCAATCCTTCACTTGCAATGACCACAAGAGAAAACTTAATTCTAAGGCCATTAAATGTATATTTCTTTGATACTTCCCTACCCAAAAAGGTTACAAATGCTATTCACCCCATACCAGAAAATTCTTCACAACCATGAATGTCACCCATTTTTTTTAGAACCAACCTTTTCATACCCAAACATCCATTCAAGGGGAGAATGAAAAGACTGGGGAATGGCTGTTTAGATACGATTTTGCCCCTGAATTGCATGATAGTGTGTCCACTGTACATGGAAAAGAAGCCGAGACCAGAACACCTCACCCACCTTCCATTTCCTAGCCCAATTTATAACCCATACAGCCACACACCCTTAACCAAGAACCTGAACCTGACACAAACAGAACCAAGGCCTGTCATCCCGCCATACAACAGCAGGAATTAAAGATGTACTCAAGGAGAAGGGGTCCAGTGACTGAGCAAAATACACTGCTGAGGAGCAATGCCACACCTTGAGCAAGACCGAATATCTTCTCCTATTCCCAGTACAAATACTGGAGATGATTAAGAAGTGCCTATTGCATTACGAAAGGAACTAAGATCATGTAATCAACATTGTATAAGTCACTTTATTTCCTATTGTTGGAACTCACGGTTTGCGCTACAAAAAAGGAATATTCTAGAATGCTATTTTTGGTTTTATTTATTTGAAGCCACCAATTATCTTTTAGCTATTTTTCCTGTATTTTTGCTATCTTATCTTGGGTTAATTTCAATTTTTTATGCTGCTATTTTCAGGAGTGATTGGCTGACCTCGATGACCAACATCTCCTATTTATGTATTATTTCCTTGGTTGTGAATAATACGGATTCAAAGTAGCGGTACCTTTGAAAATGGACACCTTCAATAAGTTGTCTCCTAAATTTCAAGCATTTGTGACTAGTGTTTCTGAAGATTTTCAGAGTTTTGGACTTCCTGAATTGTTATTTTATGGTAGAAAGACTTACAAATAAATAGTGGAAAGATGGCTACAAAATCAGCCATTCAATCCCAAGAACCAAGTAACAAATATTCTTAAATTAAACTATCTAATTTATGAGATACATGGAAAGATAAAAAGGAAGGACAAAGTTGACTAACATAAAAAATAATTAGCAACAGAATAAGGCTCTGTTTGGTTATGTGTTTTGCAAAGGTATTCCCTTTATATAGTTTATGTAATACTTATTATGTCCTTATACTTATTATTCTATACATCAAATCACCTTTTTAAAAGTAGAGGTAAAACAATTATTTCTTATCTCACCTACCCCCACCTACCTACATTTTACAGTCCCTTCACCATTACATCCTCTAACCAAACAGAGTGTAAAATCATAACAGTAAACAAAAGATCCCCATGATTTCCAACAGTTTCTAATGAGAAATTACCAAAGAATGTATATGAGAAAGCAAAGAAACATGAGTGGAAATCTGTATTCAAGAAGAATGAGTGACCTTGAGAAGAATGAGACTTAGGAGCGGGCTGACCTTCCACCAGGAAAGACACTCGCGGGCTATAAATGGATTTCCATCATTAAACACAATCTAATAGGAGTATCACCCGTCACAAGGCCAACCTTGTTACTAAAGGGTTTAGTGAAACTCATGGCATTGATTATCGACAAACATTTGCTTTAGTTGCCAAGTTTAATACTATCAAGGTATTTATGTCCCTAGCTGCAAAATTTGGATTGACCTTTCCACCAGTTAGATGTGAAAAATACATTTTTAAATGGAAACCTAAAGGAGGTATACATGGAAATTCCTCTTGAGCTTGACTCAAGTAATTCTAATAAAGAGCACAAACTTCACAAATCTCTATATGGGTTGAAGCAGTCACCTAGAGTATAGTTTGATAGTTTCACTACTATGGTTAAAAGTTATGGTTATACCCAGTGTCTAATATATCATACGTTGTTCATTAAATTTGCCCCCAATGGGAAAGTTACTATTTTGGTATACATTGATGATATTGTTATTAGGGGGGACTACATAGATGAGATAATAAGTTTGAAGAAGTCACTTGCTAATGAGCTCAAGAGGAAGGATCTGGGAACCTAATATATTTCTTACGCATGAAAATGGCAAGCAGAAAGAAGGGAATCATTGTCTCCTAGAGGAAATACACTCTAAACTTGTTGGAAGAAAGGTGCAAGCTTGCTAACACCCCAATGGAAACTACCTACAAACTTGGCCTCAAGCAAGAAAGCACCCCTACAGACCTTGGAAGGTACCAAAGACTAGTGGGTGGGCTAATTTATCTCTCTCATACTCAGCTTGACATTAGCTTTCCCGTTAGGTTTGTTAGTCAGTTTATGGACAAGCCAAATGAGAAACACTTGGAAGCTACTTATAAAATCTTGATGTATCTGAAAATGATGCATGGCATGGGTCTTTTTTTCAAAAAGGGGACACATAAAGGTGTTGAAGTATACTCTGATGCAGATTGGGCTAGATCCGTTACAAATAAAAGGTCTACAACTAGCTATTGCACCTTTGTATGGGTCAATCTAGTCACAAGGAAAAGCAAGAAGCAGTCTTTTATACCCAAAAGCAATGTTGAGGCTAAGTTTCACGCCCTTGCTCTGGGAATTTGTAAAAGGATATAAATAAAAAGGGTTCTTGAAGAATTGAAAATCCAATTTAAAATGCCTAGGAGGATCATGTGTTTTGGCTACCATTGCTATTGCTAAAAATCCTATCAACTGTGGTAGGAGTAAACATGTAGAAATTGATCATCATTTCATAAAAGAAAAGGTTGTTTCTAGACTAACAGACCCGTCCTATGTTCCTACCAATTCTCAAGTGGCTAATTTGCAAACTAAGGATGTGCCAAGGACAAAGTTCAAAGAACTTAGCTCCAAGCTAAGTATGATCAATATTTACACCTTAACTTGAAGGAGAGTGTTGGAAAACACGTGTTATCCAACAATTAGACAAAAGCATCCATTTTTAATTTTAAAAAAAAAAAAGGATGATTGAGTAATTCATTAGGAAGTGCCTTGAGTAATTCTCCAAAAAGCAGTTGACATTTTTGAGAACTGAAAGTTATCCTCCTTTGCTATACAAACTTTAGCAATAGCCTCCTATGAATTTGAAATTTCAAATCAACTACTTTTAAAATAATCCAAAACCAAAAAGGAAAGAAAAACAAAAATATAACCATTTTATGACCTAAAACTGCACAGATCTATTGGAGCTGAATTGACATAGAAAACAAGTGAATATATGAAAACAAGTGACAACAAGAAATAAACACTTGAGGCAGCATGTGAAATAATAACTAGTTACAAAAACCATACATATTTAACCTCACTCACCTCAGACGACTGTCTGTTGAAACGCATCCTGAAAAAGCACAAACAAAATAACTTTTATTATGGAAGATGATGAAGGGGAAAAACATATGCTTACACTACATGCAATTTAAATCAAGCATCAAGGTCTTAACATGTCAAATATTAGTCGCATAGGCACATAGCCATCACAGTTATCCTTATACCACCATGCTTTCATAGTTAAAACGCTGTTTGAGAATGCTATATATGGAAACCAACATCACATTCATTCCCCACTAATTTATGTTATATCCTACCATAAAGTTTAAATATATATATATATATATATATATTTTAAGGTAAGGGTGTAAAGAAGTGATTCAGACAAACATAACATCTCATCACGCATCAGTTAAAACATCTATAAAAAATAAATAAACGGTATTGGCCAAGGAAAATGCTCTAGATTAAATAACCTACCTTTTCATTTGTGGAGAGATCATATGATTGGCAAAGGCTTCTGGGAAGCTCTCAAAACGTTTATGCACCATTTCAATTGAGCGTATCTGCAGGTCAAAATTTTGAGGGTAGAAAAACAAACCATGAAAACGACAAAATTGCATGTGCATAGGAAATAACAAATGTATACATTTTCCCTGGTAGGTAATTTGACATACAAGGGCACCTTCAAGGGCTTTTGCGCTCTGGTAGGATATCTATTCATTAAGTAAAACTGGCAATTTTAAAATTATAAGCTGACCAATGTCCTCACTATTTTTTTGTAGTTTTATATTTTTTTTCTTTCACAATTTCACAATTATTGCAAAATGTAGTCACCAATAACTCATCCAAGTACCAATAATTGTACCATTTATAAGTATTAAAATATTGATAAGAAAAAGGAAAAAAAAGAAACAACAACAACAAAAATCAGTCTTTAGCCCACATACCTCACCCAATCGAGCCCGTGCACCTAGTACACCACCAACAATTGCTGACAAGACAGTGTACCAAATGTGGATATCCATGAGATAAATCTGTAAAGCAATAAAGCATTAGCAAAGCAAGATACTGCCAATTACGAGAGTAAACAGCATATTCAACAATTACAATAAAACACATGTTTTTGTTTCATAAAGAATTCTAAACAAAAGCACCTTCACTGCATAGACAAATAAGACTAATAGAAATGCATGAAAATTATGATCCAGATTAAACAATTTTCAAAAGAAGTAATTATGCAATCCCATAGTCAATCAGCATGACAAAGCAAAATTTTCCCTAGATACATGACAACGAAGCTGAATAAATAAACAATACTCACAGCCACAACAGGAGCCCATAAGCTAACTACGGTCAAGAAATTGTTATTCCCTGCAAAAATCACAAGCTTAGATGAGTGAAAATAGCATTTCTTCATATTGATGCACAGACTACAACAAAACATCAAAAATGGATAATCTGCTAATCACATCAGCACTTCACGAGGGTTATGTTATTTCCTCAGGTTTAATCTTTCCATATGCTAGAGCAATTGAAAACTGGATGGACATTTGTATCATGGCACTCTTTTCATTGCATTTAGAGAACTTTATTTCCACTCTGATCATTATCACACTCCCATTGCCAGCAATTACTCTATGAAAATAACTAAGTAAACTTAGACATAAAGTTTCCCTGTGCTTTTATTGAATCTACCATTTAACTGGCTTGATTTTTCTGGCCTCACTCACCTTATAACCCAATCCAATGATTTATGTTTAAAAAAAAAAATTAAACGTGGAGGAAGAAATGCAGGTGAATTAGAGACTGCATCAGATTTCATTTATTAGTATACTTCTATTCTTTGTTGTTGGTATTTGCATCAGATCTGGAGCTTTTCCCCAGCTTCTCCAATGGCTAGTTTCATATTTAGGGGAGTCAAATTTTCCCCCCATTTTAAATGATGCTCTATTTTCTGTCTGTTGCTTATTTAGTTCTGCCTTTACTATAGGTTTCCTTTCTTTTTGCAGGCCTCCGGACCATTGCAGAGCTCCCCTCTTTTATTTGGTCCTTGTTCTCTGTATTCTAGAGAATTTAATCAATGAAATATTAGTATTTTCACGTGGTATCAGAGCTTCACCATGCCTGACCATGCTTTCATAATATTTGACCAAGGATTGGCCTCCAATACAGAACCCCAAGATGTGATAACACCATCGAAACCTCCCACTCATGCTCAGAATGCATCAAACAACGTCTCTGTAGCCATGGATTCTGAGATCATGCAATAGCCAGCCCTAATCAAAAGGCTCGTATCAACTAAACCCAAAAGTCCAACCTCCATCCACTTCTCCATGCGCCACTACATTCACTTGCTCATTGTCCATGCACTGGCGCATGAGCCACCATCCTCCGCCACCAGTCATCCAGATCTGGTCGACTCGGCCTCCTATGCTGATCTGTGGCATCTATTGTCCTACCTAAGATCATAAATGAACTCACCATACTTGATACAACTTCAGGAACAAAATTTTTCACCCAAGATCATTTAGAGGTGCTCCGAAGGCTGTTTGGACAGCAAAGCATGACCTCCAATGACTCTTAAGGGTAATGCAGGGGTGGGGAACATAGACCAATCAGGTAAATTTTCTATTGCACTAAATACTCAAGTTCTTGAAATTCAGTGGATAGTGGATTCACGAGCCTCTAACCACATGACTCACAATACTACTCTATTTGATAAAGTAAATCTTTGCAACTCACATTTAAAAGTCAAAATTCTAGCGGGACTTTAACTCAAGTATCCAAAGTTAGAACCATCACCATATCAAAAAATATAACTCTTAAAGATGTGTTGCTTGTTCCTAAACTTGCTTGTGATCTCCTTACTGTTAGTAAGCTTGTGAAGGATAGCAATTGCAATGTTAATTTCTTTGAAGGTGGTTGTGAGTTTGAAGACTAGGCATCCAAGAAAATGATTAGCAATGCCAAAGAGGTAATATGGTCTTTATCTCATGGGTGCTAAAGATTCAAATAAATGGAGTCTTAATACTAGTTCTAATGTAGATGCGATTTTATGGCATAATGGACTAGGTCATCCTAAATTTTAGTGCATGAAAAGAATATATCCTAGTCTTTTTAATGAAGATGCTACTATTACAAATTGTAAAACATGCCAACTTGCCAAACAAACCAAGGCTAATTATCCCACATACACCTACAAACCGTCAAATCCCTTCCATCTTATTCATAGTGATGTCTAGGGACCTTCCAAAATTAAAGGCATTACAGTCAGTAGGTGGTTTGTGACTTTTGTTAATGATCATACAAGGATCACTTGGGCATTTTTTATGAGAGAAAAATCTGAGCTGCCCACCATATTCAAAAATTTTCACCAGTTCATTAAAACACAATTTCAAACTAAAATAAGTCTTAAGGAGTGATAATGGAAGAGAGTATATTAACACATCTCTAGGAACCTACCTTGATAAACAAGTTATCCATCACCAAACCTCTTCCTCACACACACCTCAAAAAAAGGGTATAGTTAAGTGGAAAAATAGACACATTCTTGAAATATCTAGAGCCATTATATACACTATGAATGACCCCCACCAGTTTTGGGGAGAAGCTGTCACCACATCTGCCTACTTAATCAATAGAATACCCTCTAAAGCTCTTAGTTTTCAAACTCCTTGTGACACACTCCTCAAAACTTACCCTACTACCCATCTTATCCCAATCATACCCATAAAAGTCTTTGGATCCACTGCTTTTGTTCACCTCCATCATAATAGCAAGCTTGACCCAAAGGCCTCTAAATGTATTTTTGTTGGGTACTCATCATCTAAATAAGGCTACAATTGTTACTCTCCGTCTCTAAAAAAATTTTTTATCCCCATGGATATCACCTTCTTTGAGACAACCATATTACCCCAAAAATTCCACTCAGGGGGAGACTTACCATGATAAATGGACTTTTTGTGTTTTTCCATATTCTTCCTCTACTATCACTGCCACTGACCCTGAACCTGAGCATCATACTGCTCTTGAGCTTGAAAACAAAGCTAGTAGTACTATTCCTGATATAAATGTTGTCTGTCCCTTGAAATCAATAATAATCTTCCTGAAAACAGCACTGGTTTTGATATTGACCAGCCTTAGCAACGCATTCAGGCTAAAAATGAGTCTGATCAGTTAAAAGAAAACTACAACTAGCCTCAAGTTTTCTCAAGGAAAAATAAAACCCAAGAGATAATGGTCTCTACTCCTAGAGCAACACTAAGAAACCTCTTGCCAAAGTCCAAGAATTGATGAAAACTTGGATTTTAACTAGCCTGTCACCCTAAGGAAAGGTACTAGATCTTGCACCCAACATCTTATTGGGAAGTATGTATCTTATGAAAAATCTGTATACTGTTTATAAAACTTTTGCTACTAATATTTCCAATGAGGAAATTCCCCAGGATATTCATTAAGCATTAAAACACAAGGAGTCGAGGAAATCTGTGCAAGAAGAAATGAAGGCACTCAAGAAAAACAACACATGGGAGCTAGTCAACTTTCTCACAAAAATCATCTCGTTGGGTGCAAGTGGATATTCAACATCAAGCACAACTCAGATTGAAGCACCAACAAACATAAGGCGAAACTTGTTGCTAGGGGATTCAGCCAAACCCAAGGGAAAGATTATCACGAGATGTTTGCTCTAATGGCAAAACTCAACTCCATCAAAGTTCATCTTTTGCTTGCTGCCAATCTTGAGTGGCCCCTTCACCAATTAGACATCATAAATGTCTTTCTAAATGGTGACTTAAGAGGAAGAAGTTTACATGCCTGTGCCTCTTATCTTCAAGGGTGGAAGTGATGGGAAAGTGTGCAAGCTGCACAAATCACTCTATAGGCTCAAGCAATTCTCTAGAACATGATTTGAAAAGTTCACCAAAGGAGTTAAAAGGCAAGGGTACCTCCAAGGCCAAGTCGATCATGCTATCCTCACAAAGGTCTCTCCCAAGGGAAAAATTGCTACTCTTATTGTGCATGTAGACTACATTATCATCACTAGGAACTACACGAAAGAAATTATCAATCTAAAGAAGGCTTTGGCTAGGGAATTCGAGACTAAGGGCCCCGGGCTTCTAAAATATTTGTTGGGTATATAAGTGGCGAGATCAACCAAAGGCATCCTTATCTCTCAACGAAATACACAATTAATTTACTTACAAAAAAGTAGGATGTTTGGATGTAAGCCTGTCGATACTCCTATGAAAGCTGATTACAAACTTATGTTTGATTACAAACTTAAATTTGCTAAAGAAAGTCCTTTTATTGGCACAAAGAGCTTCCAAAGCTTGGTGAGCAAACTCATTTATTTGTGTCACACAACCTGACATATGCTTTTCGATTAATGTCATAAGTCAATTTATGAACAAGCCTTGTGAGATTCACCTTGATGTTGCCTACAAAATTCTAAAATACCTTAAACTAGCCCTTGGAAAGGGTATTTTCTTCCAAAAGAATTCTTGGCACACTATGGAAATGTATTGTGATGCGGACAGGGCTAGTTCCATCAACGATCTAAGACCTACTACAGCGTACTACACTTATGTCTAGGAAAACTTAGTTAGTTGGAAAAGCAAGCAATCTGTCGTTACTCAAAATAGTGCTGAAGCCAAATACCGAGCCTTGGCTCAAGGATTTTGTGAAGAGCTATGACTCAAGTGCCTCCTAAATGAACTGAAGATCGAGTGCCAAGGTCCTATGAAAGTTTTAAGTGACAACATGGCAACTATCAGTATTGCAAAAAATCCAATCTAACATGACCGGACTAAAAACATGGAGATTTCATCAATGAAAAAGTGGAATCTGGGGTTCTTGAACTATCCTATAACCCAACTAAAACTCAAGTCACAGATATGTTAACAAAAGCTCTATCTAGAATTAAAGTTGAAGAACTTGGGTGCAAATTGAGGATGGTTAATATCTACTCCCCCACTTGAAGGAAGTGTTGGTATTAGCATCAAATTTGGAGCTTTCCCCTAGCTTCTCCAACTGCTATTTTCCTAATTTAAGAGAGTCAAATTTTCCCCTTTTTTTTATGATGCATTATTTTCTATCCATTGCTTATTTAATTATGTCTTTAGTACAGGTTTCCTTTCTTTTAGGGAGCCTCTAGACCACTGCAAAGCTCCCCTATTTTATTTGGTCCCTGTTCTATTCATTCTACTAAATTCAATCAATGAAATATAAGTATTCTCACATTTGTAATAGAAGTATTGAACAAATCTTAGGTTTATTTGAAATTAAAGTTACCAAGAGCAATGTCTCCCATATTAGTAAACTAGCAGTCCTCACTAAACCTTTTTGTTTTTAATTAAAAGGTGAATTTATTAAGAAAAGAATGAGAAGGACATAGAAGAGGATATCCTCAAACAGCCAAAATAATAAAAGATAAGGAAATCAAAAAGGGAAATTAGCTCAAAAGAGTTCTACAACTTCGTTGCAAATCATAAGAGAAAGCCCCTTGAAGGGAACATAAGCTGACACCCACAAAGAAACTCCTCCCTTTGCTATGCTAAACAACATAGTATCTGTTTCTCTCTCCCCATTTTGCCCAATCAAATTACTATTTATTGCCCTTGGTCTTGTTTCTTAACTCCCATGTTTAGCAACTCTTACCATCACAAGCATAACAAGCAAAAACACAAATTTGTTTAAAAACAAAATAGACAAAACGACAGAAACAAGTGACTAGTGAACTTATAAAAAATCAAATTACACTGTTTAAAACACAATTATAATTCTATCACTTTCTTTTTGTACTCCCTATCTTTTGGTCATGAGGCATGAGATATATGGAAAAATCAGTATTCCTATGTCGTTTAAGACATTAAAAACACCATTTTTTAAAATTTTTCAGAGATTTTGCTCCTATATATCTTACAAATAAATTTCCAAGTATTTGGAACTTAAAATGCCCATATACTAAACACCACCTATGGAACTATCCAGGTGAAAAGCCCCAGACCCTTGACAATAAACCATTGATGCTTCTACTTTCTTTAGTCTAAATATCATAATTCAAATTCAAATATATAGTTAAATAGGTATGGAAGATATATAGGCAAAAAACTTGAATAAAGAAATGCGAGTTCTAAGACTCACACCTCCCCTCTACAATTCCCTGTTTGATGAGTACCAAATACATCCAACTACATCCTTATAAAGAACCAACAAATGAAAAAGAAAAAAAAAAACAGAGAAAGAAGATAGACAAATAAAAAGAGTGTGTGTGTGTGTGTGTGAGAGAGAGAGAGAGAGAGCACATAGAAAATGCAGCAGTCTAATTCCAGAAGATAAAACTAATGTTCTTGTTTACTATAAAAACTTCTACATACATCCCAAAAATAAAAACAAAACCCTACAATTATACCCTATGTTTATACCGAAATTAGGTCTTCATTATATAGTAGGTAAATTAAGCTCACAAGTTATTAACTTCTACAAAAGATTGCCAAAAGCATATCTTTTTCTTTGCAAGCTTAATAGACAAAATACGTTAAGAAATGAGCAACTATCTATAAGACAAGAATCAAAAGCCAATAAGGCTTAATTGCGCTCTAATGAACTCTAGTTTGTTCAAGAAAGCAATATAGTCCCAATAGATTCAAATAAGCAATCATGTCCTCTAGTTTTCTTGTTAAATAAGTTTCATCCTTCAAGATTCAATGGAGTAATTTTGTACCTTTGATTATAGGGGAAATAATCTTATTGAAGACAATTTGAAACTTTTTTATTTAATGGAAGTTAGTTATTATCCTCTAAGTTATTATTTGTTGAGTTAAAATACACTTAACCTCAAGTATCAATTGTTTTAGACCCAAAATGACATTCCCCCCATTTGACCAAGTTGACCGATGGTGGAGTAAATATGCTAATGGAATATTCCATTTAACTTGCATGTAACCAAGGTTAGCTTGAGTTTTTAATTTGTAGCATTCACAAGTGTAATTTTTTTATATTAAAGGGTAATGGGTCTCCTACCTTCCCCTAGGAACCAAAATTGCCTTAAAACAAAAAATGCAAAGGTGGTAGGCTCTGATTAGAGAAGCAAAGGTAACATCTTTGAGGGTCTAAAATGCATCTAGAGATGTTTTCCTTATGGCAAGAAAACCGATGGAGACCGACATAGTGTGGGGAACCCAACCTAAAAATTGGCCTGCAAAGGGGAAGAACCACATCCTGAAGCATCACACGGATTAGCCCTAGCTCCCTAGTGTGGGGCTCCATCATAGCACCACCTTTAAAGAGCCAAAATCCTCTATAGCGCTCACTCTAGATCACCAGGTTGCACATTTCACAAGTAGCCTTTCAAGGAGGTCCGTCCTAGTTCTAAAACCAATTGATGGAGACCTAAGCAAGCATAGGAAAGCCACCCTTAAAACTAGCTTTTAAGGGGTAAGAACCATGCCCCTTAAGTATCATATGAATTATCTGTGGCTCCCCAATGTGGGCCTCCATCAAAGACGCATTGCCCTATTAACTACTACAAATGTTAGTCTTGGCCAGATGCAAGTTAAATGGAATATACCCTCACCATACTTCAACTCCATTCTTAGCCAACTTAGTCAAATGAAAAGAAGTCACATTTTGGGTGTAAAATGGGGTGGAGTGCAATATTATGATGACTAAAGGAGTTAAAAAGTATTACCAGATATTTTGTTTCTCTAATCTAATAACAAGTGGAATAACATTGCTCTAAATGAAACTATAAGGACTAAATTGCTCTAATCAGCAAACAAGAGCAACAACATTGCTCTGATTGAAATTAAGGGCCTAATTTTTCTTCCAAAGCAAACTAAAGGATTGAAATTGCAATTAAGCCATAAGATAACTAATATATACTTACTCTTTGAGATCAAATCATGCCATGAGTAATTCAAAAAATGAAGATTCACAATGATATTGGTAGGAGTGACAAGAGGTCTAATCTGCAATATGAAGAACATATTAGAATTACCAAATTGTGCATGTAAAACCACTCCAAATACACTTTTTTGTATTGAAGTTAAACGCTAAATAACACCACATCCCTAGGTTATCATAACCTTATTACTAACGTGATATTCCAATCAAAACACAATGACTTGCCTGGAGAAAGTATGCAAAAGTGAATTTGCAGGCAAATATCACCAACCAGAAGACCACATACCTGTAGAAGTTAATTACAGAATTGAAAAATAACTAGTGAATGATGAATATCATTATTAGGCATCACTTGTAACATGAGAAATGAATATAACACAACAATAACCTTTGAAAGTTATCAAAACAGTGATAATTGATGCAAAATAGAGCACTATCGTTGCTCTCTGTTTTTCTTATTACCTTTTTTTGAATAGCAAACAAAAGCAACTAATAAAGGGATGCTGGCCACAAGAGACATCGACCAGTCAATACCTAATCCTATAAAACTAGGAACCAAATCAAACTGAAATAAAATTCCTAAAATAGAATGAACAGAATCGCATAAGTGCAATAACAGCGCAATAACAATAAAAAAACAAGAGAAAGTGATAAGGAAAAATAAAAGAAAATAAATAAAGGGAATCACGTGACTAGCAACACATGATTATCAAGCAAGGGAGTAGATGTTGATCGTTCTCAACTTGGTGCTCGATTTTTTAAATTTGACCTTTGAGAATCCTTTGGTTAGCGCATCTGTTACTTGAGAACTTGAGAGAACATAACTCAAATCAATCATCCCTAACTCACTCTTCTCTTTGATGAAGTGTCTATCAACTTCAATATGTTTCGTCCTATTATGATGGAAAAGATTCTTGGCTATCTTAATAACTACCATATTATCACAAAACACCTTTAATGACTTGTCACATAAGATTTAATTACTTTAAGAGCCATAATATCCACATTCCTTTACATATGCCAAGAGCCAATGCACAAAATTCTACCTCTGCATTACTTCTAGCAACCACAAGTTGCTTCTTGCTTCCCCTAGTTACCAACTTCCCCAAACAAACATGCAGTACCCAATAGTAGACTTCCTATCAATCATAGATCTAGCCTAATCTACATCAAAATAAACTTCCACAATTCTAATATCTCCCTTCTTAAAGAGTAGGCCCTAACCAAGAGTCATCTTGAGATACCTTAAGATTTTGTAAACTGCCTCTAATTGCTCCTCATTTAGTCTATTCATAAATTGACTTACAACACTAACTGGAAAGCTAATGTCTGGCCAAGTACAAGTCAAGTAAACTAACTTCCCTACAAGTCTTTGGTATCTCCCTGTGGCAAGGAATGGGCTATCTTGTTTGAGATCCAACTTGTAATTGGCTTCCATAAGGGTTTTTGTAGGCTTACAACCCAACATCCTTGTCTCTTCTAGCAAATCCAATGTGTACTTCTGTCGAGAGATGGATATACCTTCCTTGGTTCTTACTACCTTCATAGCAAGAGAGTATCTAAAATTACCTAAATTTTTAACTTCAAACTCATGAGCCAAGAACTCTTTCAATTTCTCTATCTCTTCTTATGATATCCAATAATCACAATGTCATCCACATAAACTATCAAAATGACTTAACTTCCCATTAGGACCTGTTTTAACAAACAAGGTATGGTCAATTTAATACTAATTGTACCCTTGAGTTTTGACAGCTATAGTGAATTTTTCAAACCAGGTCCTTTGTGATCGCTTGAGCTAATGTAAAGATTTACGAAGTCTACAAACCCCTTTCGAATGGTCTTTAAGTGATAACCCTAAAGGGATTTCCATATGGACTTCCTCCTCCAAATTTCCATTCAAAAAAGCATTTTTTACACCTATTGATGAAAAGGCCAATCTAAATTGGCTACAAAAGACAATAACACTTTATTAGTGTTGAATTTGGCTAGTAGGACAAACATTTCCTCGTAGTTAATCTCATGGGTTTGAGTAAATCCGTTCACTACAAGTTTAACCTCATGGAAATTAATACTCTCATCTGGATTGTATTTTACTATAAAAATCCATTTACATCCCACCAGGGTCTTTCCAAGAGGTAAATTAACAATTTCCCACATCAGATTCTTCTCAAGGGCATCTAACTCCTCTTGAAAGGCAACTCTCCACTCCTTCTTTTTTGTTTCCTCATAGACATTTTTGGGAAGTTTTTCAAGAGCAACATTGTGTACAAAACTCTACAACTTAGGTGGCAAATTGTTATAGGAAACAAAATTACAAATTGCATGCTCTGTAATACTACTTACCCTACAACTTTGCACTCCCTTTCTCAGCAACAAGTATCTCCAACTCCTCTTTTGATTCAGAACTTGGTGTAAAGGAAATGGTTTGACCTTGCTAAGGACATATGATATAATCAGCTTCTTAAACCTTTTTTGAAGTGTGCTATACAGGCAACTGAGGTTTCACCTTCCTAGTATAAGGCATTACTTCTTTCTGCCATGTGGCTTTAGGATTAGCCTTGAGCATGGGTTTAGGTAAAATCTAGGCAATGTTGGAGTCAAGTGATTGAGAGATAAAGGTGGGATACTGTTGATATGGTTCTGGTTCAAGTGAATCAGTAGATATAGGCTGCAAATGGTATGGTTCTGGTTCAAGTGAGTCAGCATCTATATGGTCTTGGTTTTCTAGTTCTTTTGGTTTAGCTAAAGGGTGGTCCCAGGTAGGAGGGAAGTAAGGGCTACCAAACAACCATTCTTTGTCATTGTTGAGTGTGACATGAGGAATCTCCACTTCAAGGCTTTTTTTAGGAGTAAAAAGGCTGTGTTTCATGAAAAATAAGGTTCATGGTGATGTACACACGTTTGGTATTAGGATAGTAACACTTATATCCCTTTTGAATTGATGAGTATCCAACAAAAAATGCACTTTACTGCACACAGACCTAATTTCCCCCTTGATCATTACGAACAACCAAATATTTTGAGAGGAAGGATAAACATGGTTTGAGTGTTGGGGTAAGTTTCAAGATAGACTTGATGGGGTGATTTAAATTTGAGGACTCTAAAAGGCATCCTATTAATGAGATGTTACTATGAGGACAGCTTCACCACAATGAGACTTGGGAACATCTGAGGCAAGAAGAACAGACCTAGCCACCTCTAGTAAATGCCTATTTTTTCGTTCAACAACCTCATTTTGTTAAGGAATATTTACACAAGAGCTTTGGTGTGTAACCCCATGGTGGTTTAAGTAAGAACTAAGGTTGCAGTTGAAGTAGTCTTTTGCCTTATTAGTTCTTAGGATTTGAATTTGTGATTGGAATTGATTTTGAATGAGTTTATGGAACATTTTGAATACACCAGTGACTTCAGATTTTTCCTTTTAAGAGGTACAACCAAATTAATCTTATATGGTTATCTATAAAAGCGACAAACCATTTTGGCCCATTTATAGTTTTCGCATTTGTGGGTCCCCAAACATCACTGTATATAAGTGAAAAAAGGTTTTGATGATTGATAAGTATAAAATGAATGAGTTTTGACGTGCTTAGAAAATTGACAAGTTTCACAAAAAAAGTAAAGAAGATGCATTATTGATCAATTCAAGGTACAAGTGTTTCATGTAAGAAAAATTCAAATGGCCTAAACTATAATGTCACAACAATACATCATTATTTTTATTGGAGTACACATAACAAGTCATAGCACCGTTATTCATCCTTTCAAATCCTTGTAGGTAGTAAAGCCTAATACACATCCTAACATTGTCAATCCTCTTCCTTGACTCAAAATCCTAAAAACAACAGCCATCAATATTAAAGTGTGTTGCACAATTGGAATTCTTGGCAAGTTTGCTAATGGATAATAAATTGCAAGTTAATTGTGGAACAAATAATACATCTTTTAAGATTAACTCATTCAACAACTTAACAAGTCCAGTCCCTTCAGCAAGTCCCTTCAGCAAGAGGACCATCAACTATTTTTTACCATTGGGATGTTAGAGTTTGGAAAAAAATCAACAAATAGGGATGCATTACCAATCATGTGGTCAATGGCTCCAAAATCTATAATCCAAGAGTTGGATTTCTGATTTTGTGAAGCTTTCAACTTATTACCTGCTTGTGCCATAACGATAGCACCAGTAGCCTTCTCTAGTCCATGTGAGTTGATCAATTTCTAGAGAATATCAAGTTGCTCCTTGTTGAACATGGCTAGTTCAAGTGAACCTGAAGGTTTCTCCTCTCCAATTACTATGAGGGCATGATTTTCGATTTGTTGTTATGGCTTCTAATTCAGAGGTTTCCCATGCAATTTCCAACAAGTGTTCTTAGTGTGACCAGTTTCATTACAATGGCCACACCATAGTTTGCCATTCCTCCTAGGCTTACAAGCAATTATTGTAGTGTTTCTGGCTACTAAGGCCAAGGATTCGGATGAGGGTAGTGAGCTGTGCATCCCATGAGTAAGTTTTTTCCTGCTTCCCTCACACCTTACTTCAGCAAAGACTTCTTTAAGTGAGGGAAGTGGCTGCGTAGCCATAATCTTCCCCCTAACTTCATCATACATAACATTAAGGCCCAAGAAAAAGCTGTAGATTCTCTCCTTCTCCCCAATCTTCTTACAGGTTGCTACATCTATATTGGTGGTCCACTCATACACTTCAAAGGGTCAAGTTGTTGCCAATACTTAACTAAGGTGTTGTAACACTGGGTCATGCTAACATCTTGTTTCGGGTCGTTTAAAACTCCTTTGATTTGAAACAAAGCTACAGAGTTCTCCACTTTGGAGTAAGACTCTTGTACTACATCCCGAATTTCTTTGGCAGTCTTGCCCATCACAAAGCTCTCCCCAGTATCAATTCTCATGGAATTTATCATACATGACATCATCAAATTATTTTCTGCTACCTAACCTTTAAACTTTGGGTCAGATGCATCTAGTCGTATGGCTCCTTTGGTGAGGTAATCTTCTTTTGCACGGCCACAGACGAACATTAGCACGCTCTGGGACCACACAAGATAGTTGTCCCATTGAATCAATGCCCAGTGATCAACATTGGAGATTGATTGTTGACAGCCATGGGAGGAGATGGAGGCAAAGAGGACCCTTCATTGGAAGAGGTCGCATCATACGCTCTCATGGATCCAAAAGTAATCATGTGTTGTGATCAAAATTGTTCAAGCTCTGATACTATGATGCAAAACAGAGCACTATCATTGCGTTTTGTTTTTCTTATTATCTTTTTTCAAATAGCAAACGAAAGCGGCTAATAAAGGGATGCTGGCCACAAGAGATGTCAAACCATCAATACCCAGTCCCGTAAAACAAGGAACCAAATCAGGTTGAAATAAACTTCCAAAAATAGAATGAACAGAATTGCATAAGTGAGATAATAGTGCAATAATGATAAAGAACAAGAGAAAGTGATAAGGGAAAAAACATAAGAAAATAAATAAACTTAAAGGGAATCACGTGACCAGTAGCACGTGATTATCAACAGTAACAATCAGACAGATATAAAACACTTTGATTAAATCAACCAACATTGTACAAACAGAAGCATTAACAGCCAAGTCAATAACCCTCTCATCCCAGTATGGTACTTTTATTTAGATAAGATTTCATTGTCTAAATAACTACTGACCTACAATAATCACTCATCTTCTCATAAAGGCCACGTCCAACATAGTACCGCTCCTGATGTCATCAGAAAAGCCAAAACACCATGTTATAACATACAAAAATAACTTGAAAATTAGCCCAAACCATTAATTAATGAAAACACCTTACCTGATAAATCCACTTAAAAAACTGAAAGAATGATTGATCAGACATTTCAGAAAGTGCATGACATGCTGGAAATTTGAGCAAAAGCGCAAGGAATAGGCGTAGAGCTGCATAAACACCAAGTACAAGAATGTATATCCGAAAATAGAATGAGTTATCTGAACTACGATTATTCCTCTCCTGCAAAACCTTCCTGTAATTGTGGCATTAAGATATACTGTAAGATCTGATACACAATTGAGATGCAAATCCTATTTGCACAGAGAAACATCTTAGAGAAGATATCAACTTACAGGTAAAGATATGTCACAACCACAGAGCTCAAGCCACCCCAGAAAAACTGAATAACTAATTTTGAAACAGCCATGCCTCTTGCAGTAGTGTATGCTCCAAATGTAAGCAAAACATCTAAACAGCCTATTCAATACATAAAAAGTAATATATAAATAACTTGCCATTTAAAAGTTCAATCACTGTAGAAAACACAAACAGCTTACTTTTGATGAAATTCATGATTGCGAATGACGGCCCAATGCTTAGCATTGTCTTAAAAGTATCCAAATTGATATGTCCATGGTTAAAAGCAATTATTGTTAAAGCCTGAATCAAGCAGGAGAAAGACATACTTCATGTACAGAATTAATTATCCATGTTCAGAACTAAGAGTATAATGACGGATGAGAAAGGTAACCTGGAACATTAATGCCAAGAAAATCCAAAGACGATGGAAACTTCGATACAGGTGTAAAAAAGTTCTATGCTCAACAAAACTGCTTTTACCAGTCTGCCAACCACATGTTGAACAATAAAGGGGAAAAAAGGTGGTCAAATAAAGTAAATATACAAACATCAGATACATGAACGAGAATATGACAATTGGCCACCACTACTCCATGCCACTTATTGCCATCATTCAAACTATTCAACAATTCTCAAAACTAGGCCCGAAAAACACCTAGCAAACTAAAGTAAAGTATATGCTAATATAGCCTCCGCAAACTTCATCAGGATTACAAGCCCAGAGATGGACCTTCAGTTACAGGCGTAGAAGGTTAGTTCCATATTTTTTGCTATCTTTCATAAAAAGGAAGATTGAATAAAAGAGAACCACAACGGAACAAGATACCTTTTAAAAGCAGGGTAAAAGGAGCACATATCAGCACTTATATTAAATTCACAAGTACAATGAAATCCAAAATAATTAATACAGGAAAAAAAATCTGCGTAGATGGAAAAAGAAAATGAACAAGGATAAACTACAATACCCATTATTAGATAAATGGCTTCAGAAATATTGCACATAATGAAAAAGAAAACAAGTACAATTATGACTCCAGAAAACTATTATACAAAGAAAGTGAAGGATAAGCAAACAAAGCACCAAAACCAACCCTTTTTGACTTCTTTGGCTGTTTTGGCTTTAACAAGAATGGCGACTCACTCTTCATTGGCCAGCCTAAATCAAAACAAGCAGGTGACCTACATAAAATTCCATATTAGAATTGAGCAAGTAAACACTAGCCGAATTGTCATCAATGATACTAACCAAAAGTATTCATTGAAGTCATCATAATTCCTCCACACTGAATGTGCAGCTTTCCCATTATTGTTTCTAGCAGCTTCCTGCAGTGTTTTTTTGGATTGTGGCTATGTAATGGTATTTGTCAATCAAAAATAAAGAAAAACTAAAGACAGCCAAAAAAAATTAAGGTTATACACTAGAACAAATGGATACATATCTCATGCTAACCAATACAACTATACAAGATTATTGAAACTCATCTAAAGTGAACTAAACAAGCAAGAGCATCAAATGCATTACAATACAATTTAATGATTACAATTTCATTTACACAACTTGAAGAATAATTCATAGGCAATTGTTTCTTTCAAATCAATGATCAATTCTGGGTAATTCAACAAGATTGTTCGCTTCTGGTTGTGTGATCGAATAGAATCCTAGGTGTGAGGCCCAAATTAATTTTCTTTTTTCCCTCAACTTCTACTCTGTTCTCTTTCAATTACATGCTTTTCTTGGAAGAAGGCATTAAAATTAGCCTAGTTGTTTCTTCCTAGAATCTGTTCCGTGGAATCCATCTACCATAAAATCTCAATCTCATGGGTAAGATGCACAGCATCTAGTCAGCCACCAACCCTATCCCATTCCTTTAAAACCAAGCTTACCTTCATATTCCCCCAATGAACTTAAACCAACCAGTCTTGTAGTTTCTACCCTTAATCTGTCCAAGAAACCCTGATCCTAATCATTGCCTCTTAATTGTAGGTTGGAAATCACATTCAACATGTGATTATTCTCAAGCTTTAATGCCTTTATTTATTTCCTTACTTATAGGCTTTAATATGTTTCCTTATGTTTGCTAGTTAATGGGCCATGATTCTTGAGCATATAGCAGGCAGATTTTTCATAAGAATCACATGAGTTTTCGTTGGTTAATAGGCTGAAGTTGAATGCTGCTTTTTCATTAAATAGTTTCCTACATTATGCATCTTTATTTTTTATTTATGTTCATGTTTGTTTCCTTTTGAGGGTGATTAGTAAACTTTCTGAGGCCTACATTCTCCTATAAATTGCAGCCACTGTGTTTAAAATAAAATAAGAAGTTTCAGACTTAATATTTTCTAAAATTCTTCATAGTAGTAGAGCCTACAAGACCTGAATGACAAAATATGTTGATGGTTAGAGTGAGAAAACTATATGTTTGTAGTTAGCATGAGAAAATCATACGCTGATGGTTAGCGTGAGAAAACGAAAACATCTACCTCACAAAAAGTGACATGAGGATGCCCAAAACCAAGACCCTCAATATAAAGTGGGGTGAGAAAGAAAAAACAAATCATAGAGACTCTCAAGGAGTAATGAGGAAGACAGAATCAGAAACCACAATCAAAAAATGATAAGGAAGAAAATTTTTTGAACAACCTCCAAATGCCAAGAAGAAGAAGAAGATTTGCAATGCTAGCTCTAAACTATTCCCAGCTTAAGGGCAGTGCAATTATAGGCGTTTGCCTCAATGCCTTAGCAAAAGAAGCCCAGCGCCTCTCACACCATGAGAGGCACTAGCTTCAAATAGACGGTAGCCTGGCAGCACCTTTGGCACTTTTAGCATCAGTCAAGGTAAGCACCTAAGGACCCTTAGTGTAATTTGAAGGCTGAAAGGGAACGGGCAGCATAGAAGCTTAGCCCAAAATGTTTTAATATAGTCATAGGATAAAATGGGAAACTATAAAACCCAATCTTAAAAGCCCAACCAAACCTTAGAGGTTGAAGGATGAGATATAAGAGCCTATTTGGTTGGATGATATAATGGGAAAAAGAATATAAAATGTGAGAAAATGGGAGTAGATAGAATAAAAAATAACTTTTATATCCTTACTTTTAAAAAAATGATTTGATGGATGGAATAATGATTATAAGGACGTAATTGACATTACACAAACTATGTAAAAAATATATATTCACATTGCAGTGAACCAAATGGAGCCTAATAATAGTGATAGAAGTGACTTAATTAGTGCATTTGATGATTACTATGACTTGATTATTATTTTGATTAGTTAATTTATCTATCAAATGTTGTTACAAACTTACATTTATTTATTTTTGTTTATATAGCATACTTTTAGCATTTTCTTATTTTAGTGCCTTGTTTCACTCAAGCATATGCCTTTTTAGCGCCAGTTGCCAAAGGCAATTTAAAGGTCTAGCACCTTAAGGATGCCTTTCACCTTTGACTACCTTGCTTGAGAGGAAATGTTGGAAATCACATTTAAAATGTGATTATTCTCAAGCTTTAATGCCTTTATTTATTTCCTTATTTTTAGGTTTTAACATCTTTATTTGTTTCCTTATGTTTGCTGGTTAATGGGCCATGATTCTTGGGCATTTAGTGGGCAGATTTTTCATAAAAACCACAAGGGTTTTGTTGGTTAACGGGCTGAAGTCAAATCCTATTCTTTCCTTGGATAGTATGCTACATTATGAGTCTTTATTTTTATTTATGTTCATGTCTGTTTGCTTTTGAGGGTAATTGGCTAAACCTTTTGTGGCCTACATTCTCCTATAAATTGCAACCATTATTTTCAAAATAAAATAAGAAGTTTCAAAGTCACTATTTTCTGAAATTCTTTAGAAAACAATTGGCAAAGAACCTATCCATGATGATATTTATAGGAAAGGACCCACTGACTGAAGGCATGGGTGTGGTTACTACAGGAAAGGACCAACAAACAAATGCAAAATCTATTTGAAAGATGCTAACAAAAAAATTAAATATATACAACTGAATTATAATTTTTTTGGGGGGGGGGGGGGGGGGGGGTTGGGGGTTGGGGGAAGCAACTGACCGCAGATATTGCCTCATATATAGGATGGATAATTTGCTCAAGAAAGGACACAGAATCACTGTTGGCGAACCAGGCAGCATGTCTTGCTTCTCCATGATCCAAAATAGCATCCAACTCTTTCGCCATCTAGATAACCATTAAAACAACATATTAAATATATACATATCTAACATCCTCTGAGAGTGAAATAAAATTGTCTACCACTTAGCTGTTTAGGTTTTAGCATTTTAAAAGTCAAATATTTTAAATAACAATATGAGTGCAGCCTAAGTGCACTTGTAGCACATGATAGCTCTTTTTATTCTTTTGTTCTTTTATAAAGAAGTTGTTCATCACAACCCCCCCCCCCAAAATAAAAGTAGAATAAGATAGAAAAAGTATACAATAAATTTACACAATTCCTCTGTCTTTTGTTTTGAATTCAAAACATAAAAACAATTACTTTGAAAGGAGCATAAGCATGACTATTCTCTAAACTTTTATTTCCTAGAATTCAAACTTTGACTGGGATGGCCCTCGTATCAAGTTGCACGTCTTTTTTGTGATTAAAAAAATATTAAACTGCAATTTTTAATATAGAGAAGAAATTAGAATAAGTTGCCTGTTTTGTTCTGCCAAAACTTTCTAATCATATAAGAATAAACTCAAAATCCACGGAGATGCCCAATTCTCATAAAAGATCACCAACAATTTATTAAGCAGTGAGTTAGTCTCCACAATAGTTGAGCACATCACTTTTACAAAGAAAAAAACACAACAACAACAACATTAATAAGTGAATAAATAAATATAGCACTAAGTAATTTTCAGATATTCACATTCAAGACTACTACAAGGAACAATCATCTATTCAAACAAAATTATATTTCAAGATCTAGCATATTATTTTATATATATATATATATATATATAAAAACAGAGTACATCTTTCTTTTCTTTATGAAAAAATAGTTTATTGAAAAAGAAGAGAGAACTATACAAGAAAAACAGAAGACAAGAGATCCTCCCAAACAAAGAATAGAGTACATCCTGGTGGCATGCTCCTAATATATATTGAAGCAATAATGCCAGTACATGCAATCATAGACAATAATTAAAAAGCATAATCAGAGACTTACGTGGTGGAAAATATAGCAAATGCACTCAGGAAGAAAACGGACATTTGCAGCTTCACCCCATATAAGAAAGTATAGGGAAACTAAAAACAGCTTCCTGTCCCTGTTAATGGCCTCTAAACTGCAGAGAATAATTAAAATCCAGTAAAGCAGAGTACAATAGAGAAAAGTTATTCAGAATATGAGCTAATTCAAGCAATGACCTATTCCACGCAAGTCGGATTCGCAAGTATCTGCACCATTTGATATAGTTATCTAGCACCTTCAAGAAGACTTCATTGATTGCTTTCTCATCTATTTTCTGTACAATCCCCCAAAGAGAAAAAAAAAAAAGATAAGTGCAAAACAAAGGTATATCAGCTGATATCTAGTCCATAAGAAATTCAATAGAGTTGTCATTTGTGAACGCCAAGGGTGACATAATCATGCACACATGCAGAATAGTCTACCATTACAAACATCATATAATATTACAATCCCCTTACTCCGTACCTCATAATGTAGCCACTGGTCCTTTTTCAGGACTGCAATTGCTTACAGAAAATAGGTCCTTGAAAATGCCCACTAAAGTCTAAACAGCCGCACTACCAATAAAAGTGGGGCCTTGAAGGAAGAGCTATGGGGTAAGTGAACATCTTGTGCATGTAAACCTTCATCTACTAAAAGACAATAAGTTTTTAAAGCACATTATGTTTCTACATCTCTTATTTATTTCCCACTTCTATGAAAAACCCAATCTTCAAAACAATAAACCACTTAAACTTACAGCCCCCAGCCTCCACCAACGGAATCCTTTAATTTAAGCTTCTCTAAAGCCTACCCAACCATACAAGCGAACATGGCAAAGTCCTATTAAATTAAGAGTAGAAATCCCAACAGTAATACAGACAAAGGATTGTATGCCCAACTAACAATGTATGAAGATGAAATCCATCTAAAATAAATGACTTTTATGATAAATAAAACTTCTATCGGAACAAACTTCAGTAGATGACCACTGACAAATCAAAGAACTCATCAGTGTCTCTTTGACAATCTCTTTATAACAACCCACAGAGAAAAGCTGAAAGTTTAATAGCAATTACACATTCAAAATAATTGATATATCATGTTAAAGACATATAATAGAGATGCACAGAATGCCAACAAACCCAAAAGCTAAGTTATAGATAGCAAAAGTGCTATAACTTGGATTCACAAAAGCACTCACCGGATCAGTCTCAGCAGGTATGCCAAGTCGAGACTGCGCATTTGCTATCATCATAACAACATTCTCACGCTGATTCCTTATGTTGTCTTTCTGCATAAGAAAATTTTGAGATTACTTGCCAAAAATTTTTCACATACACTGTGCTACAGAATATCCTACTTGAAGGAAAAATTCAAAAGATAGTCTTGTTCAATTATAACAGCAGAGAACTTATTAATTAAAAAAATTCCCACATAACATCCATTTTGTTCAGTTTTAAGAAATCAGGAACATTGCTAACTTATCAAAGCATAGATATTTTATTAGGAATGTCTATATGTATGAAGACATAAACATATTCATTAGTCCATGCTTAATTATGTATGTGTCTGCATGCAAGCATCAATCCATACAGGCAAAAGACACTTATGACCCAAAGATTGATGAAGATTAAAAAAAATGCATCAGCCCAATTGTCCAACCAAATTCAGATGACACCACTCAAAAACTAAATGAATAAGTGATAGTATACTGCACAATTTGCCATGATATATGCCAGGGATAAATAGAACATTGCAACCGTTGCAAACCTGGAAACCAAAGACAAATTCCAAAAGGTCAAACATGTCTGCATCCCTTTGTCCAGATACATTGAAGTCAGCAGGAAGTCTAGGGAACTGTTCAGTATATCTAATTGCGGCTATTGCTCCTTTAACCTGATATTAAGAATAAAAACTCACAGGTTATAAGAACTACCAAGCGAAGCACCAATAATGAATTCCAGGATAATATTACAGTAATCAGCTGCTACTGAGTGCACCAATAATGTTGTAATTTAATGAACTCTTAAGGATATGAGAGACCAAGGATACCACAAATTTTCTAAAGGCATCAACTTACCTCTGGGAAAATTCTGATAGGATTGGTTAATGACGGCGCTTCCAAAGGAACAATATTGTATGGCTTCAGTCTTGCAGATAATGTTGTGCCTGACATTTTGATTTTCCTCAACTAGGTCAAAAAAAGAAGAACAAGAAGAAATTATTCACAATCATTTTGATAATAGGAATGCTCAAAGAGCCTGATGAAAACTAGTAGTTAAGATTTATTGAGACTCCCATGACTAGATGCTAACTATCTCAAAAGGAGTAATACATGGGCTTAATTGTCAATGAAAACATAATTGACCAAATCACTATTTAAAACAGCAGAGAAATAAATAGCATGAAGACATGTAATTAGATCATAATTAGACAAGCTACTTTTCCTTTTTAAGGTCATTATAAAAATAATATAAAACAAGTACCTCCTCCATTATAGGCCCTCCAACTATATCAGGACCAGCACCCTCACTAAGTGCCTCCATGACCTCCACTAAGGCTCGCAAAATAGCAATTACCCTTTTCATTTCTGATGATCTCAATTCCAACCTATAACAACAAACAATTTACATAAATGTAAGAATGGAGCAACGCATGAACCTTATAAAATAAACTTTTGGTTTTAAACAAAAGAAAAGTAAATGGGACACTTTTTCTGCATGTTTTGAGCATAGTTCTATCAGGAAAGAACAGGGACTCTATGGTGTGGGACTCTAGGCAAAAATTGGAATGATAGTCAATTTTATGCAGAATGCATCAGCTGCCCCCTTCTGTAGCTCTTCCAGCTACTTATACCAGATTAGAGTTGAGAGAAGGTCAGCTTAATCCGTTACAACTTCTTTGTTTCTCGTTACAGCTACTAACTACAAATAATGGTCTCCTATAATCTCGATAACTACCTGCTGACTCATACTACCAGCTACTTGCTACTAACAACATGTAACACTCTATCACTCACAATTTCATTAACTTCCCTGAAAATGCAGTATTGAATTTTAACTGATGATAATTGGGAAAAGTAAATGGGGCAGTTTCTCTGCATGACTAAGTAGCTCCATGTTAAGGTTAGTTTATTCACTTTGGATCCTCTGCAGTCCAGATGTATATATTTCCTTCAAAGTTGGAGAGAGATAGACACAAAACTTCTAACATTAGAAGATGCTTTTTAAAATGCAGGGCCCACACCTCGTGTCTATCTCCAATTGCACAAGAAATTTACATGCAAGAAATTCAAAGGATCTGGATTCTAGTTTATTAGCTTTTCATAGCAGCTTTGTCATATTTTGCCTTTCCCATGCAATAACTTGAGAAACTGAGCAAACATTCTGGGAAAACAGAAAGGCAAGTATAAAAGCTTAGCATAACTTTGATTAGCATCAGCAGCCAGTGAGGCATGGAACAATTTCAATGTGTTCAAACTCATTCATGGGCTCCAAGGTGCCCCGGCTTTCCAAATAGTTTTGTTGTATAAAAATTAATGAATCATATGCCTAGACCAAGCCTTCAGATTTTATTGACACACAAGCAACTTCTTTTGATAAACAATGACCTCAATATTTTATTCATTTGAGCAAATTAATTCAAGGTCATACTTGCATATAAAGCAACAGGCCTTCCTAGGCAGTGGAAAACAGAAAAGAAAATTCAACGTATGTCTATCTCACTGATGAAAAAACTATAGATCCATATAAACAGGTAATAACTGCATTATAACTCATAAGTTATACATACTCTCCCAGATTAGAGCTAAAAGTTCCAGATTCCTGCAATCTCTGCTCTTCTCTTTGGATATCATCCACCCTATAACGTCTCTTGTAGCGTTGATAAAACTCCCACAGATTTTGAATATCACGATTGCGATCAAAGCGGACCCCATCCTTTTTAGCAAGTTTTTGCTGTATAATACAAAGAAATCAAAATCGTAAGAAAGAAATTTGTTGACCCTTAAAAATAATAGAAAGAAAAGTTAGAAAACCACATGTAACCATAAGTTCCTTTTATTAATAATGCATCACTTAGAATTAAAAGTTGATACCTTGATTACAGACATTAAACCAGTCTTGAACTGAAGAATTCCCCTGCCAACACTGTTGGGATCAAGATTTTGGGCCATGGTATATGCTTGCTCACACACTGAAGTTAAAAGCATAAGGTCTCATTGGTGTGTATCAACATTTGGAAAAAAAAAAAAACTAATTCAAGGTCCACATGATCTATATAAGATATATTAGCATACCACTAGAAGTGATATTTCTAAAATTCAATAAACAAGCACACAGATAAAATGGATAATCGATGCATTTATGAGAAATTATATGCAAGTCAAGTTGAAAGCATAAGAAATGTGTGCCAAAACATAGCAACAGGAAAAGTAAGCAAGTAGATAATCTAATAAAGCACTTGAAAACATCTCATTTCAGATCAAAGCCAGTGAAATTACAAATTGCCCAGGTTCAAAAGAAGCATTTCAAGGTCAAATAATACAAAAGAATACAGAAATCAGAGAACCAAAAGGAGAGGGGATTTTAAATAGAAAAAGACTTGAGAATTTATGTACACAAATGAGGAAAACCCTTTTATGCTTCTATTTAAAATTTTGTAAAGAAATCTATTTTTTTTTTCAAACATGTAACACACAAACTCCGTGTTACTGACATATGCAGGACCTCCTATAAGCACAAAAGTACAGATTAGAATATCAGACTTCGCAAAACAAGATGTATAAGACAAGGAAAACCAACAAGTGCAAGATGAGAACAAACAAATGCAATCTAAGAGCACAACACACCACCTAAAAGAGGAGAAAAACAACTGCATATGATTGAAATTAACTTACAAAGTATCAGGTGCAAACATTTAAAGAAGGCCAACAAGCCAAAGTTCTTTGCATCACTTTAATGACCCTAGCCTGACCACGAAGTGCAAAAATTGGCCCTCAACTTATATTGAAAATCCTGTCGGTTCAGCTTGTTTACAGCTCTACCCATTTCTAGCACAACAGATATCACTACATATATCTCAGTCTTAGCTCTTCTAACCATTTTTGTTCATAAGCTCCCTCCCTTCCTTTTCACTTCCACTTGAGTTTGATCAGAGTAATGTTCACTTTTACAGTACATGTGACTATTATTATCTTAATTCTTTCACCCAAATAATCTATCTTCAAACATTTTAACCACAACCAAGTATCAATTGCTATTTGAAACAGGTATTCAGAGTGCCAATACCGTTAATAAAAAACTATAAAACAGAAGTAAGAGAAATAAATAATTTCACTTCTAAAAGGGATCACTCATATCACTGTATTGGATTTCTAGGCTCAACGGCGCTCAAACATTGAGCTTCCCTTCAACAAAAGGACAGCCTCACCCATCAAATTAAAATTCCCTGTGAAAAGGAAAAGCAAGTAGCACCACAAACTCTTACGACTTAATTTTAAGTCATCTCTATCTAGAGTTTATATTAGAAATAACATCTGCTGCACCATCACTGAACACCAAAATGCACAGCAAAAATTAAGAAACCAAAATCGTTAGAAATCCATAAGATGAAATAAATGCACTTACAAATCCTGGCGACATTGGGGTCCTCCGATTGAATCTCATCAGCGGCCTGCAAGATCGCTTCTACATTCGTAGTCTGAGCAAGTGAAGGCGGAACAGCCCCAGCTATCCCACTTGGGGTTCTCTCATGACCCTGGCCGGCGGTTCTCAGCTGCTCCCTCTTCAACGTCGCTCGAACTAGTCTTTCCCAGTTGTCACGAACCCTAGCCATGCCTCCGGCACCGATCGGAGCAACCGATGCCCAAGATGGTTTCTACGACCCAAACTGGATCCGGATTTGGATTTCCCGACTCGATAAAACTGCTCCTGACGTCGTGAGGGTGAAAAAGACGGTTTAGACCGACCCTGGAAGATTGGTTATGCAAGGGTGAGGTTTAGCGAGGAAGGTTAACAATTGAAGAAACGCGGTCGCGAGAAACGCAGTGACGGCGATTGAGATATTTCTTTTTGAATTTTCCCCCCTCCTTATGACGGACAATGACAACGAAAGTTCGGGTACCTATGGTTCTTCGCGAGAGTTTGAGCCATATGCAACAATAAAATAATATTACTTGACAAATCTTATCGTACCAAAAATACTACAACGAGATGTTACATTATTGGAGAACTCGGTATCATTAACACCGAATTTTTCATAGTTTATAAAAAGAAGAAAGAAAAAGAAATGGAAACTCGATAATACTGCCATTCGGTTGGCTAAAAATAACATCTCATTATAATACTTTTAACACAACAAGAAAGCTGTCTGAAAAAGTTTTGTGAAATCACTGAAAGAAAAAAATATATATTATAAAGCAGTGAAAAATAATAATAATTCTTCTTTTCATATATGTATATATATTAGAGTATATTAGACTAGATTAGATGGATAAAATTTTACAGATGATATTACTTTATTGTAGTATATGGCTCAAACCCTCAAACTTCCTTTTCAAAATTCAAAAAAAAGAAATCTTCACACCAAGTGTCTTCTAAACCATTCTCCGTGCCTACAAAAATCTCTCGGAGCACCAAAGCCAATTACTCCCTACCCAAAATGCTGCTGCACAAATGCTATTAATTTAGCTGCTTATCAAAAGAAACAATTTCCTTTCTGTACCAAAGAACCCAACACTCCTTCGAAAGTAGAATATCTTGCAAAAAAGTTTTTATTTTATTATCTCGATCTTTATTTTGGATGATTTGGAATTTGTTATCCTTTTATTTTATCACAAATTTTTTAAACACTTTTATTAAAATTATTACTTTGGTTTTAGATCCAAATGATTTCTCTTATTTCAATTGTAGCATCGCGAACAACATGAAAAATGCAACAATGTCTTAAAAAAGCGTACTTTTTATTTATTATAAATATAAAGGACAGTTTATAACGAATATATAGTTATCTAATGATAATATATTATCATATTATTATTAGATAATTATACATTTATTATATTTTATTTAAAAAATTTATAATAAAAATATAACTAATTACAAATAAGTTTTTTTCCTAAATATAATACCCAGGTATGTTGCATAATAAATTTCTACTTGCATCACAGAAACTTTAAAAGCATAATAAGTTTGGTTTAGCAATTCCCTGAATTTTGGACGAAATGAACAACTTTTTCAACAGCGAAATATTTTTTGTTTGTGTTCCAACAGCAAGTCACATGTTACTTAAGTTTTAAGACATGACATAATTTGGCTTCGTTTAAAAGAAAGATGTTTTGCCACGCGTTTTCTCCTGAAATATAAACCTTTTATCTTTAAATATTCATTCACAAGCGTTCTTAAAATAAAAGGTAAATTAAATTTTCTTAAAAGATGGTTAAATTATGTATTTTTTTATTTAAAAAATTACACTTTCTTTTTTAATATTTTAAAAAATGTGCTACACCAATTTCGCTGTAATAAAAAATAAGTCACAATTACATATAATTTGAACAAAATATTTTTATATTTGTTATTTATGTAATACAATAAGTATCAAAAATATTTTTAATAAATATAAAATACTGAATGTTTAAACTTATAATAAATTAAATTTATAATTTTCAACACAAAATAAATAATAATAAAATAAAAGCTTAAGAAATATACTTTCGAATAAGTTATATTTTTATAAAAAATTTAATAATATTTTTGTCAACTTTTATTTTAAGAAAAATTTGTGTATATTGTTGAAATTTAAAAAAAAAATTGTATAATTTAGACATCTTTAAGAAAAATAAAATAATTTGCCACAAACTATTATTTGTCCCACTACTTAAGGTTTCGATATGGATCACATTATTTTCTTTCACAGCAAGAAGAGAAAAGAAGTGCTTTTTAAAAAAAATTTAAAAAAAGTAACAAAAAGTGACAATCTAGAAGTTACTTTGTTTTTGAAACAAAAGCCGTTTGAATCTAGATGAAGAACTCAAGATGAGAATGAGATAACATGAGAATGAGCTATATAACATTTCTAAAAATAGGCCTTTAATTAAATTAATATTAAGTAAAATAAATAATAAAAATTATTTAATTAATGATTGCATGAAAAAGTGAATTTTTTTTTAGTTTTAAATACTAGAAAAAATGATAAATTTGTTAAGAATGCAATAAAATTTTATGGAACTAATTAGAGATTTAATAGAAATTTTTAAGGATTAATCTTAATTTCATAGATAACAAAGAATTAAATGATATGCACTTAGGAAAGAGTTTTAACAAAATACCATGGACTTTTAGGATTCTAAAAATATAAGAAATTTTTTGAAAAATAAAAATATCAAGGTGACAATCAAGGATCAATATATAATTATCAAAAGTTTTGGGTACTAATATATAATATTAGCCAAGACTAAAGTACAATTTGTACCAAAAGTTAAAAGTTGAAAATTTGACGTTTCTTGATTAAGGGTGTTAGGGAAGCTAAAGATTACAGCTTAATATGAAAACGGTTTGGTTTTGGCTTCTTGAATAAGCTTTAGATTTTTTTTTTTTTAAGAAGAGAAAAGGAGAAGGACAAAAAGGACAGGAGAAAGAGGAGAGAGAATAGCCTAGAGAAAGGAAAGAAGAAGAAGAACTAAGGAAAAACTTGAAGAATCTAAGGAAATTCTGGAAGAAATCAAAGACAAACCTCCTCATTTGCTCTAACATATGGTTAAAATCTTTGCTTCTTCTTTTGCTTGTTGCCATCTTGGGAACATGTGGGGTCTTCGTGGGGTTTAAGATTAGAGAAGTGGTTTATGGATGTTTTAGTGGTGAAAATGATAGCTTTGTATGAGAACTTTTAGGATTTTGCTCTCAAACCTTAATTCATGGTTGATGAATTTTTCTTGACTTGATTACATGTTTCAGGTTGGTGAACAATTCATTAGAGGGAATTGATTTGATTATATGCATGATTATGGTTAATTTTGTGCACGTAGTGTTATGTTGCCCAAAATTTTTTAGGAGCCTTAGTTTTGTAAATTTTGATTTGGAATCATCCTAGCTTATACTACTTTGAATTTTGGGTATGTTATACCTAACATATGGAGAAACTTTCATGTTTAATTTCATAATTTTTTGTGGTAATTTGATCCCTTAAATATTTTCCTAACAATGACCTATCCTCTATGGCAAACCATTGTGGATAGCTTTACAAATTTGAGAAAACTAAGGGGTCAAATGAACTTTTTGGTCAAAATTTATCATTTTAGGAGTTCAAAATTAGAATATATGAATTTTTGATGTTAGGAAAAAAATGGAACCTTTTGCAAGGTTGGAATTGCAATTGATGCTGCGAAGCCTCCTCCCCACATTGTAGTGCCATGTTCTCTATCTCAAGCATTAAAGGCTATACCACAATGCCCTAAGTAGAGGCCATAACACTAGATCCCTTGAAATGTCCATTTTGTACTTTTTTCCCCAAAATTTCCTCATGATTTGTTAGGGATCCATATTGAATTAATTTTAGACATTATTTGGGATATGTATAAAAGGAAATTAGCTACGTAAAGTGCTAGAAAAAATTTGATCTCTTTAGGAATTTTGTTCTTTAGGAATTTGGTGAATAAAAATGGTGTAATTATATGAATTTTTTAGGTATGCTTAGAAAATAGCTAATTCTTAAGGAACTGCAAAGTTAATCAAAGACATAAGGAGAATTATGTTTTTAATACAAAGGGTAAATATATATATACACATACATAAAAACGTACATATATATGTATAATTAAAGATATATAAGATGTTTATATACTTAAAATTTCATGACAGCAAAGTATGACTTTGACCTTAATCAATATATGTCCGTGATTAGGACTTTTATTTGACTTGGACCCTTTTCTAGACTTAGACATTAATTAGATTAGCATTACTTAAATAATTATACTAAAAATAATATTATGTAAATTATTGGTAGGTGATCTATCTATGCTCATACTTACTTGTTAAATAAGGATATTTGATTATATTAAATTGTTTATCTATGTTTAAAAGAATAATTATATGCAACCATGAAAATGTAACCTAAATAATTTGGAATATAAATTTAAGTAAAAATATGCTTTTAAGTCATGCTTGATTCATTATGCATGTTCGTTCGCGCACATGCCTAAACTAGGGCACTCAAGTGTTTGGTTACTTGTATCATTAGCGTATCTTGATTGCCTATGGCATGATAGATATGAATTACTTTTATTAAGAACAAAATTATGTCATTGATGAAATACATAGGTCATGAATATATTCTCTTTGGCTTGCCAACACATTGTTAAATGAAGGCTTCTAATTATGTTTGTTGTTTCTAAGTTAATTATTCATGTTTAACAGAATACTTATATATAAACCCTATAATATAACCTAAATAACTTGGAATATGCAAGTAAAGTAATATAATAATGCATGTGGTTTTGTCGTATGCACTTGGATGTTAGTTGCACGATACCTACTTGTCATATGTAACACTTGAAACAAGTTTTTCATAAGTAAAGAAAATTCAAGGTGGAAATAAGGTTCTTAAGGAATAGACTCCCACTAAGAGATAATCATCAAAGATAGAATTCTATGAATTTCTAATTTTATAATAAGTCTCTAAAAAATAGAGTTCTCAAGGGATAAAATTCCAGGAAATGATCTTTATCCACAAAGATGGAATTTCTGTCTCTATAAAAGAAATGATATAATCATATGAGAACAAAAAGAGAATTGAGTCCCTCTCAGGTTTATGTCTAATTTTCTAAGAACAAAGTTATGATAGGGATATCATTTAATAGTAAGAGACCTTGATGTAGCTCCATGTTTTGGTCTCAAGTTAAAATTTATGGATCTATATTAAGGGATGCCCTAACTATGTTTACTCTTATCTATGATCATATGTTTTAATGGTCATAAGGACTAAGGAAAATAACTTTCTTATTTGATAGCATTGAAAGCCTAGGTTGAACACCCATTAGTATAGAATGCCTGGTAGGTTAGTATCAAATAGTATAGGATACTTGGTGTAATACTTAGGAAATTGTTTTCCATGTAACTAGAGATTTTAAGGCAAGATCATCTATGTCTTATTAAAAGAGCATGTAAAGTGATATGACATGTTGATGTACCCACTGAAGTACAAATGTATATGAAGTATAAGATACGTTAAGGCCTTAACAATGACAAAGCATGGTAGCATGTACCTAGTTTATGTGGTACTTAGATGTAATGAATTAATCTCGTTGTATGTTACTGAAGAGTATGATGATAGACATGATGAATGGTATTATTATATTTGAATGCAATTAGATGTAAACCAGTTGGGTGAGACATCTTGATAACCATAAGCTCACTTGTATTAATCATGCTATCAATTGTGATATTTGAATATAGCATCCTTAACATATTATTTCATATGCAAAACTAAATCTATTTAAGGGCTTGAACATGCTTGCAACTTTTCATGACTTTGATGTAGCTATTTGTATTTCTAAATGTATATAAATAGGAGAGTAAGGTCCTGAACACCCAACAGTGATAGTTTATACTAGCAATTTTGAATACATATAGATGAAATGATTTGATATCCTTTATTGACATATATGATTTATTTGCTTTCTCCTTGTCTTCTCTATATGTATGAACAAAGGAAGAAAATATGTTTTTTGCACATGTGGCAGCTGAACCATTATTGGATTTACAAAATAATTGAGGTTTATTGAAAATGAAAATTCTCATTAGTTTATAGTATTATGTTCAAATAGGGACTTTAGCTCTGATGAGACCATGCCAATAATAAATTGAAGTGGTCGTGATAGGCTGATGTCAAGTCAATATGGATGTCTATGTCAACCCTAGCAAGCCAAGATAGTAATTACTGTGGAATAGTTAAAATAACAATTATGATACACTAATATATATTCAGTTGTCTAGCCTAAAAACTAGTTATACCTTTATGTACTAATATAGCACTATGAAAGTCTTATTTGTAAATATGTAATTTATGAATATTAGATATATGGTATTGGTTGTTCATTATATAAGTGTTCATGAAGAATTTTACAACCAAATAACAATAAAAATTTTTAATAGCTAACATTTTATGATAATTTTTGCCACTTTTATAAAGTAATAAAAGAGGTAGTGCCATGAAAGTCAAGATGTTATAAAATTAACCTAAATTGATGAAGAAATCTTTTTCTTTTTTGGTATTTTGTTAACAAGTGAACATTTTGTACCTTTTTTAGAAATGCTGCAAAGTGTAAATTCACAATTAGGGTTATCAAAATAGACTAAGTCCAACCTTGTAAATGGTAATAGGCTGGGCCATGTTTTTGGTAGCTAAGGTTAAGGTTGGGCTTTATTTTTGCTCTATTTCAACCCTAAAGCCTTGTTTAGTTCCTAATAAAAAAGAGAAGGAAAAACAATTTATGTAATATATATTATACTATTATAATCATTACTTAATAATATCTATATATTTTTATTTTTATTTTAAAGCAAAGACACAAGAGTCATATTTTATCCATAATATCACCTTTTTCCTTTATATTTTTGTTTATATTCTTAACTTTCTATATACCAAATGACCTATAAAGGCTAATAGAACTAAGGCGAGCTAGTCTTATTGTGTTTTCTTTTATTTCATGTTTTCAAACCAGTAGATTAGTGATCACTCTCGCAAGTGTACGAGATCGATGTAGTAAAAAAATTCATAGAGTATTCTGAGGTCAAACCCATAGGAAGGTTACGCTTTTACTAATCCAAATAATTAATAATTGAGAAAATGAGATAAAATAAATTAATTGATGAGAGTATATAGAAACTACAAAAATAAAATACACAATCATTAGAAGTATTGAGATTCAAGATTTACCCTATAGGTTATTAGTTTTTACTCATCTGATTGACTCTTAAGTAATTATTGTACAACTATTTCTAAAGTGTCATAATATTCTTCTAAATTATTAGTCCATATTTAATTTAAGTTGAATTCTTTTCCATGATACCCAAACAACTAATTAAATCATGAAGCAATAGTTATAAGTTACCACAAATCTCTAGATTCGTCCCTAGCCTAAAATATTTATATCTATTTTTCTAGATCTAGATTCTCTCTTCACCTCCCAGTACATCAAAATCACCTATATATTTGACTTAATAATAGCCAATCATAAAATCAACATTAAACATGAGAAAAATAGATATAATTAAAATTTAAAAATATATTCATAAATAAAAATTCATAGAGAGTCAAAATAAATAGTAGAAACTAGTTCCTAATTAGACTATATCCCTACCCCCAACTAAGAAATTTAGAAACACATAATTGAAAATTTCACAAATAACATCATTCTAAAATCCCCAATCCTAAAAAATCAATCACAAGAAAAAAAAATAGAGAAGAGAAATTGATTCAACCTCAATACTCTAAAAAATTATTGTGCTAAGCTTCAGGTTATTTCCATGGGCTCTAAATATCTCGAAGAGAATTATTGAGATACTCAGAATAAGAAAATACTTCTTATTCTTTAATTAATGGTAAGGTCCATAATCTTAATTCCTATGGACTATATATAAAGTTCATAAAATAACTACTAATAATAAATTCTAATCCAAATGAAAGATAACTTTTAAGAATAAAAAATAATATTAAATTCTAATCATAACAAAAAGATAATTACTAAAGCCAAACAAAAAGATAACTTTGAATAACAAAATAAAGTTATTTAAATATTAATTTCTAATACCAATCCTAATGAAATATTATTTCTTATATTTAACTTTAACCCATAATTTACAAATAATTAATAATAATTTTATTATTATTTTCCCATCCTCCATCGTTCTCTTAAAAACTCTAGCTTTGTCTTTGCAAACAAAACACTATCCTTCTTTCTCTTTTTTTTTTCTTTATTTATTATTTTTCTTGCATAGGAAAAAAGAATATGTGAGTAGATTTTCTATCTAAATTCTATTTTTGTCTAAGAATTAAATTTATGAAGAAAATATTTAAAATAGATTAAATAAGTATAAAACATTTATAAATTTAATCCAATATATCTTAAAATCTACACCTATTTAATTATAAAATATGTACTTGTTAACTAGTCCATTATCAACAAGAGTTCTAAAGAATTTAAACACCTAACTTATAATGTATACCTAGTTAGTCCTTAAACCAATAACCTAGAACTAATTAGCTAAAAGAGAAATGATGGATATATATACCCCCCCATATATCCCTAATGCCCACCTTTCCTTTAAAAAAAAAGTAGACTTAAATGCAATTTCATATATCTTTGCTATTAACATATGTAAAAAACAAGATTCTTTAAAAAAATTCAATCATTTGATATCCAACTATAAAAATCATAGGTTTATTTACAAAACTATACATTTATTATGTTATTATTAAAAAATCATACACTTAATTAAGAAACTTAACAGTAAAGATATAAACAATTACATATAAGTTTTTTTTTCTTAGGCACATGTTCCTTTCATGATGACCTATTAACCACCTCTAGTAATAATGTTTATCATTAGCACTAGCAACCATTGTCTAACAACGTCATGATAATAGCAAATCATCAAAGTAGGATAATCAGTGCAATATCATTCTGTTTAAACTTCCACTAAGGTTAAGGTACTATATTCTTATTCTACTCACTAAGGTAGAAGGACAATCTTGGCTTCAGAATATACTTCATATTGAATGGTGCTAGGAGGAAGAGCCTTTTTGTGTAACTTAGCATTACCTGATAATTTTTGGATTGTCTATATTGTTGTAACTTGAGCATTTTATGTTTTTCATTCCCTTTTGTCAAATTTTTTTAATAATCTTATTCTTGTTTTATGGTTTGCTCATTAGCCATTGCTACTATCATGTGGTGTCAATTAGTTGTTTATAAATCTTTTGGAAATGTTGAAAATATTGCTATATTTGATATTTGATTGAATGGCATAGATCTTTGGTGTGAGCTAAACTTAAAGGTCAATTTGGTATGTTGTATAGAATAAAGTTTAATAAAATTTTAATATTATGCCATATTTAATGTGACATTGTATAAAATATTGTATGATATAAAATAATATTATCCAATACTTGATGATGCACTATATAATATTGAATGTGATCAAAATTAACCTTTTTGACAAATTGCCATTTACTTGAAAATATATCATATTCATCCAAAATTGTTATTCTAGATTAATCTTTGGAGAAATAAAAGTTTCAAAGGCTAGGGGAAAAAAACTCATGACCACTATATACATTCAATAGTCTTTTTTGTCTTTGTTTTGGTAAGGCCCAAATGTATTTCCTCTTTAACTTCAAAGTTCCAAATTGTAAACTTCAACCACATGTCCTTATCTGTGAGTATAAAATAATCTAAAAAGAAAAAAAAGCTATATATAGTAGATACAATACATAAAAAATGGCATCACAATTAGTAACCTGATTTCATTGAGGGTTTCCTCATAGGTTCATATTCTTATGATGCACGCTACATCATTCATTCATTGTACCACTAATAGAAAGTTATCCAATTCAAACACTTTGAAACGAATAACCATGACATCTAGTTGATAAATTTGGTTTACTCCATGGAAGCCATAAAAGGAAATTAAAAGGAAAAACTAAAACTAAAGAGTTTAAATAAATTAATTTATTTTATCAATAGCCTATAAATCTACAGGAGTAAAATAACCAAAGCCACCACCTTATATATCTATGGCTATACATCCCTAACATCTTTGGCATCCACAATCTCCCTTTTCTTCCTCCTACTTTCCCATTATCCCCCTAAATTTCTTAAAAGCCTTAGCAGCTTTTTTTTACTCTACAACCTCACAGTCCTTTTCCTTAACTCCTTAGCAAAGAGATCTTTTGCATTTGCCAAAGTAAAAAGATTTATTACAATGCCATTCTTATTCACAATCTCCATCCTTCTTTAGCACCCTTTCAAATGCACCTTTACTTTGGGCTTCCTCCCCCTCTTCCTCCTCCATTTCTTACTTATTCACCAACCCCACATCTTTTCTACCCACCATTTAGACCCTTAATTAGGGATTTGGCATAATTTCAATGAAAGCCAATAGTCAACCTAATTGAATTTAAGGTCATCCTTAATAAATTGCTTCAAATATTTTATAATCTTATGATTCTCTAAGTTTTTTAAGTTGTTGTTAGGGACTGAAAGTAGCTCTAAAGTAAAAAGAAGCTCGATGATATGACAATAGTAGCCATCAATAGTTGTCATTAATGATAAAAAAAAAGATGATAGATTGAATGTATATTACAAATCTTATAAATAAGCATTTTAGGATGATGGTGTTAGGGTTAAAATAGGAAAGTTCAAAGAAATCATATTTAACCTCAATCTCCTAGGCATGATCAAATTATTAATTATTTTAATGTATACGAAAGAATTGATAAATAAGCTTATATAATAAAAAATGTATTAACTTATTCTATTAGGTTTAATACAATGTGCCAAATTGACCTTTAGGTTGTATGATGAAATTCATTTAATGTTTTTTTTGTTTGTTTGTTTTGACAAAAAGTAATTTAACTGGTTAACAAATCATTTTCATTTATATACGCTTATTTCCATTGTTCAAGTTTTGGCAATTTATTCTAATATAATATGACAAGTTTTGGCAATTTATTCTAATATAATATGAAATAAAAAGTTTTCTACATTTTATGCTACTTTGTTACTATTTGTTTGCTTCTTTATGTAGAAGTCTTTTAATGTTGTTTAGCTCATTCAATTTGCTCAGCCTTTTTTTAACCAAAAGATCAAATAGTTTCTCAGCTCATTCAATGGAGTAATTGCCAATGCCATGTCCACGCTTGTTTTATTTTCCTTTTTGCCTTTAGTTTAATTGCAATTTATGTTTTTATATGTAAGATTTTTTATGTTGCATGGAATTTAAATCTATGGACAAGTATATTAATCTTGATGAAGATAAAGATCAACATGCAAAAGCATAAACTCCAATTATGAAACTTGAATCTAGTGTTTATGGTGGTGGATTGACAAGAAAACCAAAAGGTAGTTACCATATAGATTTGGAAATTTTTTACTAAAATTGGTAAAAGGAAGGAAGGAATAGAAAAAGAAACATTCTATGGTTGCAGGCATAAGTAGTTCAAACCATTCAACTTTTCATTTGCATTGTCACATACAAAGTTGTAAAATGGTCAAATATCATAATGTAGGATAAATGTTAATTTGGAAGTAGAAAAAACTAATGCAAAAACAAAGAGATATTATGGTTTGTTATGAGTTTTATGCAACTATCTTATTGATATAAGTCAGCAAGTATGTTAATTACTTAAGTAATAAAATAAAATGAATAGGAGTGTCAATCTCATGAGAAATAATATTGCATTTATTTTAGGCTCTCTTGTTAGTATTCTTGTTTATATGATTTTATTTACAAGCATATACAAGTATATATAATATTTATGCCTAGTATTATAGATTTATCTAATTACAAACGACATTAACATTTTATCAAACATGTACAGGGGAGAAACATATGAGAGAAAAAAGTCTCAAAACAATATTGAAGACTTAAAATATATAAGGACTTAATTGACTTAAGTTGGTAGACACAACCTCTGATTAACATAGAATAGCACAATCAAGCAATTTACTAAATCATTGATAGGAAGTTCCTAATGATATTAACTTCACTCTATAGACCTAAGTTGGTTAAGCTTAATTAATGTAATTAGCCCCAAAAGTTAACATCTTAAGAATGTATTCAAAACTAACTTAATAATTGGATACACTAAAAAAAATTTGAAAAATTATGAAGGAAAGTTTCCCCTAACACATTGAATGAGGGAACAATAATGAAGTAGTTAGAGAATTTTCTTTTATGTTGCTAAACAATAAGGGAAATTTCTCTTGTTGATGCCTTACTAAATTTCCTCCTTTCAAAAATAACAAAGGATTTTTCCTCATCAAAATACTCACTTAAATCATTTTCAATAGTGGGTTTTTCCCTTACTAACCATCAAGGGTTTAAAGGGGGAATTCTCCCCCCTTAAATGCTTACAAATTCCTTATTATTTTTTCAATAAATGTAAAATTCCCTTGCTGAATAAAGAAGGAAACACATGTTAGTCCTAAGGTTCTATATGTTTTGATGATGACAAATGTATAACAAATATGTGACAAATGAGTTATAAATATAACACTAATATGCACTTACATGATTGCTATAAGCCATGCATGATTATAGAAGAAAATGTTAGCTTTAATTGTGTTATAAGCTTTGATGATGAACAATATTGACAAATACAGTATTAATATATGCTTATTTGTTTAATGATTAACTCATAATACTTTATTTTTGAAACATGTTTTACCTTTTTATGTATAAAATATATTTTCTTGTAATATATCTAATAGGTTTTAAGGCTATATATTTAATATAAATTGGATATATAGATTATGAGAATCTTATATGCATGATGAGATTATTTATATTACATTAAATATTGTTATGTCTTACATATTAATAAATGTGAATTAGACTAATTATTTGCTTTGTAAATTAAATATCTTTCATTCAGGATGGTCCAAAAAAAGAAAAGTAAGTATTGAAGTGAAAAGAATGAAATGTTAATATCATACTTTACTCAAAGAAGTAACAAGTATAAAGAAATGATGCTCTACAAATTGAAGAGTTTAAAGACTAGAAGATTTTAAAGCCTGGTTGTATCTAGATAACTAATAGACTTAAATAGGTATGTTTATTATAGATTAGGAATCTTTATGCGAAATTCAATGATTTAGATTTACATTTATTAATTCAAGATATTTTGATTCTAAAAATATATGTTTGGACATAAAAAATAGTGAGATATATATTTCCTAAAAACTTTAGTTTAACCTTTAGCTATTATTTTTATCATATCTCACAAATTATAAAGATTTTTTATATAATACTTATTTTATTTGAAAATAACCTCAAAAAGCTTTCCAAAGGTAAGTCAGTTACTTAAAACAAAGTTCAAGTAAAAAGGTTATGATAATTTAACATTGAGTAGCGTGATATGAATTTTACATGAAACTTTATTTTATCTTTGGTCACTCTTTTGATCTTATCTCATATAATGCATAGATTTTTGAAATGAGACTTATTGCATTATAAAATATACTTAAAAAACTTTTCAATAATAGCTCATTCACTTAAAATGGAGTAAAAATAAGGGAGATATGGCTATTTGAAGATGAGTCTATGATGACAAGCTAATTAATCTCAAAACCAATCAACTTGCCTTGCCTATAATGGCATTCGATGCTCTTTGGACATGTGTCAATTGTTCTTGGATAAGCAGTCGACTAGTGCCCTAAAAATTCAAAACTAATGGTCGTTTTTGTATGGCAGTTGATTGGTATACCCCAATAGTCGACTGGCATCATTAAAAATAGTTTTTTAAGAGTATGTAACAACTATTTTTTATCTCAAACAACTATATTTCATTATAAGCTATAAATATGACCTTCCAAACATATTTTTAAAAAGAATTATAAGTTAAAATGTGATCTTGAATTCTTGATCCTTAGAAAAAGAAAATATCATTCTTGAGTCAAATCTTGAAAAATCTCTATCATTTATGTTCTTAGTGCTTTATCTTATATATTTGCTTTTTGGAAAAGTTTCTTTGAGAATTCTTCTTCTTCTTAAATCATTGTAAGACAAGAGTGGTATATTATTTGAGAAAGAAAATAAGAGTGGAGGAACTCTTAGAAAAATTGTCCTCTAGGAAATAAAAAAGTGTTCTATTTTAGAGTGAGAAACAATTCTAAGTTGAATTAAATGTTGTGAAGGCTCACAAGTATCAAATTAAACTTATGAAATTAGTGAAGAAATACCAAGAGAAAGATTGTGGATTAGATGTAAGCTTGAGTTGGAGTTAAACTGAAATAAATCTTAAGTTTGCATTTTCTTTATCCTACTCTTTTTATATTTCAAGTTATTTAATTGATAATCTATTTTTTATGTTAATATTTTACATGCAACATTGAGTAATTATTACTAGATACATTTTTCTCAAGTAAACCAATTGTTAATGAGATTGTGAAATTGTTATCGTTTACTTGAAAACAAGTTTTTATAACTAATTTAATTATATATTGTCAAGTGCACTACTTTTTGAAATAGAAATTGTGTTTTTCATACTTCAAACATTAATATAACATTTTTGTATTGATATAATTATTATTTTGCTCCATCCTCTTCAAAGTAACCTTAATAACAAGTATTTTCATAAAAAAATTTAGAAAATAACCAAAATTTTTGTAAACACCTAATTTGTCCCTTTCTTAAGTGTTGGTTGCCTTGTCTAATAACACAGATTTTATGGAAGTGTCTCTCGTCATTTCCTTGCCATGATGTTGTTATTCCCCTGTTAATCCAACACCATGCCCTTATTATTATTTTATCGATATGTTCCATCACTAATCCCTCATTATTTTGCTGCTAGTTTAAAAAAGAAATTGCAGTGTTTTATTTATTTTGTGTTCATTACCATATGTAATCTATAGTAAAATAATATTACAAAATACAACTAGCTAGCTATTGAAACAAAGATATATACATAACAAAGTGAGACATATTTATAATAAACAATATATAAGTTTAAAAAAAAAGTTTAATTCAGTACTCTAACTATGATTATCTAACAAATTATCAAAGTCTTTTCTTCTTTGTGGTATAACATATTTGTATCAAGATAATCCTCTCACAAGTTAATGTGAAATGTGTACTTCGCAAGTTTTAAGAGAGTGTGGTAGTTTTATGTAACCACCAACAATAAAAAATAGGATTTGTTCTAATCTCATAAGATTTGTGATTTACTGTTGCACATCTTTAAGTACATGTCCTATCGATGGAAATACTAATAGGGATCACCACACACAAATATGATGAGTTGTATTTTGTCTTCTACTAAACTAGTGGTGGTGTCACGCCTATCATGATCACAAGGAAAACAAATCAAAGGCATTTTATTGGATATGTTCACATAATAAAAAATAATAAAAGAAAATACATGTTACCTCCTAAACAAGAGAACCTTTTGAAGAAAAAAAACCAACTAGGTTAGCCTACCCCAATCCCTTCCATCCTTTAGGGTTGAAATAAGGTTGGATTAAAGTGTAGTCTTAATATGAGATTCCAAAAATGTTGCCTAATAGCCTTAATAGTATAAGCCATGATGAGCTAACCAAATTTGCATACAAAGATGTGTCAATTAGGACTAGTAAAAGGGTATAAGATAAATGTCATTAAAATATTTCTATTTAAAATGTTTGCATTTTAGTTGTACCATAATGGTATTATCTGGTCAACTTATATTAATTGAGACTAAGTTTTTTGGACAATTATAATGGCATGCCCTCTATATTAGCTTAATGCACTTAAGAGAATAAATAATCCTAAATATTGATATCAAAATTTAAACATAAGTAAGGTAGGAGGTATAACTTAATAATCAGAAGGCCAACTTTTTTGTTAACCTTCATATTAACTCTATAGGGGCTTTAATGTTGCCATGCCAAAAATTTTACATATTAAGCTCCATACATCTATAGTATATTATTATGTTTTTATTGAGAAACCTAATAATAAAAATATAGGCAACCATATGTAATTTTTTTTTTCATAAATTTTGTTTAACTACAATCCAGTCGTGGAATACTTTTTCTTTATATGAATAAATAAATGCTCATTTGAGTGAAATAATTGTTTATTTCCTATTTGGTATTGGGAATGATGGATCTTAATTCGTTGACTAAAAACTTTTCTTTCAATTATTTTGCTATGCATGATATTGTGGAAGCTGACGAGAATGATGTGCATGGTGTTGTAGAAGCTTATGTGGAAGCTAAGATAGATGGCATGAGTGATTGATATAGGCATGTTGAGGTGCGACACAGCAGGAGAGTTAGAAGGCCCACATGGAAGATAAAGGATGGAGAGGTAATGATTAAATAGTAACAGCCTTGCATGAATGGAAGGAGGATGAATTGATGACTTTTCTCTCTGAGCAATATTCCTTCTCTTTTTACTAGTGAGTTTTCTGTCATTTTCCCATTCCTGCAATTTTCTTTACATTGTAACTCTCGAATATCGAGATCTAGACCCTCTGATATTATAATGTTACTTTGTTAACTGCTGTGTTAACGTTGCTAGAGGATTTTTGGTCATTGTGTTTGTATTATTTTATTAATTCATTACATTTTTTTGTGCTCCCATAGAGAGCCAAATAACGAAAAAGAGATGAGACTTAAGGATCTGATAATCAATTTGAAGAAGGTGCAAGAGCAAGTATAGAAGATTGAGATGTTTATATCATTAAGGATGGAATGACTCGAGAAACTCATTGAGAACATAATTAGATCTTTAAATCTTCGAATGGATCATTTAGAAAAGACCATTGAAGTGCAAACTAGAGCAGTAGACACCATTAATCAAAATGTTGAGAGGATGACACCATCTAGCAGAGAAAGGCCACCGGTGACTAGTTCTACAATGCTTTTCAACGCTTATCAACCATTATAAATGAAGCAAGTAAAGCTCAACTTCCTTAAATTTGATGGAATTAACCCTCTTAATTGGATATTTCGAGTAGAGCAGTTCTTCACCTATTACGAGACACTACATGCTCAATGATTAACCATTGCAATTGTGCACATGGAGGGGAATATGGTACCCTAGTTTCAAACGATGCAAAAAGCATGATAGATTCCTACTTGTAATGCGTTAGCTCGAGCTATAGAGGATCAATTTGGACCATCCAGGTTTGAAAGTCCAAGAGCTTAACTCTTTAAGATGACCAAGACTAATTCAACTGCTAGTTACTATCAAAAATTCATGGTAATAGCCAAACTAATGGAAGGGATGACAAAGGATGCAATTATGGATTGTTTTATTAGTGGCTTGAAGCTAGAGATTCGACAAGATGTAATAGCGAGGACATGCACTAGCTTGTTACAGACTTTATCTTTAGCATAGCTATTTGATGAAAAGAGTTCACTATCCATAGCGGCACGACCTTGAAGAGCCACCCCAACTATACCTACTAACAAAAAAGTTACTACTTCCTTAATGTTGAGCCCAAATTCTTTAACGAGTGGGAAATTTAATGCTAAACCTTTACTTGCATTACTGCCAATGCCACCTATCAAGGTTAGGCCTCCAATCAAACATATGACGCCATCTAAGATGTAACTTAGGCGTGAGAAGGGACTGTGCTTTACATGTGAAGAGAAATATACTCCAGCTCATCGTTGTCCTAACAAACATTACATGATATTTTAAAGTGAAGAAGATGATGAGGGGGAGCAGATAAAAGAAATTCAAGGGGGAGACATCACAGGGAATTCAGGGGAACCACCTATTTTACATCATCTATCTTTACATGCATATAAAGGTTTGAGTGGACATACGACTATACAATTTGATGGGATGATTAAAGGGCAACCAGTATAGGTATTTTTTGATGGGGGAAGCTCAGATAATTTCATTCAGATTAGATTGATCAAACATCTCGAATTAGTTATAGAACCCACTCCTAAACTAAAGGTTGTAGTGGGAAGTGGAGACAGAATGTAGTGTCAGGGTATGGTAAGTGAACTGAAGGTCATTATCGGAGGCCATATACTAGTTTTTCCTACTTATATGCTTTCAGTAAATGGTTATAATGTAGTTATAGGTGCTTCATGGTTGGAGATACTTGGGTTTCATATTGCATATTATAGTACCTCTACCATCAAATTATTTACTGATGGAAAATTTGTCACACTTAAAGGTTACAAGTCAACTCAAGCTATTCATGCACAATACCATCATATTACAAGACTCCAAGTGATTGATGCCATTGCTAAATTATACTTTATACATGTGTTAGAAATAGAGGAGGCTTTAGAGGTGGTAATAAAATCTCCCAAAGAGATACACCCAGATCTTAAAGCCATATTAAATCAATATCAAGAGGCATTTCAAATACCAAGGGAACTACCACCTACTAAAGAGTGTAATCACTGAATATTTTGGAGATAGGAACAGCTTCAATGAAATTTAAATGGTATATGTATCCATTTAGTTAGAAAGTAGAAATTGAAAACTTGGTTACAGAATTACAAGAAGGGATGGTTTAACCAAATTATAGTCCATATTTGGTGTAGACTATCAGGCCTTCAATGTTGTAACCATGAAAGATTCATTCTCTATGCCTACTGTAGATGAGTTGATAGATGAATTAGGAGGTTCAGAATTCTACATTAAGCTTGACTTACGTGCGGGTTACCATCAAATACTCATACAACTAGAAGATATGAAGAAAACGGCCTTCTAAACTCATCAAAGATTGTATGAGTGGAGGGTGATGCCTCTTGGTTTGACAGACGCCCCTACAACTTTTCAAGTGTTAATGAACTCTGTATTCAGAGAGCACCTACGAAAATGTATTCTTATATTCTTTGATGATATTCTCACTACAATGCTACATGGCCTTTGCATTTGCAACATTTGTCATGGGTTCTTGAAAAACTAGTTTAGCATAAATTATATGCTAAACTCTCAAAATGCTTTTTTGGTCAATGTAAAGTTAAGTATCTTAGACATATAGTTTATAGTGCTGGAGTTGAAATGGACACTAACAAGATCCAAGCACTATAGAAATGGCCTACTCCCATAAATGTTAGCTAACTCAAAGGTTCATTAAGTCGTATGCTTAAACTGCGAGTCCACTCACCCGCTTGCTTCAAAAGGATGGGTTCAAATGTGATGAAGAGGCCCAACTGACTTTTGAACATCTTAAGCACTAGTATTAACATTACCAGACTTTTATCAACCATTTGTTTTAGAAACAGATACCTCCGAGTCAGGCATTAGAGTGGTGCTCAGTCAAGTGAGTCATCCAATTGCTTACTTTTCAAAGAAACTCTCATAGTAAATGCAAAACAAATCTATTTATGCTCGAGAACTACAAGCCATCACTGATGCAGTATCCAAGTTTCACCATTATTTATTTGGCCACTTCTTTATAATCTGAATTGATCATGAAAGTCTGCGACACTTAATTGAACAAGTCATTTAAACACTCGAGTGAAAAACCAGTCTTCCCAAGCTTAAGGGGTATAGATATCACATTGAATATAAGCTCAAAAGAACTAATCAAGCAGCTAATGCCTTATCTCGCAGTTGTTATATGGCCATCACTTATACTACAAATTCTTTCTATGAAGATATTCAAAGTACATTGTGAGAACTTTCTGAAACTTGACAACTAGTTGAACAGATACAAAATAACCCTTCTAAGATACCTAATTATGAAGTTGTATAGGGACTTGTTTATTGGAGGAGGCGATTGGTAGTACCCACATCTACTTTTGAACTCAAATAGAAGATATTACAAGAGTTTCACTCTTTGGTGACAGAGGACATTTAGGGTCCTTGAGAACATTTCATTGAGTTGCAACAACATTCTTTTGGCCCACTTTGTGCAAAGATATTCATTAGTATGTCAAGCATTACGAAGTCTACTAGAAAACCAAGGTTTCGTAATTACATCCTGCAGGACTTTTGAGTCTTCTTCCTATACCTAACAAGGATTGGGAAGACATTGTTATGGATATTATCATAGCACTTCCCATAGCTTAGGGCTACTCTGTTATCCTCATAATAGTGGACCGTTTATCAAAGTATAGCCATTTTATCCCATTACGATTTGACTTCACAAGTAAACAAGTTGTTGAAGTCTTCTTACAGCATGTAATTCGATTACATGGGATTCCACAGACTATAATTACAGATCGTGACCCAACTTTCCCTAGTGCCTTTTGGTGCCATCTTTCCAAATTACAGGGAACAAATTTACGTTTTATTTTTGCATATTGCCCTTAAACCAATGGTCGAACAAAGGCATTGAACAAGTGCCTGAAAATGTATCTTTGATGCTTTATTTTTTATTCTCCATGGCAGTGGGTTTATTATTTTCCATGGGCTGAATTGTGGTACCACAATTCTTCCATAGGCCATTGGAATGACTTCATTCCAAGTTGCTGATAGACACGAGCCACCCATTTTGTTAAGAGCATCATGGGATGATTCTTTCCCACTAGATATCTAGACTCAATTACATAAGCGAGATCGTTTATTAGATAAGCTGAAATGAACTTTGCAAAAAGGACAAAATTGAATGAAGTTATATGCTGACAAACAAAGAACTGATGTTTCCTTTCAAGTTGGTGAACTTGTGCTAATCAAATTACAACCATACAAGCATCATTCTTTATAGTTACAACATCATTAGAAACTAGGCTTGCGCTATTTTGGTCTATTTCCTATAATTGAGTGAATTGGCACTATGGTCTACAAATTAGGATTACCACCTGAAGCTCGCATCCATCCAGTTTTCCATGTTTTATTACTGAAATTGTTTCATGGTGACCAGTCACAACTGTATATGCCATTACCTTACTCACAGCTTTAGAAGGACCTTTGTTACGAACCCTTGGCATTTTGGCTACACATTAGAAACAATGAGGTTTCAACATTATCACGTAGCTACTTATTGATTAAGGTCAAGCCACACCACCATCATGGGAACCATTGGTGTTCATTCAACAATAATACCCCACTTTTGACCTTAGGAATAAGGTCAATCTATATGGGGGGAAAATGCTATGCATGATATGGTGGAAGCTGAGGAGAATGATGTGCATGGTGCTGTAGAAGCTTATATGGATGTTGAGAAAGATGCCATGAGCGATTCACATGGGCACGTTGAGGTGTGATGCAGCAAGAGAGTTAGAAGGCCCATGTGGAAGATAAGGGTTGGAGAGGTAATGATTAAATAGTAACAGCCTTGCACGAATGAAGGAGGATGAATTGACAACTTTTCTCTTTGAGCAATATTCTCTCTCTTCTTACCCTGTGAATTTTTTGTCATTTTCTCGTTCTTGCAATTTTCATTCTGTTGCAACTCTTGAATATCAAGATCCAAACCCTTTGATACTATAACGTTACTTTGTTGACTACTGTGTTAATGTTGCTAGAGGATTCTCGTCTATTGTGTTGGCATTATTTTATTAATTCATTACATATTTTCTATTATTTTAGAGTTGATAAGGGATGATAGTTGTTATGGCTAGAGCAACTAGATTACCTATATATATATATATATACATGGACTATAAGGTGGGAAGAATTGCATATTACAAACATCCTAACCTAAGGTACTTAAGTTTCAGCAAAAGGAAAGCACATGCATTTTTAATCAATTTCTCAACTTTTAGAGTATTTTATTTATTGGCCTAGTGAGCATTGGTTGGCATGGTTTTCTGAATTTACTTGTGGAAAGTGGATTATTGAGGAAATATTTTGTTTCAGAGAGTTAGAACTTTGTGGGTGAAAAGTAGGTATGGTTAGTTTAAAACATTCACTTTTTTGATACCTTTGTGGCTAGATGAGTAAAATTTCATGCTTCATGCCTGTGTAGATTGACGTGCAATTTCTCTTGTAAGGATTTAAGGTAGTGTATATATTTGATGCCTTCTAGACTAAAAGGAGTTCAAATGCTCATGCTTTGTATAATACAATTGGCCTTTGAAATACTAGCTTCGTCCTCACTTTGCAGCCAAATAAGTAAAATTTTATTCTTCACAACTCTGTAGACTGAAGTGCAATTTCTCTTGTAAGGATTTTAGGTAGTGTATATATTTGATACCTTCTCTAGAGGAAGCTAAAAGGATTTCAAATGCTCATGCTTTGTATAATACATTTGGCCTTTGAAACACTAGCTTATTCCTCACTTCTTCATGGTGCAGTTGTCTGCCATCAATATTGTACTGCCTGCCATGGTTACTTTAATACAAACAAGTTTTTTCTCATCCTAAAGTGCACAATAGCAATGTTATTCTCACATGTCATGCATATTGACCAATTGTGCTATATATGTGTCTCTCATGTTTCTTATGCCTCATGCCAGTGTATGCTTGAGTTTTTCATACTAATTTTCAAGAATGAGGTATCTAAGGGAGATCCATTAAGTAATGCTGCACAAGCAAGTATAGTTGACTTAGATATGACCTGGATCCATGAGAATCCCTCTCTTCTCCCATATCCTATTTCTTGGTGTCAAGAACATAAGATATACTTATTTGCTTGAGCAAGTGATTGACTTGATATCGACAGTAAAGGAGTTACATGGGCTTACCTCTCAGGAACTTAATAGATTATTGAGGGACGCTGAAAATCATTATGCTCTTATTTTATCAATTTGTTATATTTAATTGGGTTTGTGTGCAAATTGATATAGAAAAGCTTGCAAGTTCTATTTTCTGGATGGCAGATACATGTTATCAAATTATTGAAAACATGATATAAAAATGTTTATTGTGCACAAAAAACAAAGAAGGGAAGTAAGAAATAATAAAGAAAAGTCAAAAAGGAAAAAAATTATAGTGACAATTAAGAAACACAAGTCAGAAATGTTAAAACCCATTAAATGAAGGGGTGAGATGATCAATGGGAAAGTTTCCAATTGTGGATAGAAAATAGTTGAATGCAAGTTTTAGATAATTATTAAATTATGATATATGTGACAACCCTATCTTCTAAATATAATAATTATGGTTAAATATATGATTAATAATGAATGATCAAGGTTTGGAGTCGTTACAATTTATTACATTATGAAAATATAAGGAAATTTAAATATTGATGTTAGGGTCATCACTAAACAACCACAAATGTGAGAATGCATAAAAGAAATTGTACTATTATGAGGGATTTGTGATTCATCCATCCATCAGTTTCAACACACAAAAACCTCCCACAAGTGTTCTTATATCATTTCTTAGCATTACCATTGAAGAAACTGCGGTTTCTAGGCTAAAAGTAAGAGTTTGGGGGCTAGTGCCGCGACTTGAAACCTTTTCGACGTAGCTAAGTTAGGTACTAGAGCTCGAAAACTACGTTTTTCACTTTGCGTTGCAACCCCGACCTTCCACGCCGCGACTAAGTTACTTTCGGGAATCATTGGGCAATTCACGCTATCCGCGATGAGTTGGACCATTGCCGTGGTGGAAATGCCTCCTGGAGCTACTGTTCGAATTCCCACGATTTTTGCCTCGGCGGAAAACTCTTGCGCCGTGGCGAGACTTGCTACTGGACACTACTTACTTAGTTTCCTCGACTAGTGTCGCGGCGAGGTTTCTCTCTGCCACTCTCCTAGGGATTTTTTCACACTGAGCCGCAACATTCCTCGCCACTGTCGCTCTTCAGGCTACGACGAGGCCTTTTTAGCCACGGCGTGACTCCCTTTTGTAACTACATCTCTTAAATTTTATCCCATGTACTCTAATTCTCTTCCTAAAAACACCCTAGGGCCACTTCCTCGCAAATTTTAGGACTTTAATAGCTTTCATTTACCTAATTTACCTAACTTATCTATCATTACCTATTCGAAACTCAAACATGGATCCTTAATCCTCTAACCATCATAAGCTAGTAAGTTCATAGATCAATGACAGTAAAGAGTTCATACACTACTCACATTTCCATTCAAACATAAGTTCCATTAAAAATTTTATACATCATTAGTTTAAGTTGACATTTTATGTATCAAATGATTACAGTCCCTATACTTGACAAATTCATGATGTAATATGGCAATTACATAAAGCTAATAGTCTAGTTATACAAATACAATCTGATAAGGTTTCCAAACCTACCTACTGCTAAATCATATAATAAGCTTATATTAAATTTCTCTTTGTCACTAAGAGGTTCGGTCCTTAAAAATGTTAACCCACAATTGGGGTGAGATATACAATCTCAATAACAAGAGGCAAATTTCATATATATGTACAGATTAATCAATACAATGCAACTTCACATCATCAATACCAAAATCATCAATTCAATTTGCAAATGAACTAGTTGAGCTACCAATGACTACTGTCCCATATCAGCAATCATACATAACATGTTAATAGCCAATAACACCGAGAGAGGTCCGTCCATAGTACCTACTCCATAATGAGTACAACTAGGGCTTAGTGCATTTGGGGTCTAATCATAACCTGGTACTTGATCGAAGCACATGCATAGGTAGTAGCCACACCATAGCTCCACCATAAACTCACAATGTCCAATCACAATAAAAATTCAAGTAGTCAACCAATCATTTAATATTTCAAAATCAAGCATGTGTAACAAATATCAGATTAACATAAGCATATATATGGAATTAGGAAAATAACCTTAGTTACCTCAATGAAGCCAATTACTCTTCCTCTAGCTATCATAAAAATCCAAATGCACATCAAGCCTATAACAAGCATAATTATCATTATTTCTAGCAATAAATCAGATACCCAAAGAGTTAGACTGCTAATGACTACTTAAAAGTTACTCACCTAACTACCAATAGATTTTAATTTCGGGTTTTAACTTTCCCACATCAGAAACCACCATAGTTCACTCCAATTTCTAAGTAATTTCATATGAAACCAAAGCCCATATCATAATTCAACTATATAGGTCTCAAACTAACAAAAAATACATCAAAATGGGAAGAAGATACTCACTTAACACCACCCATAGCCTCAACCTTCGAAAATCCACCATGGAATCACCAAACAACAAGTTTCAGTTTTGGGTGAAAAATAAAAATGCTCCAAATAAAAGACCAATCGAGCCACATCGAAGAGGAAGAAGAGATGATTAAGTTATATGAAAGTTACCTTAGCTGAATCTTACTCTAAGTGGGAGAAATGAAGCAAAAATAGTGATGGAAATCTTACCCTCTCCTCAAGGTGTGAAAATAAGTTTTTCTCTTCTGCAAAACCAAGTGTTTTGCTCTTTCAAATGAGTGTGGCTGCTGAACCTTTAGAGTTTTTAATGAGAAATGGGTTGACCCATCAGCCTAAGGTCTAATTGGGCTCATTTCTAGTGGTTGGGCTATGGTTTAATGAATGGGCTATATAAAATTTAAAAGCTAAAAGTGGAATATATTGACTCGATGGCTCAATTCCTTTTGGTTTTGGATTTTTATGCTTGTTAGGCCTTATTTCATAAGTTGGGCTGCAGAAATTTGATAGGGTTAGGTCAAGTTCGAAGAGTCAATCTAATTTAGGTCTGCATAATGTGTGTTGGGCCGGCTCATGTAAATTGGGTCTCAAGCCTCTATTTCACTAAATCAGATTGGGCTATTGTTAGGTAATCTCTTTTGGCCCAAGTCTCATGATAAGGAGTTGGGGTTGCACCTAAAATTATTAGGCCTCCATAAATCCTTATCTATGGCTTACTAAAATTACTTTTGGGCCCAAATTAAGCTTTAACCCAATTAAAATCTTAAACCTATAGTAATAACTTATTTCCCTATAAATTCTCATTCATATAGTTTACCCAATTATTTTATAATAATTATTCTTAATTAGTCCAAATTTATGATTAATACCTTAATTAATTTTTGGGATGTTACAATATATGTTTTTACTAGCTGTGGAATCGTCCTCCTAAATGTGGAAAAATCATGAAATTTGTACTATTTTCTGTGGTTGTTGAACTTAGTTCATGGAACTTATCTTTTAAGTTAATGCAATATTTTTCCATTCAAGCATAGTTCATCGCTAAATCATAAAATTACTTGGGTTGAACTTCATTTAAAGTCAAAGTGATATACACTTTTAACTTTCAATTATTATTTATTGCCCAGCATCTAATCTACGTGAATATTCTACTTTTGGAATTATACAGCATAGAATTACACATCAATATTTAGGTGTACTGAATGCATATATTTACCAGAAAAATGTCAAAAAGTCTCATTAATTAATAAAAAGGAAAAGTTTCATTAGCATGCCCAGTTTAATTTAAATTTTTAATATTTTCTCAAATTTAGGTGCAATTTTTTTGGGGCCCAATGCAGTTGTTAATTATCATACGCATGCTAAATTTGTAAAAAAAAAATAGTGATGGATAGTCCATCACTGATATTTGTTATTCAATTAGTAATAGATATGTGTTTATTACATGAATTTTGCGACACATTTTTTTTGTATCAAATTTAATAACAGACAAATCCATTATTAAATTCAAATTTAGTGACAAATTTCTGAATTTACTGATAAACGATCCGTCACTAAATCCAATTCTTAGTTGTGTGCTTTGTTGGTGTGTTGTGATTAATTAAAATGGGTCCATATTAGATATTGTTCTCTCATTGTTTAAATTGAATGAGAAAGTATAATTATTAGATCTTACAGCTCACTTGGTGAAGTTAGATTGTTAGTTCTTCAGTAAATTTTTCTATTTAAAGGCTAAATGTATGACGTGGGGCAACTTGGTGGGACAACTTCGTTACAGGGAGTGGCGATTTGCAGCTGGCCCCTGCATGCGGCTAGTAGGGAGAAATGTATAAGATGACTGGAGTATCCGTTCAATATAACAGCCTTTCTTTTCTTTTTCTTTTTTTTTTTAAATTCTGTTTTGCTTACGTATTTTTTTTCATGACCCCACTTGCTTTTATTTAAGAGATATCTTTTTGTATGTGGAAATATCAATTATTAATTTTGAATGGGATAAGTGAGTAAAGAACAAAAATTATATTATAATTTTTTTATTGAAATTTTAGAATAATTAATGACAGCTTATATTTGTATATGACATATAATTTGATTCTAAAACAAGCTTCATCTTCAATTAAGTAGCTGAATTTTTTTAAATTTTTTGTTGATTATTTAGACAAAATTATTTTCAATTCATGATTATATTAAAATTAGGAATACTATAAAATTATATTTCTTAATTTGGTTAAAATTATTTTTAATTTGGCTAAACCTTAAATCTTAAAATCCTAAATCTCAAACCTTAAACCCTAAAATACTAACTTTAAAACCCGTCCTAAATTTTTGACTCTAAATTCTAAATCTTAAATGTTACACCTTACCTTAGATTTAAATTCTATATTTTACACCCTCAAGTCCTAAACCTGAGCTCCTAAAACCCTAAATCCTAAATTCTAAAACACTAAAACCCTAACCCTAAATCCCAAATGTTAGATCTTATACTTTAAACCATAAATTCTATATCTTTAACTATAAATCCTAAACCCTATACTTTAAACCATAAATCAAAAATTCTAAACCCTACACCTTCATACTCTAAATTATAAATTATAAACCTCAAGCGCAAACCCTAGACTTTAAATCCTAAAACCTTAAATTTCAAATCCTAGTCTCTAAGCCCTTAGCTTTTAGGCCCTAAACTCTAAACCTTAAACTATAGACGTTAAACCTTATAATCAAGGTTTTACACCCTGAACCCTAGACACTATACCATATACTAATAGTATCTTAGACCCTAAATCTTAAATTGTAAATGTTAAACTTCAAACTCTAAATCTTAAATCCCTAAACATTAAACCCTATACCTTAAAACATAAACACCAAATATTAAAGCCTAAATCCTAAACCCTAATCCCTCAACCTAAATCCTAAACTTTAAATCTTAAATCTAAATGCTAAACTCTAAAATTTATACCTTAAAACCCTAAATCTTAATCCCTATATCATAAACCTTGAACCCTAAACTCTAGATGTTAGACCTTAAACCTTAAAACTTGAGACCCTAGACCTTATGTCCTAAACTTTAAATCCTAACCCCTCAACCCAAAACCTTAAAATCCTAAATCCTTTAAACCTTAAAACTCTATATCCTAAAACCATTAAACTACAAAATTATAAAAACTCTAAACTTTAAATCCTAAATGTCCAATTCATAAACATTAAACCCTAAATCTGACACCTCAAAATCTTAAACCTTGAACTTTGAACCCTAAATCTTAAACTCTAAAATCATAAAACATTGAATCCTAAACCCTAAACTTAAACCTTAAACTTTAAATCTTAAAATTCTAAACTCTAAACCATAATACTAAAATCATTAAACCATAAGATTATAAAATTTAAAATTTTTAAAATGTAATTTTTTTATAATTAAAATATTTAACCTCACAATTATAATTTTTTATTTTCATACTTTAAAAAACCTTAATTACAACCTCTCAATCAGTTGTACGAAAAAGGATTTGGGCTTGAGTTTATCCATGCTTTCCTTGTACTTTCTCTACCCGGAAATGGATCCTCTAAATGTGTTTGAAGTCTACCTGAAGTGAGCTAATCATGGTCATTAAACAAATAGAGCGGTAAGATCTTGCCATGTACCGAGTTAAAATCAAAAAGCATTTTGACTCGGGAGGAGGTCGGCCACAAGAATTGACAAAATACCTATGTTTTATTAGACTAAACTCCCTACTATGCTAGTGCCTTTGTTCGTCATAATCTGTAGTGGCTTCTTCTTTGATCTCTCACTCTCTCTCAATTTGGAAAAATCTACAACACGTTTGAGATATTTAAAATTTGGTACAAATTTAAACCACACAACTTCAAGACACCATCTCTGAACATTCTAGACATTGAAAACTTTTTAACTACTATCAAGCAACTCAAGAAGGTGTGAATCTCTACTTCTTTCCTTGTTTTCGAACAAATCTCTTGATTTTCACAAAAAAAAAAAGAGACCCAACTTTTCTAAACAACTCATCTCCTTCAAAAATCTGATCTTAATTAAAATCCTTTTGTGAAATTCCCACAAATTGTCGATGAAGGACCACCTACATGACTAACAAGGAAACGACCAAAGCTATGTGGGTGGAAATCACCCATAACACCACAACTCAATGTCACCCATAAAAGCACGACTCAACATCACCTATAATGGCTGTCACTAGCTGCTTAAACGATCTTTACATTCAAAAAACCATATCCTTTCCATTGAAGAACCTTTCTGCTCCAAAGGGAAAAAAACTAAGGGAAACTGTCGACTAGCCGACCACATAGTTTTCACTTAGTTTGGCTGTGTTTCTTACTCAATTTTCACCAAACCAGATGTATACTTAATCAAGAATTGTCTTTAATCTCTTAAAATTTCAGGAAAGATCCCTTTTTTGAAATTTTGGAGAAAAAGAAAAAACCAAAAGATCAACTCTTATGCCTGTTTGGTTATATGAAAACATACGGTGGAAATAGAAATAAAAGAGGAATTCGTTATATTTTTTGTTTGATTATGAAAAAATATGATGGAAAGGGAATTATTTGTGAAAAAGTATGAAAAGGGGCAAAAAATTATTCAGGCATTGTAACATATGAATAGAAAAAGTATTTTAAACCAAAAATTCAAAAAAGTCTATAATAACCTTGTCTAAGTTAAAATTGCAGGTGTAGTAATATCTTATATTTTTTAAAAAAATTTAATTTACATATTTTTTTAAATCAAATAACTTTTAGATATTACTTTTAACTAGTATATAATATTTTTACTTCTTTTTTTAACAATAGGGACCTTAGGGCAAAATAAAAATTTATCATTTTTAATGGATTATTTTATAATAAAAAAATGAGTAATACTAATTGCAAAAAAATAATAAAATAATAAATATAATGTTATTAATTATAAAAATAATTAATAATTATATTTTAAAAAATAATAAAATATTTTTTAATATTAAAATTAAAAAAAATTATATAAATAATATTAAATATTAAAATTGACATATTTTTCAAATTTATTATTTTATAAAAGATTTTTAAGTTGAAATGTAAAAAAAATAAAAGATAAACAAAATTATAATGATTGAAATTTAGCATTTTTCAATTAAATTTCAGTCAAAAAGCACTATTTTTTCTGATTAAATTTTCAGTTAGAAGTAAAAAAATCATTAATTTAGTTAAAATTTTTTAATATTTTAATTAATTAATATTATAATTATTCTTTTTTATTTAAAAATAATTTATTATTATTTAATATTAAAAATAATAAATAATATAAATTATAAATAATTATAAATTTAATATAAAAAATTTTGTCCCACCAATTGGTTAGTATCCGATTGACCAATTGGTGCAATGCGTATAAATGCAACAATGCATATATATATATATATATATATATATATATGATTTATGGTTTATTATATATATTTAAATATATAAATAAATTAATATATATAATATGTAAAATATTTAAAAATAAAATTATTTTTATTATATTAAAATGATAATTTTAAATATAAATAATTATATAAAAATTAATTATATATATATCAGCCATCTCATTTAATATTTTTTTAACTAAAGATACTTTTATTTTTTTATTTATTATTTTTCATTCAAATTTTTTTTAACCAAACACTCAAATACAAATATAATCTTTTTCTTTTTCTACTCATACTAAATATAATTTTTTTATTACATTTCATTATTTTTTTTTCTATCACTAAATTTTTTCGGCCTCAGTCTCGCCCGAACCCAGAGGATCCAATTTCTCGGACTTACCGAGATTCTCACTTTGGTCCATCAACCTCTCACGGCTCTGCCATCTGTGACCGCTGCTGGAGGCACATGTGGGAGCCGTGTCAAACCGCACCGTTTTGATTAATGATATGGTGCATTTTGACATATACTTGTAACGTGGTTCGTTCGTCTCCCTCCCTTCGTTGCACGTCACTGACGAGGCACTTCAGCTTCCAACAATTCAGAGGATTCGTTTGCCCTTTCTACGCACATGACTCAGTTGTCAATCCAGGGAAGGATGGCGTGAATCAGCTTCTCCTAGATGCACCGTCTTTATTTTAGTTGCATTGTATGTTGTGCGTTTAGTAAGACAAAATGATATGATTTTTCGATTTTAATTTTTTTCTTTTAAAGCTTTCTTGTTAAAGATCAGTTGAAGTTGAATGTCTCAAACCTTTAATCTTTGGCCTTCTTTTATTTCAATAAAATTATTTATTTATTTATTTATTATTTTAATTATGTCAAACGTTTTTGTTTAGACTTATTATATTATACTATTTTATTCATTTCTATTATTATTTTTGTGATATTTTTTATTTTAGAGATTAATTTATCAAATAACATTAGTATATATATTTTTACCCTTTTATTTTTATGTTTTCATGCTAAAATTATTTGAACAAAATATAGTATTCACGGGTGGTCTAGAACTCAACAAGTCAGAGATTATGGTTTTCCCCATAGATGATGCCGATAATGTTCTTTTCGTCTCAGGTAACTTCCATGGCGATGCACGACGAGAAGCAAGGGTTGGACCTGCAACAGTATGAAAGGGCAGCACCCTAATATGGACTTTGAAAAGCAAGTCAATGAAGAAATCTAAGATGAGTGGAAGTGAGATCAAACGGAAAAATGGTATTTAAACGTTTAAAATCATCTTATATTTATAAATGAGGCGGGTGACAATCTCACAATTAAAAATCATGACATTTGTCTATGGGTAAGTGATTAAGGTGATAAAGCAAGTGAGAAAGCAATCCACTCTCAAGTACGTGTAACAATCTCCTAAAGGCAAGTGGGGTTAAAAAGATCTCATGTAAATCACAAGACATTCTTAGCTAATTGCGGGCGAAAAAGGTTTCGAGAGCCGAATCTCTTATGGGTTGATTATTCATAGATCTAACCCAGACTCTTGTCCATCACTTTGAGCAAAGTAGTAAAGAGCATATCTCGAGTCACATCCAGCTAGATTTACTAAAGATTTAGAGGTATTAGGTTAGTATGTGTGCAATTAGTTTAAGATAAAGGCATCAACAAAGGAGGCCCGGTAAACTTCATTTGTGAGGGTCTGATCCGACGTTCTAACAAAATGCCCTAGTTTTGAGTGACAAAAAACAGAACACAATAGAGTATTTCAACATATTTTGTACACAAAAATGCATACAAACAACTGCATCGTTCTCTACTGGTATTGCATACAAAAAATGCCCTAGTTTTGAGTCAGAAAAGACAGAAACACAATAGAGTATTTCAACATATTTTGCACACAAAAATGCATACAAACAACTGCATCGTTCTCTAATGGTATTGCAGTTTCTGGAGTTGGCTTTTCACATCAAGGGAAGGCCACCTGAAAGCAAAGATAAAAGAAAACATTACAGGACAAGGTCCGTAAGCAACAGCGAAACTTGGTTCCACGTAAACATCAGGTCTCCACGTAACATAAATAAGTGGCTTCTAGTTCTCCATAATACATGCAAGTCCGTGATGAGTACTTGATGACCCTTGCTTTCTGCTTACATTTACATATGTTTTGAAGAAACCAATATAATATTCTAATATTTCAACATATCAAACAAAAACAAATATTGTGAAGGTAAAATTCTGGCCATTTAATCTTCATGATACAGATACAAGCCAAGACCAAATCGGGCACATGCTTTGCAGAAAGCTATTTCCTCGGCTGCCGCTACTGGATCACCAATGGGGCCGTCACCAGGTGATACTGTCCCAGTTGACTCACGATGTGCCTGTTCCCATGTATAAATAAACAATACATCAATCCTATTCTGCTCTCTATTTTTTGCTGAGCCAACTACATGCCAACTGTTAATACATATTCATACACACACATGCATACTAAGATGTTATCAAACATCTAATGGCATAAATAAACAATAATATTCATTTAATTATTTTTTTTAAAAAAATTAAAAATTCAGAATTATAGAACTTCAACATTACAAATTAAAATTTTTCTATTACAAAATAAAATAATAAATCCTAACATGACTAAGCAGGTTAACATCATTAAAAAATAAAATAAAAGAAAAGAAAAAATTAACCTAACCCAACCTACAACCTGAACAGCACAATAAACACCAGTTTTGATGTATATCAAAAGACAAATCAAAACATCCTTGGAAAGATTCAAATCTCGCATGGCTTCTAGATAAAGCTTTAAATGAACCAAGCCAGTGATAAATACCTCAATGGCCAGTTTCATTCAAGTAGTTTATTTAAATGTATGACCGTATGAGCCAATATCAAGATTATTTTTAAAGCTCACTTAACAAATTAGGTTGAGATAGTACAGTTAAGTCTCATGAACAACACATTAATGGTTTAACTTGCTAAATGTTAAATAGGTTTGTAGCTTGATTAAGCAAATATGAATACCAAGTTAAATGCTAGAGTCATTTTAGTTACCTTTCAGTTTCCTATATCAAATATGATGTAGAGCCCACTCCAAAGAATACTTAAGAGGACAAAACTTTATACAATTCTTTAGGTATTTGCTATAAAATTCTTTAATAAAACATAATACAAGGACATTTTTCTAACTTAGCAATACATTATTGACTCTTTCAAAAGAGCTTTTCCACATCATAATTTATTTGAAGAACCTCATACAAAGTTAGCTTACAAAGTTCTTTAACTAAATTATGAAATCTAAGAGAACCCTAGACGAGTAAAAGAAAAATACTTTACAAGGGGGACATACAAAACTACTAATTATAAGGGAATTAAACTCATGAGCCACATTAGGAAGTTATAGGAGAAGATAATTGAACAAAAATTAAGACAACAGACTCACGTTACAGAAAATCAATTTAGTTTTATGCCAAGAAAATTGACCATAGAAGCGATATACTTGCTACAAAGATTAATTGAGATATATCGAAGGAATCAAAATGACTTACATATAGTGTTTATCAATTTGGAGAAAGTATACGATATAGTGCTAAGAGAGATTTTGTGGAAGGCTCTAAAGAAAAAAAGAGTTCACATTATTTATATTCGAATAATCTAAGATATGTATGATAAGGTTATAACTACTGTGAAAACGAAAGGTAGGCCCACAGAAGATTTTTGGATAACCATTGGTCTGCATTAAGAGTCAACTTTGAATCCCTATCTTTTTACTTTAGTCTTGGATGTCATAACTAAATATATCCAATAGCTGGTGCCACAATGCATACTTTTTATAGATGATATAGTCTTAGTTGGAGAATAGAGGAAAGAAATGAATGAAAAATTAAAAATGTAGAGACTAGCCTTAGAAGGATATAGATTCCATTTAAGTAGCAGTAAAACAGAGTATATAAAATGTAAGTTTAGCGAGAGATGCACTGATTCTAACATAGAAGTGAAAATTGAAGAACATAACATACCGCAAGTCAAATGGTTTAAGTATCTTGGGTCAATCATAGAACATAACAGAAAAATAAAGGAAGATGTAAAACATAGCATTCAAGTAGGGTGTATGAAATGAAAGAATGCTTTAGGTGTTATTTGTGATAGAAGAATATCACTCAAGTTTGAAGATAAATTTTATCGTATAGTTATAAAACCTATAATGTTGTATGAGATTGAGTGTTAGGCAATAAAAAACGAATAAGAGAATAAGTTTAATGTTGCAAAGATGAAATTGTAACGTTGGATGATTGGACATACTAGACAGGATAGAATTAAAAATAAATGCATTAGAGAGAAAATGAATGTCACACCTATTTTAGAAAAGATTATAGAATCACGCCTTAGATGGTTCAAGCATGTGTAGAGAAAACTTATAAAAATTTCAGTAAGAAGAATAGATTAAATGGAGAGTAGTGCAATAGTTAAAGACGGAAAGAAACAAAAAAAAAAAACTATAGACAAAACCATTAAGAAAGATTTAGATTTAAATGGCTTGTCTAAAAACTGTTAGCAATTAGTTTTTATTTCCTCATATTTATTTCCTTATTATTTATTTTCTCATTGTTAATTATTGTAATTATATTAGAAAGTTGACCTTAGGAATTAATTTCCTAATTGTTAGAGATTTTATAGGATTTTATTTCCAATTTATTTTGTTTTTTAGAATAGTTTTTCTTTCCTAAAATAGCTTCATTCTTTCTGTATAAATACCCTTGTACTTTGATCAAGTAATATACACAAGAATTTCTCAATTTGTGTCATGATATCAGAGCACTAGAGTTCCTAGGACGTCTACCCTTCTTATTCAGGCCTTCCTTGCTGTTTGTCTTTTAACGAAACTTTTCATATTATTGTCTCTTTGTATTTTGTGCATACCCACTCAAACCTACTGCCACCAGAGCCCTCAGACTAGTCAATTGGATCCTGTTTGGCCTTCCCACGCGCCTCTGCAGGCTGCAAGTTTTTTGGAGTAGCTCTCACACATTGGCACTTACCTACGCATTAACCTCCTCTCTGGCCACTATTTCCAAATTTGGTCACCTCACTGTACCACAACTGTCCCCGGTGTTGTTCAGTCATTTTGGTGTTTGTGTGTGCTCATTCTCCTTTCGTGTGAGTTCTTTTAATACTAATTGGAAGTTTATTTGTCTATTCCACGGAGTTTGTTATTCGCTTGTATTCTAAACTATGTTTGAGTTTACTATCATTGGCCACCCTTTTGATTCAGCCATGGGCAACGCCTCTGGACCTATAGAGTTGCAACACATTCCCGTGACATATCAATTGAACGACAAGAACTACTTAAAGTGGTCTTAGGTAGTTCGCACCTTTTTGAAGAGTCGAGGCATGCTTAGCCATTTGCTTGATATCAGTCAAAACTTGAAATCCCAAATTTGTTGCTTGGGATGAAGAAGACTCAGATCATGACTTGATTACTTTTTTCTATGTCCCCTAATATTAGTGATACTAGTATGTTTTGCGTTTGGCTCAAGAGATATAAGAGGCTGTTTGGCAAACTTACTTCAAAGTTCGATACGTAACACGAATTTATGATCTTAAAATGAAAATTACCCATACCAAAGAGGGGTCCTTGTCGGTCACTGTATATTCTAATCTCCTGAAAAATCCTTGGCAAGAACTGGATTACTACCAGTGTATTTAGATGAGATATAGTGATGAGGCCATTATTCTTAAGCGTTTTATGGAGAAAGATAGGATTTATGAATTTCTTACTAGTCTCAATGTTGACTTCGATGCTATTCGTGTTCAAATACTAGGACGTGAAGAGTTACCATCCTTGAATGAGGTTATTGCTCTTGTCCTAGCTAAGGAAGACAGACAGAGTGTCATGCTTGATGCCCCACCACTGGAGAGTTCTGCTATAGTCTACAAGTATTCCAGGCCATGTTCTGATGTAGCAAAAAGACAATCTGAACACTCTCAACAGTCTAATAAGGACACCTTATGGTGTACCTACTGCAAGAAGCCTGCCACACTAAGGAGAAGTGCTGAAAATTTCATGGTAAGCCTCCACACATGAAAAAGGGACCCAGCCAAGCTCATATGGCGACCATCGGTTCCAACAATGAGGATACCTCTTCTGTGGCTGATTTCAATAAGGAGGAGATTAAGAAGTTACAAGATCTTTTAGGAACCTTGGAGAAAAGCTCACCATCTACCACAGGTACTTGTTTTTTTGGTTTTTTCAGGTATTTCTTCTCACTTTTCATTTGCCTATATTTCTGTCTTTAATGTCTCAAATAAGGTTTCTTCTACCTCTTGGGTCATTGACTCTAGGGTCACTAACCATATGGCTCATTTTTCTCAATATTTTCTTTCATATACGCTTTGCCCTAGTAATCAAAAAATCACTACAGTAAATGGATCGATCACTACTGTGGCTAGGCAGGGAGATGTGTGTTTAAATGCTAATATCTTGCTTAAGAATGTTCTCTATATTCTAAGACTTTGCACCAATCTTATTTCTATCCAAAAACTTATAACTAGTTCTCATTGCAGTGTGACTTTTTATCCTTCTCATTGTGTATTTCAAGAACAGGGCACGAAGAAGATGATTGGACTTGCTAAGGAGAAGGGCAAGTTGTATCATCTTGTAGAAAATAATGGATGCAATAGAGTCCAATCATTGTTACCTATGTCTTTTCATTTTGAGTCTTTCCAATCCAATAAAGATAAGATTTGGCTTTGCTATCTTCGTCTTGGATATCCATCATTTAATATTATCAAAATTCTATTTCCTACTTTGTTCAAGGGATTAGAAATTGAAACTTTACATTGTGAGACTTATAAACTTGTTAAACATAAACGTGCTTCTTTTCCAATTAGTAATAAAAGAACTTATGTTCCCTTTAGTTTGATTCATAGTGATATTTGGGGCCTAACCCTGATTTCTAATATTTTTGGAGCTCAATAGTTTATTTCATATATTGATGATTGCACTCGAGTGGCTTGGATTTTTTTGTTGAAACAAAAATCTAATGTGAACACTATATTTCCTATTTTTTATCATATGATTCAAACTCAATTTGGAACAGGAATACATAGGTTTCGATTTGACAATGCAAAGGATTTTTTTTTATCAATTTCTCTCTAACTTTTTTTATGAAAAAGGAATAATACATGAATCCTCTTGCATTCATACACCTTAACAAAATGGGGTAGCCGAACGAAAAAAAGGTTATCTTTTGGCAAGTACCAAGGATCTATTGTTTCAAAAAAATATTCCAAAATAATATTGGAGGAAAGCAATTTTAACTACTCCTCATATTATTAATCGACTCCCACTCAAGTGCTTGATTTCAAAAGTCCCATGCAAGTTCTCACCCAATTTTTTCCAAGTTTCAATGCATCTAACAATCTTGTACCTAGAATATTTGGATGTCCTTCATTTGTCCATGTGCATTCTCACCATAGAACCAAACTTGATCCTTGAGTCCTCAAATGTGTTTTCCTTGCCACTAAGAAAGGTTATAATTACTAACACTCCCCCTCAATGCTATAAACACGCCTTAAATACTGGATCAATGCTTTAAGATGCAAGCACTTGAAAAAAACAAAACTTGGGATCTTGTGCAATTGCCAAAAGGAAAGAAGCTAGTGAGCTGTCATTGGGTATTTATCATTAAATATAATTTAGATGGTACCTTATAGAGATACAAAGCTCAACTCGTTGCAAAAGAATATTTCCAAATATATAGCATTAACAACATGGAGACTTTCGCACCAGTTGCAAAAATGAATACAATACAAATATTATTGTTTGTAGCGGCTAATTTGGGTTGGACATTACAGCAGTTCAATGTCAAGAATGCCTTTTTGCATGGTGACCTAGAGGAGAAAATCTATATAAAGATCCCCTCAGGATTCAATTCTCAACATAAACTAGGCATGATGTGTAAGCTTAAGGTACTCTATGAGCTAAAACAATCTCCACAAGCATAGTTTGAAAAATTTTCTAAAGTCATGATTGTTATGGGGTATAAGCAGAGTCAAGGTGATCATATTTTATTTGTGAGATATTCAGCCTCAAAGGGAGTAACTGTATTCTTGGTTTATGTGGATAACATCATAGTCACAAGGAATGATCATGAGAGGATTAGATTGTTAAAAAGGCAACTGATAATGGAGTTTGAAATCAAAGAATTAGGCAAGTTGAAATACTTTCTCAACCTTGAAGTGGCTCATTCACAGCAGGGCATTTTTATATCCCAACACAAGTACATGTTGGACTTATTGACAAACACAGGCAACTTGGAATGTAAACCAGTAGAAACACTTATAGAGTTGAATCATAGACTATGCGAAACTTTTGAAGATACACCAATTGATAAAGGTTCTAATCAAAGGCTTGTCGAACAACTTATTTACTTGTCTCATACTAGGCTTGATATAGCCTATGTTGTGAGTGTTGTGAGTCAATTTATATATGATCCAAAAGAATCACACCTCAAAGCAGTCCATAGAATATTACAATATTTGAAGGGCACACCAAGGAAAGGATTCTATTTAAAAAAGGTGAGAAATTGACTCTTGAGACTTATATTGATGCAAATTATGCAAAATCTCTTGTTGATAGGAGATCAACCTTAGGCTATTACAAGATCGAGTGTCGATGCCGAGTTTAGATCAATGGCAGTTGAAATATGTGAGCTATTATGGTTAAAAATAATTTTAGAAGATTTAAAGATTAAGTGAGAAAGCCCAATGAAACTTTATTGTGACAATAAATCTGCCATCAACATTCCTCACAAACTAGTACAACACGATCGCAGTAAGCATATTGAGATAGATCATCACTTCATCAAAGAAAAATGAGATAGTGGATTGATTTGTACTCTTTTTGTTCTTACTAGAGATCAACTTGCAGATATGTTCACTAAAGGATTATCTAGTGTCATCTTTCAAGACATCATCACCAAACTTGGAATGGATAATATCCACTCACCAGCTTGAACGGGAGTGTTAGCAATTAGTTTTTATTTCCTTATTTTTATTTTCTTATTATTTATTTCCTTATTGTTAATTATTATAATTCTATTAGAAAGTTGACCTTAGGAATTAGTTTTCTAATTGTTAGAGATTTTATAAGATTTTATTTTTGATTTATTTTGTTTCTTAGAATAATTTTTCTTTCCTGAAATAGCTTCATTCTTTTTGTATAAATACCTTTGTACTTTGACCAAGTAATACACATAAGAATTTCTCAATTTGTGTCAAAAACATGATTCACAATAGGACTTTATAGTGTCGTTTGATCGATATAGCTGACCTCACGTAATAAGAAAAAATTTTATTGTTGTTGTTGTAACCTCATACAAACACCTAAAAAATTACATCTAAGTATTTTCCATATAAAAAATTTATAGTATATCATAATTAAACAAATGCCAAGATAGGTTAAATGCAGCCTCACAAATAGTAGTCCCATACTCCCATTCTTTAAAATAATAATAATAATAATAATAAATAAAAGTAATCACCACAAGTAAATCTTAAAAAACAAGAAGTAATCTTGTCCTATCCAAGTAAAGAATAAAATACAATCACAATCCTCATCAGCAAAGGAATCTGTGGAATCCCTGATTATTCTCTTATTTCAAATTTAATCAACCATAGTTATGTAAATAGCTATTACAATTTTTATTTTCTCTGATTCTTTGCTATTTGTTGGCTGAATACCAATAGAAGAATTCTTCTCTCTGTTTGTCAATCCTATCCTTTAAATGTTTGTAAATTTCAGTTGTAAATGATTAGAGAAATAGGAGAAAGACTTGTTTTTAGTCTATTTTCCACTTGGTATCAAAGCACGCTTTGATCTATGGCTCTCTCTTCAGCGTCACACCTTTCTCCTACATTGCAACACTTCTGCAAGTCACCTTTGATCTGCGTCACCTTTGTTCTTTTTCTTCAGCATTGCACTTAGCCATCAGAGTCGCACTCCAGTGTCACTTTCTCTCTTCTTTCCCTGCATCATATCCCAGTGAGTGTGTCACACACCATATTTTTCCCCCACTGTCATGTTTGACTGTTATTTTATCTTCCCCCCACCCCCCCCCCCCCAACTTAGATCCTTTTTCTTCCCTTTTTTTACTCCCCCTTTTGCATTGCATCTTGGCCCCTGTTTGTTGCACCCATATGGCTTCAGAAGGCAACCAATTGCCAAGTGGGTCCATTTCAAGTGGGCCCACTAGGTTAAACCCACCCATTCCAGTTACAGCTAATGGGTCTCTTCCTCTCATTACTGGGCTTAAGCTGAATAGTCCTAATTACCTTCAATGGGCCAAATCAGTGATGCTCTACATATCCAGCAAGGGAAAGGATGAGTATTTGACTGGTGGGATGCCTCCATTAGACAAAAAAGATTCCAAATTCAAGGTATGGAGAGCAGAAAACAATATGGTTATGTCTTGGTTGATCAATATCATGGAGCTTGGGATTGGGCGAACATTCCTCTTCTACAACACTATTCATGAGACATGGGAAACAATGAAGGAGAGCTACTTGAATGGTGACAATATATCTGAACTCTTTGAGATCAAGAGTAAACTCCATAATCTTAAACAAGGTGAGCTATTTGTTACCCAATATTATAATGCTCTGACTTACGTTTGGCAACAAATGGATGTGTATGACAGCCACGAACGGAACAGCCTAGCAGATGCACAGAAGTACCAAGAATTATTGAGAAGGAGAGAATTTTTAAATTCCTCTTGCACCTAAATAAATCTTGGATGAAGTGAGGGGGAGAATCCTAGGGACTAAGCCCTACCTTCACTCAAGGAAGTTTTCTCTGAGGCTCATAGAAAAGGAAGTAGAAGGAAGCTTATGCTTGGCTACTCCTCCACTGCTGTCACTCCAGAAGGGTCTGCACTACTGATCAGAGGAGCAAATGCAAATAATGACAGCAAGCAAAAGAAAGGGAAGCCTTGGTGTGATCATCGCCGCCATCCTGGTCACACTCAAGAGAAGCACTGGAAGATACATAGCAAACCAACTTATTGGAAGTCATCTAGAGAGATGGAGAGCAAGAGTTATATTGCCGCACCTGAATGCACTACCAAAACAGCCACTGAATTAGCATTCTTTACTGAAGAACAAGTTGAATAGCTTCAGAAATTAATTAGCCAAGGTTCCCCATCTAATACTACAGTTGCTATTAGAATAACAGCTCAAAAAGGTAGTTTCTCCCATGCATTTCATACTGATGTTGCAAATGAGGTAACTTGGATAATTGACTGTAGTGCTTCGGATCATATGACCGGTGATATGTCCTTATTTTATGAATGATATGTCCTTATTTTATGAATGCTGCCCTAGTAAGAATGCTTATAATGTGCAAATAGCTGATGGTTCCCTTTCTTCAATAACTGGAATTGGGAAAGTGATGGTTTATGACACTTTAATTCTTGAATTAGTTCTATTAGTGCCAAAATTATCATGTAATTTGCTGTCAATTAGCAAACTCACATAGAATATGAGGTGTATTGCTAAGTTTTCTTCATCTGAATGTGTTTTTTAGGACTTGGATTGGGGAAGGTGATTGGCAATGCTTAAAAAAAGTGAAGGGCTATATTGGATAAAGGTGAAGAATAAAGTCACATGTCATATAACCTTGGCCTCACATAAGGTAAAAGTATCTGAGAAGGAAAGGGAAATTGTGTTATAGCTTCAAAGACTCAATCATCTTAATTTGATGTATTTGGAAAGGATTTTCCCATCCTTGTTTATCAATAAAAATGCTAAATTTCTCCAATGTGAAGTATGTCAATTTTCTAAACATTGACAAACCTCTTATCCCTCTCATAAGTACAAACCATCTCATCCTTTTTCCATCATTCATAATGACAGTTGGGGTCCATCTCGAGTCTAAACTGTAACTAGTGCTCCTTGGTCATTGTCTCTCATAGATGACCACACCTATGTTACCAGGGTATTCCTTTAAAAGGATAAGTTTGAAATCGTGTCTATTTTCAAACAATTCTATACCATGATTCAGAATCAATTTTAGGCCCAAATTCAGATTGTTAGAAGTGATAATGTCCATGATTATTTCAATTTTGTCCTTGGGTAATTTTTCCTCGAAAAGGATAACATTTATCAAAGCTCTTGTGCCTATATGCCTGAACAAAATGGTATTGTTGAGAGAAAAAATAAGCACCTTCTTGAGATTGCCCACTCTCTTATGTTTACTACCAGTGTTCCTAAATTCTTTTGAGGGGAAGCCGCGTTATCTACAGCCTATGTTATAAATAAAATGCCCTTGAGGACTCTCAAATTTGCTCCATCATGCCAAAACCTCTCAAGAGCCTTTCCTCACAATAAATTCATCTCCAACCTTCCTTTAGAAGTACTTGGGTGTTCTGCCTATGTTCACATCCCATCATCACAAAGAAGAAAACTTGATCCCAAATCTATTAAATGCCTCTTCCTTGGGTATGCTCCATTACCCAAAAATTCTATACCACATTGGATGTAACCTTTTTTGAAGAAATACCATATTATCCCATAACTCATATTCAGGGGGAGAGAAGTAGTAATAATGAATATCAGTTTTGGGCTCCCATTTCCATGGAAACAAGACCCACTGTACCTTCCTCACTTAAACCTGAGACTTCCTCACTTGAACCTGAGCATAAGGGAGTTTCTGAGCCTAAGTACCTCATAATGTGGCTGAATCAGAAGCTGTTCTAGAGATCTAAGGTTGTTCACAAGTTGCTAAACATCAAAAGCATTGCCAACCTGACCCGAATTCTAATCCTAGTAACAACACTCAAGGTAACTCTGGTTCTCAAGATTCCTCCACTAATTTGAGTTTATCTATAGATCTCTATCTTCCCATTGCTTATAGAGAGGTGACTTGATCCTGCACACAACATCCTATATCTAAATTTGCCTCCTATGAAAGGTTATCTCCTAGTTACAGGGCCTTCACTACAAACTTGGATAGTATTGAAGTACAATGCAATATTAAGGAAGCTCTCAAACATCCTAAGTGGAGAGATACTGTAAATGAAGAACAAAGAGCCTTGAAAAAGAATGAAACTTGGGAGATTCCTCAAAGGCCCCAAGGAAAACAACCCATGGGATGTAAATAGGTATTCAATGCGAAATACAAAGCTGATGGGAGTATTGATAAATACAAATTAAGGTTGGTAGCCAAAGGTTTTACACAAATCTATGGCACAAGTTAACAGGAGACAGTTGCATTTGTAGCCAAGCTTAATACAGTCCATGTCCTACTTTCTACTGTTGCAAACTTGGACGAGAAACTTCACCAGCTAGATGTTAAGAATGCTTTCCTAAACAAGGATCTTGAAGAGGAAGTTTATACAAAGATACCCCCTAATTTGAGACATCCTGATAGTAACAAGCTTCTGTGTAGGCTTTGACAATCTTTCTATGGGATCAAACAATCTTTAAAAGTGTGGCTCAAGAGATTTACTAAGGTCATTAAAAACCTTGGGTATTCACTCACAGGCTCAAACTAACCATACTTTATTTATCAAAACATCCTCTTGTGATAAAATCACTGTCCTAACAATTTATATGGATGATATAATTGTCACAAGAAGACATGAAGAAGTTTCCCATCTCAAAGGTGTGTTAAACAAGGAGTTTGAGGTAAAGACTTAGGAGTCTCAAAATATTTTCTAGAGATGGACATGGCTCAGTCAAGTAAAGGGATCAAAATATCCCAACAAAAGTATACTCTTGACTTGCTGAAGGAAACAGGTATGTTAGGTTGTAAGCCTGTTGACAGAACTATGGACTCCCCTAATACAGTGGATTTAAGAGAAAGCACTATTCCTGTGGACAAAAGGATGTATCAAATGTTAGTGGGAAAGCTGATATATCTCTCACACACAAGGCCAGATATCAATTTTAACAAGTCAATTTATGAATAATTCTACCAAGGAACATCTAAAAGCGATAAACAGAATGTTGAAATATTTGAAGATGACTCTAAGGAGAGGACTATTTTTCACGAAGGGAACCAACTAAGAAGTAGAAGTCTTTTCTAGTGCTGACTAGGCTGGATGCCCTATTGATAGGAAGTCAACTTGTGGGTATTATACTGATCTTTGGGGAAATTTAGTAACATAGAGGAGTAAGAAACAATTAGTTATAGCTCGGAGTAATGCTGAAGCAGAATTTAGAGCTTTAGCGCATAGAGTTTACAAAGGAATTTGGTCGACTAGACTTGTTAAGAAACTCCAATTCCCAACTGCAACTTCTGTGAAGCTACTTTGAGATAATCAAGTGGCTATAAGCATAGCAAAGAATCTGGTTCATCATGATAGAACCAAACAAGTGAATATTGACTGCCATTTCATCAAGAAGAAAATAGATCAAGGAACTGTGGAGAGGATCTACACTCCTACACATCAACAAACTGCAAATTTCCTAACCCAAGCCTTGCCTAGAACTCAGTTTGATATTCATTTATCCCAGTTGGGTATGATTGATACATTCTCCCTAACTTGAGGGGAAGTGTGGAATCCTTTATTATTGTCTTATTTCAAATTTAGTCAACCATAATTATGTAAATAGCTGTTACAATTTTTATTTTCCCTGGTTCTTTGCTATTTTTTGGCTGAATATCAGGATAAGAATTATTCTCTCTGTTTTTGGGTCCTTTCCTATTAATGTTTGTAAATCTCAATTCTAAATGATTAGAGAAATAAGAGAAAGACCTGTTTTCGGTCTATTTTCCACTGAATCCTTAATGAGAAGAATGATAATGGCAGGAAAGATAAAAGGTTAATAACATTAGCATTTAGCATGAAATATCAAAATATTGCATTTGATAAGAAATATTCCATTCAGTGCTAACATTAGAACTCTACTGCTATGTGTATCATCTTATAAGTAAAAGGCCAATAATAATAGGAATCTTACTATTAATCACCTGCACCGTATTTTTATCAAAATTTACTTTATGTTGGACTTGATTATGTAGAACCAACAGGGGAAAATAAGTAACAAAGGGGAAGCATAAGAAAGAGAAAATTCATAGGAGAAATTTTGAGGGAGTATTACGACACACCTAAGCAATCGAATGAATACATGCAGAATTAAATTCAAAAAATATAAATCACTAAAATTAAGAAAAGTTATTCCTACTATTATATATATAGATATATATTTTTTTCTTGTCTATGCAGAAAACAGGTTAACCATCCCATCAAAGGATTCCTATATTTTTAAGCTTTAAAGACGAAGTAATTAACTCTTATGATTATTTTCTTTTCTTCCATTACAACTCTAACCTGACCTTCTATCATTGCATTTTGTGTATTGTAATCTGACATATATGTATCAAGTTGTCGCATTATTTTACAGTTTAAGAGACTATAAGGGTTTTGATACATTTCGATATCCTTAACCAAATATTAATTTGTTGGGTTATTAAGGCATAACTTTATTTCTAGTAAATGATAGGATCTAATGCTCCCCAACTCAAACTCAATCCTGTAGAGTCCCATCCCTTCGTAGGAGGATCCTGTTTTTGGAAACCTTGATTGACACAGCACAGAAAACAAGCTTAAAGGGTTGATTGCTACTAATTGAGAGATGAGAAAAAATGTTCATATGGGCCACAGTCGAAGGATGTAGATTGTAGCATCCCATCAAGTGAAAATTCAAAATAAACATTACACTGAAAAGAGTGAAGGCTCACCTCTCCATCAGATCCTCGCACAGTAACACGGTATACCACAGTCACACTCCCATTGTCAGAAAATATGACATCACGTATTTCTCCACACCATCCTGCAGAAGAGTTTTAAAGTCTCAAATATCAGAAAACTTGAGGTTTAATTACCAGGCAACAATAAACAAATTAATAAGTACAGACATATCAGCAAGATACAATTTGTGTCAATTTTAGATGGCTTGCCTATTACAGAAAGATAAAGAGACAGGTTTGAACCACCAAGACCCATATGTCATTATACGTCCATGTACACTATACTTTCGACGGACTATCATGCCAGAAACAAAAAATACAACTTATAGCACCAATTTGCTGTCCCTGCCAGCACTTCAGGTTTACTGCATTTCCACCAAATGTGTTATACGGTCAAAAAGCATATACCGCTGAGGCATTGCCAAAAATAAAATGCTGATTTCAACTGCAAAACACAGACCCCGGAGCCCTTATCTTTCTACAACACGTCAAAAACTAATATATTGATATCACGAATGAGCTTTGGGGATCTCATATCCATTTACCATGATCAAGGAGGCATCTTTTGTCCTAGACATCCACATATGTTATATCAAAGCAATAATTAACCAGAAAATCATATGAATTAAAAGAAAGGATAATCCCATGCACCTGGGGCGTAGAAGCTCAGCATCCTGTTGGCATGATACCTACCAACCAAACATCACCAGATCATCAGAGATCAGGGGTTGAGCTTTCCTCATTCTTTATATTTTTTAGTTTGTTTTCCTTTTCTATTGTTGTTAAGTCTGAAGTGTGTCAGTACATGCAAGTAGCTGTAAAAGAAAGCCAGGTTTTCAACTTGATGCTTCATATAGGGAGTAACCGGACTTTTGGCTATCAGTATCACTAGTGTTAAATTTTGTCTTGTAATATATTCACTCTCACTAGTGATACTGATAGCCAAAAGTAACTATCTATCTTGTGCTCAAAACATTTTTGGTTGTATAAGATAGTCACTTTCTGGCTGTTTGTGAACAAAGTATTTCTTGGAGAAAAATATAAAACGAAAAAAGAAAAAATCGACTATATACAAAATAAATTACAATAACCCGCTGTACCAGGGGATAGAGGTGGTAGCCGAGGGATCGCCATGAGCTTTGACGATATTATCGGGGATTCTTTTATTGAGGTCTCGGAGAATCTCTGCCAGAGGACGTGTTATGCAGGATGAGTTTGAGAAAGGAAACGACTTGTCCAGCGGTACCACGTAATTGGAATTCGATACCCCTCCCTTCTTCCCATCGCTGCTATTGCTTCGTTCCAGAGCACTTACAAGGGACAGTGAACCTGGACGACCTGTTCCTCTCAAATTTTTCCTTCGTGGCCTGCTCACAAGTACCATTTCAGTACCCGCAGTCGGAACCTCATTTTTTGTGTGATTACCGCATGAGGAAGACGGAGAAGTACAGGGCCGAATTAGTGTAGCAATGAAGGGATTTGCATTGGGCCTAATCGCAAAAGCCATCAGCCGACGATCCCACCAACCTCTGAGATCTCAGAATAAAGGAAGCAAGGGAAGAAACGCTTGACGCTGAACTAGTAGATGAACTAATAATATTTTGCCTCAATTCCACTCTCTCTCTCCCCCCCCCCCCTCTCTCTCTCTCTCTCTCTCTCTCTATACAACCTCATTTTTTTAAATAAAATATTCCTATGCTTACGTGGCACCATAAAATGCGCTAGCCGACTCGCGACCCAAAGAAATGGACAAAACCGTCAACGTAGGATGAATTGGAGTTTCTTGAGTTGTTCATCCATGTTCTCTTCAAATTTTTACTAGTCTGACTTCTCTATATTTTTGTGATAAATATAAATTGAAGGAAAGAAAGAGTTATTTGTAAATTCATCTCGTTATAAGAGGAAGAAAAGTGATTTATATTGATTGTGTATTTGAATAATATTAATGATTGTAAATTTTTTTATTTTATATAAATATATTTGATGCAGACATGTTCTAAATTGAGAATAAATAAATAAAATTTTCTTAGGTAGATAGGTTTAGTTCTAAAGATTTAAGGATTTTATGAAAAGGAGATAGGGATCATTTTTTTAAAATATGTGTTTCGGGTTAGAAAAAAATATTTTTCTTCAGTTTGCAAGACAAAGATTGTAATATTTTACCTCTACCCCATACATAATTATCCTTATTTTTAGACTTTTTGATATTTTAATGATAGAGTCGTATGTCAGTACATAGATAAAATAAAATGCATATGGAAAAGTATAAAGTTAAATTACTTTTTACTACTTTTTTTATTATTTTAAAATAAAAATATTATAATTTAGTATTATATTAACAAAAATATTTAAAAATAAATTAAAGAGAAATTAACATGCACTTTTGTTATAGAAACTTTAAAGGCCCAATAATCTTATACGTCTAAAATGATCACATCTACATTGTTGAGGTCCATATGATTAAGAAAACCTTACGTAATCTTAAGAAACCAAATAATAGCTTGCACAAATCTCTAGATATGAAAGAAAAATAAACCCCAAATTAGGGGATCAATTCATTTATTATCCCTAAAAATTGATCACCTTACCAAAAGGTTCATTATACATTAGCAATGATAAATAGCTCCTTATAGTTGTATTTCATTCTTCCTCAGCAATATAATACCATCTAACTAAGTTAAGCTTCCTCATTTTTATTTTGCCATACTCTCGACACTAATAACTAATGCATAAAGTAAGGGCCTTCATATCTTAAAATTTGACTCAATTAGTTGCTCAAGACTTACTAATCAAATGAGGAAAAAGCATTCTAGCAACTAGAACAACAATCTAAACACCAAAGTCCTAAGCAAGATACATGTTAAGGATCATCGTCAATATGTCTCCTTTTTGTAAAATGGTAGGAATGAGCATTGCAACATCCAAAATCACCCTAAGACCTAAGGCTAAACAAATTTTCATATCCTAATTAGAAATGGACAAATAGGCAATACCATTGCTTCAATGTAGATAGGTAACACCATTGATCCATTGATGGGTAATGCTTTCAATGTAAACCTTTTCAACACGACTATAGTAGGTACTTCTATTCAACCTTAAGACAACATTAAAATTCTTCAAATGTTATACCAGCAACATCAATGCATGATAGAAACACTTGAACAACTAATAGCCATAAAGAATGAATCACTTAATAATAAAGTTGTACAAGCTCGGAAAGGGAAGGCAATCAATGATAGATGAGTTGCCCAAGATAGAATATTCTTATGCAAGTCAAGTTGATAAGAAAGAGAGACAAGCACACAATGCCTTTCCTAATGAAGACTATATGCCCTCAAAAGAAGACAACACGGACTATGACTCCTTGGAATGAGAAGACAACATATAAGACACCTTTCACAGAATTGAAAAACCCTAGGTAGAAGACTAAAAAATTCTCTATAAGTCAATGCTCATAAAAAAGCCAATGAAGCTAGATGTTCTTTGTGAGCTAACACTCATCCTTAGGCCTATAGAATCAGAAAACTCATTAGTTAACAAAGTCAGGAAATATGCAAGAGGAAATTATAAAGTCTTAGGGATTTAAAGAAGGTATAAAACTAAAGGAGAAGTTGAGTAACTATGTAAGAGATAATCTATCTACCTCACACAGAGATCTTATTTTCTATTAAAAAAAAGTAAAGAGAATTACAATGTAGTATAATAAATAGTACAACAAATCTAGATACTAATATGTATATTATAAATCCAGAGACAATTATAATACCATGTACATCAGTATTCTAACACTTCCCCCCAAGCTAGAGCATATATATTATGTGCACCAAGCTTATTACATATGTAGTTGATTCGAGGACCTTTAAGAGACTTAGTGAACATATTTGCTAGTTGGTCATTTGAACTGATAAATTTGGTAGCAGGATATCCAAATTGAATCTTCTCTCATATAAAGTGACAATTAATTTCAATATGTTTGGTCCTCTCATGAAAGATTAGATTGGAAGTAATATGCATCACTACCTAGTTATCACAAATCAACTCTATTTGATTAGTACTTCCAAACCTCAGTTCCTAAAGAAGTTGCTTTAGCTATATAAGTTCACATGTTGCTAAAGTCATGGCACAATATTCAGCTTCTGCATTAGACCTTGTAACCATATTTTGTTTCTTGCTTTTCTAAGAGACTAAATTACCACTAATGAAAACACAATATCCTGAAGTAAATCATTTGTCAACAAGAGAGTCAGTCCAGTCTGCATCATTATAACTAACTATCTAAGAGTTACCCTTATCTTCATATAATAATCCTTAGTCTGGAGCTCCTTTGATATATCTAAGAATGCAAATCACAGTATCCCAATGACTATTGCAAAGAGATTGTAAGAATTGACTAGTTACACTTATAACAAATGAGATATCTGGATGAGTAATGGTGAAATAGTTAAGTTTTCCAACCAATCTCCAGTATAGTTCTAGATCTGCAAGAGGCTTCCCCTATTTTAGTAGGAGTTTGACATTCAAATCCATAAGAGTATCGACTGGTATACAATCTGACATACCCATTTTACTCAATATGTTTAAAGCATATTTCCCTTGTGATATAGCTATCCCAATGCAAGATTAGGCCACCTTAATCCCTATAAAATATTTAAATTTTTCTATATCCTTAGTATGAAAAGAAGAGAGTAGATGTTGCTTCAGGTGAATGATACTATCTTGATCATTGCCTGTAATGACAATGTTATCCACATAAATAACTAGATAAATGCATTGATCAAATGATGTGTGGCGATAAAACATAGAATGATCTGGCTTACTTCAAACCATCCCAAACTCTTAAATGATATAGTTTCAACCTATAAAGAGATCAATGTAGATGGCAAACCTTTCTAGACTCTTCATGAGCAACAAAGCCTGGTGATTGCTCCATATACGCCTCTTCATTAAGTTCACTGTGAAGAAAGGCATTTTTTATGTCAAATTGATAAAGAGGCTAGTGGTGCATAGCAGTTATAAATAAGAGCAAGCAAATAGAAGCAGTTTTTGCAACAAGAGAAAAGTTGTCTCCATAATCAAGGCAAAAAATCTGAGTATATGCCTTAACAACTAGACAAGTCTTCAAACAATCAATGGTCCTATCAGGGCCAACCTTAACAACATATACCCATCAACAAGTAACTACGATTTTGCCTAGAGGTAAAGAGATTAAATCCCAAGTCTTATTAGAGTGCAAGGCAGCTATTTCATCAATCATTACTAGCTACCACCCAGGATGAGAAAGTGCCTCATAAACATTCTTAAGAATAGACACTAAATACAAGAAAGACACAAAAACATAATAGGGTGGAGGCAAATGATGATAACTTAAACAATTATATAGAAAATGAGGATTACGAGTTAAGCAAGTACCTTTGCGAAGATCAATAGGATGACTTTTAGAGGAAGGGAGGGCTAAGGTAGAGGCCGATGCTGGAGTAGGGGGTAAGTCAATAGCCATATCAATAGAGTCTATAAGAATGGCTAAATGAGGACACCGATGATACATTTGAAGAAGAGAGACTGTTGAACGATCGATGTAAGAAAGAGGAAGAACTTCAAATATAGAGTGATGTTCTATTGTGGGAGAAGAAAAGAATAGAGATGTTTCAAAAAAGATCACATTGGTATAAGTAAAACACTTTTTGGTGTCTGAAAAGTAACATCGATATCCTTTCTAAAGATGTGAATACCTAAGGAAGATACATTTGATGGATTTGGCTGTAAGTTGTTAAATCTTAAACAAAACAAGTGCAATAAAAAACACAAAGGGAAAAAGGATAAAGAGATTCAATGAGAAATATAATAGAGTAGGGAACTTAGTTTTATAACACAAAAAAAGGCATGTGATTAATTAAATGCCAAGTAGTAAGAATTGCATTGCCCTAAAAACAAAAAGGCATATTAGAATGTAGGAGTAAAGTACGAGCAACCTCAATAAGATGTTGATTTTTATGCTCAGCCCCTCTATTTTGCTGGGGTTATATGCACACAAAGATTAGTGAAGAATTCCTTGTGAAGATAAAAAGGTTTGGAATGGGGCAGGAAAATATCCATATGCATTGTCACTTCATAAAAAAGATATAGAGACCCCAAACTAATTTTTAACCTCAACACAAAATGATTAAAAAATTGAAAGAACCTCAAAACAATTTTTCATTAAATATGCAAGTGCAACATGAATAACCATCAATAAAGGTTATAAAATTGCAGAAACAAAAAATAGACAAAACACGACTTGGATCTTAAACATCAAAATAAACTAATTTAATAAGGGACACAGCCTGATTATTGATACGTTTAGGAAATGAAGTACGAGCTTGTTTACCAAGTTGGAACGAGTCATATTCAATTGACTTTAAAGTAGAAAAAGAAAGAAATATATTTTAAAGTTTAGAAAGATTAGGATGGCCTATACAACTGTGAACAAGACTTGCAGAAGGAGTGGTGTAGGCTACTGGTGATGTTGGAGATAGAAAATGATAAAGTCACTATGACTTATCCTATGTGCCAATTGCCCAACCCATGCTCTGATCCTGTAAAGAAATACATTTGTTAGTAAAGAGAATGGAGCAATTGAGGGTGCGAGTCTATTGACTAATAGAAATGAAATTAAAAGGATACTTAGGGATATAAAGAACAAAATGTAAAGTGATGGACAAAGAAATAGTAGCTTACCCAATGCCTTTAGCAACCATTTTGGAACCATTAACTCAGTTACTTCTGATCATATGTCTAGTAAACTTTAGCAACAGTCTTAGAACCATTGGCTAAAAGAGATCCTTGTTACTAGAGATATGATCAGAAGCAACTAAGTCAAAGACCCATGGTCCAAGAGAGGGGTAAGCAAGGCAAGCAACAGAATTACCAGTATAGGCAATGGAGGCAATAATTAATGATTGTTTGGTGGTTTGAAAATGCAAATACTCATCATAATCATGACCGGTCAAAGTAATGGAAGTAAGGGCTTAGTCCTCAGTTGGCTCAATAGATGTTTTTGCAATATTTGGGATATGGGGTGGACTACCATGAAGAGACCAGCAACAATCTCATGTATGAACTAGCTTATTACAATAAGTGCACTAAGGACGTTTCTAAACACCACTTCGTCCTCCTCCACCCTGATTCCCTTTATTATTATTCTAGAAAAGTAAAGCTGAAGCATCTGAACTATGGCCATTATTTTTCCTTATAATAGCCACGTTACTAGAAGAGATATGCACTAAATGAGTGAAAACATCATTGAGACTAGGGATAGTTGAACTCTTAGGAATTTGATCCCAAATGTGGTAAAAATCAGGTTGAAGATTAATTAGAGTCATCACCATAAAAAACTTGTCCCACTACTTCTCTTAATTTGTAGTAGGCATCAAGGATCTGAATTCATGCTTAAAGGATTCAATCCTACTCAAATAAATGATAATGTCTAGGTTATGATGTTACTAACAAGACTAGACAAAACTTCATAATAACATCAAATGTCATTACTGTAGATTGAGTTTACCTTATTGCAAACCTCATAATAGGTTTTATAAGATTGATACACAGGAAATAAGTGAGAATCAAGAGAATGGCATAACAAAGCACATAATTAAGCATCAATCTTCATCTAATTTGATTTATTTGCTTCAAAAATATCAGTCTCTTCCTTATGCAAATGATTTAAATATCCCTGTCCCTTAAACCACAAGCGAATAGATGCTGCCCAAGATTTGTAATTTGATGCACCATGTATTTTTTTTTTAGGTAATCAAGGGAGAACCACTAATGATAAAGGAGAAAATACCTGATTTGGAATTATTAGAGATAAACATGATTTTAAATTGAAGGTAGCTCTTTGAATTCCTTTAGAAGAAGATTAGTAACCAAAAAAGGTATAAAAACAACTAAGTGACACAAGAAAATGATAAAGGAGAACACATCGACTGTTTCTAGGCAAACAGTGATGGATTTCAATGGCTGATAAGTATGATTTTTATGTATTTTATTTCCCTTAACTTAAGCATTTTAATAGTTAAATGAGGCTTAATGGATTTACTTAGATGGAATTTAATTTTAGTAGCCATTCTTTGCATTTTAGAAAATAATTCACAAAATCTTAGATTTTTAATGCATAAATTTCTATAGATAATTTTATAGTTTTTTCTACTTAATTTTTCCTTCCATTCTTGGTGGGCAGATCAATTGGGCTTTCTTAGTTTCATACATGGGGTGGACTTCCACATGTGGCTCTACTTGTAGCATCACACACTCATACATGGAGAAGAGAAATGAATGAAGAGAAGGCAAAGCAAGATGTAAACTCAAAACAGAGGAGAAGAATGCATAGGCAAAACCAAATGAAGACACGTTAGAAGCAAAGAAGGCAAGGAGCATGGGTTGAATAATGCATACACAAGCAGAATAGAGAAAAATCACGTACATTCCACATACACATGCAACTGGACAGCAACATGAAGGATATGAAGCTGAATCATGTGGGAAACTCGAGCTAGCAGTCCAGGTAGAAACAATGTGTTGAGGCTGGAAGAAATGGGTTGTGCATGTGAACGATGAGAAACATAGAAGCAGCACAAAACGTGAACGTGTGAGGAAGAAGGAACTCGTGTAGAAGGAGTTGAGGAAATAGAGAAAATAGCCTCAGGCATGGGAGAAAAGTGAAGGAAGCAGCACGTGGTTGAACAGAGGAATGAAGTTGACGTGATTGCTAAAATGGCTATAGCAAAAAAAAAAAAGCAAGCAACTTAGTTGAAACAAGAAGCCATGGCCACGTGAAGAAGCTCGCTCCAACAGAAGCTTTGAGCTAGAGATTAACTAGAAAAATATGGAGAGTCTTGGGAGTTGAGAACAGAGCGTGGATGAAGCAAGAAGCTACTGTTTTGAAATGGAGGAAGAATGATGAAGCAGCCTCGAGCAGCAGATTTAATGGTTATTCATGCATGCAAAGTTGTCGTGGATGAAGGATTAAATGAAATGAAGCAAGAGTTGGGTGCTTGGCTGGAGAAGAAAACACGAGTTAAATGAAGAAACAACACAAGCTATAGATTTTACATGGAAATAAGGGACTGAACACGTAAGGTAGCTCGTGTGAGGAGTATGTGGGTGTAACACATCATTAAAGAGCTCAAGCAGCACGTTATGCATCCATACATTCATCCAAACCACGTGGAAGAAGCTGTGGGCTGATTAGAAAAGAGCTACACGTGGAAAGCACAAGGAAATAATTCAATAAAAAATAAAAGAAAAAGGAAGAGTTGAGCACATAAGAAAATTTATCAAGAGAACACGTGAATTTGGCTGGGAAATGAATAGCACGTGAAAAATAAACAAGGCACGTGATGAAGGGCTGAATGGAGGCAGAGGCAAAATCAATCATCCAGACGCTACATCCCATTTATTCCATCGCCAATTCACTTCATTCACGCCGTATTCATTCCATCACTTCGCCCAGACTCCACCACGCCCTTTCGACCAATAGCCATCTCCTCCATTCCATCTTCCATTCTTCCACTTCCATGAAGCTCTAAGCCTCCATCTGTGACTACAAGGAAGAAGGATCTCGGTACAAGCTTGAATCCATGGAGAAGAACTTAGAATTTTTGGCTAAGAATTTCTACTTTCCTACACTTTTTCTTTTTTTCTTGTACAATCTTGTTTAAGTTGTATTGGATTGAAAATTTGTGTAATTGTAATTAGTGGCTGTTTAAACACTAATTAGGAAGCCTTTTGTTGATTAATTAGTTGGATTAAATACTGAATTTTTCAATTTCTTTTAATTACCTATGTATGCAATCAAGGTGTTTGATGAAATGCATTTGAGAGATTGAGTCTTTAATTGTTTAATTTGAGGACTCCTTGGTGTTTAGTTGGTTAATTAAACATCTTTAGATGATAGTTCAAAGGCTAATTAATCAGTTAATCAATCAAATTGAGTGTTTATTAATCCTAAAACAAGAGTTAGCAATTTGATGTGAGGTTAAGTTCTCAATTCAACATTAGATTGTTAATTTCTTGATTCTTGAGTGGTAACCCAATATAACTTGTTATGAACACAATTAGAAATTCTTAGGTTAGAATTAATCACAATTAGATTAGGATAAGGATAGTGGACACTAAGAAATGATTCCAAAGCTAGTCACAAGCCCATCTTTTACCCATAATTCATATAATTAGGTAGCAATTAGGAATTTTGATTCAATTTAGTTTTATGTTAGTTTAATTCAATAAAAAACCCCTTAGTTTAGAAATTTTTAGAGTCTTTTAACATTTGGAAAACTCAATTAAGCATTGAACTCCAATTCCAAGGGAGATGACCTAGGTTGTGCCACTAGCTGCATATTTTATTAACCTAGTTTTATTTTGAGGGTTGCGTGACAGACCACTCAATGACATACATGCTCTCACACGCCAATGCATGGTTGGGCAGGCAAAATTTCAACAGAGGCACGTGGTGGCGCATGGGACGTCGTCTGGTGATTAGGCTTCCAAGTTCTGCTAATTAGAGCCTTTTGATCATGATAGTAGGGCACATGTCTTAAGAAAAGTTCTAGAAAGTAGAATTCTTGCTTAAATAGTAGAAAAGAACTTAAGGAGAAAGGTTGGAATAAGTCATAGCCGAATAAAACACTACTAGAAGGGGTCAAAACCTGGCTTTGATACCATATAAAACTAGAGGAGAAGTTTTGAATCAATGTATAAGAGATAATCTATCTCCTTCATACAGAGGTCTTATTTATATATTAAAAAAAGTAAAGAGAAGTATAATATAGTGTAATGAATAATACAATAAACTTAAACACTAATATGTACATTACAGATCTAGACACAATTCTAATGCTATGTACATCCCTATTCTAACATAAATAATAAAAGTACAATGAGTTCAAAAAGAAAAAGAGGAAGTTATAGAGGCAATCTTAAGACAATGAAGTTAGAACAACCTTGAGCAGATTACTTCAAAGATGCAAGCTTTTTGAGATACAATAATTCTCCTTTCACATATGACATTTAGAGGACACAACCTCTAAAGAGGTAGAAGCCTATTTCGATTAAGTTGTATAATGGAAAGGCTTATCCCATCCATCACCTATAAAATTTCACAATACAAAGAGACTTAGTTTAAGTATCATTGAAATACAAATGCAGACTCTTTTTGATGACTTTGAAGGACAAAGCAAGGATGTAATTCAACAACCTGCCTCAAAACTCAATTGATAGCCTTAGTTAAATCATTAAGTGATTCCAAGTCTAATTTGCAATAAGCAAAATACAATCTCTACATGCATCTGCTCTCTTACAGATGTACCAAAGCGAGGAAGAAAGTTTAAGGAATTCATAGAATACTATAACAAGAAACGCTCTATACTATTTGAAATCTAAGCCCAGGGATAGTTATCACAACCATCTGGGGTTATAGTGTTTGGCTTTTGAGAAATTGAAGGAACGCTAAGCTCTTTAACCCAAACGTTAGTGCACCACCTACACCATAGTTAGCTCTGTTCAGGGTTAAAGTTGCTTGTGAAGTTACTGGGCAAAAGGTGAAGCATCTAAGAAAGAAGAATAGTGTTGGGCAAGTTAAGTGCAATTGGCCTCGTGAATCTTGGGTTGAACTCAATAGTGATTATGCCTTAAAGAGTGATCTTAATATGGCAAATAGTGGGAATGTTATCAAGAATTATACTAGAAGATTGGGTTGTTGGTTATAGCAGAAAATTAGGCACTTGCAATTCTTTTATTGCTGAGCTTAGGGCCTAGGGGACATTTTAGCTCTAGTTGGGGATATAGGTTATTGCAAATTAAAAGTGGAATGGGACTTGCGCAATGTTGTTGAGTAAATTTCTAGATGCCGCAATTCTCAAGGACACAATGTTATATAATTGTAACATAGAGTGTTTAAAGTGCAAGATAAGTTTATTTAGTATGTGCAATATATATATATATATATATATTAAAAAAATTGGATTTGGACTTAAACTTAGATTTATAAAGTTTGACAATTTTAATTAATCTATTAAAAAATAACTATTAAAAGAGAACATATATGTTTGTTAATAGAAAATAGACATATTTATTGATAAAATAAACAAATATAATTGTTAAAAGACGATTGTTTAAAACTTATAAATAACTTTCTTTTAAGGTAAAAGTGTTAAATTTTTTTACTAATTTTTTAAAGGCTTTATTACATTTTGAAAGAACATTATCTATAAATTCTTATATATAATCAATCACTCTTTAAAACTTATTTTAATTTCTTATTTCTATTATTTTTTTCTAACACACAACAATCAACTTATCCACAGTATTCTTTAGTTGCTCAACAGATCTTAGTCGTGGAGATTAATCATGTGTACAAAGAGGACAACGAATGCGCAAATTGGATGGCTATCCAATGATGCTTTCAACATGATATTTGGCAAGTTTGGAATGCTCTACCTTCTAGCACCACTGGCTTGCTTTTCACTTATGTAACTAGTTGAAGCTTTAAGAAAGTTTGTTTGTTTACAATAAAATAAACTTAATATATTTATATAATTTCTATAATATTTATTATATATTTGTATTTATTATTTTATTTATTAAATTATTATTTTAAAAATAAAGATACAAAAATTATTTTTTATCTCAGGTATATACTTTATATATATATATATATATATATATATATATATATATATATTTACATTATTTAATCAAATAGCCCTTAGTATAGTTCTTCCTTTCTTTGAGCCCTTTGGCCCTGACTGTTTTCCCAAAAAAAAAAGGGTAATATATTCGTTTTATGTTGAGTAGTTTAGTTGGCATTCAGTTTGCGTTTCTGATCACTTCCTGTTTATTTTGAATCCATACGAATCTATCCTTCTCTGTCATTTCAAAAATAACATGTAAAATATTATCATTATTACCTACCTCTCTGTGTTACTTGCCAAATTACCTTGAACTAGTGACAAAGAATCACTTTCCACTTCAGTTTTACAAACTTAAATTTTGCAAGCTAAAGAAGTCAACTTCTATATAAAATTGATCATGAGTCAAATCATAAATTTTATTTTATAGAAACTAGCAATAACCCCTGCAAATCAAGGGTTAAAAAAAAAGTCAGTCCTATAAGAAGGAAAAAAATAAAAATAAAAATATTAAAAAACGTATAGATAAATAGTGCAGTACAATACAATAAACAATATAATACAGTAAATAAAATAAGGTTATGATACGAGGTTATGAACAATAATTTATAACCAATATCAAATGAATAGTAACAAACAGGCTTTTAATATATAAGAAAGATTTGTTTACTTTTGAGCTTTAGCCTTACTATAACAAAAGTAAAACCTGCGACTTTGGTTCATGTTCAATTCAGCTGCCCAAATTTCAAGTTCACACGGATTTGGATATCTCCACGGTAAATTATTATGAAAAACCATATTAATCTAGAAACGAATTTTATGTAATTTTAAATCTTAGGACAACTGATTTCTTATGAATGGCTTTGATTAAAAGTCGGCGAACCTCACATAAATTAACATAAATAGGTATGAAAAGGTACACCGAACGCTCCCAATTATACTTTGAAAGCTTATAAATATCTGATAATACGTTCAATCCTCAAGAATTTTATATCACTAAAAAGTCAGCTTTCATTGGCTATTGGTTGTGGAATAGAGTAGGCCCAGAAGTTTACCCATCATTTTCTCTTTTTCCGGACCAGCCTCCATTTTTCTCACTGCCTTCTTTTTTGGTCTCGCTGCTGATTTCTCAATCTTCATTCCCGCCCCTTCTTTTTTTTTGGGGGGGGTTGACTGTGGGGGCTGAATTTCTATCATGCTAAATGCTTCACCTTTGTATCAGTACTCCTAAAAAACAAGAATGAAGTGAAAAAATAAAAATAAAAAATCTTAAATCGCTCCCTCGTAGTGAAGTTTCTAATTTCTCATTCACCTATAGAAGAAGTAAAAATCGCCAAAATACGAGCATAGGTGTACATGCAATACTAAACATTTACATCTACTAAAATGACCATCAACACCTAATAGCAACATCAAAATTAAAAAAAAAAAATTGTGATTAGTTAATTATATAGCGTCAACACATCATGGGATGTCAAACCACTTGAGTTACCATAACCGGCTACAGGAAAAAGGAGGATTCAACTCATGTCACTACTTTAATAGCTTTCTATGGAAAATGTATTCTACTTCACTGCGAAGGCTTTCCACATCCATCACATAATCTATCTGGAATTCACCCGCCATCAAATTAAGCAGCAACTGCCTCATTTTATTTAATGCATCATCCAAAGCACAAAAGTCTTTAAAAACCAGAGCTTCAGTGGTCCTGAGTTGCAAGAGACTCTTAATGGCAACAAGGGCCTGCTTATTACATTCCAAAAGCAATGCCAGAAGTCAAACCAAATACCCAAAATAGAAAACAGCAAAAGGGGTAAACTAGTGCAGGCAAGACATATAAAAGGTACACACAACCTTCCAAGTGTATGAATATGCAGTATGCACACACTAAGAAACATGCATCAGCGTACATTTTTATTCAAAATATATGAGAAGCGATCGGGTGCTTGGTGGAACTATCGAATGGAAAGGATGCGGCTCAAAATGTTCATTATTGGGAGGTGAAAGGTGTGCCAGTGACATTTGCACTTTAACAAATATGGCACACAACAGAAAACTGATCTTTTGAGCTTTGACAAAAACTTAATAATGATATCAGATGCAATGTCAACAAAACACCTTCTCCTGGAGATCCAAATCGGTTGATGCAGCAATGAGATCAACCACAGATTTCAGCAGATCACGATCACTTAAAAAAGGTGGTTCAGTTCTATCTACATTTTCTAACTGACGTTCTGCTAGATCAGCCAAGAGAAGCACAGCCTTCTTCTGTAGTCTGATATCAATACTCGAATTCCTCAAAATATCCTAAAAGAATTGTCAGTTTCAAAACATAATAATAGTAAAATAGATTTCTATCTTTTAAAAAAAAAAAACTGACAGCAATAATAATAATGATACAGAAAAAACTAATTATAATAGTGAAAACGATAAGAATAACCTAAGGCAGGTCACCTGAAGCATCAAATTTCCAGCTTCAGTATAGAACAATTCCTGACCAGCTAAATTATTCTGGATCAAAGCTGAAACAGCATATAATGCTTTATTAGCTTCCTCTATAAAATTAGATTTTACCATCTTCATCAGCATTGAGAGCACTCCAAGTTCCAAGACCTGGGAGAGTTGAAATTTGGATAACTCATCATACTGTCAAGCTCCTCTTAAATGATTCAGACCCCAATCCACTTCCAAAAGTTAAATTGGTTTTCAAAGAAACAATATACCTGCTGCTGAACAACTGGATTATTTTGACTAGCTTTCCCAAGGATCCATGCAGCAATCGTCCTTATACTTGGATCAGAGTGATAAAGCTCCCGTGTCACCGCAACAAGTCCCCCAAGTTTGTTTAAATCTGATATGATAGCCACTATCACAATTACTCTACTATGCAGGGGAAAGTCAACAATAACATGAAGAAACTGAAACAGATGCAGATTCTTAACTAATGATTTTTAGTATTTTATATGAAAATCTGTGCCACAATATTATTTTTTTTTAAAAAAAAGGGTTGGCCAGTGACATTATGTATAAAGAGAGAGTACAAACCATTATCCGTGTATGAAATACCAAATAATCTGAGGGAAGCCATTGATGTTATAACTTAGATGTTGTGATAGGGTTCCCATGCTCAAATCCACTAGAACAACACAATAGCACAATATGCTACTGATATTGGTACTGGAATATAGATATTTCCTTAGACAAAAGAGTACAACACTCGCAAATCACACAGACACTACAGATCACAGCAACAGAAAGTACAACACAGACCACTGCAACTCCAGACACAAGCACAAAAACAAAGAAAAAACAGACGTGTGCTAGCTATTCTAGAGGCCAGCTCTCTCCCTGACTTTCCTCCCAAAAGTTCCCTGCTACCCCCTCAAATACTCTTCCAACTGACTCTCTTGCTTATTCATCATGAAATCTCCCTTCTGCCCTCTGCTCCTCTGGTTCTTCGGGTGTATATCATTGGACCTTCTGCTGGACCAACAGTCCCAGCTTCATATCCCCTTTACTCTCCTTTTTGTCTCCTGCTGTAAGTTTTGGCGGCAGTTGTGGGTCGGGTAGACCCATCATGTTGGTACAAAACCAAATATCCCACAGACACACACATTTAATATAGAGAACTCAGAAAAGTTTTCCATCTTCTTTTAATCTCACAAATTCTAAGAAGTCCTAAATCCTCTTTATAAAATACATCAATAAAACATACTTGTGGCTTGGCACGCACTCACTTACATATCAATCCTTTTTATTTTTTTATTTCTGTATTATCTATTCATTTAAATTGTGAAAAAAATGAAAAAAAATTTAAAAATTTGAGATATAGAAATGATATGTATGTAATGTTTGAGTAATGGAGGGGAAAGACAGAACATGGAGAGAAAAAAGATAAGTTTTGAAAACTGAGATAATTGATTTTAGGCAAAGCGTCTGCCCCAGACATCAAATTTCAGCTCATGCATGTATATTAGTATAAATGAGTTTTTATAAATGTAATTAAAAAAATAACATAATATAAATTAATTTTTTAAATATTTAAATCCATATTTTCTCATTAATCCATGTATATTAGTATAAATGAGTCACTTTTAGCAGATTCATGGTATGACTTTCTTTTCCTCTTTGTTTCTGAAGTTCATTTAACAGACAACTAAGAGACATTTATATGGACAAACATTCAGGGAAAGCCAGTACAAATGGATTTCAAGTACCCAATATAAAATCAGAAGCACCCCGAAGTAGCTAAAAGTGACTCTGCATGTGCATGTATGACATTCTTCTCTAGTGCATAATAACAACAAATCTAAAGCATTGCAATATTAGTAATCAATTTGATCAAAAATAAATATAAAACAATTGAGGGCGTGAACAGAGGAAGCTGTATGAAAAATTTCATGCACATAATAATAGTTGACCATCAAATTACAAAAAGAAACATATGTAACATATAGACGAGGTATTCAGTTAGCTCACCACCACAAAAATGTTGCTGGATTTTTGTTATCCAACAAGTATAAAAGCCAGGTGCATAAGATCTGAGCAGGTAAATAATATGATATATGAATTTATACATAGACTTACCATTTGCATTATCTATTGGCTCGACAAGTACATGAAGTTCCTGTAGAGCCCGGTACCGATCTTCCAAAGTTATAGACGAATTATTCAAATCCCTTATTGCAATTTTCATCAATTCAGCATCTGACGGCACTTTTATTTCCTCCATCAATTCCTGTTCAAGCACTTAAAATGCATCAAAGAAGCCAAAGGGCATGTAGGGAAATGCATATGACACATCCAAAGAAAACATAAGAGATACGCATGTGGCCAAATTTTAAAATAACACTTCAAATGAGTTAATTTCACTGTCAGTCACAAGTGGGGAAGGGATACACCTATTCTAATTTATCACACCAATTCCCTGACCATGCAAGAAAACGGGGCAATTTTGTTAATGCCAACAACTACCTCTTCATAGTTTGATGACACTGTGCATAGTGCTGTAAAAAAACAACTTCCTTATCAATTTCCAGAGTGTAAACACCATATCATGATAGAAAACAATAGCCATATGCACCGTGCATGCAAACCAAACAGGAATGCAATGCATACTGAAATAACAAGGTTGGTAATTCAGTGCAAGAGGGAAATCAAGCACATGATGGTCAACATGACTTAAAAATTCATTTGTATCCTATGATGTACAAAACACAAATTGCAAAAAGAGCCAAATATCCTTCCAACACGAAGATTTCTACCTTTAATTCTGTCTGACGTTTCTTTAGCTCACTTGCCGATAATTGTTGCTGAACTTCTGCTGTTTCTTTTAATTTTGCAGGATCAGAATGACCTAATACATTTACAAGATTAATGGCAATATTGTTGTACTAAGTACAATTTCACATCAAGTAGAAGTTCTTATAATGTACATTAATGTTCAATAAAAGCAAAACTTGTTCAAGTAAACAATAAAAGTAAATAACGAATTTAAATGTTCAAATTTTAAAATTTTCATTCAGTATTCATCCAACTACAATTTTTGGTTGAGCACAAAGAGAGTAATCACACAGGAACATTTGGATGCAGCGGCAGGTCTACTATGTTAGAATATCACCAAAGATTGTACTAAACAGTCACGCATCAGACTTCAGGAATGAATCACACGACTCAACATCATCAAGAGAACTTGCATTCTGATTCTTTCCAAAGTGATCAGTGCTATTTCCACGCCATTAAGCATAAAAAATATAGGAAAATGATGGAAAACAACGTAAGTTCAATAACAAAAATCTAGGGCACAACAGCAAAGCCTCCCTTTAAATTCTCAAAGAGCACACTGTTATTATACTGTTGAGTCCCACATTTGCTCCCTCTACTAGTGCTGGGCTTATAAGCCTCGGAGGCTCTCCCCATGATAGGCCGGTCTTTTGGGGTGATTCTCCTCCAAGGTTCATAACAATTGTATCGAGGGAGGTTCTCCTCCACTTTGACAGTCTCCTTCCCATGGAAAGGGTTACGTTGGCAGCCTGTGACCTTTCACCCTTGAGGGGCTGCCTTGGTGGGTAGCTGTGGTCTTCACCATGGTGGGGACGCAAGACTGCAGCCGCTGTGGGCGTATTATGATACTGTTGAGTCCCAAATCAATGAGTGCTGGGTTTCTAAGACTTGAGGGCTCTCCCCTGCTAGGCCAGTCTTTTGGGTAGTTATCCTCCAAAGGTTCATAACACACATCCTAATTCCTATTAGTTAATCCTAGTTATGATCAATCATATCATTCCTTTCATCTCTGGTTCAATCTGCATTGTTTAATTTGTATAAAAGTCCCGCATAACATCAGAACTTGAGAGAGGCAATCAATTGATTATCTTGCAACCAATCAAGCGATTTTGACAAAAACCAGGACAGCGGACAACATTATACAATACAGTTACAAACCCTTCTAAAAATAGAGATTAACAAACTGATTAATTAAAAAAAATTACGATACTTATAGCCCACTGCAACATCCCGTCCAGTGAAGAAAACCCTCCGTCAAGGTCATCCTTGTATTGATCGCTGTGGCGCAGCAGATCGTCTTCCTCCTTTACAGTAGACCATAATGGCCCTCCCGAAGAAAGATTACTGTCTATGCCGTCAACCGTCCCATTCATCATCCCCAGCACTAACCACAGCAATAGAAACAACCCTAGCATCTGGAGCCCCATTGAAAGGAGAAGAAATCCTGCCAAGGCTGGTTCGGGGACGACCAATATGTAACGTGTAAGGCTTTCCCCCTCTCCTTCAAAACTCCGAGCAGCGCCAGCAGGGGGCGAACTTACAAGCAGTCGAATCTCGCCCTGAACGCTGTTTCCCTATCATATCTGTCGTTATGCCCAACCCCAGCACATTCTGCTCTGCCTCTCTTTGACGGACACGTAGTGCAAATAAATCACCATCATCATTTTTCCTGCCAACAGCGGAATCAGATCCTCTCCCGTGGGGACGCGGATCCTCTGCTCATCGAAGGATGCGTGCGAATCCTCCAAGCGACGCCGTTTTGTTGCCTTCAGTTAACAGCGTGACACCACCAAAATGGAACGCTGCGTTCTGTGTCATTTTCTTGCCAATCCTCCGCAAATATCCACCGTTCATTTTGCACGATCTGAGCCCTCCGTGCTAAACCCCAAAACTCATCGTTTTACTGTCATGAAACCCACTGGCTTCATCCCCAAAACTCGACCCACATCAGAGAGTTGGCCTCCTTCATCATTTCCTGTTGAAGCTCTGCCAGTGCCTTTCGATCGCAAGTTTTTTCCTTTTAATACTCCTACTGCTAGCAACACCTATAGGTACTGGCTTTATTATTAAGGGTGTGTTATGTGTTTCTTGTTGTATTGTTTGTTGCTTGTTAGTTCACATCTTCTCATGGGAGCATTTGGGATCTGAGACATAGAGTTCACTCGGATGGCAAATTCAATTTAGATGGTCAGTGGTTTCTGTTATTAGATTCAATTGGATTTTGAATCCCAACAACTATTTGTTCTTGACTTTTTGTTCCTTTGATTTCTATTATTAGACTCATTTGGTTTTTGAATCCCTCTGACATGAAATTTCCCCGTAATTGTAGCAAGAAATTGATCTTTTGCCATTACTCTTGCTCTTACAAATATGAATAATGTCATTGGTTTAGATTGAATTGTCATGAATTATTGCTTGTGCACTATACTTCAGTTGTGCCTTTTGCAGTTTTTGAATTAGGGGTACTAAACTACTGATTGACTGCATTAGGGCCAAATTGACCCTTTTCACTTTTTACTGTTTATCTACTATTGTTAATTATCATATGATTTTCCATAGGTTTCATGATATGTCCAAAGATGGTATATTGACAATGTTATTTTTTTCCTACAATTTATATGCATTGGCCATAAACAACTCAGATTCGTGGTTTATAATGTTATTCTTCTGTCATCCACTTTATGCTTTTCCTTCTATTATGAGGAGTCATAATACTTTTAAGGTGTCTATATTTCCCCCTATTATGTTGCAGCTGAAAATTAGGAGACTTTTTATAAGCAGCTAAAATATCAGGTTGATTTAATTCAAGGGAGGTGTTTATCAGGTGACTGGCATGACCCTTAATGATCAAAATTTTTAGAGTTTTGTTTGTTTCCCTCGATTTTGGCATGCAATTTTTTGGTTTGAGCATTGTGCAGTTGAGGTAAGTAAAGTTCTTTTCACATCTGACATGGATTAGAATATATATCCCATTTGGTGGCACAATGCATTATATGGTATCTTTGGACTATTTCCTAAGGTATTATATTATTTCCTAAGATATCCTTGGACTGATAAATATCCAAAACAAGCATGGATTTTTTTCAAGGAATATGATCACAGGGATTAGAATATGACTACTTCTAATGGTATTGCTAAGGCTTCAATGGTTTTTTTTTTCTTGCAGTTTTTTGCTCTCTTTCTGTGTGTCTGTGGTTTTCCTCTTTTGTACAAGACCTAGTTTTTTTTTTCTAGGAATATGATCACAGGGAAGAATAATGTTTGCTCTATAGTTTTACCTGTTTTATCTTTCTTTGCTCTATAGTTTAAGTATTTCATTAAGTTTTAAACATGAGATAAAAGAAAAAAACTAAGGAGCAGAAAAGGGGATGAACACGTTGAAAGGGAAGGGAGGTAGAAATGAAACATGTTTTAATGTGTTTTATGGTGTTTTGATCATATTCCAAACCTGTACTTCATGTTTTTGAGATATTGGAGAAAATAGAACAACATCAAAGTGCTATTTTCCATTTCTCAATTATGAAGCAAATGATTGATTACTTGTACATATGCTTATGCAGGTTTGCCAACAGAAGGTATAATTACAACTTGTTTGAGCTGTTGGAACAACCAATTACAAGTATGAGAGCATAAAGGAAAAAATAAGATGAAGTAAAAACCAAGATACAAGTATTGGTTACAAGCTACAGCAAAAGGCAAAATACAAGCATCCATGTGTATTAGCTTGCTTCTTCCAGATGTGTACCACAGATGTGTACTGCTGCTAGATCTGTGATGGGTTGTAATTTGTAGCTAGAGATAAGAAAAACAATGTAAATGTAATTAGTAGGGACTTATACTTAGTTTAGGCAATTGTTGTTGATTTAATTTGAAAAAAGAGTCCAATGTACATGATACAATTGATTTGAATAAAGTTCCACATATTATTGAATAAAGTTCCACATATTATTGAATAAAGTTCCACATATTATTATTGCAATACTATTGTTTACCTGATGAAACATCTCAACTGAACTCTAGTGCTTCAAGTGATGGCATTGGAAAATCTGGTGGTGCCTACAATACAAAACAATACAAATTATAATATAATTCTTTATGAACTAGAAGGAAGTGTTAAGAGTTAAAAATTTAATTAGTCTTACCATTAATATTTGAGTAAAAGTAAGGTCACTTTTAGCTATTTGAGATCCTATAAGAGGTGCTTGGGGTACATTGTTGGAGGTGCTTGCTTGTATATCATTACTCTAAAAGAAAAAGGCCAGACAACATTAACTTTTATAGACTACTGATCATAAAACATGGTTACATAATACGTTTATACCTTAGAAGTTATTCTTCTTCTCTTGCTCTTTAGTTTTTCAACCCAACTTTTCTCCCGTTTCTTCTTTTTGTTACCATCCCTTCTCTTGAATCCCCTTACTTGAGCAACAGACTCCGTTGGTAATGCCAAACTTGCTTCACCATTATTGGTTAGACGTTGTTGGCTTGATCGAAGTTTTGTCACTTGCTTAGTTAGCTCTAACACACCTTTTTGCACCAACAAGAATGCTTCTGGACAATTAGATGCCTCAGTTGCAAATCTGATCATCATGGGACAGAATTGTTTATATCGTCGCGTGCTTTCTAGTCTAGGATCTGGTTGAACCTTGTTGCCCCTAATATCATGTATGATACCACTTTTTGCTTCTCTTATCCACCTCTTCATAATATAGTTCTCGGATAATTTTTTTCACATCCCTCACATCATAAACTTTTAAAGCGTGGCAGCATAATATTTCTATGGATTCAAACATCCGACAACTACATGAAATTGAGTTGTTGCTAGGATTAAATTGAACTCTCCATTCACCATTTTCATCAACCATATCAATGACATAGTTAAATAAAGGCTCTTCTTCATTTCTGTGTTTTATACTAGCAGCTGCAACTAGATCCCATTGTTGTTGGAACAAATCAAATATTGGAGCCGTGTAAATTTGAGAAAGTTGTCAGAGCATGGGAGAACTCTATATAATCAATCGAGGCAATTTTTGCCTAGAGTCAAATTCGTGCTTCAATTCATTGTACCTCCTATCATCCACAACTCGTTCAAAGTGTTTGAAAAATTGATTGATGTCTAAATCCGGTCTTGTACAACTCTTTATAGCAGCATTCACACTTTCACTTACTTGTGTGCTTCGCACCCCAAGCGTGAATGCCTTCTTCATATAACACTGTGCCCATTTCTCCTTGATATTATAAACTGAAGTTAACCATGTGTTATCACTAAAATTGTAATTTGAAAGCATCCGACTCCATTCTTCCTCAAACTGCATTTCCTCTTCATAATGATACATGCACTTTTTCAAATCAGTTAAAAAATGTGATTTATCTTTCATCAAATTTCCTAAATGCTTAATGCCATTTTGCATTAAATGCCAGATGCATAATCCATGCTTTGTATCTGGAATCATCTCCCATATTGCTCGAGCCATGGCTTGATCTTGATCAGTAAAAGTAGTCAGAGGTCTTTTTTGTTGATGTGCCTCTAAGAAAGTCTGCAATAGCCACTTAAATGACTCTATAGTTTCATCATATGATAACGCCGCACAAAAAATGACTACTTCTTTATAATAATTGAATCATGAAAGTAATGTAAGTGGTTTATGATCACGATTTGTACTAAATGTTGTATCCATAGAGATCACGTCACCAAAATATGCATAATCAAGTAACATTCTTGTATCAGCCTAAAAAACATTTGTAATTTGTTCTTCTGTATCCATTTGATACGCATGATAAAAGGACGAATTTTCTGAGTATTGTTCTTGGAAATACTGCAATAGGCTTCCAGCTTCTCCATACACCATACTTCGTTGTCTTTGAGTTCTCAAATAGTTTTTTGCATCTAATTGAGTATAGCTAAGATTACTTCTTCCTCCAGCGTGCTTACTCATCAACTCAAAAGAAGATTTTTGTTGAAACCCTGCATCCTCTGCCAAGTCAATTTCATAGGCCTGAACCTCAGTTACCTTACGCTATGATGCCAATAAATGAACTATTTCTAGAAGATGGAGTGGGTGATTATGCTCCTCAACAAAGGCATTAATTTTATATTTTTCATCGAAGCGTGCAACAGACATCTTTGCTTTACAATTAGTCCTTGTCTCATGCCGAGGTTTGGTGGTCATAAAATCTCTCTTGTCTTTTGCTCGCAAACCTCTTTACAGCAAACATATCTGGCTGAAACTATGGAACCATCTTTCTTACTCTTTGTATTATTATATTTTCGTGCTCCAAATCCAGTTCGTCCAGCATAAGCAACCCAAAAGTTCCATGCTTCTTCTAAGCTATCAAATTCCAAACCTAATTTAGGGGTCAAATCAATATCCATATTTTGGTTCCTATAAAAAGAAAAAAAAAATCAATATTAGAACATCTTAACTTGTGAGAATAATATCAAAAATTTCAAGTTAACAAGAATATCACTTGGTAAAAAAACAACAAAACTTACTATTTGAACTATTATTGCAATTAAATTTCAAACAAATTTTTCAAAGTAAATTGTTTCTGTTTCTTTTCCTCACTTATTTTCTTATACTTGTCTTCTCATCATTACATATAATCTTGTAACTTCAGCTTATCATTCATATTTTGATGCTTATTACATTCCAATTATGAACTCTTGTGAACAATGAATCAGAGGCAAACTAAAAATCTATTTTAGGTATATAAAGAATCTACTTTAGAGGGGAAAAACCTATTTTAGGTATATGATAGTTATTAGGGGGAGAAAAACTAATCACAACCCATCTAAACAAAGAAAGAATTTGCTTTACATATATATATATATATATATATATATATATATATATATACAGATATACATACATATTTTCAGTTGATATCATGCTTAGAGTGAAGGGAAATAAATAATTATAAAAAGAATAACTTTATAAAATTTTTTACATTTATTTTGTTGATAAAAACGAAAAGAACCCTTAATCTCCAAATATTAGATAGATGTATCCTTTCTTCCTCATGCTACGCTAAGCTATCAGATTAATGGCTCAACAACATTGCAAAAAATAAATAAGAAATGAGGTTCTAATGAAAGTATAATGTAGATGGCTTAAATGGGAAAAAATATAGCTTGCGCGTTATCTATAAATTTTTCCTTGCATTTGACAAAACTTGACGGCAAAATGAGCCAATTTCCTGCACTTTCTGATTGGCTTCCAAGGTTGAAGACGCAATGCACGTGTGCTCAATTTTGGGGATGATGCCAGTGCGTTTCATGATAGTAAAATGATGAGTGTTAGGGTTTAGCATGGAGGACTCAGATCGCGCAGAATGAACAATGGATATCTGCGGATGATTAGCAGAAAAATGACGCAAAACGCAGCGTTCCATTTTTGCGATGTCATGCTATTAACTGAAGGCAACAAAACGGCGTCGCTTGGAGGATTCGCACGGCGTACGCATCTTTCAATGAGCAGAGGATCCTTATCCCTCCCATGGTTGTCTCCCGTGCTCTCCCCTGTGCGAAATCTAAGCCATCGATTCATCTCACGGCAAAGAAAGAGCCACGTTGCTCTTAACGCCAAAACGGGGCATTGGATTATTTTTGCATTTCTGTCAATTGTATTTCCCAAGACGAAGCTCTTCCATCTTCTTCATCGTTTTCTTCTTTACACAAAGAAAGACAAAAGCATTCAGCAAGGCGGTGACATTCAGCAAAAGAGATTATCTTCTTCATCCCTAAGTCATCTTCATTGGTGAATCAGTGCCTAAAATTCTCTTGTATCAACTAATTCACCTGATAAATATATCTTTATACTAAATTGAAGGAACACAATTTTGAATTTCAAGAAAAAAAAGGGGAAACAAAACTGAGAGAGCCTATATCAATAATCAATTTCCTTCAACGTAGTCAACTTTTTGGGAAGAAGCTAATGACCACCATTTTGGGTTTGCCAAGAAGTCGCAAAGGCCACACAATAATCTAGGAATCGAAACTGAAAAATTTAAGCTGAGGTGCAATGAGTCTCTTGGATGGAAAAAGAAAATGTAAGATTGGTAAACTTAATCTATGAGATGTTGTCTTCCAAATGTTCGTTCTCCACTTTTACAGAGCAATGCCTTTTGTAAAATAAAACAAATAATAAGTGAATTGCATCCAAATGCCTTCTGAAAATGCATCGTCCAAGATTGATCTGCATTTGAAGTCGTTGTTTGCTCTTTCATTAGTCTCTTTGAATCCGATCTCCACCACACCAGAAAATGAAAGTATTCGCTGCTTATTTGCTTGCCGTTTTGGGAGGGAACACCTCTCCATCTTCTGCTGATCTCAAGGACATACTTGGGCTCTGTTGGAGCAGAGGTTGATGATGATAAGATTGAACTTCATTGGTCTGAAGTCAAGGGTAAATACATAACAAAGCTAATTGCCACTGGTAGGGAAAAGTTGGCCTCTGTCCCTTTTGGCAGTGGTGCTGCAGCTGCAGTGGTTGTTACACCTAGTGGAGGTGGTGCTGTTGTTGCTCCAGCTGCAGCCGAGCTGACGAAAGAAGAAAAAGTCGAAGGAAAAGAAGAATCCGATGATGACATGGGCTTCTGTCTCTTTGATTAATTAGTGGGCTGTTCAAGTTCTTTTCTTCAGTATATTCTCAATCTAGAGATTGTAATATGTTAAAATTTTGTTGTAGTGTCATTCAAGCGAATTATCTTTGTAGTGAAAAAATTTAGTTTGAAGGCTTTTCTTCTGTGATCTAATGAAATCTCAATTTATTTAGTCAAAAAGAGAAAAGTGTCGTCCAAAGTATGGCTCCAAAATGCACCATCACACACGTGTCTCTTTCTAGGCAATGAGATGAATTCGACGGTTGAGTTTTCGCACGGGAGAGAGCACGGGAGGCAACTTCATGGGAGAGGATCTGAACCCCAAATTTCTTCTGTATAAAATTTATAGAAGAAAAGTTGCCAAATAAATAAATACAAAATGTGAAACATATATTTTGTTATAGTTTTTAATGTTAGAAATTCTCAATATTTGATTTTATATTTTATATTCATCTCTCTTTAACTTTATAAAAATTAAAAAAGAAAAACCTTAAAGGATTGATTTTGCAAAACATTAAAGTTAAAAGGTAGACTTTACACCCTTTGCATTATTATAGTGTGAGGAGAGAATGATATAAAAAGTAAAAATATATATGAAATTTGATTTTTCTTCACTTACTTCTTTTATCTCTTTATTTTTAAGTTGTGTATTTACTCATATATTTTGTCATAGTTTTTAATGTTAGATATTCTCAATATATAATATTATATTTTATATTTATCCCTCTTTAATTTTATAAAAAGTTCAAAAAAATTTAAAGAATCTATTTTGCAAAACACTAAGATTAAAAGGTAGATTTTGCACCCTCTGCATTATTTTATTACGAAGAAAAAGTGATACAAAAAAACTAAAAATATATATGAAATCTATTTTTTTTACTCATTCCTTTTTTTATTTCTCTTTATTTTTAAGTTGTGTATTTACTTATTAAATGCAAAAAAATCAAAATACTATAATATCATTTTAGTCTTTTCATTTTACTTTTGACAAATATTAAATTTTGTCAAATTTATTTATTTTTTGGGTCCATACTTATTATTCTAGAAATATAATTTTAGATCAAAATCTTTCATTTTCTTTATTCTATCTACTTCTCTGTCACACAATTAAATTTCATGTGACAAAAATTAATATATCAATATTAGTCCATGTTAAAAAAATTAATAAAATTACAAAAATACCTATTTAAGCATGCAAACCAATTTTTTGCATATCTCAAGAACATGCATGTTATGCACATCATTGAAATGAAGTATGAATTATTTAAATTTTATTTGAACGGTTTAGATTTCATATTTTTATTTTTTATTTTTTTAATTTAAATAGCTACTTTTTTAAATTTATAGTTTGAAAATTATTTTGTATTTTGTATTTTGTGTTTTTTAAAATAAAAAAATAAAAAATAAAATAAATTATCCAAATTTAATCTAAATGTTTGAAAACAAACATGTACAAAGAAATGCACAAAAAAAAAATTGTGTAAAGAATTGGAACTCATTTAAACATTAGTAGTGATAAGTAGGGTTAATTAATAGCTATAGTACTTTGTGTGCGTTTTCTAACACACCATTTGTATCTTGTAGGTGAAACCAAATGGTTTAAAGATCAGTAATAAACAATATCTATAGCCTTTTTGTGGCTGACCTCTCTAAATAGAGGTGTTGTCTATAGTATGTATAGGGAACATAGTAGAAGCATAGTAAAAGTTATGAATATGTAACTCGGCTCTATTACGATGAGTACTTCCATCGTACGTTTGTATTTGATGGAACACATAAAATAAAAATGAAGAAAACTTGGGAATTGGGATGAATGTGCTTTTGAGTGCAGAAACGTAAGAACTTAAGTTATACGTATTTTTGTAAGAGTACACATAAAATAAACAATGATGGCCATCGTCAAGCATGAAATATGCGTAATCATTCCTATTGAACGTTGAAAACAAAACCAGGTACTTGCCAACGTTCACAAGAGTAAAGTCTAAATTTCAGAATCAAAGGCTCCAGATGAAATATTTCCTCCCACCTTCCATGAATGTAGGCATCTTCGATGGAAAGAGACAAACTTCTTGTCATATAATTGGGGTCCCGAGCTTGATTTCATATATTTCAGAACGTCCGAAACGTGAAATACCCTATCAAAGTGTTAAAGCTTGGAAGCATCCCATAGGCAAAGAGCCCATTTTTTGTGAGCGAGGTGAGTGTTTCACATTTTCTTTACATTTGGATATAGATTACATGTTTTGCATATCTTTTAGATGCTCGCAATTGGTATTACTGTTATTTGTGGCTTTTGCCTTAGCATTCTTTGGAAAATTGAAAAATTTGAGTTTTCTGCCACTTTTGTTGAGAAAGATTTCAAGCCTTTTCTTGAATTTTGACCCTGAAAAAATAACTCTTATGACATTTTAATCATTTTGGCATTTAGAGAGCCAAAAACAGAGTTTTAAAATGTGAGAAAATAAAAAGTGTTCTTCCAAAGTATACTCCATGCTTTTGTCAAAATTACAATTATGTCATTAATGAAAGGATTAAACTTAAATAGAATCTTTTATATTTTTATTATCAAATTATCCAAATCAAAATATAATAAGTATATAATTATCTGATAAAAATATGACAAAATATATAATTTAATTAAAAAAATCATATAATTATATATAAAAATTATATACTTGTCATATTTTAATTAAAAAATTATACACATATCATATTTTGATTAAAAAATTTAATAATAAAAATATAAGCAAATGTATATACTTTTTTTAATGAAAACAACTCTCTCAAGGTGTTTTTCGTGTTTGCTTTTGAGTTTAGAAAATAAGAGATCATAATATCTAAAAGATGTTTTCTATTTTTAGCTCTTTAGAACAAAAAATCTAAATTTATAGAACGATAAATGAAAATAACACAATCAAATAATTTTTTTTTGGCTTTTATAAACAAAAAATTATTTCTCAAAATAAGATTGAAAAAAACCTTTTTTTTAATTTTTATCTATTTCGTAAATATGGTTTTCAATAGTTATTTTATTTATTTTTTTACTTTTTATTTTTTTCAAAAAATTAGAATTTAGGATTTTAGGATGTAGGGTTTTAGATTTAGAATTTTAGAGTTTAGGTTTTAAGGTTTATAATTTATTAATTTTAGAATTTAAAATTTTAGGTTTTTGAATTTTAAAATAATCTTGTCATATTGATAAAAATAAAAATAAAAATAATTATTAATTTAAAAATTTTAAATTATTATATATTATAATATATTAGTATTCAATGTACTATTTTATTGCTGATTCAACATATATTAAAAAAAAAAAAAAGAGAGAAGGGTGAAAAATTGGCCCCCAAGGTGCCATTCTTAAAATAATAAAATTTTAAAAAAATTAAAGCAGTTTTGACCCTTGAAAACTCTGCGAGGCGGTCCCTTAACCGGCATTGGTCACCAAGGTGAAAGAAGTGAAAGCATTCTACAAAACTCTACTCCTTTCGCCAACAGTTTCACCGCGCCGTTCTACATCTTACTTCGCCTTCGGCGTTCGAAGAATTCCTAGGATACGCAGAAAGGAAAGAGATGGTGAGGCTAACTGCCGACTTGATCTGGAAAAGCCCTCATTTCTTTAATGCCATTAAAGAGCGAGAGTTAGATCTGCGAGGTATCCCTATACCCCCTCCTCTTCCTTTTCTTTTTTTCCCTTAATTCTAATAATGTGTTGCTCACTCTCTTTCTCTGAGTTGCTTGTGGTTACCGTGTAATAACAAGTTTTGTTATTGTTCAGGCAACAAAATAGCTGTAATCGAAAATTTGGGCGCTACTGAGGTGCGCAAATTTAGCTTCTTCTTCCTTTCCTTTTACTTTCCCCCTTATGCTTAGGTATTGGACGTACTTGAGGTACTTTTATTTTTCTCTTATTTACGTAGGAATGTATCTTTATATTGCTCTCAGTCTTCGCCCTATAGCAAGAGAATTTCTTGCAGTTCTCGTGGATTATATCTTTCAATATGCCTTAAGTAATGGTTTGTCTGGATGTGGATAAATTTTGAGTTTCTTTGTATTGGCTCTCTCGCAGGACCAATTTGACACCATTGATCTGTCTGACAACGAGATTGTCAAGCTGGAAAACTTACCATATCTCAATCGGTTGGGTACCCTACTTATAAATAACAATAGAATTACTAGAATTAATCCTAACATCGGAGGTATGTTTGCTTTGAACTTCATCTGATCTTTTCTCCCAACCTTCTGTTTTCTGCCTGATAGAAGCAAGGCAGTATGTTGTTGTAGCTTACCAGGTCACTTGTATTGCAGAGTTCTTGCCAAAATTACATACGCTGGTTCTTACAAATAACAGGCTTGTCAACTTAGTGGAGATTGATCCTCTAGCATCCCTTCCAAAGCTCCAGTTCCTTAGTTTGTTGGATAACAATATTACAAAGAAACCAAATTACAGGCTTTACGTTATTTACAAACTGAAGTCCCTTCGTGTTTTAGATTTCAAGAAAGTGAAAAATAAAGTAAGGTTTTGTATTTCACCATACTTATGTTTGTTACTAGTGGAATTGCTGTTTTTTTCTTTCTGTAGCATGGGTTCTAATATGTTCTCATAATGTACGGATTCAAGAAAATTAGCATTTTGAACTTGAAAAATAGGGTATAACTCTGAGCACCAAGTCCAACTGCAGAAAGTTTATTTCATGTAGCTGTAGCCTGTAGAATATACTTTATCTTTCTACTTCAGTCCTTGCTTTGCTTAAGCTTTCATTGACTAGCTGACTTGAAATCCAAACCAGAAACTGAGTGCAAACATATTATGTCTTAAAATCATTCTTGGGGATATATGGGGGGATGGTTCAATACATTACTCTAGAATAGTGATTGCAATGTTCACAAAAGGAGAATGATTCCAGGTTATTGCGTACATTTTTAATTCCCAATCATTCCTCCTCTTCAATTATATTGCCACATTCTGATAGTTTTTAAAATTAATAGGAGAGGTTGGAAGCCAAAAACTTGTTTGCTTCCAAAGAAGTTGAAGAAGAAGTTCAAAGGGCACCAGCTAAGACGATTTCACCTGTTGAAACTCCAAATGTATCAGAAGTTACAGAGGAACAACAGACATCCAAAGTGGCTGCACCTACACCGGAGCAGATTATTGCTATTAAGGTATAATGATGATAAATGAGTTTGTCTATGCATGACTATCTGATATGCAGTTGATATTTTGTTCAGATCTTTAAGTAATGTGCCCACCTCTTCTTCATATAAGAAGTTGCAGCATGTTTCTGCTTCTGCTTGAGTCAATCCTAGTTAGGCTTCTGTATCTTTTCTAATTCTTTTTCCTTTGCCTTCTCCCCTTCCATGTGTATTAAATATCCCTCAAGATACTGTAGAGGAGGGTAGTTATTAGAAAGATAGCGTTTTAAATAAAAGGTCGAAGGGTAACAAATTAAGACTAACTTCAAGAAGGTTCTTCTTCAGCTGAAAATTATAGCAACTGTTAAGATACTTAGATTAAAAATAAAAATAAAAGTAAAAATAATAATATTGCTCACACCACTTGTATGGCTAGTGACATTGAAGACGTGAACAGTTGATCCTTTGCTTCTGGAATGTCTAAGCCGGAGCTTTCTTTCTTGGTTTTCTATTTTCCACTGCACATTGGGCCAAGCAATGGTCATCTGATAGACTTTGTTGAAAGGAAGTACTTCAACTGGAGAGGAAAGGGATATAATCTATTTATAATGAAAAGATTCAGGGAGTGGAACAGGCAATGCACAGCCATAGAAGCTGTTCTTTGGGATTCCTTAGGTTGGACAAGTAATCAGTGTAGGAAGAAAATTGAATGTTATGCTAAAGGGGTAAGATTTTTTCTTTTCTTTTTTTGGGGGCCAATGATCTAGTGGTAAGATGTGGTAGTAACTAATAACTAATAAGTATGCTTTCCATTGTAAAGATAAAAATAAAAATAAATCATGTTATAATTATGGGCACCAGAAATACATGTAAATTCAAATTTGTCTTTTCATGAATTAAGGGATTATGTCATTATAACTAATAAGTAATACTTGTCATTGTAAAAATAATAACAAGTCATTTAACTTGGAATTACAGTCACAAGAAATACATGTAGTTAACTCTTTTTTCAAAGCCTTGTAGTAGAAAATCTTTCCTTTAAAGCATTGCCATTATTTTCTACTTACTTTAAGAGCAAACAGAGTGTAGGCAAAGTACAGGACAATGGCTGGCCCCATTGTAAGTCTTGCAGATCCCCTGGCCACAGTAAAAATTAAAAGAACCATTATGCAAGCTTCATTTCTAGAGGACTAGAGAGCTGTAAGCTTCAGATAAAACACTAAATTGCTTAGAAGAAACAGGTTCCTGCATGGAGCTGCTGCAGGTTTCTCCGCGATGATAATGTATTCTTTTTCTGATATTTGAAGATGTGTATATAACACAAGTTCTTATTATTTATCATTTGTGCCTTAAGGAAACGCCACAACTATTACAGTTAGATAAGTTTCAAATGGAATAACTGTCTGCTTCTTAACCTCAACTATTTTGGTTTTATTAGTTTGAACATGAATAGAACATCAGTAAATCATCAAGCAGAGAAGAAAAAAGCATTGAATTGGTGTCCCTTGTTAAGTATTTTGGATTTAGATTCTGTGGATATCCAATAATTTCTCTGTTGATTAAATTAACCATAGTCTCAAATCTCAACTATAGAGTAGAATAGATAACAAGGGCTTTAAAGTTATCTGCATTTGAGACTTGGGAGAGTCCCTCTCTTAAAAGGTCCTTCTTTAAAAAAAAAAAACTTATGCTTTAAGACATTTACACTCTTCATTTGAGTGGCCTGTATTTAATATTCTTCATGAGCTATAGAACTTCCATTTCTTTATGGTTTTGCAGCAAGTTGCTAATTCTGGCTACCTATGGTTTCTTGTGTTTCTCCTGTATGCAGGCTGCCATTGTGAATTCACAGACTCTTGAAGAGGTTGCAAGACTTGAAAAGGTGCTTGCTTTTCTAAACCATATATATATATATATATATATATATATATATATATATATATATATATCTCCTAGGGCTCTCTCCCATAATAATTGTATCATGTGATGTCAGAGTTAGGAAACACATTCTCATGTTTTTTTTTTTTTTAAATTTGCGTGGCACCATTTGTTGGCTTAGATTGTATTTGATGTAGACTTGGATTATTTGCCATAGTGCAGATGATTGTTTGATCATTCCCAATTTGAGGGGTTTCTCTTGGTCACCACTAAGGGTGGGTAACAGGAGGAAACCATTGTGGAGATGTGTGATATCTGCCACTTTTGCTGTCTTTGGGAGCCTTTTTATATATTTTTTGTTTTATATTTTTTCCCTAATTTATGGATTTTGAGATGTCATATCCTCTAATGTAAATTGCTCTTCGGTGTTCTTAAATGAAAGCTTTTAACTATAATAAAAACGATAGATATTAATTTAGTACATCTAATTGGGATTTGTGTTTGCAGGCACTGAAGTTGGGTCAGCTTCCAGCAGATTTTGGAAGCTTGGATGAAAATGTAATGTTGAATAATGTTGAAGAAAAACATGATGGAGTGGTTCATGTTGACAAGAGTCAGGATGGGGGTGAACCTAATGTTACAGAAGAGCAGAGGAATGCTGAATCTGCTCCCATGGAACAGGTATCAGTCTATTAAGTGCCTTGCTAACATAGTCCGTCATCTGTCTCTTTTTTGTTTTCTTGGTCCTATAGTACATGGCTTAGTTCATTTATCATGTACCTTCCGAACTTTTCTTTTGTATCTTTATGACAAATCATTGTTTTTCCATAATACAGAACTCCTAAAGCCTTCTGCTATACCATAACTGCACCTTACGAGAACTTTTTCTGGACCCCTTATCAGCTGCTGCCTGTGAAAGAATATATATAGATTTCTAATTTAAATTGCTAATGGTCCTAAAATGTTTCAAAATGAACTATTTATGCATTACACACTACAATTGTAGGCAACCCCAAATTAAAATACCAAGGGCTGTGTGCTACATTTTTAAGGAAAAACCAACATAGAAGTGGTCCCAGCCTGTTCTATGGTGCTGTAGAGCACTATTTTGGCCTTTACATGAATCACATTAATGAAAGACTGACTTAAATTTAAGAGTAAATTACATGGACCTTCTTTGAACTTTGTTGAAATTACAAATATACACTTTAGTTCCCCCCCCCCCTAAAAAAACTAAAATACGTTCCATTAACCTAAATAAATATATATATATATTATATTCAAATATGCACAAATAAAATAAAAAATATTAGATTTTGTTTTCAAATATGCAAAAAAAAAAGTAGGCTTTGTTTTCATTACATTTAACCAAGAAAAAAAAATATATATCTAATGGAGGGTATTTTAATTAAAAAAATTTAAAATTAGATTAAAGTGTAGTGCAATTTTTTGCTTCATAAAATATTTGTTTATATTTTAAAAATAGAGGATATCTATGTAATTTTCTCTAAATTTAAACTATACCTAACCTAAAGTTGGTTTTCCACTCCCCCATGGTCCTTTATACTAGTCTTTAATAATGAACACTCAGTAGGACTGGCTATGAAGCATGAATTTCTAGAATTCTCATCATTAGCATCCCTAGAATATGTCAAGTACACTGCCAATACGACAAAACCTCTATTGGGCTCATTTTTTCTTTTTCTTTTTTTAAAATTAAAAACCTTGTTTGGTATATCTTAGATGTGGCTCAAGTATGATCGGGCATGGATATGGTTTGTCTAGGATGTGAGAGTGACACATTTGATTAACAACATTATTCAAGCATGTCACTAATTGCGATACAAACCAGTTACAGTAAAGGGGAGGGAGAGAAATATTGACATAGAGAATAAGCAACGTTACTCAATGCCCTATCCTCCTAAAGCTTTTAGCAAGTAAAACCATTAGGGAACTACATTATTTAAATAAAGTTTAAAAAGACAAGAGGGGCTTCAAACACAATAACATAAAGTTAAAGACGCTGTGGGCTGGCTTTGTATGAATTTAGAACATAATTTTCAGCTGTTTCATGCATTTGGAAAATGTTAAATCAAGACTGGCTTTGTATGAATTTAGAACATAATTTTGAGCTGTTTCATGCATTTAGAAAATGTTAAATCAATGTGTTTATTCCCTTGTGGTTTGACCCCAAATCAATTTTGTTCCATATGATTTAAATTGTGTTATCTAATCACCATCTGGTTTGTTCTATTACCATTTAACTTGTGATAATTTTCATCCAAATTTTAATAGAAATAATCATATAAATGTTACATATATAAACAATTTTTATAATGTATAGAAGCTGCTGTTAGGATTAACAACCAAACAAACCAATTGCTCAAAAAATATTTTGAAGCCAAAGTTCTCAATGGCCAAATGTCAGCTTGCAATTTCTTAAGAACATTATGAAATTGTTCATTGTTTTAACATTTGCACAGTTATTTTCATTAATTTTGAATGGCAAATACCACTATGTGATTAAATGGTTGCTAAACAATATACAGGTGCAAACTAGTTTTGGGCCAACCTACATGGCATAATTTAAAGTACGCTAGAGAGAGAGTTTGTCTGTTTGCATTTGGATTGCACAGGCCCTGACCCTGGTCTGTCATAACCTAACCTGCAAACAGACACAAACCAGAATCATGGGATTCTGGCAATTCTAGCACGATTCCAGAGGTGTTTTTATTACACCCTATGATTATATTTGTTGAATCTCCTAATTAAATTTCAGAGGTGAACCATACGAGTCATGGTTTGCATGCTTCCAGTTCAACAAGTCTTTCATTTGGGTGATAAGGTAGCATCTAATGCCATCATATCTCTACAGGAAAATTTTAAAGTACAAGAGGGAAGTTGAGGTTGGAATCTAACTGTGTTTCATTTTAGGCGCAAGTTCCCACCATTAAACCAAGTGCTTTCTTGAGTTGTGGTGTGTAAATTAGTATATGATATAAAATATAAAATAATTATTGTATGTCAATTAATTAAAAAAGCTTAGTCAAACTTGTCCCAAATTCCAATAAAAATAATCACTAGTACCGAGGAAACCAAAAAGACAATTCAACTCATTATTCATCCCCTCTTTACATGCTTCTATCCTTTATTTATACTAATAATAGTACTCAGAGGCTTCCTAACAGAACTAACAACTTCTAACTATTTCCTAATAATTTGTAACTAACTACTAATTCTAATTAATCCCATGTAACACTATGCCTAGCATTTTTAGTATAATTATCTCCTGATAGAGGAGCTGAAGTATAGAAGTTTGGAGTGCCTGACAACGAAGTTCTTACATTTTGCCATTTTGGAATGTGCCCAATCAAGTGGTATGGAATTACTGACACAGCGAACAGACCTTGTATAGAAGGCTTGTTTATGTTGCTTCATTTTATGTAGTCCAATTTAAGGTTGTTGGTTACTGCATACTAAAATAATTCTCTTAATAACCAATCAAACAAAAATGTCAGCAACCTGTGGTTGTTAGGTGGTTACTTGTCTCTTTGTCTGCCTAGTTACTGCATGGTGATCCTAAATTTGCTTTGACTAAATTATACTGGATCGGTCAGTTAGTATTTGCCTTCTTCAAATTGTCTGTGCGGTGCTTTCTTTCTTTTAATTTTTCTACTCCCTTTTTTGTTTGGTTTCTCCCCTGTGGAGTCATCGGCTTCAAAGTTCTTGTGGCCAGTATATCCATTATATCTGATCCCTGCGTATCCTGCATATTGTGGCTACTTGAATTTTTCCCTAATTTCAGTTACAGCTTAATGAAGCTCAGCATTTCAATAAGGTAGACATAATAGCGTCAAAAAAATTCAGGTATAAGAAAATTACACATCATGGCATGAAATATCCGTTAAAATACTATATATTAATTGGGTAGGTAACAAAAGAATTAAGGAGGCAAACAGGCTGATCCAATACAAAGGTAGAATGCATTGCAATTGGAGGATGCTTGCCATCAAGGGATCACAAATAAGAATTGAGCCAAAGAATCTTTCTGTCAATGCAGCTTGATCATGTCAGATGAACCCATCCTTATTGATTTTAACATAAGCATGGATGAAATTAAGAAGAATGAAGATTTATAATTAGTATTACATTCCAGTTGCCTATTAATTGCATTATGTTCTTTTATAAAAAAAATTGTGTTATGTTGACAAATAGTTCTACGCTTCCCTCACTTGGCCCCTATCTTGGTAGATCTGTTTCACAATTTATCTTATCTTGTTCTATGTAAGTAAATATTGCAAGTGTTTACAATTTTCATTTCTTCCTTTTTTGGCAGGAGTAGGGTGGAGATTTTGGAATACTTCTAAATTATGTACCCCTTAAATGCTGGGTTCTAGAGTGAGGATCATGATAATCTTGCATGAAGTATACCTGATCGGACTGTCCAATTCCTCTTATGTGGTATTTTTGGTATTTAGGGTTTTCTCTTTCTTGATGAGTAAGGAACTGAATGTCTCAATCCTGTGTATGGCCGATTTAGATATGTTGGAGACTGTGTATTTGTGACTCGGTGAATCATTGGGGCAGTTATTGCCTTTATTTGCAGGTTTTAAGACATGATATGATTCAACAATTGTTGATAATGTTCAACAAATAGGGATGGCAACAAGATGGAGCTAAGACGGGAAGGCCTTCACTCCTTTCATCTCCACTACTCCTTTACCTCAGCCCCTATTCGTTAGGGCGATGGGCAAAATTTGTGCCCTCCCATCTCCATCACCCGCAAGGATGTGAGGACTCATATCTCTGTAAAACATGTGAAAATTAAACAAAGATATGAAAAATCACAATAATATATTCTCTAATTTAAAGATAGTTCCTATAACAAGAAGACAATGTGTTTCGTAGTGGGAAGCTTTTCTTTTATTTCTTTATAAAATAAAAAGATTCAATTAAACTTTATGTTTTTTAGACTTAAATGAATTACACTTGATATATGACAAAACTTTTTCTTCTAATTTATTTTTCTATCAATGAAGTTATTTTTTTCACATGATTGTGATTATATTCGTAATCTTATGATAAAAACACTTTAAGTTGATGTTAAATTCTAATAAAAATTAATTTTACTTGTAATATGATAATAAGGTTTTTTAACATAATAAAAGACTGATTTTATTTTTATTTGATAACCAAGGCATTTAAGTGTTTTGTTTTTTGGTGAGCAAAGGGGCACTCAAGCCCAAAAGAAAACAAACAGGAAAAAAAAAAACCAACTGCCACGGGGCATTGGAAAGCCCTATGAAGCCAGAGGGAAACAAGGAACGAAGAAAAGGAGGCTTGCACTCGCAATAGTACACCCCACAGGAGGAGGCACGGTTGTGGTTAGCAAGAGCGTCAGCACACTTATTCCCTTCGCGAAGCACAAGGACGATTTCAATCTACCATTCCCTATTCAGCAAGTTCTGAAGTTCACAAAGGAGCTGAGTGTGGTGCAAAGAAGTGTGGGCTCTCTTCCTTAAAGCTCCGACCAGTGAACAAGAATCAAGCTCCAAATAACCTTTTTGTATCCCAACTTCCAAGCTAGAAGAAGCCCCAAGTAAGCTCCCTAAACTTCAGCCGTATATGAAGTGCACGAACCCAAGTTCTTAGCATAACCATGGACCCAGTTAGTCAGTTACAATAAGAGTCATGAATGATCCCACCACAACCCTCAAGGCCTGGGTTGCCTCTATTAGCACCGTCACTATTAGTTTCTCCCAACCCATGTTCGGCGGCCTCCAACGCACAATACGCCGCTACAGCGAGTTCAGAGGGCCTATAGCTGAAGCGTTTTTGGCAATGGCAATCCCATGCGCACGCAAAGTAACCTTTGTCCCCATAAGAGGCAAGCAACCGGAGGCTAGATCAGTGCAAAAAAGATCCCTGTTTCTCTTCTTCCATAGGAACCAGCAACAAGTACCGAAAATATCCCCCATTGACCCTGTTGTGTTACCCAGGTGTTATCTCTCGAATAATGGCAGGTCACTCCGTGAGTGGTAAATTGAAGAAGCTGAAACGATGGCTGTTGGGAACAATCTCCATCCAAATTTGTTGAGCTAGCTTGCAATCCCGAATGATATGCATGACTGTCTCGCGGAGTTAGCAACTGTGACAAGAAGGCGAATATCTCCATCTTTTGTTTCGAAAATCATTGGTATGAAGTTTGTCGTGGGCAACAACGTGGTCTTCTAAGAATCAAATACTGAAACTTTGGCCAATCCCACGTGCCATTATGGTTCACTAAATGAGCCACTTTCCAGTTTGAAATGTAAGCATTAATGGATTGGGTAATAACATTACGTGATTTAGTCTTCTAATCTACCCAAGTATCATCCCCGGAAAGAAGTATTCTTGCCATTCTCACCCATGCGAAATGGTCAAATATGATGCCACACCGAAGTGAGGTCACACGAAGGAGGAGAGGAATATTGTCTAACCTGAGGTTTGGAAACAAAACGAGCACCTTTAGAGGCATCTTGATTGAAACGTGTTAGAGAAAAATAATTGTAATCCAAACATAGCCATATAAAAAGTATTTGTTCAAAAAGTAATGAAACTGTTGAATTAAAATTGATTGGATTCGAATTTCATTGAATTTGTACCCAACCAATCCGAGTTCAATTATAATTTTTTAAAAAAATTATTTGAACTCAAATTGAGACAATCGGGGTCCAAATGATTTTTTAAGTTAAATTACTAATTTTTTTAAATAAGTAAATATATTTGAAGATATAAAGTTTAAAAAATTTTGTTAAAATTATTTCACAAATTTAAATAATTCAAGAAATAAAAAAAATAATTATGTCTTTGATAAATATATTTTTAAAATTTATTAAATGTAAGACTAAATTGATAAAGACAAAAGAAATAAAATGATATTCATAAAATATGTGATAATAAATTATATAAATATTAAAAAATATATATACTATAATAGATAACTTTCGTTTGATATATATGTACCATGGGAGGAGAATTTAAATTGAAGCATGAGAAATTAGCTAGAGGAATTAGCTCATATGATGTCACAAATCCTGCTTGTGATGATCTTCTAAGATCAAAAGAGCTACCAGCATATGTAGTACTAAATGCAAATATATTAAACGAAAGGTCAACAAATAATCTTACAAGTTACTGCTTGGGTGTTCCAAAATGAGACATAGGTAATGAGGGCATGCAATATGGAGGATCGAATCGTACAAAATCACTAAATTGGCTGGTTGAGATAAAAAAAAAAAAAAATAGATCGGCTATGCCAATATCTTGAGGTACCAGAATCGAAATATATAAAGATGGACTAGCCGTGTTATTGTTGATGACCTACTGCACCAGCCTTTTATTTTGCTACCTCTGTCCTATAATAGTGGGCTGTTGAGATGACAAGTAATATTGACGTCGCTTACCTAATTGACCTATAGGAATTTAAGGCCTAGGTGCCAATTCAACAAGTTAGGAGAATAGTGAAAATTGTTGTTCACTAAAAGTCAATAATATATTTATGATGTTTTGACCTACAATCTCGCAGAAATCCAAAGGTAGAAGATTTTGCAAGTGCATTCGATAAAGCTCCTTTGCCAAATCTGCTTATATAAAAGGAAAGAAACATTTGAATATCAACATAACAGTGAAGTAAATATATATATATGTACTAATATATACCAAGAAAAAAAATAGAATAAATGTGACAAATGCTTAAAAATTTACCGCATAACTAATCGCAGTGTTAAGGGGGTGGATTTATCACGGAATACATCACCAGTACCATCACATATACTCAAAGGTGCAATCAAATAGCTCGTCAGTAATAGGGGGCTACACTCTAGCATTTTCCCAGTTATACCATCGTTGGATGAAAGTGTTATGTTCTGTTCTTTAATAGTTTTAAGTTTTTCCTGGGAGTTGTAAAGCATAGAGAGCATCTAATTTGACTAGCACTTGAAGGATTGGTTAGCGCCTATCAAATTGGTGAAGGATGCAACTTGGATAATGCCACTTCATAACATGGAAGCATATGAATGGCACTAAAGCAATCCAAATATCTGAAGAAATTAAGTAGTACTCTATAATCAAATCAAGCACATCTTGTGGCTGATATGAATATCAAATAATCTGTGAGTAACATATATAAAATAATAGAATATCATGAAATATTAAAATTAGGATATACATAACAAAAAAGAAAAAAAACAACTAACTTTGTTGTCGCCCATAGCATCTAGTAAAGTTTAATGCTAACTAAGGGGTCACAAACTTGAATGAGGAGGTCGTCTAACATTCTTCCATCTATGATGATTTTCAATCACATTAAAAAAATAAAAAATAATATATAGAGTCATTATGGATGCATTTGCATACATAAGTACAATGTAATTCATATCTGAAGCCCAAAGGGAGAAACATAAGATACTCATCTATGCAAGGATTAAGGGTCAATAATCTCTCTGGTGTGAGCATTAAAAATTGATCTCATATCCATAAGTACAATAATATCAAATAACCACCTATCCCTTTCTCGCCTTTATATGTTGCATTACATGGCTTTTGGTATAGGTGAGCTAACATTATTTAACCTCAACTAAACCTGCCAGCTTGTTTGAAGTTTGAGTAATGGGAGATACATCAAATATACTTTATGGCTAGACCTATTTAGTAATAAAAAGCTCCCAAATCAATCTAAGTATATAGGCTTGTGCAAATGGACGTATAACCTCCTCATCAGCATCATCAGGAAAGTGAGCAAAGTTCACGACCAACCATGTAATAGTAAGTCGTTGGCTATCAATCTTGTCAGTTAGTGATCCAATACCATGAAACCATTCACATGTATTTGCTCGCAGCTAATTGTTACTCTAAAAACAGGGTTTTCATCACATGATAGGCGTCACTACATAGTCACATTCTCAAAAGTGATCATGTATTAGTCTCGAGTGGTGTGAAACATGCGTGTCTTTGGATGTCATCGCTCCACAAGCGCACTAACAAGTGATGGATCGTACTCAAAATGGCCAAGTCAGGCTATGTCATAAAAATCAGTCTGCCTCAAATATTCTATTATAGCCAGAGGTGGATCACCTAAACAATCCTCGTGTTAAACGTGTCATGGTTTGAGAATCCAATCTTCCTGCAAATATATACAAATTACACATTACCTATTAGTTAACATGGCCAATCATCAGTGTGCAGATCTCACTTGGCCATTCCAAATGGCCTTAGATATATATAATCTTTATAAGTATAATAATGAATCATCCTCAGGTCTCAGATGCACAACATGTGATAAAGCGACTGTGAAGTCAATACACTTGTCAAGAGTGTATGAAACACAATTTATGGAGTAATACACATGTATAAATTTAATAGAGTTTAGGAAAAACATACAACATGCACTAAACTAATTCTATTTAATATATTTATGGAAGTTGAATAATATTTCATTTAGTATACATTGATTTATAAACATATATAACTTGATTTATAAACATTTAATACAAGTTGTTTTCCCCCTAGTCATCACGTTGATGATGTGGACAAGTTGCTTACTTATGTCCTAACTGTTGGCATAACCCATACCAAATAGGTTGTCTTGAAGCCTTAAAGTCTATTTCATTTCAGTAGTGGGAGGCTCATGGTTAACCTTTCTCACAGAATATTAATGAATTAGGGACCAACTTTGAACTTTCAAGGTTCAGCTAATATTCTTATCTTCTGATCGACTGAAAAGCATTGTTATAAGCATAATACATGGTGTCCAAGTAGAAAATGGGATCCATAAACTAGAATAGGTTTAGGGAAATAGCAGCACAGGTTACAAGAACATGCAGGTATGGATACTTCTCCATCTAAAATTCATCACAATCACAAAAGTACTTGGTCAAGCTAAACTTGTAGCATAGACCATACTAATAATTCATATGATTATATTGCTCATCTACCTTAAATGATTAAGCATTTTTATGGAATACTTGCACAATACATGTAAGGGCACTACATAGTTGTTGCCATCTTTTTTATTAGGCTTTAGGAATAGGCTAAGCTTGTAGTCATAAGTGTATTAACTTGTTTATCATACTACACGAAATACTGGTTGGCCTTGTAATATGTTGTTGTAGCTATACCTAATATAGGTATAGGTAAAGACTTAATGTCTTTAAAAACACCATTTATGCACTTAGTCAGGTTTGTTGTCATGTAGCCAAAGCAACATCCCTTCACAACATACACCTGAATCCTTCGTTTCTTTAGGATGTCTACAAGCCATTTAGCTACTTCTTCATCTATGGTCACCAACTTAGTTAATTTCTCATCAACATACTGACACTCGTATGCATGACCTATTGAGCATAAACATTATTGTTACAATAAGCACTGAAACAACAACATTGTATTTGGTTACTTAACAAGGAGAAATATACTAATATTTTTTAATTTCTGGTTTAAATTTGATGACCTAAAGTAAGTGTACAAGTTGCTTGTCACATAGTAGAAATAGAACACATAATAATCATATAATGGTTGCCAACCAATATGGAGATTAGCAACAGCTACTAAAATTGATGGATGTCTATAAAAGATTAAACAAAGTTCACACCTCCCTAGTACCACATGCTTACATAAGTTGAAAAGGAACCATGTTCATGTTATTTGTATCTCTCCCTTAACTATTGCGAATGTAATTGGCATAATCTGTCAATCACCACCTCGTGTTGTTGGCATCAATAGAGTCCTTTTGTATTTGTTGTACAGAAATGTTTCATCAATTTAAATTATTGGTTTTAAATGATTAAATACATTTATATAAGGATTGAATGCCTAAAAAAGAAGTTTGAACATAGCTACTAACTCACTAGTGGAACTGTTTACTTGACATTGTTTGGTTACAAACTCAACATATAACCTAAGCATGAAATGGTGAATTGTGGCCATCCACCTAGGTAATATAGCATATGAGCTCTCTTAATTACTAAAGGAAATTGTGGTAGTTTTGTGTTTTGCTTTCCATCCTTTCATGTATGACACTGTATAAGCAAACAAGTTCTTCATCTGCTTAATAATTTTTCTAATTGAAATATCATATGTCTCAGTTACCATGCCTATAATACACGATGATATAACATCAAAATTCAATTTTGAGTGATCTTGCGGTAAGGTTGCGGATAGACATGTATGGGAGCTACTATATTTTGTTATTTGTTAGTGATATCCTTTCCTCTTGCCTTTTTTGCATACCCTTACCCACCATCTACAACCATTTCCATAATTAACACATTGGAATTCTTTGTACTTTTTAGATGTCAAATATTTCTTAAAGATGTGAGTTACTTTCATAGAATATAGTTTAATAGCACGAGGTAGTGTTTTTTAGCTTAGATATTGCAATCTAATATACAAGTCCTACATGCTCAAATTCATACTATCCTTAACTTCCTCAAATTCATTCCTACTAGCTAAGACCATATTTGTTGGAGATTGTGCCTCAAGCCAATCATTATATTATAAATATTGTATTTTATTAACAAATAAAAGTTTTCTTTTATTACAATATTATATTATTTGTGTGTTCTGTATAATAATATCCTTAGATAAATTATATTGATTATTCTAAATATTTTTAGTCAATCATCATTGTGGGAATGATGATGAACTAAAACTACCATGATTTTGATTAATAATTATGTGTTAATCATGTATATAGATACAAATCAAAATTATAGACACTTGTTAGGAAATAAGATGCTGGATTAACCCATTATTAGATAGCTATATGAATTAAGTCATAAGCGTCTCTCATTTATAACCGTATTACTGAGCCTTTAGACTTGAGATCACCATAGTTTTCAACATGATGAACACTACATTTTTGTATAGTCAAAAGTCATCTTTAACCAGATAATCATAAAGGCTATGATCGGGTATAGTGGAAGTCATGTAAAAGAAAATGAGTGGTCAAGATGAAATTTGTCTCTCTGATTAATAAAGAGATATCTCTGGGCCCTTCGATGATGAGTGAGACTGAGAAATGCATAGGCGTGCTCAAATGGAAGGGTTCCATTTGTACTGTCAGTCTGCACGTAGATCGAAAAAGAGACGATTGAGTAAGATGAAAATGACATTTTCATACCTTATATTTGATCTAGATATCGTGTGACCAAAAGGATGTGATAGGGTTATATGATAGGTTGTATCAAATCACCAATCCTTATATGATTTAAGTAGTCACAATGTGTTATTAGAAGCCGCTTGTGAGTTGTGGGTCAAATAGTATCATTAGCCCACTACCAACGTCATATGCGTTTTTAAGGTCGCATACAAGAACGAGTCAACTCGAGTTAGAATGTCCAAATTCATTGAATTTGAAATTGTATCTAGATTCAATAGATGTCACATTCAATCTAAGGTAAAAATATAAATATATGTAGTTTATAAAATTCAAAACATATATATATATATATATTTATATGTTCGAAATATATATATCCTTTAATTAATTCAAATGAATTAGTTTTAAATTTAAGTTTATATGATAAATTTAAATTTAAACTAATATGATTAAATTTAACTAATTATTTAATCTAAATTTAGAACTAAATTCAAATTTAATTTATCTAAATTTAGACTAATATGATAATTTAATCTAAATTTAATTTATAAGATAAATTAAATTTGAATTTAGTTCTAGATTTAGATTAAATAATTGGTTAAATTTAATCTATTAGATAGACTTAAATATTTAAATTTAAACTAATTTATTTAATTAAGATTTGATTTATTTAAAATAACATATTTTAAATTAATCAAATATATCTAAAACCCTAATGAGATACCTATATATATATAAAGGCTAGGGTTTCCTAGAACAACAGAGAAAACACAACTCTAAAAGAGATAAGAAAAAAATTTAGAGAGAGAGAAAGTATACTGACCGTGTACAAATGCCTAGAGAGAGAAAGAGGAAAGTGTCTTATCTAGCAAAAACATGTACGGACGTTGGTCAGAGGTGCTAGCACGCCATTCGAGTTGAGTAATTGTTTGTGTGGATATCAATAGAGGGAGCAGATCTGAATATCAGTTCCTGAGATCCGATGGTGAAAAAAGTATCACGAAATAAAAGTGAATATTTTTAGAACTACTCGATTTAAATGACATTGATGAATCTATGGGAAGAGATTCGGGGTTTATAAATTTTAATTTTTCGTTGTGTGTCCCGAAATTCCTAACAATATTAACTTGGGAGAAGAAAGAGTAGCAGGATCTATATATTGGGACATTAATGAAACACCAATGGCATCTATTGCATTCTTTCCACATATACCATTTTCAAATTCATTATTGTCATTATCATCCTTATTATCATTATAGTTGGAGTCGAGTTAAACATTGTATTTACCTTCATTTTCAAAGTCCTTTAACACATTATTTTTAGAGTCATTCAGAGAACGAGGTTCAGTAAAGCAAAATGCTAGGTGGGAGAAACTTAGTTGAAAAATGGTCTCAATCGATATGGTATGATATTGTTGTGAATAGGTTGGCTTAATTTTTAAGCTCACCTGTGAGTCAATGAGTGAGGTGTTTGCGTATAACTCAACTGCATTCAATTGCCTTGAGAAATATGAGTGCGCTTGCCACATCATCTAAACATACGAATCATCTTCTAGAATAATTGATTGGTACCATATAGGATTTAGTAATAGTGGAAGTTTATATATCAAATCAGAGACAACTTGATTGGGGGGAAGCTACAACTTCTAACTTAGTGCATCTAAAGTGATATTGGTACCAACTATTATATATTGTCATATGGTGTATTGAAATATTGCACCTTGAACACTATCAAAGATTCTTCCTTTTGCATAAATGCAAATAAGTTCATTTCTTCTAACCATTTGATTTCCTATATTCAGAGTTTTGTTTAATAATCCCCCTCATATAAATATTTATGCTATTTAGAAATCTAATATTATTTTTTCATAATTAGTATAAAGTAATTTTCAAGATGCATTATTTAATAAATTTTTTTTTATATTTTTCTACACCCTCCTTATAATTTTTTTGTGGACATAATTACATTTTTTCCAATTCATATGCCCACTTGAACATATTTCTATACATTTTCCTATAATTTGTCATTATTTGGATATTTTTAAAATTTTTCATTTTTTATGGATATTTCATTAACTATTTATAAAATAACTAAGACTGATTCCTATACTTGTAAGGGATTAAAAAAAATTTCAATGTGCCTCACATGTAAAAAGAAAAAAGATAAAATGCAAGTCCTACAAAAAAGCTAAAAAAAAAAAGAACAATAATAAATAGTGTTATTGAATAGTACCAGACCCACAGGATTATATATATGATTATTTTCATTTATCCTAATTTTTTAAATATAATTATTTTTCCTACTATTTTTAAATTCCTTATGAATATTTCATTACTTATTCATTTATCCTAATTTTTAAAATATAATTATTTCTTTTCTCATTTTTTGTGGATATTTCATAAAAAATTTATAAAAAAATTATTTCATGTATCCTTATTTTTTAAATATAATTATTTTTTTACAATTTTCATCACATTTTTTGCAAATATTAATTGATTTTTTAACACTCTCTAATTTACTTTTTTCTATTTTATTAATTATTTATAAAATATCCCTCTTTCTAAACTAGTAATTTTTTGTCTGTTTTTTCTTCCCCATAATTATTTTTCATTTTCTGCATTTTTTTCATCTTTTTTATTTTTTCCTATAACTATTTTTCATTTTCTTCATATTTTTGAATTTTTTCACCATAATCACTTCTTTACTTTTTCCTCAAAATTATTTATAAAATATCCTTCTTTTTCTTAAATTTAATTATTTCTTCCTATACTTCTTTATGATTTTCAAATAATCCATATTTAGCTTTTTCTTTTTTTTTTCTTTATTATTTATAAATTATCCTCTACATTGATTTTTTTTAACCCTATTGACATTTTCTTCATTTACATTATTATACACTTTTAACTTAAGACATTTTTTTCCCTTCTTCCAATTTTTTCCTTCTTTATTTTCTTTTACCTCCAAAATATTAATTCCTTCTTCCATACATTTCCCAAAATCATAACAACATGTAACAATAACAAATAAATAATCTAATCTAAAACAAATAATGTAGATAAATAATAAACAATAATAAATAAAATTGCTATACTATTCTAGTTCTCTTTATTTTTTCCTCATTTGAAAAATATTATTTATTCTTCTTTTTTAATTTTTTTTATATCAAGCTCTTTTGACATTTACCATTGCAACTAAATTTAACACACTATTCATATTATGTAATATAAAACAAGATAGATGAAAAAGATCAAATAATACATACCTTCTATTATGTCTCCGTGAAACCATATGTAAAAAAAAAATTACTGAAGTCACAAATGATGAAGATGTGAAAAAAAAATTACAACTGAAGAAGATGAACAAGGCAAAGGAGAAGAATAATAAACGATGAAAAGTGAAGACGCTGATGGGAAGATGAATGAAGCTGGCTTATAATGCAACATCCGAGGGCGTTACTGTAATTTTAAAATTTAACATTATCTACATCAATTTTCCTCCACCAATTAGGATTTCAAAAATCTCCGTCAACCAATCACACAATGACATGTGGTAAAACTTTAAAATTTTACCGATGTGATCGGTTAAATTGATCGATCACGCCAGACATAACTACCTAATGAAATTTGAAATCATTAGTTTTGAGTTTCTATTGTACTAAACTCGGAACCAATGATTTTGAATTTCACAGGATGCTGCCACGTGTCCCGTTAGCATGGGTTTTTGTATAGTCAAACTCAGAAGGATTGACTCCGAGTTATGTATTTTGAATTGATTAATGACGAGTTGCAAATATTTCTTGCTTTCTAGTAATTACTTTTCTCAATGTTGTCTTTTGCTTATAACTACATTATCGCATTATTTCTGAAGCAAATGGTGATTATATTTGTGTTGAAGCATGTGGGTCAATAAGCTGTCTTGACCAGTACATAGCTGCCAAGTGAGCTTAAGAAGACAAGCCTCATTCGTAGTTTCAAGATTTAAAATTCCTAAACCCCCATGTTGTCTTGGATTTTGTAGATGTGACCATTTTATTGAATAAGTTTTATGAACCCCAAGATTATAGCCTCAGATGAAGCACTTCTGTAATTTTTCAATTTATGGGCAAATAGTTTTTAGAAGACAAGTAACTATAACAGGATAAATTGGAATGGTGCTTATGATGGACCTAGTAAAGTTACTCGTCCCTCTATGCTGCAGGTAATTTGCTTTTTGCCCTTATAACAATTGTTTAACTCTATTAACAATATGAAGACATTTAAGTTGATATTAAATTTTAATGAGATTGTAATTTTATTTTTAATAAAGTTATCTTTTTATACAATGTGAAACTTATTTTATTTATAATTATAATAAAGTTAATTTTTTGCAAAATACAATACTATAATTTTATTCTTAGTTTAATAATAAAGAATTAAATTAATGTTAAACTCAAAAAGAAATTATTTTGTTTTTAAAACAAGAAACAATTTTTTTTTAAAAAAAATAGTAATTTTCCATGCACACATCCCTAAACCTTTTTTATTTAAGGTCCAATCAATTTACAAAATTGTTAGTGATATAAAAAGAAATGAAATGTTGAAGTGAAAGGAATGTAATTTTTTATGTTGATATGTTATAGAAAGGAAAGGAAAAACTTTTTTCATTTAGATGTTTGGTTGAAGAAAAATAATATAAGAAATGGAACATATAAAGGAAAAATGACAAGAGTGCCTTTCAAGAAATAGTGAACCAAAATCCACAAGTCCACTTATTCATTGTCATGGTTTCATTGCAACTCTATCAGTCTTGCCAATAGGAAAACCTTGCATCCTCTGTCAAGGGTGATGCTAATCTGGTCTAATGAACAACTAGAGATGCTATGTTTGGTTGGCTAAGGACAGCATCCAAAGCTATTGTTGAGTGGGTGCTAGTGGAGAAACGTGAAGGCCATGATAGTGTTTTCTAACTAGGAGGAAATCAGCTTCCATCAATGGTGATGAGCTTGCATCCTAGGTATGAACTTAACCATTTGATTTTTCCACCATGCCGAATAGGTTGAGGATTTGAAATGGTTGTAGAAAGTAGTTATATTTGGAGTTGTTTATAGTATTCTGATATCTAGATGTGAATAGTATAGTTAATATTTTTTTTCTTTTTTTTTCTTGTAAGTCATAGACCTAGACCAGGGGGTTGATAATGGAGGTCTCTCTCCATCACTGTGCCTTAGTATTGCATAATGGGTTTGTGATTCCTAAACTCAAGTATGAGTTGTTTATTGTGATTCTTGCATTTAATGTTGGATTTGATAGTGTTTTCTAGTAATTATTCTTTAATTACATAACGTGCACAGGTAAAACACTCTCAGTTCAAGGTTGCAGATGAGAAGCTCAAGTAAGGTAAATGAAAGGCATATGGTCTTTTTTTCACATTTTGGTTCTAAATCTAGTAGCTATTTGTACGCTACAATGAAAGTAGAGACTTTCACTCTTCCTTGCCTGATGTCCTCTAAAACAACATACCAAATACAGTCTATCATTGTATTCCATAGACATCTCCATTTCTTTATGCTAAGTAAATGGGCCCTAAGGGTGATCTAAGGCTACATTTGGTATGCGGGAGAAAAGATTAAGGAAATAGAAAGGAAAGAAAAAATGGATAAGTAGGATTAGAAATAACCAAAATATCTTTACATTAAAAAAAGTAATAAAAAGATATATGTACTGTTAAAGAATAATTATAAAGGCACAATAGATATTTTTTAAATTTTTTAAAAAAATTCTTTTCCATCAATCTTCAACCCTTAATACTAAACATGTCCTAAGAGTGAAACACTCCCCTTTCCCACAACTGCGCTTATATCTATACATTATAATAATTTATATAAAGATTTTAATAATTTTATTATAGTGTAGCCTATGTTGAGATGTGTGGTTCCTATATAAAGATGGCAAAATCTTTTGTAGGTGGGGACTAGGGCATTTGGCTTGCATTTAATTTAGAGAATTAGTAATTGTTTAAGATTAATTTAAATGTTTTAATTTAATTAAAATAAGATCAGTTTAAATTTTTTATTTTAATTACGATAGAATTATCCTATTTTGATTAAGATGACATTATTCTTTTTAGAGTTATATATTTTAGTTGGACTAGGAGTTTATTTTTTTTTCTTTTATCATCTATAAATGTAATGCTACTTCTATCTAATAAAAATAAATTTAGAAAAAAATTAAACACTAATTTTTTACATAAATAAAATAGGTAAATTTGTTGGAAGAGAGTAAATGGAGCTTCTAATACATTTTCTTCTTACTCTCTTTCTCTTACCAAATTATCACCTACATTTAATTGAGAAATTTTGGCAAAGTTTGTCTAGTAGAGGAGCAAAGGTGGGATACATTATTGGCAAGTTTAAACTAGAGACACACAATTACACACTCTGTCTAATAAAATTTTAGGACTTTTATGGTGTCTTGTTCTAAAATCATATTTATCTAGTCTTGGGCCTTATACAGTTGTACAAGACCCATTGAATTTTTTTTTAAAAGATATAAAAAATGGCATGCAACCCGAGAGATCAGTTGCTATATTCATGACTTTATATTCATAATTTATGAACAGTGTGGCTAGTGATAAAAATATAATATATATTGATTCTAATTGTTTGACATACTTTGAAGTGTACATGAATTTTTAAAATTAAATTATAATATTTTTTTAAATTTTATAAATAATAAAGAGAAGGAGTGAGAAGTTTGTTTATCATAATTTACATTTATATTTTAGTTAAAAACATTATTTTTTACATTAATTGAAAAATCTAAGAGACTAGGGCCATATTTAGGAGTTTATGTGGAATAACAATTAATGGAACACAATGAAATGGGATGGATTACAAGTTATATATCATTCCATTATTTTAAAATATAAAGAAGGAAAGAAGAAAGAGTTTTCCTTTATCATTATTTAGAACTTACAACAAAATAGATGAAATTAAATGACATATAAATTTTTTTCTAGTTATTGCCCTCATGAAATAAATTCTATAAGCAAGCATACGAAACAAATCCCTTATTACCTAGTTCATAATACATAATAACTTGGTAAGAATATTTCTATAAAAAAATAATTAATTAATCAGGCTGGTTTTTTGTTTTAAAAAAAATTAAAAATCTTGCAAATGGATAGTATATAATTACTGTAGCACATTTTATTTCTTGCAAATGTCATGGCGTTTCACATCTTAATCATATTCAATTAAATAACATATAGAAATAAAGAAAAAAAAATTAAAAAGCCAATGAGATATTTAGTAGACCCATGAAAAGAAATGTGTAAACCACACCATATCCCAGGCAAAACCATATACCTGCGGCATCTCCACATTATTACTATCTTCTAACCTGAGATGCATATTGAATAAAGAGGCACACCAATATTATTCTATTATTCCAGGAGGAAGCTCGGCGAGGTTGATTATGGAAAAAATGGAGAAAGCGGCACCCAAGCACCCGAGATGGAGTAGAGTCCGTGTGTGTCGGTGGAGAGGTCATATTTGTAATTTGATGGTAAAAGAAGTCTTGGATTGCTACCTTTTGCTATTTCATTCTATCATTTTTTTTTAAGTCCCAAGCAATGGCTTAAGCCTCTTTAACTATTTTATTCTATTTCATTTTATCTCATATGATTCATCTAAACATTAGCTAAAGGTACTATACACATATATAACAATATAGACATATAAAAAAAAAATTGATACAAGAGGATAGTGAGAAGTTATGTAACTTCTTACTATCCTATATTTTTTAACTACAAAAAATTAACTATAGTTTAATTTTTTATTAGAAAATAAATTTAAAAAGCCTTTGACGTGGCTACTAATATGTGTCAAAAGGAGGAATTAAATGAGGTTGTCATAAAATTTGACAATCTTACAGCTTTTAATATTTTATAGAATTTGGTTTTTTTATTGATTCAATTATCCAATTAAAAGTAATTACTAAGTTTATCTTTCATATCAGATTGTATAAAAATTGGATAGGAATAAGTATACAATCAAATAATTAAAAATTAAAAATTATTTAAAAAGAGAAGTAAATTTTTTTTGGATTATAATGTCTATTTACATTTTTCTGAAAATACCATTTTATTTATTTATTCACATTAGTTTGGGAGATATAAAAAAAAACAAAGATTCCAAAAGCATATACAATAATATAGAAAAATAAACGAAAAAAAAATCGATATAAGAGAAGAATGGGAAGTTATGTATCTTTTAATTATTCTTTTTATTTTTAAATACAACCTATTTGTGATAACCTTATTATTCAAGTCTCTTTAGATTTTTTTTTTTTTGGGTTTCATCCTTGTATGTCACCACGTGACATATACTTTAGTAACGCCTTACATATATAGTCACTATCGAAAGCCATTCTCACAAGTCGCACCTGAGAGGTGTCGTCACGAGCCATCATAAAAGCCTTAATTGTAGTCAATTTCTGTCATCCTTTCCCTTGCAGCCATTGTGATCTAAAACACACAATAATAGCCTTTAAGGAATACAGTGCTCTCTAAACTCATCAAAATTTCTCCCCATCTCTAGTTCTCTTTTTAATCCTGGTTGCCTAATGTCTATTTGACTATTGACAATAAGATAAGATTAAAAAGCTAAATGCATTAATGCTACTTGGTGCTTAGTGCTTAGTGCTTAGTGAAAGAGGCTTGCATGTTTAACGTAACTTGCTTATAGTATGTTTTTTTGTTATTAACTCTAAAATATTACTACAACTTTTTGTAAATATGGATGAAATAAAATAAAATTGGCATGAATATAACACAATGTTGCTAATAAACATTTTATTTTATTATGTCATGTTTCCATACATATATAGAAACAACCTTGCAATGTCACTAAAACAAGAGTCAACCATGTAAAAATTGGAAGAGAAAATGGGGGTAATTACTAGTTACTATGGGTAGAGATTCAAATGATCAAATGCTCCTCATAGCAATGGCAGTGAGGAGGGTAGAGAACAAGGAGACTTGAACGTGGTTCATAAATTTGTTGATTGATGGCATCGGTTGTCCAACAACATGACAACAATGTTTAACTAGCAAAAGGTATTGACATCCTCTTGAGTTTTTGTGAATGTTCTGAAATGATCGTTTAAATTTCTGAGAATATTCCAAAACAACCCTTTAAGATTTTGTAAGTGTTTTATTATAGTCCTCTATGTGTCCAACTGTCGGCAATAGTTGGTGATGATATAACAGTCATGCAATGTGTTCTTAATTCTGACATTGAGAGAACTCAACTTCTGGAGTAAAAAGCTCGTTTACTTGCCCAATAGGATGATTATATACTTCTCGCTTTCCCCATACTGTGTTTTTTCTGCCAGAGAGTTGGAGACTGGGGATGTAAGTGAAAAGAGCAATAGTGATCTGAAGGGGGAGTTAACAGAGATGTCGTTTCACAAAAAATTGTGGAAATGTATAGAAGGCTTGAATTAATTTATGCTTATTGTGCAAAGTCACGAGCACTTTCAATTCAGAGTTCTTTCTTTGGCCTTTTTGAATGAAAAGTGGAAAAACGCAGTGTCTATTTTGCTACTAATATGCATCGTTTTGGGTGCTCAAAATGATGCATTTTGAGAAGTTGTGGGTGACATGGCAAAAAGAGAGCGATTGATGCAGTGAATGGCTATAATGTAGCAAAATTGACTACGAGAGAATCTATGTCCTTATATTTGATGGCTCTACCATTAACTAACTAGTTGCCTACAAGGTAATCTAAATGGTCTGATTCCTAATTCATATGGTATGGTTTATCATGATTAAAAACTAACAAATCAAATGCTGAATTGTCTTTGGGTTGGAATTGTCCATCTGAATCGCCGAAATCAATGAGTCAAGGCCTTCCAACGATTTCAAATGCCTCAAATTTAATGAGTGGTGGCATATCTAAGAAGGCATATCCCTGATGATCTATCATACGGAAATGGATCCTCTGCTGTTTATTGTTGCTGCAGTTAGAAGTAAGTGAATTTAATTTAAAAAAAACAAAACAAAACAAAAAATACTTTGCCTCTCCCACTCTCCCAATTGCCTCTTCCACTCTACCAACAGCACAACAGAACGAAGATCTCAATTGCTGAGGATCCACTTCCCTTATCATACTAAAGAAGATGATGTTGCATGTTTTATTTTATTTTATTTTATTTATCTTTAAAGTGAAACGATGCTTGCATGTACCATTTCACTTACTGGAAGTAAATGTTAGTATGTGGTATTGGCATTGATATGCTGTGAGTCTCTCTTTTTTTAATAATTAGGCTCTAAACCTTTTATTTTTTAACTTGTTTTCCTATTAGGTATAGTTTTCTTATTGGACATGAGTTTTTAATTTGACTTTGAATATAATAAAATTTGCAATTGCAAAGCACCCATACCACATTCCTACAAAATGTCAAAAATGTAACTTCACTTATATATATAATCTAAGAGAAAAAAAATGAAAAAAGAAAACCTATTATTTACCCTTCAATCATAAACTTTACCACAAGAGACATGTGCATTGTCTTTGGCCTCTCAAGCAACATTCTCTTCTTGTGTGCATCATTTTGGTTAATTGGCTTGAGGTTGGGGTTTGGACATGGTGGACTAGTATTAGGTAAGAAAAATAACAATTTTTTTCTTTTATTTTCAATTGATTTCTTAATTAATTCTAACTTTTCTTTTTATAGATTAAACTATTACTTCTAAAAAAAAGTGAAAAAATGTCATTTGGGATCATTTATAAAGTTATTGAGACTCAATTATATGTTAAATGTAACTATTATTTTAAAACAATGTGAGAATAAGCATTTATGATGAAACATTATCTAGTTAAAACATATAAGGAAATTGCACCTTGTGGACAAGTACAAGAAAAGGTGACAAATTTATTTTAAAAAATTTTAGATGATATGAAAAAGGATTATGATAGTGTTGTTGAGTGATTTGATGATAAAGGAAATCAAAAACATGATTTACAAAATAAGGAGTTTATAGAAGTTTTTATAGTAAAAAGAAAAGGAAAGAGTGGTTCTAGCTCTTCTAAGCCTAACATAAAATAACAAACTATGAATGTAATAGTAAATAATAGAGATAAAGTGGTTAAAAATATTTGTATATGCATTTATAGTAATGCATTGCCATTTACTTTAGTAAAAAGTCCTTTATTTATTAATATGGTAAAATCAATTAGTGAAGATGGTAGAGACTTGAAATTACCTACTTATCATAAAATGAGAGTCTCATTCTTAAAGAAAAAGGTTGATTTTATCGATGCCAATTTAGATTAATATAAAGTTGTATAGAAGAAAACTAGTTGTATATTGATATTAGATGGATAAATTGATGGAAAAGATAAATATCTTACTAATTTTCTTGTTAATAGTCCTAAAGAAACTTTTTTTAAAAAAATCCATTGAAACTGGTAGTTTCATTAAAGATGCTAAAAAACATATTTGAATTACTGGACAAGATGGTGATAGAAATCAGGAAAGAAAATGCGGTCCAAATAGTGATAGACAATGCTTTAACCCTTGTATTTGTAGGAAATATGTTAATGGACAAAAGAAACCAACTCTTTTTGTTACCTTAAGTCGCCCGTTGTCTTGATTTGATTTTTAAAGACATTAGTGGCATTATAGTATTCCATAATATCATTGGAAAAGAAAAAAAAAATTACAACTTTCATTTATAGGCACACTTGGGTGCTTAATTTGTATAAAAGTTATTTCAAAGATAAAAAATTAACTAGGCTAGTAGTAAAAAGGTTTGTGACATCTTATTTAATACTAAAGTATATTTTAGATCAAAAGACTACATTTTGATTCATGCTTGTATAAGCAAAAAATGGGCTAAAAGTATATATGCCTTTAAGATTAAAATGAAAATTGTAGAAGACATTGTTTTATTTGATTCCAAGTTTTAGAAGTCCATTAAGTATTGCTTGAACAATGTCTTTTTTTTTTTTTTTGTAAAAGTCTTTAGACTTGTGGATAATGTTCCAAAGCTTGCAGTGAGATATATTTATGAGTTTATGGATAGAATAAAGGAACAAATAGTAAATAATTTAAATAATGTGAAAAGTAAATATAAAAGAAATGGGAAATCATAAACAAGCATTTGGACTTCATAGGCCTCTTCATGTGGTGGCATATTTAAATTTTTATGTAATGTAATTACACAATGCTTTATTTATTATTATATCTTACCTTGTCCTAATAATTTTATAAGTTCTATTATAATCCAAAGTTCAACCCAAATATTTAGGTGAAAATTGAATTGTACAAAACATTAAACAATATGTGTCATAATATTAAAATTATAGTCAAAATTGATTCTCAAATTGAGAAACTTGACAAGGTAGATAGACTCTTTGGAGAAAAAAAGTAACTTGATAATAATTCATTTGATAAGATAATTTATTATTTCAATTATTTTAAACATTATATAAAAATTGATTTAATAATTAATCAAGTATTTATTTATATTTCTTTTTGCTAGCTCTATGGTGGAATAGTTTTGAAAAAGAGTGTAAAGAGTTATAGACACTTGCCATTCACATCCTAAGTCTTACATGTTGTGCTACGTGGTGCAAGAAGAATTAAAGTGTGTTTGATCATATCCACTTTAAGAGAAGAAATCAATTAGAGCAATATAGGTTGAATACTCTTATATTTGTTAAATATAATCTTTAACTTGAGCTCAGGAAAAAGCAAAGAGAAGCAAAAGAAGATATATATGATCCTATTTGCTTATTAAATCTTGAATATGATGATAGGTGGATTAATAAACAAAAGAAGTTTTGCCTGGAAAGAAACCCTTAGATGGATGTCAATGGGTGCTTTGAGATTGATGAAAGAGATTTTAGCAAAAAGAGAAAGAGACGTACTACACTTGCAATATTAAACCTTTTTTGTAAGTTTTTAAATTATTATTTTTTGTTCAGTCACTTACCTTATATAATACAATTACATATATCTATTTTCAGGTCTATGAAATCTTCTTAATGCCAACAAGAAGGATAAAGGAAAAGATATTCAAATACAAGATAATGTTGCACAAGATAAAAAAAAAAAATGCATTCAAATGCAAAATATTATTGAACAAGATCTCGAAGATGATGGTGATTTTGAAGAAGATGAGGATAAAGAAATCATTATGTTAGATGACAACAAAGATAATAGTAATAATAATGATATTAGTTTTGATGAATAGAAGAATAATTAATTTTAGAATTGGTTACTTATAAGATTTTTTTCCTTAATGAAGTTATTAGTTAGATAGTTATTAAGTTATGACTTTTGAATTATAATTTTGTTTTGTAAAACTTGCGGTTAAATTTTTGTCAAGGTTTAAATTTAATATTATGAACCTTTTTATATATAAATCATTGATATAATATATTTTAAGCTATTTTTCAATATATCTTTGAATCATATAATTTGATATGATTTGTGATTCAATTACGATTTAATTACCTTGGTTGCCTGTATTAGGGAGGAAGGGAGTGTGACAAGATAAAGGTGAGCGGGTTTAAGATTTCTTTTTTCTTTTTTAATGAGAGAATGTGGGATATATGATATATATATATATATATATATATTTGCCTAATTGGATTGTAGATTACAAGCCTATAACAGAAGATGCATTTGGACCAAGTTAGGTCCGAAAAGAAAAAAATAAATTAACATATGAAGTACCTATTTTTAATTTACATATACTGTAGGCATTGGGTCAAATGACCTGTTTAAGATTTATAAAAAAAAAAATTACATACAATTTTTTATATTATTTTACCATTAATTTTTTTAATAAAAATATGATAAACGTGAAATTTTTCAATAATAATATGATAACTATATAATTTTTACAAATAAATGTATAATTTTTTAATTAAGCTATACATGTGTAATATTTTAATTAAAAAATTATATATGTATTATATTTTAATTAAAAATTTTATAACAAAAATATGAAAAATTATATTTAACAACTCGTTTGATTCACATAATTATTAGTGTTGTAATAGGAAAGAGATTGTTGTAACGAAAGGTACTACATACTTTTTGTTTGGTATGAAAAGATCGGAATATAAAAAAATTAAACTGCCCCTATTAAAAAAAATAATTAAAATATGATTTAGGGTTATCCTGTTTAAATGCCTTGGATGGAGATGTGTTGATCCTCGTTCTTGAATAAGGTTGACAGTGTCATCAAACGAGGGCCAGATTGAGCTGGTAAAAATGCCAGTTTCAAGCAAATGAAATCGAACGCCACTTAATTTTTGTGAAAAACTATTAAGGGATTCATCGAGTGGAGAGCATTGTCCATTTCGGCCTTATAACGCTACACTGAGGGCAAGATTTCCACGGATGGCCAAATCTGACCTTCCATTGATGTCAATGATATTACTTGTACCTTTGGCTACGCCATGAGATATGTTGACCTAAATACCCCCATAGCGGCTTTGCCTCTCCCGCTTCTTGTATTAGCAATCAAAAGTCTGCTCTAATAAAGCAACCTAATTGAAATATATAGATCGTTTTATATATAAATATGTTAGTAAATTTTTAAATTATAGATAAGCATAAATAAAAAATGAATATGGTTTTTTGCCTCAAAAAATAGAAACTAATTGAAATAGAATATGTTATAAGATTAAAATATTGGGTTACTATATACGCTGGAGTCAGGCTTATCTTTTTAGGGATTATACCATATGTTATAAGATTAAACTAAATTAGGGAATTTAGTTTGTGTCATATTAATCTTTTTTTTTTTTTGGTTAAATTCATCAAGGACCATTTTGTAATATTAAAACAAGTTAGGAAATTATTTTAGAACACTAAAAAAGTTAAGGATCATTCTGAAGTAGTACATAAAGTTAAGGGGCAAATATGATATAAAATGAAAGTTAAAACATTGAATTAAAATAAAACCAAATTAAGGGATTAAATTAAATTAAATAAATAAGTTAAAGAACCAAAATAATAGCTAAGCATTAAATTTTTTATATTTTAAGCGATATTTATGAGTATTTAAACAAATCAAATTATCTTTTTTTCATTAATCTCTGTATTAAACTTTTAAATGTGCGTAAAATAAATCTTTTTAATTTTTGATTATTTATCTTTTGTTTATTATTATATAAAATAAATATATACATAGTCATCCGAATCTACGTAGCATTCATGTGAATATTTATGTGACGTGGTATATAAAGAATTAACTAAAACAGAATGTCATAAAACTATTTACTAGTTGCAATTTTATACACTAATCAATTTTTATTATACAAAATAAAATAATATGCAAAAGCAATAAATCAATAGACTTCTTAATTTTAATTTTAAGAGGAACACATTTCACAAATTCATGTCAATTTAAAATTACACTTCTCAACTTATATTAATTTTTATATAAATGTATAAAATTTTTATATATAATAAATATAACATTCGATGGTATATTCACGTTTCTTACGCTTTTATTATTAGTAATGAAAACGTATGAAATGTGAATATATCATCGAATGTTATATTTATTTTATATTTAAATTTTATAAATTTATATAAAAATTATTTTTTTTAATGAAAAAATCTTCATTTAGCAAAAACTTGTGAGAATCGTATAAGTTCAAAATCTAATATTAAACGAACACATATGCAACTTTTTTTTATTTAATTAAAAAATAAATAAAGATTCTCTTGCATCTATAGATGAAAATTTGTCACCGTCCTCGGTGCTGGAACTACACAACTATTTATCTACTCGCATCATCATACGTGTCAAAAGCCGTAACTACTTTGATTAAACACAGAATAAATACCAACTTCGATTGAAGTGTGACTAAATGACTTTTTTAAAATATATATATCTACACCAAATGCCATAGGTTAAAATTATTAACTATATATATATTGCATCGATTGGTAGCATAATAAATTAATAAAATATTAATAAAGTGAATATTTCAAATGATAAAATTTATTAATACGCTTATCTTAATAAATTTTTTATTAATCTTTTACAACAATTGAATTTGCATTATATAGTTTTTAGGTATTTTTCTTTAAGTCACATATTTTTGTTAAAAATTCAATTTATTATTTTTTTAGCATTTGATTTACTTTAAAAATATCATTTCAGTGAATGAAAACGTAGAATGACATTTTACTATATATTTAATTTAATTCTTAAAAATTTTGATTGTTTTAGTCCATTTTCAGTAAAATACAGTTGGCTTTTGCGTTGCAATGTGGGCCCGGAAGTGTTGACGTCCTGCCTCTTGTATCTTCTGATGAGAGTCCACACAAGTTACGACTCAAGCATGTTAGGCCTGTTTGCTTTGTCATGGCTGAATGTATTTTTTTATATATATTTTGTATATTATTCATTATATTTTTATAATTATTATTTTAATTATTAAATAAGATATGCAATATTTATTACATTTTGTTACCATTAAAAACAAAAATATTATTTATCATTTATCTTTATTTTTTTATATTTAATATTTTAATACTAAACAGTTGTTAGTTTATGCCTTCTAAAGAAATAGAAAAGACATCTATCGTGGCAGTTGGCCAATAGAGAAGACACGCCTATCAAATAAAAAGCAGAGATATTGTATTTACAAAAAGTGGTTGTGTCGGGGGACGCGGTTTGTGGAAAATTCGTGTAAAAGAACAAACAGCTAAAGACTTTTGATTTCCGAAGGGGCATGTCGCTTTGCGGCTACTGCGCCTTATCCTCAATGCCAAGTGCTCACCATTTACTTACTCCAATGCTGCAGGTAAAGCGAGAATGGGATTCTCTTCAGTCTCATCACTTCACCGACTATGGATTCCCGTTGCAATCTACATTTTAATATATATATACTTTTTATCTTCTTACTTATCTTTTTTACCATTATAATCTTTCAAATATTTATTAATTATTAAAATTAAGTAAATGTAAAATTTAAATTTTTAGAGATTTTTTTCATGGAGTATATCATCAACCAACTAAGGTTGAATCAGTGCATGTTTGGATGAGTGTTTGGAGGTAGAAAACCACGGTTTGCAAAGAGAAAATTATGGTTTGCAAGAAGCAACAATGAGTAGCTTTTACATAAACGTGATTTTGTATCAGAAATCCAAACATGCACTCAAATTAATTTGGTTGGAGTCGTTTTTATTGAATTAATCAAATAGATTTCTTTGTCAACCGACTTAAATGGTTCCGTTGAATAAAGTGCTCAAATAAATTTAAGAAAAAAATTATATTTAAAGACCTAAATTTTATAAAAAAATTTTATACTAAAATTATTTTTAAGAATCAAAATTATTATTACTTACTATTAGAATTTTAAAAAATATATATTATTAAATTTTAGAAAAATTACTATTTAAATTATAAATTTTTTAAACTTAATAATAAATACCTTAAAATTGGATAATAATTTTAATTTTTAAAATTTTTATTATAAATTTTATACAACTTAAGTCCTTCAATATAATTTTCACTAAATTCAAACTGACTCAACCAACACCGTAAGACACAAGTCTCTGGAATTTAGGACGGTCAAACTTGGCCAAGTGATATTGCATTTTTACTTTGCCAAGTTTGGTCATGTTTGAACTTTCAAAATGCAGTGCCATGATTGGCCTTGTTTTTCATTTTAAAGCCGGACCTAGCCCTACTAAACCCTATTTATAAAAATTATAATAATATTTAAATAACTTAATTAAATAGCCATTTTAGTAATACATATTCAAGCCAAATTTAATTTTACTCTTACAACAGAGACTAAATTTAACAATAATATTTCAAACACATTATAGTTACTTTACTGTTATATGAATTTATACTATTTTTTTCATATAAAATGTTATACATTATAAATCAAATCAGATCAGGCTGACCTCATTTATAAATATAAGTTTAAATTTGGCCCAATTTTTAAAACAAAGGTCTAAATAAAAGCCTAAACCCTAATTAACTATGATCAAATTTAAACAACCTAAAGAGCCATACTATAATTAACCACTCCTACTAAGTAAAAGTTGAGAATAAGAAAATAGACTAACTAAGCATCAAACATATATATATATATATATATACATATATCAACATCAGATGAAAGGGCAGATTATGTACCTTCTCCACCATATGTCAACTTTTTGGTGAAATACCAAATTTGCTGAGTAATACTTAATTAGTTTATACTTTGTGGCAGCACCAACATGAAGTATTTATATTCATGTTACATCATGGAACATAACGTGATAATCAAAAGATTCAAAACCCGTCGTTATCGGATGATGTTACAGTTCATTTTCGTCTTGTGCAAAATGTTGGTTCCAATTCTGTACTCCTCCCCTTTTTTCAAATGGAATGAATAACTTATCTAACTTTTTTGGGTTTTATAATATACAAGTCTTATGCATGACAATGTGTAAAATGGGAAAATATACATAGACTTATTGTTATTACTTGTTATCTTCTCATTTACTTTTCTGGATTAAAATTAGTTGAGGAAAAGAAGAAAAGTTTTATACTCACACTAACATATCATTCAGCTTTGACCTTATTATAGATCAATAGTATCGTCATTTTTTCGCTTGGTGATAATTTTTTCTTTTTGAATAAGTTACAATTTGGTTTATGAAAGATATTTTTTTTTATATTTTAATTATTGGGTTTATTTTAGTTTATGCTTTAAAATTTACAACTTTTTATGCGTTTGTTTATTTATTGAACCACATTATATATTTATTTTATTTTAAAAGATTGACCTAATAAATAAGAGTAGTAAGTTATAAATTTTCATAGACTAATTTGTATAAACAAATAAATCTAGGGAGTAAAGTGTAAAGAGTATATGTTTTCCAGAAATTAAATTGTATATTCAGTCATTTCTGTCATTAGAGATGGCAATACGATACGACGATGTGAGAGAATCTTTGCCTATTTCCTACCCATTTCCTATAGCAATGGACAAATTTTTCTTACTCTTATTTGTTAAGAGAACATGCAAGGATTCCTCTATGTAAAATCTTATTGAAAAATAAAGTTTTGTAGAAGTTAAATATAATCTTATGAATTCAAAGCATTATAATCTTAAAATTTGGTACATTCTTAAGAAGAAATATATGTTCGAGTGTATTAGTATAAATTATAAATATATAAATACCAATTTATACATATATGTACTAAATCAATTAAATAAATTAAGAGTATATTAATAATTTAAAATAAATTATAGTAACCTCTCGTAAAGCTAGATAAATTACACCTGATATCCTTCTTACTTTGAAATTTACATTTGGCACCTCTAATATTTATATTTTGTCAATGAAATTAATTTTCTATAGAATATGTTTCTTCTAAGAATAAAATTACTTAACTATTTTAATTATTATAATAAGAATAAATCACAATCTTATATTAAAATTTAATATTAATTTTGTTGTTTTCACAATCTCATTAGATCATAATCTCATATTATATAAAAAGTTAACTTCTTTAATAAAAAAATAAACTAAATAAAATTTTTGAAATATATATCAAAATGTCAGAGGTGTCAAGTATAATTTTTAAAATAAAAAAGATATCAAGTATAATTTAACTAATTCTCATTGAAATATTAACATAATTTACTCACAATTTTAATATAAGAGGTCGTCATAAAGTGGGAAGTATGATTGGGATCCATCCCATATTTTTTATGGAAAAAATTCACCTCATCACTACCATTATTTTGGACAATCCCCGTGAGGAACCCACGAACAGACAAAATTGCTATCCCTATCTCTTACAAGTAGTGTATTAAAATGTAAGTTTAATACTCATAAAAAAATAGGAAGTACAAATATAAATTGGGATTAGATAAATATAAAAATAGACCATATATTCATGTTTTAAGTACTTGTAAATAGTGAAATAAATTTTATGTGATTACCCTAATAATTAATATCCATAAATGTAATATATTGTGTTCATTATGAAAAACTTAATTTCTTATATAGTAAAATAAAATGTTACGATATGAAAATATTTATAATATTATTTTAATTTGATGATTGATAAGAGACTTTTTTTTTTTTTTCATTTAAGAGACTCCTTGGAAGAAGAGGCAAGTTTAACCTGCGCACCTTCTATATCAGCATCTTCATTATGGCTCCCACCCATCCGGAGGTCCACCACACTTAAAAGCTTATGCAAGAAGTGAATAATCGATCTCAAATAAATTATTACTTCATGCAATAAATTTATAAGATATATGGAATTAATCATTTATAATATCATTTGTGATAAATTTGTATGAGAAAATAAAATAAAATAAAATAATATTAAGAAAATATTCTTCTTGTCTTAAAATATTTATTTCCTTTATCGTCTCTAACGTGACTAACTGGTGAACGACCTCCATCATCGCCTTCCTTGTTATTTCAGCATGCTTTAGGGTCAACAACTATCTCAATAGGTCCATGATGGACCATTGTTTCAATAGGTCTGGACAGTAGACTGGTTGATGGGGTTAATCGCCTATGCTTGATAGGCAGTGTTACTTGCTCATACATTCCCAACCGAAGTCCGAGATTAGGATTATTTCGGGAAAAGAGGCCCTTGGAACACCTTCATGTCTCTTTATGGCTGTTCAAGTCCCAAGAATGGACTGTGCTCCTAACTCTAGCACGTTGGATGTTATTTTGATTTGTTGGAATGATTCTTTCTTGCAGGTACCATGATCTGCAATCGAACAAAGGTGGTAAAGTCTCCTTCCTGATGTGCCAAATATTGAGAATGGGGGATGGCAACAATAAGAGAGAAGATGGATGGAGGAGAAAGGTTTGTAATTCTGAAGGGTGAATGTATTACAATAGTAATAGTACCAGGATCATACCGTAACTGTTGATCATAATGTTGTGTGACTTATGGGTGATGAGTGATTTTTGTACACAATCATAGGAAGCCTAATTTATTCCTTTTAAGAAAAATGAGTTGATCATAATTTTGATTAAGTCAGTGTGTTCTTCTCAGCAGAGCAGAGTTGTAATGCTTTTGTCAGACTCAAAGGAACTTGCTATTTTAAATTATAATTTCTCAGTCACTTGACTAACTTGCATCAAAAGTTGTAATTTCTTAAAAACTTGCTATTTCAGTACATAGTGTGTGATGTCGGGGGGTTGGAACCATGTAATCATGGGCATTCCAAAGGTTTGCTTTGAACCAAAATCAAATTGAATGAAGTAAGTTAATTTTGTGAAATGAAAGATCTATTCAATTTTAGGTTATAATAGATTTGGTTTAGTTTGATTTGTGTTAATTTTTTTAAATAAATTATTTTTTTATATATTAATTTTCTACACACACATATATATATATATATGTGCATACATTGTTGACTAAATATAAAATTATTTAATTAATAATATATCTATAGAATTTGAATCAAATTATTTAATAACTAATTCACGGGAACTCTAAAATTTAATAAGTAATAAGTAGATACATCATAAATTAACAATCACATATCTATCTTTAATTACACTTCAAATCTTTTAAACAACTCATTATATTAAACTTAAAGTAATATAATTACTAATAATGAATTAATCATATATTAAATTGTAAAAGATAAGAATTTCTACTTTTGAATTGTTGGTTTCATTTGATTTGATTTCAATTGAACCAAACCAAATTAAAAACTGAATTAGTTGAATTGGTTTGGATGTGTAAAAAATCAAATTGGATCTACGATTATTTCAATTTTGTTAAGTTTTGGTTGATTTAGTTTAATTTGATTTGATTTAATTAGTTTGCTTCAATTTTAAATACCTTGCATGTAATGATAGGATTTTTGAGTTTTAGTAACGCATATTGGATTGTTTTGTGCATGTGAGGATTTTGGACCTCATGAATTATAATAAAGAATTATAATGAAGCCACAAACTATGAAATACAATCTCCTTATAATTTTGAAATAATATGAAATAAAAACAATGATATACTTATCTCTAAATATTTTAATATTATAACACATTAAAAACAAATATCTTACATGTCTATTGATTCAAAAAAATCAAAATGTTAAAATAAATTAGTTGTAAACTGCGTGAGTAAAATAATTAATCTTGTTCAAGAGGTTAAAATAATTAACCTATTGCACAAGATTGATGATTTTATAGTGGTGAGGGCAATACAAACGGAAAAATATATAGATATAAATTTAAATTTAAAATAAAATAATAAAAGAATGAATATTTAGTATTTTATAAAATATTGAATATTAATAAAATTAAGAAATAAAAATAAAATCTCAAATAAAATTAAAGAATCAAAAATATATTTTTTACTAATATTTGTGTGTGAATATTATATGTGTACATGCAGATAAATGTATATCTACATATTTTGTGATTGTTGTTTAAATTAATAAAAAAAATTAATAAACATAAAATCAGAATAAAAATTCTCTCTCTCTCTCTCTCTCTCTCTCTCTCTCTCTCTCTCTCTCTCTCTCTCTCTCTCTCTCTCTCTCTCTCTCTCTCTCTCTCTCACACACACACACACACACACACACACACACACACACACACACACACCACACATAGTATTAATTTATTATCTACCAATTAGATAATTTATAGTAATTTACTATAAATTTAGTTATTTTTTTAATTTTAATTTTATCTATATTTTTATTAATAATTAAATAATTTTTATGAGAATTAGACTTAAATGTAATTTTTCATATTTTTGTTACCATATTTTTTAATTAAAATATAATAAATATATAATTCTCTAATAATATTATGACAATTGTATAGTTTAATGAAAAAATTATACAATTATTTTTAAAAATCATATATTTGTTATATTTAAATTAAAAAATTTAATAACAAAAATATATAAAAATATATAAATTTTTTTTTTCTATTAGATGACTATTTATTTATTTATATTTATATTTATCTTCTCAATAAACTTAAAAATACTAAGATATTTTTTTATTTATTTAATCTTTAGTAAAAATTTTAAAAATAATAATATTATTTATATTCTTATTAACAAATAGATAATCTTAAGAATTACATTTAATTTTTATTTATCTTCTTATCGATAACTGCGATCAACATAATTTTGCACATATATTAAATTTTTTTGATTAAAACCTTATTTTGAATCTAAAATTTTTTTAATATTTTATATTAATCTTAAAGGCATTTTTTTAAATTTAAAAAATATTTCAAATAAATCTCCAAAAATTGATGTTCCAATGGCTAGCATTTTTTTCAAAAACAATATAAGAAAACCTCAAAAAATGAATGTTTGAAATTAAAAAAAAAAAAGGTGCGTTGTCTCAAATTTAGAGAACCCATTTCGTCGTTTCTGCATCTTGGGACCCAGATTCAGAAGGAGCACCACATGGACTCCATCAAACGAAAGCTCTTCCAGATCTGTTCTTTCTTCTTCGTCTTCCTCGGTTTCTTCACACCAAACAGAGAACATGAAGAGATGTAGAGAATGAGGCGGATGGATTTGGTGCTGCGCAGCACCGTCAGCATTAGATTAAACAATAAAAATAATTTTTTTTTTTTAAAAATCTGATCCCTCTATATGGAGGGTCAGGATAGAGAAGCCGGACGCAGAGAATGAGGGAGAGAGCGCAGAAGAGGAGAGAGATTGGAAATTCCTGCAAAGCAAGTGAAGGAAGAAGTAAGTGGCTTAGTATATAGAATTGTTGAGATAAAAATAAAAATAAAAAAATTAATTTTGTAAATAAAAAGATATTTTTATGTCTTGATTTTTAAAAAATAATAAAGATAATAAATATTTTTAAATAAATATTATATATAGAAATAAAGATAAAATTCGTTTTCTATCACTGAACCAAATGAAAAAGGAAAATGAGACTGTGTGTGTGTGTATATTATATATATATAGGAGTTGGATTAGAAGGAAAAAAATAGAATAAAACATATCTAATGAACATTCCATATCATAACCTATAAGGTAATGGCAGATTATTTGGAAATTTTCGAAACTCATAAATTTCTTTAAAATAAAAAATATTTTTAAAACTAATATTAAATATGAAATATATTTTAAAGATTAAAATAAAATTTTGTCCATTTTTATAATAAATAGCATATAATGCGCAACATACCAGATTATTGGGATGGATGTGTTTGCAACTTTAGGCGAGTGGATACCATGTCATTAGTTTTATATTATCACCAGTGATGTCCACACTTTGTAACTAACTTCTACTTTTCAGCAGATATAGTTTTAAAATAAAATCTTAATTTTATAATTTTGATAGCTTTTTATGTCTTGCCCTGCTCTTATAAGTACAACCTTGCTTAAACAAACTTTCTATTTCAATTCATTAGATTACAACAATTCTTCGAATCAGAAAAGAAAAAAAAAAAAAAGTTCCATGTATCTACGCACTAAACCTTAAAGTTTGGTTTAAAACGTGTCCCTCTCTATTTAATTCAGCAAATAGAAAGCTTATTATTTACTGAGTTATAAAAGAAAAAGTAAGTCCATTCATTCAGAAATTTATATCGCATTTAACAAATCATTATCAATTATTGGTTTGGTTAAGCAAGCGTCGAGAACGTATAAAGCAACTCATTATTAATAATTATAAACACTGAATTAATTTTACAAGATATACATATAGATGTAGTCGGCAGTTAGCACAGATATTTTTGAGTAAATTCAATTTATATAAATAAGTTAAATTAATAAATAATATATATCAAATCATTTTCATATTTACTACGTGGTATTTATAGCTATCTTTTATAAGCGAGCGGGGCGGAAATGTTTCCTCTTCGCCAACTTATTTTTAGTATAAAAAAAATGCACATTTTGCTGGATGAAAAAATAATCGGCTTGTAAAGTAAATAAAATGTTAAAAAAATATAATATAATTATAAAAATAAAAATAATTTTATAAATAAAAATTACCTTTATGCCTTTATATTAAAAAATAAAAAATATGAGATATTATTAAATTACAATTATAAAAAATATTAGATTTTACATATAAACTATGTAAAAAAAGGTAAATTAAAAATATTAGGGGAAAAAAAAAAAAGAAAAAGGAAAGTTAGATAAGTTCACGAGAAATTAAAATTGAGCCTCACCCACCTTTAAATATCTGCTATCGCCAGTGCGGGAAGAAGGTGGAGAGGGCTGAGGATTGAAGATCAAGAGGGAGAAAAAGGAGGAGAGCATTTCGGTGGGGTGGTTCATCGTATTTTCAAGTAAGAGGAGTCCTCTTCATCTCGAAACTCAAATAAAAATACAAATTTAGCGAAAGTAGAGGGTAGATGATGATTGTTTGATGGGCGTAAAGTAGATGGTAGATTTGAGAGCCATGGGAAGTTACAAGCCAATCAAGAACTACGATGAGGACGATAATGAGCAAGGGAGGTTGGATCCCTGCGGAATGCGGAAGGCAACAGGAAAAGACGATGTAGAGATGGCTCTCCAGATTCCTGAATCAAGATCTGCCACTGTCTCTGCCAATGAGGAGAGACGGGGTAAGAAAATTGATGACCGCTCACTTCCGCCTTCCAGGAACCAACCTCAACGTCTTGTTTCACTCGACGTTTTTCGCGGTCTCACCGTCGCGGTAATATTTTCCTTTCATTTATCTTTCTTTCTTTCTCTCTCTCTCTCTCTCTTTATTTATCTGTTTTATGTTATTAAAGCAGTTATTAGGGATTTGGTTAGAGTGGCATGATAGATTTCCCATTGTCTCTGAACTTGTATTATATGATTATTAATGCTCTAACGACAGTGTTTCCGGCGCAGAGGTCGGTGAGTCTTCCTTGTTCCTCCCATTTGGCCACGATGTTCCTTCCCCTTGTCTTTGTCCTTTTTTTTTGTTAATTTTTGTTTCTTTGTTTTATCTCCTTTTTATTCCTCTTAGATTTCAAGAATGAGGACCAGGTTCGGGAAACCAAATTCGTTAAGGTAAAAAAAAAAAAAAAAGATCTCATTCTTCGCACTCGTCTCACTGGCAAAGCTCACGAGTCCAGTACATATTCGCCTATATTAATGGAGGTAGCTTGTTGTTAAAGAGGAATAGATTCTTCCCCATCCCTGGCTTCAATTTCCATTCCAATAATGTCCACGTGTCCTGTTATTCCCAATTTAGCCCCTGGTTTCTTCCGCTCGATTTCCTTGCTTATTGCCTGACCTTTCCTGAAATTTAAAGATGCAAGCATTTAGAAACGCGGGCGTCTTAAATACAATTCACGATCCGAAGATATTATTAATTTCTTAACCTCTTGCTTTACTTTGAAGAGACGCTATATCATACACTTGTTTGGTGCCATTATCCATCGTTCATTAGTAACTGTCTTTCAGTCATTAGGAAAGTGGACCATTTCAACTAGAAAAATCTAAAATATTCTCTAATAGGTTTTTCCAGATATTTTAAAATGACAATTAATAGAGTATGATATATGAGAATATCACAAGCACTATTCATGCCTTGTGAGCCATGAGCCAAGCCTTTCGTTACCTCTGCCTCCGCAGTCTACACGCAGAAATGTTCTCGCTTGCCATTGACTTTTTCTCTTTTCTTTCAAGAGGTCTTTTATTTTTTTTTCCCTTTGACATTGATGGTCTTCTTAAATAGCTTACCACTTAATTTACTCATAATGATATTTATTCCAAGTTTGCAGCATTCGAGCATTTTTTGATACCTCAAACCTGCCCCGACTTTTCTCTCCTTTTTTCCTTGAACCTTTGACCTAGCTAGGGTAGCAATCACCAGTTTAACACCTCTCCCCCCCCCCCCCCCCCCCCCAACAAAAAAATAAAAAACCAAAAAAAAAAGAAGAAGCAAAAACCAAAAAAAAAAAAAATCAAAGACGCATAATTTTTCCTTTCAAAGTTATCTACACATCATATTGCCGAAGTAAGCACATCATAGGGGCTAACGGCCAACGGACTCCTCACCACTACAACATTTCTTCCCAATTAGTATTTGATGGCGAAGGAATGCAATACTTGGGGCTTATACGCATAAGATAGTGAAGAACATCCCATGTCCCTTTTTTATTTTTTTAATGGAATTTTTTCTGTTATAATTTTATGGAAGTCTTATATATGAATTGTGGTTATGATTCACGGGATGTGCAGCAGCTATGCTTCATTTCCAATTTTTGTGAGTATGTTAAATTTTGGGAAAAGGATGAGGAAATCAGTGAAGCACCTATTTCTTTCAACCATTCGCATGGATTATGGTCCAATCTTGTTATTTCCATTAGAAATCAAAAAACCATTGAGAGAAGTTGCTTGCGAAATTAGCTGTCTTGTTTGTTTCCTTTAAATTTTCCTTTTTTTTTTAAATCTAGTTTCAGTGTAGTTTCTAAGCATAGTTTAATTTGGTGTTAATAATTCAGCAATTTTCAAAGTTATGTGTTCAATGCAAATTCATTTTTATAATGATAATACAACAGAGTGGATTTCTTCATGGTGTTTTGACGGGGGGAGAGAGAGAGAGAGAGAGAGAGAGAGAGAGAGAGAATGAGTTACTTTGAAACATTGGCCGGGTGTTATTCATGGGGATGAAATCAATTTTGCAGTGATTGAATAATTTGTCGGTTCATTAACTTCCCAGTATTAATAAGTACAGGTGGCACCCATGAAGCCATATGATATTTTATTTTCTGCACGTATTATATGAAATCTTGTATTATGGACTTGGGACATGAGTTTACTGGTTATTCATAATATCTCAATGAAAATATTATTTTGAAACTTTTTTGGAGAGACACAATTTAGTAATATTAAGCAAAAGAATGGTTAATCAAGTCTACATGTGGTTAATTTTGAACATGATTAACCGTTCTTTTGGTTAATGTACATAAATTGAAAATATTTCAATAAGAATTCTTAGATTTTACTCCTCCCAAAATTTTTCATTTTTAGTTTTTCTGCTCATTGCTCAATCTTGATGCAGCTGATGATACTGGTAGATGATGCTGGTGGAATCCTTCCAGCGATTAATCATTCCCCTTGGAATGGTTTAACACTAGCAGATTTTGTCATGCCATTTTTCCTTTTCATAGTCGGTGTTTCACTTGCACTCACTTACAAGGTATCCACTTGAAACTTTAAGTTGGTCAAAATATGTATGTTATGACATTGTTTAGTACGTACTTTGTTTCTCTTCTGCATTCTAGATTGTTTTGTATCAATTAACTAGAACCAATTTCATTGTGTAATTTTCTCGATTAATGGGTCTGCCAAGAATCTGGTCCATTTGTTTTGACAAATCTTTTTTTTTTTTTGAACAGAAGCTGTCTTCCAGAGTTGTTTCAACTAGAAAAGCAATTTCACGGGCACTTAAGCTTCTGGCATTAGGCATTTTTCTTCAAGGTGGTTAACTGGATCTTTAGCTTTGTATGTAGCAAATGGTAGGCCATGTTTTGAGCTTCATTGATCGATGTCAATTTGAAAGGAACAAGTGTTGAACAAATATCAGTGTTGGTAATTAAGAACAGTTATCATGTGTGTGCTAGATGTTGAGCACTTGCAATTTTGATATTTATTTCTCTGTTAAATGTTCCGCCAACCTCCCCTGCAGGAGGATTTTTCCATGGCCTCAATAATCTGACATATGGAGTGGATATTAAACAGATTAGATGGATGGGAATACTACAGGTATGGTTTTTGTATCAGGTTCTTTGTACTTTCTCTTAATCCTTATGATTGGTACAAAAAGAAAAACATCATGTGCCAACTGGCAGCAGGAAGTTTTGTGTGCCTTCACAAGAAGTTTTAGCATGAGAGCTAAAGAAAATTACCAAACCTTAATTTTCTTAATGTTTCTGCAAGTGACCAAAAGTGAAAGTTCGTATGAAATTCTTTTTTTTGGTAGTCTGTTCATCCTGTATAATAATGGCCTCCTCTATTTAATGTTTCTGCAAGTGACCAAAAGTCAACGTGAAATTTTTGTTGTTGTCTTTGTCGTTGCTGTATGATAATGGCCTCCTTTATTTTCTTCATTGGATGTCAGAGAATTGCAGTAGCATATTTGCTTGCAGCATTTGTTGAGATTTGGCTCAAGGGTGATGATACTGTTAATTCAGGATTATCTCTATTAAGGAAATATCAATACCAGTGGTAAGCTTAATCTTCCTCCAGACTTTTGGTGTTCTTAATTGAGGTTTGGTGAAGCTACATGAATTTCAACTTAATTGCTCTTTCCAGAGATAATGAGAATGCTGGATTTTTATATGACTGAATAATACTTATATTATTATATATACTTAAACTTCACGAATGTAATGGAGAAGAAATATATCATATTTC